>OY728138.1:993542557-994813390 GCA_963277665.1 Viscum album | reverse complement strand
TTTCAAAAACTTGGTATGAGAATAAAAAGCTCAGTAAGGGATATAAAAGTACGAAATGAAAACATTAGTCCATGTATTAAATCATACTTTACTCATAAAACATAAGCACTTTAACATACCTCACCAAATCATGAATAATTCATAGAAATCATAAGACATAAAGGTAACTTGAGGCATTCATAACATTCCTATGTAGGGAGTAACCCTCATGGTTACGTTTGGAATACCCATCACAGTATATTCCCTAAATCTCTTTGGAGAAACCTTATCGTTTAACCCCTTTGCGTTACCCAATTCATTGGAGAGCTATATCGGGTTCACCCACCCTTATTTTATCACGGAACCACCCGTCTTAATAACAATGCCCAAGAACCATAACATAATCGTATCACATAAAACATGCATAAAGGAAAAAATAACATTTCACATTTCAATCACAAGATATCAATACAACACATTGATATAATAAAAACATTATGAAAACCATTTTCAATACCAAAATAAAATAAAAGTAAAAAATAGTATTTCTTTTTCATTTTAAGAAAAATGTTATGGCTTGTAGAGGAATCCGAAACTCAAATAATGGTTACGGCGGCGGAGAAGTCATTGTCGCCATATACGTACGACAAAAACATTCCCTTTTTTCGTTTAGTTAAACGCTTCATATAAAAAGATTATTTTGGAATAAAAGTAAAATTCAAAGGGTTTTATACAACGTATAAAATAAAGTTGTGTATAAAACAAAATATGCCTCAATAAAAGGAGATTGAGACGAAGTCCCTTACCTCGGGTCCGACTTGACTCAATCGTTCTTTAACCTCCTGAATAATAAACTTGAATTAATTTATACATTCTTAAGAACATTTTTCAAGTTCATTATTCCTTTTATATCACTTATTACCATGTTATGAACACTATGTAATTATTTAAGTTAATAATGGTCGTTTTGTCGATCATTGGTACTTGAGTCAAAAATAAACTCTTTATAATTACAAGTTGTTCATGTGGTAAAATATCCATTATATCCAGAATTATATTCATGATGTAGATATCATATATTTCATATATATCCAGTATATACATGCATTTATAATATTACATAACATTTAGAGGTAAGAAATGAAATGCACCGTTCATGGAGACGGTAAGTCGTACGTACGCATGAACGCTACTTTCATTTCTATTTCATATTTTATGCAATGGAATCATAATGATATAAAGGTATATTATAATTCCAATATAATATCATATATAATATAATTAACTCCATCCTTTATATGTCACACATATGGCATTAACGAATCAAATCACTTTGAGGGGGCGGTAGTCCGCACTTCCTAAAATCAAGATATCACGTTTACCCATAATGGATACCATAAAGGTATGTCATAAATGAAAAATACAGAAGATTAAGGAAAATATAAACAAATTATATATCATACATAAATATAGTGACATCTTAATGGCCACCTTTGAAGGTGTTATAAGAATATTGAACAATAATCGTTTCGTGAGGTAGAAATTCACCATCCACAGAAACAGTATGTTCTTTAACTATTAGATGTAGGTGTGTGTAAGTTTAGCTCGAATAATTATTATAACAACATCCTAGTATATTAAAGATACTGGTGTTGTTACAAAAGAAATGAATAAAAATAGTTTAGGGGGTTGGAGAAGCAAAATAAAACAAAAGAACATTAGAGAAGACTTTACCTTTAAATCGGGTAACTCGTCTTGGTTTGAACCAAAAGGGTTTCTTGAAGAGATTTCTGCCTAAGGAAAGGATTTTATGATGAATAGATGGATTTAGAGAGATAAAATGAGCAGATCTTGGCTGAGCCAATGGATTGAGAAGTGTAGGTAAGGAGGTAGAGGTGGGGGCCTTTTATAAGAGGGAGGAGGGACACTCTTGGAAAGCCAAGAAATGTTACTTTATTTTAAAATGAGTTTCAGATTTAAAAGATCCCACATTGATATATTTCGAGGATAAGGTGATAAGGGTTCGAAATATACTCATCCAATAGGTTTTTGACAAGTGTAAGTCTTATATTTTACATTATCGTTTTATTTTATTTAAATCGTTCATTAATGAGATAATCATTGCATCAACATGTTGTCATAAATAAATTAATCTATTTAATGTCTAAAAATTATAAAAAAAATACTATGATGTAGGAAATATTTTTAGCTTTCCAATGAATATTTATAGTCTAAGAGATCATTTATACAGACAAAACTAAATATGCTTTACTCGGGTGATACATTCTTTAGTGATATTCTCCTTTCTTTAAAAATAAAATGATAAAGTGTCACTTTCACCCAAAATTGATTCCATGGGGTCCCTAAGTTTGGCACAAGGAATCCCATGAAATGCCATGACAAAACCAGTAGCATTAGGACACATTTTGGGGTCATTTGTTATTATTATGATATTATTTTATTATCTTTAACTACTCGATTACTAATTAATCACGATAATTAAAGATAATTATCGTCGTTACTATTCATAATGTCCAAAATCAAAAGAGTATTAATTACATAATTTGGACCTTTTGATTCCAAATATGGAATCCATTTTACCAAATTCCAAACATATAAATTGCAATAATTAATTCAAAAATAATTCCCATTGTCAAAACAAATAGCGGGTTTTTTTAAACAATATCTATGAAAAGTTTGACACTTGTTTATGCTCAATTCCAAAGTGAAATTAATTATAAAGACCACCATTGAATTAAATGGTAAAAATATATTCTAATTACACTTTAAAACCAATTAAAAAAATAATCTAACCATATAATTAAATTAGATGAAAAAATTGTTTTGATATAAAATGCAGTATTTTTCACTATTCATTAAAAAATGAACGTTGTCAGAAAAATACCAAAAATTAATCCAAAGTAAATTTCAATGTCCCAATCATAAAGAATAAGTTTATTTTGACAAATAGAGCTTATATAATTGTTAAAAGATAGATTTAAAAAAGGTTTGCCATCAAAAGGTACTAAAACAATCTTTTAAAAATATTAGTGTATTCCATGCTTAAGATTGGATTTATTCTCATTTTAAGCCTCTAAAACACTATCTAATTCTTAAATAGACATAGATAAGAATATCTATTATTCATTACTTACTTGGGATGTTAAATATTTCCTAAAGAAGACAATTTGAGATTAGTGGCCCTTACAATGATCATAACATTGATGTGAAAATTAATCAATGAATCGATTATCTGTATCAAATATAAATCTACATAAAATAATTGTAAATAAAACATAAGATAATATAAATTCATTAAACACATAATCTTATAATATCAAAGTCAATGAAGAATTGATAAAATCCAATTAAATTAAATGGAGTTATGAAATTATTTTCCACTTGGTAACTTTTAAGTAAAATTTACTTAGAAGAAATAATTTAAATTGAAGCATAACATACCATTAAATAGGAATTAATCATTATATTATATGTAAAATTGGTTTCACATACACTACATTAATGAAATTAGGTTCATAACATTTAAATGTGCCTCAATGAAGGAAAATTGAGATGAAGTCCCTTACCTGGTGTCCAAACATTCAATGTATGTCCTTTAACTCATGTATGATATAATTATATAAATTATTTGATTAATGAATAACTTTTTAATTGTTTATTAACTTATACTGACATCATTTATTTTATTTATTTTAAATTTAATATTTAAATACTTAATCAATTAAGTCCACATCGTGTGTTTTGAGGACATCCAGTTCATTGTATCAAAATGGATTTGACGCGTTGATCGTGGTTAAAGTAGTATTTTTTTAAACATATATAGAATAATAATAAATATTTTTTTATCATATTTATTCATCAATTATACTTTTAAAACCAAAAATGAAATATGCTTATGAAAAATGAACTACATTACAATCATAGAGATAGTAGGTCGTAAGTACGCATGAGTAACATTTCAATTTCTTAATGATCATTATAGAAAGAAGGTAAAAAATATTTTATATTTAAATAATTACCATATTACCATAAATACAATAATATATCATTAAATATACTTATATATATCATGCATGTGATGTGGTGATGAAAAATTATCACATTGCTTCATAGTGGTGGTGGTCCGCCTGTACGCACAAATGACGTTATCATTTTTCAAGGATCGGAAAGGTAAGAAATAAAATGATATAATATATTTTAAGAATGGTAAAAATGTCATAAATATAAAAATTAGGTCACATGTATCACATATATTAATTAAATTTATCACATTTTTCTTCCATGAAAGCATTAGTGAAAAAGTAATCACTTCTCTTCACGAGGCAGTAGTCTGCTATACAAACGAACAATGTTATTATATCCACTATAGAATGGAAAGTAAGAAGTTTTATGTGACATAATAATTAAAGGAGTATAATTATTTTACAAATATCATATATGTATATATTAAATCCATAATTATAACAACCCATGAGATACGAAGATGAAAAACAAATTACATCGGTTCGTGAGGAGATAGTCTGTTGTACACACAAATAATGTTTTCATTTCCCATTTGATAGAAGATGAGGTGGATTTAGGTAATTTCATAAAAATAATATAATATAAATGTATGTGATATTCTATTTTTATAACATCGTAAAAATTAAGTTATATTTGAAGGAGTTAGAAAGGAAATGAAATTAAAATGTTCGGTTAAGCATGATATCGCTTCTTCAGACAACTTCCTTAGGATAACACCAAAAACCATCATAGGTTGGATTTATGATAAAACCAAGACTTATATGATATTTTGGGGACTTAATGAAGGTATTAGAGTAGGTATTTTCCAAACCAAATGAGTTTTAATGTGTTAAGTGTAGAGTATAGATTGTGGTCTTTTATAACTGAGGTGAGTAGCACACTTTTAATTTTTGAAAATAAAAATTTATACCCACGTTTTCACATTATTAAAGGTCCAAAAATGGACCATTATAAGGTCAAAATATTCTCATAAAATATATTTTAGAGAAGTTTTTAGATCATTTTAAGCAATATTTTTTCATTTGACCCCCTTGTAAATCCATTTTTACTTTAACCATCATAAAACAATTTTTTATTGTTTTCACTATTCATTATGAAAAAAATTAAGAATAAATTATTAGATAATATAAATTATGATGATACCAAATATGGAATCCATTTTACCAAATTAAATTCACAGAAATGGAAAATATTAATTTAAAATTAATCCTGTGGACGTGATGAAACAACAGGTTTTTGTAGAATTTTATTTATTTCATTATCAAAGGAATGAAGATAAACAAAAGGAACACCATCATAGAGGTATGAAATAGTGGATACCCAAAGATTCTTCTCTAACCATATTTAACCCCTCCAAAGGAAGGGATCCAATACTATAAAATTAAAAAAATGTGGTCACTTTGAGTTACCTTTGATGATAGGAAGTCTGTGACAACATTACCTTCATGCCGCATATGTAGAATCTCTATGAAATCACTCACCAGTTCCTTGAACCATCGGATAATATATTCAATTGACCATGTAATGGTTCCAATTCCATAAAGGGAATGATAGGTAATCATAGATTCAGTTTCAATTTCTTCAAGAGGAAGGCGCCTTTGGTTTCATACCCATAGGCCGGAGAGCATAGCCTATGCATCAGCTTGAAGAGAGTTGCATATTCCATAAGTTCCATAGAAAGAAAGAAAAAACCCCACTGGTCTCAGATCACTCAACCACTACACATAATTCCTATGGAACATGAAGCATTTTTATTGAGTGTTAATTCATTGTAAGGAGGATTTCACCTAACACATTTCCCCTGCCTTGGACTTTGAGACATTTTTTAGGAAGAATTGGAGACTAGAAGAGATCTTAGAAAAGTTTTTGTCTCCCATTAATTACACAATATGGATAGATCATCCAATAAATTCCTAGTTTTAGAGATGATAACTGAATGAGTATACATTTTATCATTTATCCTTTCCTTGTTCCTCTTTATCCATATAATCCAAAATCCCATAGTAAGAATAATAGAATGGTCCTTTTTTCCAAGCCATGTTTGCCCACACCCTGGTACCATCACTAGAGGAAAGTCCCACTCGATGAATCATGTAAAACCACCCCAGTGAATGTCCCAATGGCAATCCATACAAAACACTCCCAATCATTTTCATAGAATAAATGGTTTGTGGTTTCAATATTTGGATTTTTACAGAAAAGAAATCACGGGGAAAGGATGATTCCTAGGTGCTGAATATTTTCATTAGGCGGTAGTGCATTGTTCCTGACACGCCATACCAGAAAGTTAAATTTGTTTGGAATCTCCTTTCACCATAGTGTGATACAGAATTCATCTTGGATTTTATTCACTCTTTGTAACCTAAGAAACTAGTTCACTGAGAAGGCCCCAAAAGAAGAACCCATAAATATACACTTATCTGGATCCGAGTTAAGCACTATATTCGAAAAAAGGTCCAGCTACTCATTATCAAGAATAGCTTTAATTGAAGTAAAATATCTGTTTGATTTATTAAATTTTATATCTGGGTTTGGGCACCCTAGAATGTCAAGCATGATCCCCACCCATTTTTTCTACTAGAACATGATGTATTATCTTCCAATGATCTAGGAAGAGTGTTGATGATGAAAGAGAATGAATGGTTGAATCAACTATCGGATCATTGAGGGCCTCATTATCCACAAGTTTAAATCATTTCCCTATTTGGGGTACATGTGCCTACCCCAAAGGGGAAAACCCTCAATAGCCTCCCATGAAAGCTTGGCACGCATACCTTTCATTACCTCGGAGACACATCTAATGTTGATACCTCCCTCAGATATAGGTTATTCCATCCTTCTCTATGAAGCTTAGTGGTTCTTTCCATCCATGTAACTATCCCATAGGATTGAGACCATCATTATCTATAATTTAGATATGACATTCTTTGTCACTTTGAGGGTAGAGAGTACATGCATTGGTATTGATGTGAGGATGCTATTGATGAGGGTGATTCTTCCTATGAATGAATGAAACATGTTTTTCCAATTCAAGATCCACCCTATGATTTTATCTATAGCCTTATCATAGTGATAAATTCTGAGGAGTTTCAGAGAAATCGGGGCTCCCGTGTATTCTTGTGGAAATCTTCCACAATGCATGTCCATCCACTTTACACATTTCTGACTCTCCTTTCAAAAGTATAGATCACCATATAGAAGCAACTCTTCTCTTGATTCACCAGTTACCCACTCCATTTCCCATATTCCTCCAGAACATCAATGATACCTTTAATTGATCTACAAATTCCATTAATAAAAATGATAGTATCGTCTTCGAACCTTGGATGATAAATAACATTGTCTATATGTAAGTTATGATATGGAAGGATTCTACCCATTTCAATACATGGATTGATATATCTATTAAGCACATCCAAGCCCAGAATGAAAAGTGTTAGAGAGGGTCACCTTGTCTTAGCCTGCTAACTACCATGAATAATCCATACTATTTTCACATGAAAGTAGTTGTAAGCCATAAGTAGTTGAAGCAATGAAATAAAAGGTCAACCACCCAAGAAGAGAATCACATGCCAAAAATTACTCTCGGGATAAAGACCCATTCAACCTTGTCAAAGGCCTTACTCATATCCAATTTAATAATAGTGTTAGAGCCAAAGGTCTTTTATTCAATCTCACATATAATTTCATGAGCCCAACCGATCTCGCCTTTAATCGACTGACCTTTGATGAAGCCATGTTTCTCTTCGAAGACTAAAATGGGGAGATAACCCGTCATTATTTTCTTGAGGATGTAGGACAACACCTCGTATGGCACATTACACATGAAAATCAGAATATGTTTATTGGGGGAATTAGGGTTTTGAACCTTTGGAATTAGTAAAATCTTCATGGAACATGAAACTCTTGGTATATTCACCCCATGGAAGTAATTGGGAACCGCTTACACTAGGTTCATCTTTAGAATGTCCCACACAGCCCTATAGAAGGTTCATGGGATGCCATCCAGCATAGGAGTCCTCTCTAGATTGAGAGTCCAAACCAAATCACGAATATCCCTTTCATATGGGACAACATTCAGGCTATCATTATCCCACTCAAAAATCCTATGTGGAATAACCTCTAAGATCTTTGCAGTGCCTCTTAGATATCCTCTTTGCTTGCGTGGGTTGGGACCTACTAGGAGGGATTTTAGTTGACCATCCTCCATCACCCCCACCGATTCACGATCCTTCAAGTACGAGCCATAACACATATCAATATTGGGTCTCGTAAATATATGTTTTTTTGATACATGCATGAAATTAGTCAGTGTTACAGTCACCTTCCCGAAGCCATCTGACCCCTGATTTTACTCAAGCTATACGTTCTAGTTTAATCAATGTTTCTTCTAGAACAATCTTATTATTCCGGAGATCTTTGAATAAGGAATCATCCTATTCACTTTCCAATGTAACCTGCATTTGTTAAATATATCTGCTAATCACCTCCAGGTCATGCCCACACAGAGGTTTACACCTATTCCATGTTTGAAGACCTGCTCCATAAGCCTGAGCTTGTTGTGTGGGATTTTCCATGGGTTGCCCTTGGAGGGCCTATTCCATGATTCCCTCACAACATTATAGAACCCCGGCTCTTCCACCCACAAATGAGAAAATAGGAAGCATTCTTCATGGATAGATATGGGAGAAAAAGTTATACACATCAGTGAGTGATCCTATAAACACACAATATGAGATACCTTAATATCTGGGTATGAAGTTAGATCCTGACTATTCACTAGGCACTTGTCCATGCGACACCCGGTCTTGTGTCCACCTCTCTGGATGTTGCAACATTTAAACTAATCACCAACATAACCTGCGTTCGAAAGCCCGTTGATGGCCATGAACAAAATAAAATCCTGACCGAATCTCCTGGGAAAGACACCACCCCATTTATTTTCTTTTGGACTCACCACAATGTTGAAATCACTGCCGATCAGCCAAGGATGGCTTCCGGGATCAAAGGATCTTACGTTACTCCAAAGCTCTGCCGAACTTACACATCACATTTGGAATATATAAAAGAGAAGATGAAGCATTGAGACCCTACCATGATTTTAGTGGCCAAAAATTGATCCCACGATGAGAGTAGATCCAGGAATAACGAAACCAAAGAAAGATCCAGGGGATACCACACCCTTATGAGGGACAGTCTGAGAAGGAGTCAAAGACTTGGCCAACGGGGAGGAGATAACTGCCTTCCCATGAGAGAAATCTCCCGAATCTGAGCAAGTCAACAAGGAAAATCTGGAGGCCATCACGGACAGATCTCCATGATTAGTAGGAGGATTCGAAAATCCTCTGTCGGATAGGTTCTGGTGAAGTCTGCAACAGATAGGCAAGGCGTGTCCTTATGTGACCCCACATGCAGAACCACGGTGGAGAAGGATAAACCAGAGGCGGAGACCAATCCCGCATTCCTTTGACAAGGAGAAGAACCCTTGCTGGAAGAGGAAGAGCGAGATACATCTCCACACACATCCGCGCCGACGCAGTTTCTTTTAGATGGGAGATCCAGACCACTGTGTAGGAGGAATCCTTTCCAGTGTAAGCTTCCATCGACCACTGAGAGACACTGAATCGCCATCATCCAACAGATAAAGGGTATTTGCACAAATCATTTACAACGTCATTCTGGGAGGCCAACACAATACATATGGTTTTGCAATTTGGGGAATACACCTTTTTCGGGAACTCGAAATCCCACCAGTTCACAAAATATTGGAACAAGGAAAATGGAGGTTTGTCAATACCAAACATTTCAACTAAATTCCATTATAGATAAGCTTCCAGTTCCCTGAAATCCGACGCCGAAACTAAAAGGATCAGTAGACCACCTTCCGAAACGGGTTTTGGATCCAAAGTAACCTATGGAAAAGGACCTAAAGGGGACACCGAAGACAGAGTTTGTTGACAGGGGATGTCCCGAAACGAAGACCCCGGAGTCCCAACCATTGGAGGCGGAAGCGATCCAGCAGAAAGCAGAGAGAGGATAGGTGAGGGGAAGAGCTGTCCAAAACCTCAGTCCCCGGAAATTCCACCAGCGCCGATGAGGTTGGGGCAGGCCGAATGAGGGATTGAATAATGTGGGAGATGTGGTGCTTTTGCAACAAGATTTTTCAATAAGTGTATTTTTCAAGAAAATGATCTATGATTAGTAATAATAATTATATGAATTTAAATACATATTTAAAGATATATAATCTAAAAATTTAATTTAAATAATTCTTCATCAAGGGTTGGTTTAATTAATTTAAATGGAGAAATATTTTTCACTTTAAAACAATTCTAAAAAATCCCATTTTTAAACCCATAAACAATCTTATACTTAAATCAAATATAAATAAGAATGAAAATTAATTATGAGGATTAAATATAAATAAAGAATAATTATGTTAATCTAAAGCATATTGAAAACATAATCATACTTTTAATTTACTTTATTGAAAAAATGACATTTTTACAAAAATCAGTATTTTTCACTAATTATTGAAAAATAAATATTTTTTGTTCAAACTTTCACCCTATGATAATTTTGATGTGATAAATTATAAAATGAAGCTCAATTTTTTAAAGAAAGTTTATAAAAGTGGTAAAAAGCAGGTTTAATGTTTGTGCAAAGCAGGACGACACCACCTTTTAGAAAAATACAATTTTTTTCGGAAAACAAATATTTCTATTTAAAATGATTACTAAATTATTCTATAATCAATAAATAACCGTTAAACTTATTTTATACATGTGTAAACCATATAATTCTCATAATTTATTTAATCTTATTCATGCTCACAAATTTAACATCTAGGACAGAAATGTATACTATATTACATTTCATTTATACTTGGGGTTGAATGTACCACAAGCTATTTAAATAAACATATTTCATGCGACATTTAAGCTTTATGCTACATGTTGAAAATTCTATCAAATATAGATTGTTTTTTAAAAATATTTGGGGGTAACATCGCCCCCTCCCCTTAATAAATTTCATTCTCACAATTTGAACATGATCTCGATAATCAAGGGTTTGACATTTGATAATACTTCTATTGAAAACCCATACAATAAAAAGGGAAAACAAAACATCCTCTTGAAAATTGATAAAGTGGAGTATGGAGTTCATCTAGAATAACACACAACTAGGTTCTCAAGTAGAAAACATTTTGTGGGAATTGGATATTTGGACATAGAAGAAAAGTATAATACTCAAATAATGATGGAGAGTGACAGAGATCATTGGTCATAAGAAAGTTAATGATCATTAGAAATTCATAAACCACAAATCCATAAACCAAAGAGGTGTGAAAAAGAACATTGATGTCATCATTAAGGATAGTAATATGGCAAAATTTTGTTTCAATATCCTTTTCCTAGAGTTGATGAGTTATTTTACCATCGAGACCAAGAGAATAAGGAAATATACTTACTTGGTGAGTATAATTTCATTCTTAAATAAATTTCCACCACAATCTCATCTTTTGATAAAAATGATGAGTATTCAAGATGATTTTTTTCTATGTCTAAAGCTCTAAAATCATCTTTTAAAGGACCACATAACCATAAAAGGGATAATCAATCTATTCAGCTGATCCTTAGATATTAACAAAAAAAATGATTATCATATGGTAAGTTGTTTCTCAACAGGAATAGACCTTCAAATGATGAAATAATTCATTAATCCCCAAAATTCAACAGTAATACCCAAAGTTCAAACTAAATAATTCCATAAATAAATAATCATATATCCCAAATAAGATCAATTGTCTCAACATTAAAAAGTGTTTTAACCATACATATTATCTCTTACCTATTATCTTATAAGCTTAAAAAAATAGAGATCTTCTTTAAAAATGGCATTAATCACTTAATCACCAAATTACTTTTAAATATCATGGATATCTATATGACAAAACTTATGTTCTCAAAATTACTTTAATATCCAAGATCATAAAAACCCTAAAGGCTATGAATACCTTAAAAAAATTCACAAAATTTATAGTTATACTACACATTATACAATGGATTTAAATATACTTTAACAAAATAAAACATCTCCTATATTGTCATTAATAACATTATGATCTCATCGCTTATAACCTCAAAAGGGATGTTTGATACCTGTGAACCTATGATCAACTTTAATCTTATATACCTATGATGGTATCCATAAATATCAAGATAACCTAACCTAAAAACACCCAAAAATAAAAAATTATATAAACCCTTATCAGATAATTACTATAATAGCCCTGAACCCGCACTCCCGGATCCAGTGCTAAAATAATAATCTTTACATATCAAGATTTGATACCAATGAAGGTGTCACATTTTTCTCCATTGAAAACTTTCAAAATCTTTATCCATCTAAGGTATACAAAATCAAAAGGAAATATTGGTTCACCTACAGACCCAAATACCTTTTAGATTTAGAGTTTTATAAAATCAAGACAAACTCTTACATAAACAATACTCATGAATTCAAGAGAGAATCTTTCCCACTATACCAAGAATTTCTTATTTCACAATAAGTCATCACCATCAAATATATAAAAAACATCTAAACAGTGTTTATTTAACATCGTTCTTGATAACCTGGGGAAGAGGAAACAAAATAATGGCGAGCTTAAATACCCAGTAAAGGTAAAAATAATAATTAAAATTGAATATCATCAATGGGAATACAAAAAGTATAATGGTGTGGTGATATAATCAATGTGAATGAGTATAAAATTAGAGAAATCATACCCATCACACCAGGATCAATAAATTTGTGGAAATGCATAAAGCTTTAATAATGGATGTATACATGAAAATAAATAAATCATGAACCATGTGATGTCAATATTAATTAAAGTAAACATTTAAAATTCATAGAATTCATTAATAAAATGTATTGTTATCTTGGAACATTATCTTCATATCATTAATACAAAGAGAATAACCAGTATGGTTGACTTCCATCTCTGGAGTACCCAATGCATTAGAGGGATATCATGGACTCACTCAGCAATGGTTTATCACGAAGCCACCCATACATGGTTTAACACATAACCACCCATCGTTGGTAAATAATGTAACCACCCATCCATGTTTTATAACAGAATTCCCTATCATCATAAACAATTCCCAAGAACTATAACATAATCGTAAAATAGGAATACTTACTGATATATCTATTATATATATATCCATGTGTTTCTATATGATTTTAGTTGAATAATAATAATTTATTTAATATGTGATGAATTTCTAATTTCATTTCTTTTTTTCTTATTATAGTGTAAAAACATTTATAATAATATTAAGGAAAACATTGGAAGAAGTTCTCACCATTGATGATGGACCAAGCTCGATGGCCAAATCTGAGACTGAGGATGAACTGGAAATGCTAGCGAGCACTGTTAAAGATGACCTAGAGGAATATGACACCTAGGTCCAACCAAATATGCTGACACAACATAGATCCGAGATGAGAAACTGAGGAAACATGATTTCCATGATGTTGTATCTTCAATTAAAAATGTCGGAGGAGGTTGATCTTAGGTCTTCTTGGGTGGATAATGATGGAAATTAAACACATGAATAAGATTAGAAGAAAAATAAGCTACGGAATCCATAAAAGGATAAATTTTGTATATGATGATCCAAGATTTATGAATCACATCAATGAAGCCTGGAAAACCCAGATCAATGAGCCCAAGGAAGAAATATGAATCTAAGTTACAGCCAAGCTTTGGCCAAGGCATCTTTAATCAATATACAATTATTGTTTTTTAGAAAAATAATTCAAATAACGACTTATTGGAGATCAAACTAGATGCTAAGATCAAGACCCAAGATGAGGTAAATCCCTAAAAGCAAGAACATATTCCACCAATGTAGAATATGATCAAGTAAAGCCTGTATAATGGTACACTTGTGTAAGGGTACACCTGTGTAAGGGTATACATGTGTACCAGAAATCTTGTGTAAGGTTATACCTATGTAAGTGTAACCTTGTGTAAGGGTACCCCTGCACAAGGGTACAACTACGTAAGGGTAAGTTCATATAAGAGTACACCCATGTAAGTGTAACACATCTACCTGATTTTATTCAAATATGGATACCCTAAATTTCTCAATTCAACTCAGAATTCTGGATGATTCATTTTAAGATTATAGAGAATATTAATGTTATTCAATGCTAGTAAACCAAGTTTATGATTTCATCCAAATGTCATTCCTACATGGAGGTATTGCATTTTGTTATTGGAGTTTGAAGTGGGGAGAAAAACTACATTCCTAGTTTTAAAATGATCATTGAAATTTAATTTCCATTTTTAGGTTCGTATGGATGAATCATGAATAATTAGTGCAAGGGAAGGGAAACGTGATCATGGGAATTTCATAAATTATTTTAGGGGATACACATGTTGTTGTGGGTGGTTGGATATTATTAGTGGGGCATTACTTGGATTTGGTGACTAACACCTCAAAGCATTCCCCATGTATTTTACTAGTTAATTTAGGATGATACTATTTTTTAGTTTTCTAAATAATAGTATGTGTTCTCCTTAGTAATTACATTACTAGTTCATGGTACCTAGCTATAATTTTCTCTCCTTTTCCAAGTTATTTTCTTTTTATAACTCTGTTTCTATTTTGTAAATACTATTTTTTTATTTCTTCCTCTTTGATGCATTTTGATCTCCAAATTTGAGTGATTAAGGGGTAATTTTTAATTATAGTTCCAAAAATTAAAATTTGATACTACCTCAACATCCAAAATTCATGTTTATTGTTTTCCTTCTTCATTGATCTTGGTGGGTAGTGACAATAAAAGTGGTGATGCAAGAGCATGACCACCCAAGATAAGTGTTTGTCTCTCTTTACCATTTAACATTATCAAGTTTTTTTCTTATATGACTTAAGAGAGTATCTGGAAGGTGTTATGTTATTGGGGATCTCATTAGGATCACTTCATACTAAAAGAGGACCTTGCCTATGGAGGTTTGATTGGGTGATTCCTTCACTTTTAGTAGAATATTTATGTACTAGAATAAATTTCATGCATATGTGTTCATAATTTTTTGTGAGAGAGTTGTGTGACTTGAGAGACTGGTCATGCACTTAGTGAGGTTGAGAAATGATCTGATCTATCTAAGATCAATGATAGGTAGTTGAAAGGTGTATCTACCTAGATGTAAGATTATTTCTTTATAACTTCTTTCATCATTTAATTTTGTCTTGATTTATTTTCTTCTTGTTCTTTTTCACTATTTCATCCATCATTTCTCACTCACTCTATCATTTTCATCACTTTTTCACTTTTAATTTTTTGTTTTCAAAATATATAAAAAGGAACAAAAGAGTTTTCAAGAGAATCACTGGGATATTCGACACTACTTCCTTGAGATTGACCCTTGAGTTGGACACTGTGCTATATTTAATGTAATATAAATGTATTTTTAATCATCCTCACAAAAAGGATTTTCCAATCTCTATAAAATAAGGATATGAATCATGAACCAAAATAGGTGGGACTTTACACCATACATAAGGTCTACTCCAATGTAGCATATTACTTAATCACAATATATGGAATGTTTATCATGCCTCCCACCAATGTAATAATTATCAATAAATATTTTTCATAACTTCACATAATGTTCAATATCATCCAATCTACGTTACATTAAAATGAATAGAACAATATCATAGTCACGTTATGTTAAACTTGTAAAAACATCCTCATAGGAAGACATTAAACTACCTAGCCTTAGTCTGAACTACATGTCATTAAAATACATAGTAAATATAACCTTTTCACCTGAAATAAAACTACATGATGTGTGTTACAAATATATCTCACATGTGCTCTACTATGGTAAGGGTAATCTTCAAATTGCATATTGTTTCTCACACCTATCACGACTCATGTGATATTATAGGACATAGTTGATCTGGTAATCATGATTGTCATTCACAATATATAATGGTTGGAAAAATAGTCCTGGTTGCATGACATTAAACTACCCAACATGTAGATCCACTATATACAACCTCTCAAGCTAATTGGTTGGCCTGTTTGTGAGACCCATTCCTCTAACATGAGATCCAGATCCATATATGAAGTCTTAATATATCTATCAATACACATAGAGATGAAATTCCCTTATCAGAAGAACTACGTGTGGTCTGGTTATTATTGTTACAAGATACATAGTGATGTCTAAACTTTTGGACCCAATCATAAAATCAATTCCAATTTAAGCCCCCACATTTTATTGGTGCCATAACCCCATCTTATTCATATCATGTTCACTCCACTTGTTTGGCACTAAGATATGATTTTCCCCCTATATTAGAAGAACAATATGTGGATTTATTCCAATACCTTGGGATACTTAATGACATGGGGATATCCTATCATAGTTCCATACATAAATTATATCTGTATTGATTGTTCCTCGATGAAAAGACCCTTGTTAATTCACTTCAGTTTGATTCCTTCCTTCTCTCATCAAGGTTCCTATTTCACTACTCTTCTCTTTTATACAAGCCAGATCATTATAAAGGGAATACATACAGCTGTACTATGTGTTTCTTGATTCCCACATTATGAGATACATAATTACACCCAAAATTACTATTCTAGGTTCAACCATAAATTACCCAATATATAACCACCTCTTAGTGTATGGTATCCTCATTTACATCAGGTCTTGTTACATTGGACACTATGATGAGATGAAACATCCCATATATAAAATAACTACATATGGTATGATTATTATTTCTATAAGATATTTAGTGGTTCCCAAATCACTTATCCTATGTCAAACTATAATCCTAAATCAAATCCCTACTTTATCTTATTACATGGTTTCTATCTATTTGTGTTGGGTTCCCCTCAACATGTCCAACATTGTGACATGACCAACTTATTATTTTCACTATCCAGTTTAGCATGATACATTTAATATGTGATTTTATATTTATAAACCTATTCATGTGTCAAAATGTCCCCAATTATTCATGTCTATATTTCAGGATGATAAATTTCATGACATATGGCCCATCCTATTATATATTAAACTACTTTTAGTTTCCTAGATTATGTGGACTAATCCCCTAAATAAGAGAGATATTTGTGAAAGACCTCAACTAGAAAATGGAAGCTTATCCATGATTACATTATGAACAAAACAAAAGTCCCCTAACCTAGAAAATAACCAAATCTATGCAAGATACTTCTACATAATGTTATTTACCCTTAAAAATTTGTCACAAAAATATTGTTAACTATAAAATACCTATTTTTATAAATATTCTTTGAATATGGTGTCATTTACATCTATAATTTTCATTGTTTGTCTATTTTATGACCTGAACAATCCCCCAAATCATGTTACTATAAAATAATGATGAATTCATGAACATATTTACCATATGATGTTAGAATTCATTGTATGAATCCTCATTTTATGTAATTAAACTATAGGTATCTTTCATTGTATTTATATGATAAAAATTTGAATGGAATATGTTATTTCCTAAATTACCTTAAACTGATTAGAGTAGAATGTTCTATATAAATTACCATTCCCTAAAATTATCAGTGTTTAGACACCCCAAACTCATATTTTGATATACATAAATGCATTACCCTAGATATATCCATGGGGTTTCTTCTATTTCCAATCCCATGCCAGGATATTAAAGTTACCATCCCCAAAATTTGATCTATATTGGTGTAAGGTTTATTCATTATATAATAATACATGTGTATTGATTCATGTTATTTCATGATATGTAGTTATGTATGAACTTAATATTTCAGACCTAACCAAAAATCATCATATATTTCTACTCTCCATAAATAACCTAATCATATTTAGTTCAGGATTAGGACATTCTAGACATATTTTAAATGTGTCCATTAATACATCACACATAATGCCTTAAGTACTTGAGTTTCCAAAAATCCTTTATGAATGCCAATAATGGTCACATCTAGATCCAAGGGACTCCTCTATTTGGTAATGGTCATTAGTGCCACCATATTCGAGCCTGTCAACCAAAATCATATTCTTTCTAAAGGAGAAGGTTATCTAATCTATTTATTCCTATAACAACATCACAATAGAACCAATTATTCAAAATATTTATTAGTGGTTATCCTTTATTTTCATTTCCCATATCAAATTCATAATTCAAATACATCAAACCATGATTTTCATCTTTTCCACTCCCCATTTAGAGGGGCCAGAGCACTCTTTTTCTTTGATCCACTTCCAGGTTACCATATCATATCCACTCTCCAATGGTCCTACAATTATAAATGTAAACCACATATTCTACCCTTGAGTAAGTCCTTTTTGAAAGTGGAAAATCCAACCATTTTGGGTCTTACTTTTCCTTTTTTATGTGAATTATCTAACTATTTTTATGATCAGAGTACCATGAACTGAAATAGTGTGCACCTCGGTCAAGGCTTCCAACAATAGGGGTTAGGAAATAAAATTCATATTATTTCAACCTTGATCTTATATTTTGGTGGGATACCTCATTGGTTCCTTTTTTAAAATCTATTTTACCTTAAAATTCAACCATTTTTGGTTCAAGAATTATGACCTTAAATTGCATGTAGTCCCCTGATATGGTATACAGTAATATCAAGCTCCCAATTCCCATTGGATTTTTTCCTATATCTTTTTAGATAAAGAATTTAAGATTTGATTAAAGTTATGTTACTTTAAAATTTAACCCAAACTTTTCTAAATTACATTACTTTTAAACTATGAATGAAAAAGAAACAAACCTTGTCAGGTCGAAAGCTCATAAAAGGGACACCTAAAAAAGTAAAATTTCCACTTTATAGGTCACCCCATTCATGACCTAGGAAAAAATTTAGAATGAAAATAAGATAAGAGATAAATCTTATGGGGTCTATCATATAGACCTAGAAAATGTCAAGCTATGCTATCTAGGCCCACTGGTCTAGGAAAAAGTTTGAGAAATTTCTTATTATAACTATTATCTATGTATATGTGTTCACTACATAGTGATGTAACATTTAGGGTTATAAAACCCTTATTTAGTGACCTATAAGCTTGCTTCACTCATTAATAAATTAATTTTCCATAAACATTTCATAGTTATCAGAATGAGTGCATCTATCTCTAAAGGATACCTCTATTTGGTAATTATTAGCGATGTCACTATATTTTCCCCAACCAATGATAAGCCTAAATGTCATATATATTTTTCGGTAACTTTTCCATTGTTTTCCATTCATATACTGGATAATGCACATGGTAGATTTCCAATTTTGCAGGAAATAGAGCTTCACAAGATTCCAAGGAATAAAGGCAGGAAAGCTAAAAAATGGCCAAGTACATATCGTGATGGACAAGTTCACGTCGTGTACTTGATAATCACAGCATGCATCAAGCCGTGAAGCCTAAGTCATGACCAACCACGGAGACTGAATAATTTTTCAGTTCAGTCCATGAGTCCCTCCTACATGTTGCGAAGCCATTCAAACTAGATGCCAAGAAAGCCATGCAGATTCAATGAAAAAATCCTACTGACCATGGGGTACACATCATGGACCACCTGTAAATGACGTGACCATGGTCAAACTTCATTAATCAGTGGAAGATCCTTATGCCACACTGGAGATCTTGGTCGAAATAACATGGATTAAGGGTTCACAATGTGATGATTAAGTACACATCATAATCATTTCTGCCTATATAAGGAGTAGCTCGGAAGCACATTAAAACATGCTTGGATCAGATCTCTCTCCCTTTTATACTCCCTTAAAAATTACCTTCTCTTTTCCATCTTAAAACACTTTAGTTATTTATAATTTCTTTACATTTTCTATCAAAGAGCCATGGATTCATTTTTCATCAACACCTTCAATTCCTGTGTCATTTCAATTCCATTTTATTCCTTTCAAGTAATATTTTGTTTAAAGTATCTTTCATGTTCATTTCATATCATTACATGTTCAATTACATTATAAATGTTATCATGATTTCATCTATACCTTTTATTACTTTAATTACCATCATGAGAAGCTAAACACATCAGGGGTAGGGATCAAGAATCGATGTATCTACGCAATTAATTATACCTCTAGTTCTAAACTTGGAAAACCTAATTGGATTAGTAATTAGGATATAAATTAATGGTCAAACCCCATTTGTGTGACTGTACCATGACCATCATACAGTCAAGCAAATGACCCTATCCTAATTGAAGTAAACTATGACTATAACCATTATATTAGGGAACTTTCTGCAGTAGAAGATGAACGTAACACATCTAGGACTATAGCTAGCCTCCTGAACATGGAATAGATTCATCCTAGGTAGAACTAGAATACTGGACCAAGGTTGAATAGAGACTAATGCTTTCTTCACAGACTAAGAACTTAAGGCCTTGCCAATATTAGAACTAGAATCACCTTTATCTAGATACTCGTACTTGATTCTGACCCCTATTTAATCACTTGAAGTCAAGCCCAAAATTAGTTAAACACCTCCCAAAATTTAGTCATTCTAGTAAGGATTCCTTTAAAGGATTCAATATTAGATTTATTTTCCCCACAAGAACAAAACCCTCCTCATGGGATCGACCAAAGACTTCTACTATACTACTCCCTGATAGTTAGTAAAGTTTGGGACACATGTAAATGTCTAATTTGACTCACGCTATGAGGAATTAACGATGCCTTTTGGACAGCTGATCAAATTTTGGCATCATTACTGGGGAGAAAATGTTGTTTCTTCGTTATTAGGACTCTATTATGAAACTAGGATAACTTTTCCCTCACCCCCTTTCCTTTTTTTTCTAGACTCCCTTGCATATTTTTGTTTTTTTTCATTCACCCTATGCATGTACCAAGGTACTTTGACTCGTTCAAGGACTCTTAAAGCACAATCACTTTTTTCATTTGATCTCAAGATCTAAAGGAATCTCTCTTATCTTTGTCGGTCAGTAATTGCTAAGAAATTCCACCCCGCGAGACCAAACCTGCCAAACCCCAACCATCAAGTCATTCTGAGAGAGCACCCAATAATGAACTAGTAGAAAACGATCACGGACTATGGATTTAAATTAATCCATGTAACAACTCATAGTATTGTTCATCTCCCTATCCAATCCCACACATTTAAGATAAAACTAGGGCTCATTCATATGATCCAGAACATTGGGGTAATTTAGCGGTCTTTAGAGCAAAGATCCACATGAACATATTACCAACTTCCTAGAAGTCTACGATACCTTTCACAACCAGGGTGTTTCGTTTGACGCAATAAGACTCCACATCTTCCCATTATCCTTAAGAGATAGAGACAAGGACTGGATAAAGAGTCAAGCTTCCGAGCCAATTATGACTTGGGATAAACTTGATAAGAAATTTTTGGACAAGTACTTCCCACCCATCTAGACCTCAAAGCGCTGGATGTACACTTAAAATTTCAACCAAATTGATGGAGATTCTTATTGGGAAGTGTGGGATTTCTTTAAATAATTAATGAGGAAGTGTCCACATCATGGACCGAATATATGGATACAACCCCAAAATTTCTATTAAAGACTCCAGCCAACAACACAGAATGTTGTCGATGAAGCTGTTGATGGAGGTCTCATGTTCAAGACTCCTGAAGTGGGAAGAGCCATTCTAGATGAAGTCTCTCACAATGCCAATCTATAGAAGAGTGATTGTGGACCACCATAGCGTGTAATCCAACAAATTGAAGATACAACAAGGCTATCAGTGCAAGTGGAAGCGCTCACTAAAAAGTTAGAAGCATTTCAGATACCAACTACTCAACCCCCTCCTGCTCTTGTCAAGGAATTAAAATCATGTGATATGTGAGGTGGCACACATCTATATCAAGAATGAAAATATGAATATGAAGAACCGAAACAAGATTATAATTACATCAATTACAATCAACTGAAACAACTATTTCATTAGCAACAATATTATCAGCAGAGGCCTCCTCAGCAGAAACCTCAGAATAATTAGGGTTATTTTCAACTGAGAGGTGGAAAAAACCAATTCAAAGCTCAAGGACCACCAGGATACCCTCTGATGAACCCTATACCAAGACTACAATATCAACAACAACCATTCCCTCAAAGAGAAAAATAATTTCAGCCACCTCAGCCAAGACCTCAACAAGAACTTATGCAAATAAATCTATAAAACCTTTGAGAATAATTTGTGCAAAAGTTTGATAAAATAATGAGGAACCATGATACAGATATGAAAAACTAGAGAGCTACTCTAAGAAACCTTGAAGTGAAAATGAGTCAAATCTCAAAAACATTATCTGAGAGATTACCTGGTACTCTACTTGGTAACAATGAGACATAACCATGAGAGGAATCTAAGGTAGTAGTGCTGAGGATAGGATAGATTATAGACTTCTAACAACCCGAAGAAGTAAGGCCGTAAGAAGAAGAGTTGAGAAAACAACCAGTACCTGATGAAAAAGTAAATCCCACCTTACATCATGAAGAAGTACCAATTGAGAATGAAGATATACCTGATCAGTAGAAGTAACCTATATATGTTTCCCCACCTCCATACTAGCCACATATTCTCTATCCAGAGAGAGAAAGACAACTCAGGTAGGAGACACAATACAATAAGTTCCTATATATGTTCAAAAAATTACATATCAACATCCCTTTTGCAGAAGTTGTTTCCCATTTTCCCATTTATGCCACATTCCTAAAAGACTTATTATCAAACAAAAGAAAAATATAAGACCTAGGAGTCATCTACCTAAATGAATAATGATTTTCTGTTGTACAACAGAAAATTCCACTGAAGATGAGAGACCCTGGTAGCTTCTCAATCCCTTGTGAGACAGACACATGAAAATTTAGCAAAGAACTCTGTGATCTTGGAGTAATAATTAACCTAATTCCAATGAGTATCATTCACAAGCTTGGACTCAAAGAAAACAAAGAAACAAGGGTAGCTTTTCAATTAGCTGATCACTCGGTCAAGTACCCCCGAGGCATTTTGGAAGATGTGATAGTAAAAGTTGTCATGTTTATTTTCCTAGCTGATATCCTGGTATTGGACATGGAAGAATAAGGTGACTTAACCATTATACATGGAAGACCATTCCTAGAAATAGGAATGGAACTTATTGATGTGAACTGAGGACATCTCATATTCATAGTAGGAGAAGGAAAATTTATTTTCAACCTAATTAGAGTTGTACAACACTCAGATAACACTATATAGTATCACACCATTTCTCTCACCCAAAATGGAGAAGAATATATGGCCATAGAGGAAGAAAGTGGAGACCTCTTACAGAAGTAGAAAGAGACTATGAATTTAAGGAAGTCAACTTTATTGAACCACTCACCAGAGAGGTTGTTCCATCATTTACCCCATCCATCATCCATACTCCTCAATTAAAACTGAAACCATTATCTAGTACTATAAATTACTAATTTCTAGGGGAATATTCTTCCTTTCCCCTTATAGTCAACTCCAAACTATCCCAAGTTCAAGAAGAAAAATTGGTTGATGTCCTAAAATGACACAAGTAGTATATCACATGGGGAGTGGTAGAAAATAAAGGGATCAATCCCACTAAATTCACTCATATAATCTCACTCTAAAATGATGAAAAACCAAAAAGGAAACATCAGAGGTGGATTAAACCACCCATGTAGGATATTTTCAAGAAATAAATGTTGTAACTCATGAATGTAGGAATAATCTTTCCTATCTATAAAATTGAATGGGTGATCCCCCTCCAATTCATTCCCAAGAAATTAAGACTCATAGTAATAATAACAGATGACAATGAACTTATTTCAACACACACCATCACTAGATGAAGAGTTTTCATGGATTACAGATGTTTAAACTCAACCATAAGTAAAGACCATTTTACCTTACCTTTTATGGACTAATTGTTAGAAATACTAGAAGGGAATGATTTCTACAATTTCTTGGATGGCTATGGAAGATATAATCAAATTGCAGTCGACCCCTCAGACTAGCCAAAACCCACCTTCACCTATCTTTTTGGTACTTTTTCATACAAACGCATGTCCTTTAGTATGTGTAATTCTCCAACAAATTTCCAAATATGTATTCCACACATCTTTCATGATATGTATGAATAATTTCTCAAAATTTTCATGGACTATTTTTTAGTTTATGGAAGATCATTCAATGTCTGTACCAGTAATCTAGAATTAGTTATTCAAAGCTGTGAAGAAAAATTCTTGGTGCTAAATTGAAAAAACTTTCACTTCATGGTGCAAGGAGGAATCATACTCGACCAAAAAATCTTCAAAAAAGGCATCAAAGTAGATCTAGAAAAGATCAATGTTATCAATTATCTACATAATCCATCCACTATTAAGGGAATCAGAAGTTTCCTTAGGCATGATGGATTCTATAGAAACTTCGCAAAAGATTTTTTAAAGTTGCATGTCCTTTGACACACTTATTTTCAAATGATATTCCTTTAGAATTAAATTAGGAATGCCGAAAAGCTTTTGGTACTTTGAAAAACATCCTTATGACATCTCTAGTCATCATTGCACCAAACTGGGAAAAAGATTTTGATCTTATGCAAGATGCCAATAACCTTGCTGTAGGAGCTATTCATAGAAAATATACAAATAACATATTCTACCCAATTTATTATTCAAGTCACACCTTAAATTAATCTCAGATTAATTACATGACTACAGATAAGGAGATTTTATCCATCGTGTATGCCTTTGAAAAATTCTATTCTTACATTGTTCTATCAAAAGTTATTGTTCATATGGATCATGTTACCCTTCGGTACTTAATGACCAATAAAGATGAAAACCCAAGGTTGATACACTGAATTATCTTGCTGAAAGAATTCGATGTAATAATCAAAGATACGAAGGGAACCAAAAATTTCATTGTAGATCACTTCTCTAAACTACCTCTTACCATCATCAAAAACAATAAGCCTGATATTGAGGTAGATTTTCCTAATGAGACCCTATTTAATACCCATACCCATCCTTGGTTCTCCGACATAGCCAATTTTCTTGAAATAGTATTCGTCCCTCTAGAGTTATCTTATCAAAAATGGAAAAATTTTCTTTCATATTCCAAACACTACTTTTGGGATGAACCTTTACTTTTCATGTACTATGCTGATGGCCTTTTAAAACGTTGAATTCCAAAAGAAGAGGCACAAAAAATAATAGTAATGTGCCACCCTTTTCCAACTGGCGACCATCATGGGCCTAAGCGCACATTGGCTAAGATCATAGAAAGTGAATTTTTATAGCCCTTATTAAATCAAGATACTAGGAGATTCTTCTACCACTGTGACAGATGCCAAAGGATATGGAATATTAGTAAAATAAATAAAATGCCACAAATCCCTATGATGGAATTTGATGTTTTTGATGTTTGGGGAATCGACTTATAGGACCATTACTAAAATCACATGGTAGGAAATACATTCTAGTTATAGTGAACTAAATGTCTAAATGGGTCGAATACATAACAATGAATCATTACACTTCCAATGTTGTAATAAAATTTCCTTCAAAAAAATGTGTTTTCACATTTTGGATTTCCATGATTGCTCATTAGTGATCACAAAACACATTTCTCCAATAAACCAGTGAGAAAAATGATTCAATGATATGGGATCTACAACAATACTGGAACCCCCTATCACCCAAAAATGAGTGGGAAAGTCAAACTATCGAATAGGGAGGAAAAGAAGAGCCTAGATAAAACAGTCAATACAAGTAGAAATGATTGGAGTCAAAAACTGGATGATGCATTATGGGCGTATAGAATGTATTATAAAACACCCATCGACACCGCCCCATTTCAACTGGTTTATGAAAAACCATGTCATCTTCCAGTGGAGCTAGAGAACTGATCATTTTGGGCCATAAAAAAACTAAATTTGGAGTTAGATAAGGCTATAGAGAAGTGGTTATTGCAATTAACTACGTTGAAAGAATTAAGAAAACATGAGTACGAGAACACATCGATTTACAAGAAAAAAAATAATGTCACGACCAATGGATTGCAAGATGCACCTTCATCCAAGAGAATAAGGTTCTGCTATTCAAATCAAGATTGAAAATTTTTCTAGTAAAGCTAAAATCAAGATGGTCTGGTCCTTATGATGTTATCCAAGTTTTTCTGTATGGAGTGATTGAAATTCAATGAGATGAAGAGATTCCATTCAAATTTAATGGTCAACGGTTGAATATTTTTGAAGAACCATTCCATGGAGGCTATATCCTTAACCTCATGTTCAAATAAACTCGAAGGAAGTCTAGCTGACGACTTTAAAGTTAGCACTTTATGGGAGGAAACCCATAATTGTTTTTAAGTCTTGTTTGAGTCTTGTATTTTTTAGTATTTCATTATATTACATTGTACAAAATTTAATTCAATAAATAAAATGGTTACCATTATTCCTTATTTTTACACCTACTTATTTTTTAGCTATTAAAATGTTTAAACCTATGGATTAACGTTTGTTCTATAGTGCATGATGTTTTCTTCTAACATATTTTTCAGGTTCATAAAAAATCAATTTTAAGACAGCTCAGACACCCTCATGGAATACAACTTCATATTAGGGAGCTCACTATTCCTTATTTTTAATGTTTTTCATCACTTTCATGTCAATTCAATTATCAAAAATCACTACCACACCAATCCCACCCATTATTTCATAGACAGTGGGGACAAAATCTCCTTTTAAGGGTGGGGGTCTTTCTTATATTTTCACAGACATACAATTGATTTTTTTTGTTCTCACTATTCTAGGAGACATTTTTCAAATTGATAAGCATGCTGAAAATTTGGAAAACATTATGCCCATGTAAATTAAAGATAAAGTTAAAAATAAAAATGTTAAGAACCATGTTTCACCCCTGCTTAGAATTTTAGAATGATTGCTGAGTTTAGAAGTTTAATTCAAATTCAAAATATTTGAAATTGTGATTAATTGAATCAATAATTAGGATTTATGCCCTTTTTAATTGTTAGTTTTTATTTTTATTCTCATTACCCAAGAGGATTCTAAGCCTTTAATCTCATTTTCTTTTCTGAGCATATTTCTTGAGAGATACCGAGGACATGGAAACCTACTAGAACTTGCACCGAGATCTTATCAAAACAATGATTGAACATGTGTAATTTTAAAATTATTTAGTAATCCTTTGATAACCATTTTACCTGAGACCCACCTGACATCTATCCTTTATTAAGCCCATAGTTTCCATGCAGGACTTGTTAGTGACAATTTTACTTTAAATAAAAAGTTATTAATGTCATTTTCTTACCCAAGTGGCTCCATGGGGTCCCCAAGTTGACCCATGGATTTTCATGGTCAGCCATGACTCATCTAATAAGGGTAGGACAAGTGTCAAGATATTTTCATATTTTTATAATATCAATTTTACCTTAAATTTCACTAATTACCTTTAATCGCGATTAATAAAACTTAAAAGTTACTATTAACCAAAAAATTATTTTAATCCCATTTAACCACATTTTTCTTCCTAATGACAACCATGTATGTCGGATTTTTTAAAATCAAATCACAGAAGTGGTAATTTTTCATTTACACGAAAAATTAGTTTTTAAACTACCACTTAGTGGTTTCACTATTCATCAAAAATTGATGTTTTTCAGAAAATTACAAAAAATTCACCCTAATCTATATTTGATATTCCTAATTCAAAAATGATGTCTATTTTATAAAATTCAAAACATATAAGTTGGTTTAATTAATTTAATAATTAATTCCCGCTGTCACAACAAATAGCGTGTTTTTAAGAAGCATTATATATCAAAAGATTGACAATTGTTTATGTCCAATTCCAAAGTGAAATTAATTCTAATGATCACCATTGGATAAAATGGTAAAAATATATTCTAGTTATACTTTAAAACCACTCAATATTATAATTTATCACTATAAATTATTTTGATTTAAAAAGTTGTTTTTAAGTATTTTCTCTATTCATAGAAAATTGGAAGTTCTCAGAAAATTAAAAAAAATTCAACTTAGGATAATCTCGATATTCTGAATACAAAAATGTAGTCCATTTTGAAATATAAAATTTATATACTTTCAAAAAGGGGGTATTACTATTCATAACTGCTACTTTGATTGGTCGCGGTGTGTTAGAATCTCGAACTTGCGTACAATGCAAGCTATTGCATCATTGAATGAGAAGCGTATCGTGAAAGCTTGGGGTGTTACAGATAATGTGAAACAAGGGAGGCCGACACAAGGGAATCCCATTTGAGATGGGGGTTCAACTCCGTCAGGAGGCTAGATATTGGGAGATCAAGGGCGGTGGGTCACCTCAGTGGATGGGGCTCAATGCCATGAGGATGCGTGAGCTGGTGCCAGCTGATCACAATAAAGAAACAGAGGGCCAATATTGCATCTAGCTATCTGCAGCCAGTGGTGGCAATAACTGGTTGAATGGTAGCATTTTTTCATGTCGCCCCAACTATTTTTTATCTTAAAATTTCATTATTGAAATTTTTCGCAAACCTAACATAGTTTCCCTTAAAATTTAAAAATTACATTCCATAAATTTTTGGAATTATCCCTGCCTGGAAATCACTATTCTGACCAACTGAATTCTGGTCGGGTTTCAGGTTCATCAGATATATTCAGCACCGACTACCTTCAGGTATTACAACATATAAATTAATATGTAAATTATTTAATTTAATACCCACAAAAATGTGTTTTCAATTTAATTTAAGACTTTAGACAGTGAAAAGTTCGCTATCAGATGTCATATTGAAACACCATCTGTGTAATTGGGATTGTAATGATTGGATCTTCAAATTTAAATTAAATTTTAATTTTTAAATGAGCATAAATTTTTTATGAATCCATCTGATACCAATTGAAGGTACCGGGGTACACAACAGAAGATAGTGGGGAAGGGATATAAATTTTTCACTGATGATCTATTTAACCACATTATCTCTAATGAAGCAATACCATGATTTAATTTTGATGATCATCAATGCTGTATTTAAGATGAAAATAAACCATGCATACCTAGTTTGATATGAAGTTGCATCTTCATCATCCATTATTCTTCAGTGATTGTATATTGAAGAATCCATGGTTTAATTCCTCTAGATTCTCCACAAATTCTTAAAAAAACTACAGGAGCATTGATCATTGAATTCTAGGTGTTAGTGCAAAGACCTGACAACGCCTTAGATGTCCCGATGATCATTGCATCAACATTATAACGATTCATGAGGGAGTGATCAATCCTATCAGTTAGACTAAGATATTCAATTTATAGAAATGGGGAGAGGAGATGGATTCTCTTAATAACATTAGGGAATAATCATCATGCACGATGCTCTCTCCTCCTATATATAGTGAGTTATGAAATTACCCAGAAAATACTCCCAACCTGCGAATATTTATTTCTCACTATGTAAACTATAAATGATATATTATTACAAATTGATTTTTTCATAAATATCTTATATATATTTATCACTTAATTGAAATATAATAAATATATCATGTCATAAAAACATGTCATTAACTCGATTCATCATTCTCATAAATATTAATGAACCATGTATATTAAAATAGTTTTTTTTTCATATAATTATTTACTTTTCTTCACTTTAAAACATGTAAAAACTTTTCACAAATAAATTTATTAATAATTTTTCTAAACTTAATACTATATTCATTTATTTATTCATTTACGATCATGAATCCTTAGACAAATCCCAAACCCCTATGGTGGGTCCCACACTATCCTGAACTCCTATTCATTAGAATAAGAAAGACTTTTGAATATTATATTGTGTGTGACCCTCTAGAAACTTATATAGATAACAGTTAATACTATTCACAGATGAATATCAGAGTCCAACAACCCGTAATGAACACTAAAAAATAAGGAGTAGTCATAGAAATGAAAATTTTCTTATGAACACACACTATGTAATATAATCTCTTTGTATCATGATATCTCATAAAGTAGTACGCACACCTTGTGACATCATCATTTAATATTCATTGGTCTTTTTGTATGGATTTACCTTTGACTACCATGGACATGTATTCATGATGGTACTACCATCCTGGTCAACTAGGCATGAGATATCTCTTCCTATCAAAAGTGAAAAATTCCATCTTTCTCATTCATCCAATGTCGTACCACCAATGACTCACTAAACACAAGCTACCATTCCATGACTTCAATGTCATGGTTTTTCCTTACATTAATGTAGGTGGTCAAATGACACACTTTGATAATGATCACATGTCAAGATACCAATACACATTTTTGTAGATAAGAACAACCAATGACACCTGAAACATGTGGTGTTCTCATTGGTTGTTCTGTCTTGATGATCTCATCTACTCAAGATCTCCAAGTGTGAAATTAATAAGATGAATCCTCAATGCCTAAGACCCCCCAACACCTTATAGTCAGAAATCATCTATGTCCAGTCAAAATATGTATCTTGACCATAAGACATTTTTTAATATTAATTTCAATGTATCACATGGTTCCCATTATAACCTGAGAACTATTGTAACCTTTTGATTCAACAACTAATCTATGAAAATTACAATTTAAGCAGTGGACGCAAAAACATCAACACTATAATGGAAAAAAATTAATATATAACTAATTGTATACATGGTATGTAAATCAAAAAATATTTCTTAGTTGGGTCTATGACACTGAATATTACATAAAATTATATATTGGTCAGTCGTCTCAAGATTAGTAATCATATGATAATCTTAGCATGTTTTTTGGCATACTAATTATGTTCTACATATTATACCATTATTTATAACTTTATTTAATATATAATAAATATATACATATGTATCCGTATATTTATATTACCATCTTTACAAAATTTAAACTTTTAAATGTGTAATATTTAGATAGATTCACTTTTTACCTATGTGTATCAAATATTGTAATTTAAATTTATTTTACTTTAGATATAATATAAAATAATATACACATATAAATATATTCAAGTAATATGACATATATTTATAAAAATTTAAATATATTCAACTTTATTTATTAATTTTTTAAAATATAAATACATATACTTTCGTAAAAAAACTATAGATTCCTAAATATAAATATTATTAATGTATTCATATATTATTAAAATGTTATTAAAAATAATTTTTATAAAATATAATTAAAAAATTAATATAATTTACACTTATATAACAATTAAAATTTTGTAAACTAATTTTATTTAACATTTTATAAAATTAAATATGTATATGTAAATGTTTTGAAGTATTTATACTTTCAAAAACTTAAAAAATTGTATTTTATACATTATTACTTGGAATAATAATTACTTAAACATAATATAATTGAATATTATTATTCATAGTAAAATTTTTTTAACCATTAACTAAAATAATATTATATATATATATATATTTAAATATGATAGTACAACTAGTATTATTTATAATCAATTTTTAATAATATAAATTTTTATAAAATATTAAAATCTATTCACTTTATTTATATATGTGTATAGAATACTATAATTTAAATTTATGTTACTTTAATTATATATATATATATATATATTCACATACATATAAATCTATTCAAATCTAATTATTCCCCATTTTATATAAAAATATATTCACTTTTTAAACATTAATATTTCCATTAATATAAATTATATTTTATACATGAAATATAAATTATGTAAACACCATATTTAAATTTCCTAAATCATTCAATTTAAATTAAATCATGTAAAATAAAAAAATTCATACATAATTAAATTATATAGGGGAAAATAATTTATACATTCATACATCCATACATCTATATATCATTGCATCCATACATCCATACATCCATACATCCATACATCCATACATCCATACATCCATACATCCATACATCCATACATCCATACATCCATCCATATTAAATAAATAAATAAAAAAACAAAATAAATAAAAACAATTAGAGAATTATAATTTTTAAAAAGAATGTTTACCTTAACAAAAGCTGAAAATATAGATTGATAAAGAAATCCAGAAGTGATTTTCACCAAAATATAGAGTAAAAAAATAAAAAAATGGATGGGCACACTTTATTTATAAATTTTGTTCAGTATAAGGCATCAAACCCATTTTTTCATCCTTTGAAATTTATTTGAAGGAAGCATGAATGAGGTTCATGCTTCAGAGATGGAAGAAAGAAAATCATGAATTTCATTCATGATTCTTAGCCAAATTGATAAGCATGAACACCATTCATGCTTCTCTATACCCAATTTTCAAAATACCAAAAACCCATCCCTTAAAAAATTACTAAAAAATAAACCCATGTAAAATAAAAACTATTTAAAAGTAAGCATGTTTTTTGATGAAAATGATGAAATAGACTAGAATGTGGTATGAGCAATGATATCAAAGATCAGAGCTTCAGATCCTTACTGGTGGTGATTTGATGTTTTTCGATTCACAATGGGTTCACCATTACAACACATCGGGAGGTGTAGGAGAATCGTGCATGTGCCCATTAGTGGAAGAATGGTTCAACGAAGTTGTGGGCGTAGTTTAATGAAATATTTGTAGGTAGGGCTACTAATAACCATGATTATAAGATAGTTGGAATGAGAATGCAGATTCATATGAGGAGTTGATGGTGGAGTTTGGGGTTTTAAAACTACTATAGGGAATTCAAAGGTTGTTGGGGGCACTGCACTAAGAAAGGAATTATGCATTCGACTAGTCAAGATCCATTGGGATTAGTTTTGGTTTTCATAATCCTAGAATGCATCATAAAAAACTATGATTATTTTCCCATATTAAAAAACACATTCCAATAAATAGAAAAATTTAATTCACCAAAAAAACTTCCATAAACTGAAATGAACAAATGATTTTGCAGCAGAAATAAAAAACATTGGAAACTAGCAGTGGCTATTACATAAATTTGAAACATTCAATTTAGTCACATAAAAAATAAATAAATATATGTACACATCGATTCAAATGACCCTAATCGACTAAAATGAGAACATAATTTTAGAATATGCCAATGTAGAATTCCCCAAATTCAACAAATGCATGGACAAATAAGCTTCTAATTAAACAAGAAGTAAGCATTCCATAGATTATAGGTCAAATAAATAAAATACGTAAATCATTAAAAGGATACAGTGATGTAACGTGCTTCAGACAATGGCCTACATGCACATGGAAGAATCATTAAGGGTTTCATAGTACAAGAATACAAAGTATTACAAGGAACACCAAAAAAACAACACAACATAATTGTCACACCTTTTAGTAAACATCATGAGAAAGAAGTAAACAAACACCAATAAGGTACATTTAAATAAGGCTAATATCACCCTTACCAGTGGTTTGGACACCCCTTAGAATAATTCTAATACTGAGATGAGTCAATGTATAATTCCTAGGGTTTATCCTCAAGTTCATACAAATTGACCAGGTCTATCCTCCACACAACATGGATCCAGAACCCCTTTTTACTAGGTTCTACAGTGCCGTCTGAGACCGTTGTCAGTTTTCATGTTTATTTCTATCTATATTCATAGTCCACTGGGTTTAATAAGTCAAAAAATCCCCAATAACATGATCCAAGAAGGAAATGATATTATCCTCCAATCTCCCTTGGTCAATTTGAACATCGAAGGAGGGGTCCCTCTTGCTTTCCTTTGTCATTGAAACAAAAAGAAACTATCTAGATGCCAAACTCAAGAACAAATGGAAGCAATAAGACCCACCTTCATGCACTTCATGGAGAAAATTCCAAGTGTATGGATCCAGTTCCGACCACCCATGGGGATGCGCACCCCCTCCATCAAAAGAAAAAGAATAAACTAAGTCCCTATCCTCTTGGTGCTTTCTCTAGTGACAACCTAGAAAACTAGTGTTCAACGTTGCTATGATCGATTAAACCCCTGAAATAATACTAAAATCATTACTCTCTCCCCATAAAAAAAACTAATGATCTCTACAATTTGGATACCCAGCTCTCTTTCCCTTGAATTGAGTGGTGGTGTCCAAAATCAAAGACACAAGAACTAAAATAGAGGTAAATGTTTAATTTAATGAAGACAAATGGTTGGTGGAGATAAGGTGAGTGGTTTACAATAGAAAAAATTATACAAAGACCCATGAAAATTCATATTAAAATAAAATGTGAATTAATTAACAAAAAATGAATTTCCAATTCAAAATTTTCAACCTTTGTAATTAAAATGGATGAACACAGTTTAATATGAATCAATGCTACAAATATCTACCAGGAAAATTAAAATCCTAACCATGTGATGATTTTTCACCACAAACCATCATTAATTCTAGAGTCGAAACCTAAATAAGAAATACTTATAGGGTATGACCCAAACATTCCCCCATCAAGAATCTACAATACTCACACCACCCAAATTAATGACATTATAAAGATGATAAACATGCATAGAATTTAAATAAATCAAAACATAAACAAAAAAATATCTGCACCTACCTAATTCATCCATTGAGATCATTCCATTGAAGAAGTTTTGGACTACTCACCAGAACCTTCAACACCAGTCAGAAAAAAATAATACTAATCTTCTAACAAAACATGTCAAATTAAACTTAGGCAATTCAAAAAGAATATAACTCAGAAAACCAGTGAAATAATTAAAATAGAAGCAATTAAATACACATCAAGTAATCTATCATAGAAAAAGAAAACCCAGTCTCCACCTAAACCCTTCATGGACTCAAAAAACACTCCAACTAAAGGGAGGACACTTCTTTGATCCTAACCATCATGAGAAGTTCTTTAACAATTGTTTACCACTACAAATCCCATGTAGTACCAAGAGTCCTATGGATAGACTCCAAAATAATGATAACACTATAAATCCAAGGTCAGACGGCTACTGGCTAAAGAATATCATCCTAGTCTTGCTTCTTAATGATATCTATGAACCACCTAACATCTCTAAAGATATCCCAAAAGAACTTCTATGAAGCTCTATCATCACCGAACCTATTCATATTACACTTCCACTCTAAACACTGCCCAGAACCAATCACCACTAGCAATAGGTCAACACCTAGAGACAAAAAACCTAACCAAGACACAAACTATAGGAACAAACCCTAGCTAATTACCACCTCAATTGTCTAATGTGGAAGGAAAAACTAAGAGACCAAACAAACAGACCAACCCTACCATTCACATCGTTGCTAACAAGAACACTCTCACCTAGTCCAACCATGCACCAACCCCTACTACCAAATAATCTAAGACACAAAAAGACAACTCCATGTAGTATACGTTCTCAACTATGGTATACAAAATATGGATAAATCTAGGGAATCAAAAATCAATGAAATATAGAAAAATTGCCGCAAAAAAGTAAACAACCAATGTTGAACAAAACATCAAAGTATGATACATAGTAAAATCCACTAAGAAATTATTTAATGCAATGAATTATTGATTCCAAATTTTGATAGCACAAAATTATGCCCAATTTGGCTCTAATACCACTTGTTGGGGGTCTGTTCTGTGCAAGGCAGTCCCTATTCAACTATCCAGGATCCATTGGGATTAATTTTGGTTATCATAATCCCAAACTTTAAGATCTAAAATGATTTTTATTTTCCAGTGTTAAAATACATAATCCAATAAACGAAAAATATAATTCACCTAAAAATGTTCCATAAAACAGAATGAACAAGTGATTTTAATGCAGTAGTGAACAACACCCGAAATTATAAGTGGTTATTACATCATTTTGAAACTATAAATTTATTATCATAAAACAGAAATACAAATGTGTAAAAATAGATTCAAATGACCAGGATCAACCAACATGTGAATACAATTCCAGAATAAGTAACATTTTCAATAACCAAATTCAACAGCAGAAAGCACAAAGATTATTATAATTAAACAAGAAGTAAGTTTTCAATGAATTATAGTTCAAATAAAGAAAATGAAAAAAGTAGTAAAAGGACACAATAATGTAAAATGATTAGTTAAATGGACTATGTGCAAGGGGAGGAATTATTGGTGGTTTCACTATTCAGTAATACAATGGATAACAAGAAACATATAAATAGAAAAACAACACAAATAGAAATGATCTTAATAAATAACATGAACAAGGAGTCAAAAAACACCACTAATGAACATTTTGAAAAGGTTGATACCCCCCTTACTAGGGAAACTGCCTCAACACAGTAGAATCCTCATGCTGAGATGAGACGATGTGAAATCCTCCAGTTACATCCTAATGTTCATCCTTGTTGACTAGTTATGTCCTACCTACAACATGGACCAAGAACCTCTTTTGAAAATATTCTATGACATTGTTTGTGCTTGTTGTCATTTCCCAAGTTCAATGATATCCTCTTTCTCCATCCACCGAGTTTAAGAAATAAATGCAGCACCAAACATGTGAGTCAGGTAGGACATGATAAGATCCTTCAATCTCCCTCAGTAAATTTGAACACCCAAGGAGGGGTATCCATTGTAATCCTTTGTCTCTAAAACAACAAGATGTCTGTTGAATGACATACTCAAGAACCACCCAAAACCATAAGATCAACATTTTCACATTGCGGGAGAAGACTCCAGGAGAATGGATTTGGTTCCGACCATCCAAGGGGAAACACCAAAACATCCCCCTTCATCGAATGAATATGAATTTCTTGACTCCCTCTTCTCTTGGTGTTATTCTCTAGTGAAGACCACCAAAAATAGGGATCCACGCTGCTACGATTGAGTAATCCCCTGCAAGAATCCAAAAATCACTGATCTCTCCCCACAAAAAAATCTAGTGAGCTTTGTAATTTAGCTGCCCGGATCTTTTTCCCCTGAATTGAGAGGTGATGTCCAACATCAAGGACACGATCCCTAAAATAGAGGCAGACACTGCATTCAACATAGATGTGTGGATGGTGGAGATAAGATGAGCAGTTTATGATGACCAACTATACCAGAGACTCTTAAAAATGAATATTAAAATAAAATTATAATTAACTAACAAAAAAGGAATTACCAATTTCCAAAGGTGGATATTGATTAGGGAATGTTTCACTATCAATTTGAAGATTATCTGCAAAAGAGATAACATGTGACACTATTGGAAATTTATAACTGATCAATACAAAACCCAAGAAAAAGACTTGGAAGGATGAAGGAAAAATGCTAGAATACAAGAGATCCTTTTGTCAACACCATGCGAGATTCTTTTATATATAGGTTTTAATTTCATTATATAAACAAATAAAAGAAAGATGTATTTAGAACATAATTAAAACCATGAAACATTCTTAGTTAACTCAAACCACATTTAACCATAATTGAGGGAAAATAGTGATCAAGGAGGAAAATAATGGCAGAATAAATCCCCATTATTGAAATTAGTCAACAATATCCCCTAATTTATATCATGTTCAATGGATTTTAATGATGCCAATGTTCCCACACAGCTCCAAAAATCTAGTGTGCCCAAGTGACTTCATGAGAATGTCCACAAGCCTCTCCTCAGTGTGAGTTTTATCGAGAATGTGTTTTCCTCCATCAACACACTCCCGAATGAAATCAAATCGAGTGTCTTTGTAATTTATATGATCATTGAATATGGGGTTCTTTATTAAGTAAAGTATGTACTTTTTGTCCACTTTTTGAACTAGAACATTGATGTCTGAGTAGAAAAATTCTTCTAATAGTCGAACTAAATAGATTCGTTGGTACACCATGGTCATTAAGGTAATGTACTCCACTTCACATGAATAAAATGCTTCTACCTTTTGATTCTATGCTTTCAAAGTGATGTGAATGTATCCAAGTGATAAGAAGACCCTAGTGGATCTCTTTCCATACATGTTGGTATCACTGAATCTCAACATGATCAAATGATTATTTACCTTCATTTCATAGTGGACATCATTGTTGTGTGTCCCGACGACATAATACAATAGGTTCTTGATTGAGGCCAAGTGGTCTTCATGTGGTTTCTCCATAAACTAACATATGCAACCAACCTCAAAGGTAATGTCTGGCCATGTATGAACTAGGTACTGAAAGATGATACTAATGCTTCATTATTGAGTCGATTTGACCAAAATGAAGGTGCTAAACTCTCTTTGATTCAAGAAGACCTCCATCAACACTTGAAATAGGTTTCACTATCCCATTACACTCATCTAAAATAGCTATATCACATAGGATGATTGAAATAAGAAAATTATTCTTGAGCCTTGTTTCACTTTGATGCTGATGTCGTAGGATAGAAATCCCAAGTCACTCATTCGATATAGCTACTTCATCTCGGTCTTGAACATGCAGATGTTGGTGACGTCAGTTTCGGTGATGATAAAGTCATATAAATACAACCTAATGATCATATGAGATATGTAATTGCATTGAGTTTACACAAAAAGCTCACAGATTCTCTTGGGAAACCCTATCATCATAAGGCTGGTGTCAATCTTGGAATTACATTCCCTTGGATCATGGTGGAGGCCATATAGTACTTTTCTGTGTTGGAGCACCGTGTTCTCATGGTTTTCGATGATAAAGAAAGGTGGTTTATCGACATATACCTACTCTTGGAGGCTTTCATTATAGAATGATTATTTTTTCATCCAAGTTATAGTCCTCTAACACTTCTAATGCCTCCCCCGCGATGAGGAGATAAACTAATTCCATGCGTTCAATAAAGGAAAATACCTCCTCAAATTTGATCCCATGCTACTAGAAATATCCATTTTCAATGAGACTCACATTTTTCTTTACTACTGAACCATGAAAATCACCCTTTACCTTGAATACCCATTTGTGACCAATTGGATTTTGGCCATTAGGAAGATCAATGAGCTCCCATGTGTCATTTTCCTCAATCGACTTCATCTATTCAAGCACCATTGTGTGCCAATAATGGTGTTGTTTCTCTTCTCCAAAGAAGGTTTGCACATCAACCATAGTGAAATGTATCTCACTAGGTTTGAGGAAATTTTTTTAAAACCCAGGTAGAATTGTGTCCTCAATGAAGTTGTTAATGGTTCAAAACCAAATTTAGGTGTCGTTATGATCTATGTCTTGTGATTTCACCATGTTTTATGGCAGTGAGGAAAACCCTGTAGCACCCCGAGATTTTATGAGATATATTCCTTTTAATTTCTTTGATGTCTTATGTTGTACGCTACACCAATATTATCTTTCACTATATGCTACACCATGTTAGCTTGTAGTATATGTAAACACTATTCTTGGCTTGTGTTGCACGCAAGAGTGACCTTCCTCAATAGCGTTTGTTGTACACAATACCGAGTTTCACTAAACAACGATATATTGTTATAATATTATTATGAACTAGCCGTTATGAATTATATTATCCACATTTTTAATTTTATAACAATATCATTCATCTTACACATATTCTAGAACATGGTATGAGAACAAAATAAATTTTTAGGGTAAAATAAGTATTTTTCAAAAAATGCAGTTTTGCCGCCTTTTGATGCACACCCATTTTAAATCCAATTTTGAAAAGTTTATAAGTTCAATTTTACAAAATAAACTTCTTATTTTGAATCAGGATATAAAAATTTACATTGGATAAAGTTTTGATATTTTCCTAACAAAGTTCTTATTTTGATGAATTGTATAAAGACGCTAAATTTTACTTAAAAACAACTTTTTTCATCAAGATAATTTATATGGTTAAATTATAATAGTAAATGGATTTAAAGTTTAAATAGAATATATTTTTACCATTCAATATAATTTATGTCATTATCATTAATTTTACATTGAATTCGTAGTTAAAATCAATTCAATCTTTTGCAATGTTTTAAACAAAAACTTGTTTTTTCGACAACAGGATTAATTTTAAATTAATTTCTGCAACTTCTGTGTCTTGAATTTGGAAAAATGGTTTCCATATTTGGAATAATTAGGTCCAAATTATATTAATTAGCTAATTTTTATTTTTGGGCATTATGAATAGTAACTACGATAAATTTTATTTACCACAGTTAAAGGTAAATCAGGTAATTAAGGGTAAACATAATATTATAAAATTACCCTAACACTTGTATTAATATAATTGGATGATTATATTTCGTCCTAAAATATACTTGGGTCGAAATATTATTTTTGGGAACCCACTTGGATGTGATTAAGACCTTTAATTTATTTTATTTAAAGAAAGTGAAATATGTCTCACTCAAACTTTAATAATTAAATTATTTTTAATATAAGGTTATACTGAATATAAATTCGACTATAAATAGTCATTTGAAATATAACATGATTTTATTCATGATGGTAATTTATTTGTGTTTTTTATGAAATATATAATTACCTTAATATCTTATACATTAATGATGCAGAAATTATTTATTTAGTGAAAAATCAATAATATTGTTTTTATTAAAATAATAATACACCACAAAAGGACTAGAAAATTGACCAAACCATATTGGTCGAGTATATTTATAGACTAATAATACAAGGGTAGACTTGTGGACCATTTGGAGCCTTATAAAACAGATTATGACATTTTTATTATTTTATTTTAAATGATATCAAAGTTGCCACCTTCATAATTTAATAAAGATTACATTTTAAAGGTTGGTTTTTTAGAAGATAAATTCGAATAAAAATATTCTTATGAAAAATATTAGATTTATATTCATCATAGTATTTTAGTATTAATTTTTATGAAATAAATAAGTATATTAAATAATTATACAAAATGTTGTAGTAATTATTTTATTAAGAAAAATATCAAATAAATGGTTTTAAAATTATTAAAATAAATATTATATGAACTAATTAATGTGATCCATGAATTTTATATATAAATATGAAATTTTAGGAATCTATTAAATATTTTGGTTCGAACATATATTCTGTGTGAATTTTATTTAAATTCAAATAAATGAATAGTTTCAAAATTGACACTATTGATATTTTATAAGAAAACATATTATTAAATTGTTTAAAAATAACAAAAAAAAATTATAAATTATAAATTGAAATTTATATGGTCTAAAATTTTATAAAGTATCTAATTATTGAAAATTCACAACACATAAGTAAGTATTTTTAACCATTTAAAATTTAGAATATTATTACCAGAAATAAAATTAAATAGATTAAATAAGGATAAATCAAAATGATAAGGTTTAAAATAAAATCAAAACATGTATAAATTTGATTTTTTGATGATATTAAAACCATATATTACCTCATATCTTAATTTTAGTCACTTTGAAAGTTTTTATGTGGGGTTTGAGTTTATTATAACTTAATATTTTGGAGGTTTCCAAAAGTGCCCCTCTCCTCTCTTATAAAAGGGCACCTCCTCCCTCTTCTCTTCACTCCATTTAGAGATTTAAAACTCATAAAAACCATACATATTTCCTTTATAAACTTCTTTAGAAACATACTGGAGGTCTTGGTATTCTTCAAGGACCATATATAGTGCCTTAAGAGGAAGTTTAAAGGAGGTGCATCGAGAAAGAGGTAATCTCTTCTACTGATTCTTTCCAATTTATTTATTCTTATACTTCCTCTTATTTATTTGTTTCATTATAAATTAATAAGATCAGTATTAGTAATATAAAAATATGTTTTTATAAATATTAAACAACCCTATTTCACCATATATCTATCCTATGAAAAACGAAATCACCGCGCGTGCGTACGTACGACATACCGTCTCCACGCTGTGGTGTACTATGTTTTTCCACCACCAATATATTTGGATGGGTATAATGGTGGAAATAATAACTATATATGATTATTATAACATCATACTGATTCTAAGATATTATATCATCCACTCCAATTCCATTCAACAATTTTGGGAAGGATATCATCGTCTGTGCGTACGTACGGATTACCGTCTCCACGACGCATTGATATTCATTCTCCATGTTCACCATTCAAGAATGATTATAAAGTATATATAAAGTATATATAATGAGATATATTAAATAATAATGCTACTGGATATATATATATCATCTACATACTCCCATTCAAGTTATTAAGGAAAGGAAAACAACGTTCATGTGTACGTACGACCTACCGTCTCCATAAATGGTGTATTTCATTCCATTTATCGATCTATTATATATATATATATATATATTATATTTTGAATATATATTTTATGTAAATAATGTTTTACATTATGAAAGTACGTAATCATGATCTAAGTAATCATATGAATAATTTAAAGTGAAAACACGTACGATAAATGAAACGATTTTACCCAAAACACTGCTTTAACATGGAATTGACAAATGAATGGGTAATATAAACTCGTAAGTGAATCATATATGATATCATAAATATTATTATGGTTTTTTACAAGTTTATAATATGTTTAAACCCACTATACAGGAGTCTCGGACACATACAGAAGAAATTGGACATAAGGTAAGGGATAATTATTCCAATCTCATTCTTATCCAAGATTTTTTATTTGTAATTATTTACTGGGGTTATTTTTATAATCCATATCCATGTTTTCTAAAAATAGTTTTCAAAAATGTTTACTATTCATAAATGTTTTTTTAAAGTCATTTTTACCCTTTTTGACTTCTACCACATGGTATGGAAGGAATGTTTCTTCATTTACCATACACGATACTTTTTGAATTTTCTAGAAAAAGTACAAGAAGAATGTTTTTTTAACTTATACGGCATGAACGGATTTTTACGGCTTCATAACTCCTTATTTTCATGAAGATTCCTGTACAAATTTCATGATTATTTTCAATGAAATTCTATTCTTTCAAAATTTCTCGGCATTTTGAGAAAAGAAAATGATTTCAAAGAAGAAAGGATATTTTCCTCAAGAATTCATTTCAAGGGTTTTATCAAAAAATATTTTCCATATAAGATGACATTATTTGGTATTTATATGTTTCAAGTATGATATCTCTATTATTTAAATGCTTTGATTTTTCTTATGAGGAAATGATATCCATTTGTTTTATATGAATTATGTTATGATGCGATGATGTTTATGAAGCCCATTTTGTTCTTTGGGATATGATGAATGATTTATGTTTATTTTGTGGCACTTATAATAAAGATTTCATTATGATATTGGTGGGACCTATATATCCCTCCAATGAAGTGGTTAAATATTTATATCTCATGATATAGACATGGATGAAACAACATGTGAATCCAGTTTAGTAATACAGGGCTAGAATGACAAGTAAACCCGGTTTAGTAATGGACTTTGTCCAATATGATGGTCTTGGCAACAATGCCTTGGCTACTATGAAAATCATAACATGTTCTTAATGGTTTCCAAACTTGCATGTTTTATTCTCATGATATTTTATCACAATTAATGTTCCTTTATGATCTATTCCTTATGAACTGCCAAGATTTATTTCACAACTCAAGATTTTGATGTTTAATCATTATGTTCATGTTTTTAAGTTCAAATGTATATGATTTGTTTTATTTTCTCCATGCTTAACCTTACTGAGAATTTGAGATCACCATTTTTATGTTTTATTTTCCCCAGGATATAAAGAAAGGTTTTCGATAAGAAAACAAAAATAGGAAGATCGTTATGGGAGATGTTGAAGATCTTTCACCATGATTAAAAGATTATGTTTTGAGTTTCCAAAGACACTAAACTATTATGGTCCATGGTATTCGGTTTTTGTTATGTATTAAGTATTCCGCAAAAGTAGTGTAATGTCTATGTATGTCAAGATTGGGTCTCTACAGTTGGTATTAGAGGAAAGGTTTAGTTAACATTTGGAAACTAGGATGCAAAAACTTTAGTGTGATCCCTAGATATATTTCTAAGGTATGTGTAGGGATGTCCATAAGGTTAAGTATAATGTATAGGTTACAATCCTAGAATTATGGTAACGATCATGAATAACCTAGGATTAAACCTAAGATGTTAGGGATTGGAAGTAATCCCCTTTGATTATGTTGTTTTCCTAGTATGTTTTTTCCTCTCAAGATATTCTTTTTGGGTTTTAGAAAAAGGATGGAAACCAGAAGATTCATGTTAATGGAGAATATGATGGACAATGGAATGATAATCTTCATGAGAAACCAAATGAAACGGGATTTGGAAGCCAAAACATCGTTATTATGCCTAATCATCAATCTCATAATATGATTAATAATATCAACTTTGGTAAGTTTCTTGACTCGTATAATAAGAGAAAGATGGAGTTTCATGATGATCATAGAGGGAAGAAATTTCAATTTCCATCATGTAAATAATGTGGGAAGAGGCATCAAGGAGAATGTTTCAAAGGAACTGGAAGATGCTTTGGGTATGGAAAAGAAGGACACAAGGCCAGTAATTACAAAGGAAAAGGTTTAGTTAACACAATGGATAAGGATAATGGTATTTCTAAGACATCAACAACGGTTAAATGTTTTAAATGTGGAATGTACGGACATTATGTAATCCAATTCCCTAAGGGAAAATCTCATGAAGAGAATCAGCATGGTTGTATGGGTATTATTTATGTTGATGATGATGAAGATATTACAAATGATATATGAGATGAAATAAGTGTTGAGGAATAAAATAACGAAGCTCTATCCATGGTTTAAGATGGTAGTAGAATGATTGCATGTTTATCAAGAATAATATATGGTACTATGGAATAAAGAAACATATAAGGATTGTTACACAATTGTTTTTCCATGATTATTTGAAAGTATATGTTGAATGGTACTGGTAACCATGAAAAGTGATTGAAATATTTTTGGAATGTAGATGATATGCACATAATAAAGGGATAAGGAGAAAATAATATGTTTGATAGTATTAATGATCTCATGATTGATATAAGAACAAAGTGATATCATGGTTTGAGTATATAGAATTTTTGGGATTTTGGTATGTGGAAAGAGTTAACTTTTGACAACATTCATGTTGTCACTAAGGTTCTATAGTAATTTATGTTATATCATATTTCAAGAGGATGTATGATGAAGTCCTTAAAATGTTTGGAATGTGACCAACAAGATATATCTTATGATATATGGGGGATAAATGATGGTATTGACATGCCAGTTATATGACCTTTCTTGAAATTATTTTCTTTATACTATGAGATTGGAAAGAAGTATTTTGGATAAGCCTAAAGATTGGAATGGATTAAGTTAGACATCAAATAGTTTTGTTTAAGGATAGAACTTTTTTTTTGATATTATTTCTGAAATGTTATAATAGTATAGTTTTAGAAAAAGGACAAACTGTAGGACGAGCGACAACCCATCACGTCGGACAAGGATGAGGTAATCGAACCCAAAACCGAAGTGCGATAGGCCTTTATCGCCTACCAATGGTCTACAGGAAGTCCCTAGTTTTTAGAAATTAGTTTTATTTTATTAAGTGGTATGATAGATGAAGTATACATCCATTTTTGGAACCATATACGATTAACCTCACCATAGATGGACTTATGTATATTTAATTTCTTATGATAACCTTTTTTGTGATAGTGATAGATGGAATGGCCTATCATTCCATCGCATGATCTGCTAATAATTCAATAATGACAAATTCAACTTCATTTCTTTAAATAAGATATGAATTGGAAATTTTTCATGGAATGACCAACGATGATTTTACACTGAAATCAAGTAAGTATATATCCTTATGCAAAAATTCATCAACATTAGGGAAATGATCTTGAAAACCAAAAATGTTGTCCTAGTACCCTCATATCTAATGAATCATATGGTACCTTATATCATCAAAAATTTATGGCTTTGTTATTGTTGTCTTTTTCATAGCCATGTTCTCTACCACTCTTCATCAGAACATGATGATTATATTTCTCTTCCAAATCTATATTTTCACCTATATTATCCTATGTGGAATCCCAGTGATGAGTTACTTTGGGTATCTGTTATCTTTCTAACATTCATTTTTAAAATGAAGTTTTAGTATTACTTTTTACGATGTGGGTTTCTATGAAAGAAACTTTCAAGTAGTAAACTATTTATAACCCCGACGAATTTTGAGGGTGAAATTCATTTTAAGGGGGGTAGAATGTAACACCCCGAGATTTTATGAGATATATTCCTTTTAATTTCTTTGATTTCTTGTGTTTTATGCTACACCAAGATTATATCTCACTATATGTAACACCGTATTAGATTTTAGTATATGAAAACACTATTCTTGGCTTGTGTTGCATGCAAGAGAAACCTTCTTAAATAGCGTGTGTTGTACGCAATACCTAGTTTCACTAAACAATGATATATTGTTATAATATTATTATGAACTATCCATTATAAATAGTGTTAAGAACATTTTTATTTTATAACAATATCATTCATCTTACACATATTCTAGAACATGGTATGAGAACAAAATAATTTTTTAGGATAAAATAAGTATTTTTCAAAAAATGCAGTTTTACCGCCATTTGATGTCGCTCCAATTTTAAATATAATTTTTGACAAGTTTATAAGTTCAATTTTAAAAAATAACCTTCTTATTTTGAATCAAGATATAAAAATTTACATTGGTTAAAATTTTTATATTTTTCTGACAACGTTCTTATTTTGATGAATAGTAAAAACACGCTAAATTTTACTTAAAAACAACTTTTTTCATCGAGATAATTTATATGGTTAAATTATTATAGTAAATGGTTTTAAATTATAAATAGAATATATTTTTACAATTTAATATAATGTATCTCATTATCATTAATTTTACATTGAATTCGTCGGTAAAATCAATTCAATCCTTTGCAATGTTTTAAACAAAAACCCATTTTTTGGACAATGGGATTAATTTTAAATTAATTTTTGAAGCTTATGGGTCTTGAATTTGGAAAAATTGATTCTATATTTGGATCAGTAGGTCCAAATTATGTTAATAGTTTACATTTTATTTTTGTTCATTTTGAATAGTAACTACGGTAAATTTTATTTACCACAGTTAAATGTAAATCAGGGAATTAAGGGTAAAAATAATATTATAAAATTACCATAACACTTGTATTAATATAATTGGATTATTATATTTCTTCCTAAAATATACTTGGGTCGAAATGGTATCTTTTGTTACCCACTTGGATGTGATTAAGACCTTTAATTTATTTTATTTAAAGAAAGTGAAATATGTCTCACTCAAACTTTAATAATTAAAGTATTTTTAATATAAGTTTATACTGAATATAAAGTTGATAATAAATTCTCATTTGAAATATAACATAATTTTATTTATGATGGTAATTTATTTGTGATTTTTAAGAAATATATAATTACCTTAATAGCTTATAGATTAATGATTCAGAAATTATTTATTTAGTGAATAATAAATAATTTAGTTTTTATTAAAATAATAATACCCATAAAAAGGACCAAAAACATGAACAAACCATATTGGTCGAGTATATTTATACCCTAAGAATACAAGGGTCTACTTGTGGACCGTTTGGAGCCTTATAAAACATATTATGACATTTATATTATTTTATTTTAAATGATATCAAAGTTGTAACCTTCATAATTTAATAAAGATAACATTTTAAAGGTTGGTTGTTTTAGAAGATAAATTCGACTAAAAGTATTATTATGAAATTTATTAGATTTATATTTATCATAGTATTTTATTTTTAATTTTTATGAAACAAATAAGTATATTAAATAATTATACAAAAATGTTGTAGTAATTATTGTATTAAGAAACATATCAAATAAATGGTTTTAAAAATATTAAAATAAATATTATATGAACTAATTAATGTGATCCAAGAATTTTATAGATAAATATGACATGTTATGAATCTATTAAATTTTTTTTTGAACATATCTTCTGTGTTTATTTTTATTAAATTCAAATGAATGAATAGTGTCAAAATTGACACTATTGATATTTTATAAAAATAACCTATTATTAAATTGATTAAAAATCACAAAAATATTTAAAAATTATAAATTAAAATTTATAAGGTCTAAAATGTCATAAAGTATCTAATTATGGACAATTCACAACACATAGGTATGTATTTATAACCATTTAAAATTTAGAATATTATTACCACAAATAAAATAAAATAAAAGAAATAAGGATAAATCAAAATGATAAAATTTAAAATAAAATAAAAACAAGTAGAAATTTGATTGGTTGATGAGATTAAAACCATATCTTACCTCATATACGAATTTTAGTCACTTTTTAAGTTTTTAAGTGGGGCTTGAGCTTATTATAAATTAATATTTTCGAGGTTTCCAAAAGTGCCCCTCTCCTCTCTTATAAAAGGGCACCTCCTCCCTCTTCTCTTCACTCCATTTTGAGATTTTAAACTCAGAAAAAACCCTGCCCATTTCCCTTATCAACTTCACTAGAAACATACTAGAGGTCTTGGTCTTCTTCAAATACTATCTTTAGTTCCTTAAGAGGAAGTTTAAAGGAGGTGCATCGAGGAAGAGGTAATCACTTCTACCGATTCTTTCAATTTTTTTATTCTTCTACTTCCTCTTCTTTATTTTTTTAATTATAAATTAATAACATAAGTATCAATAATATAATAATATGTTATTATAAATATTAAACAACCCTATTTCACCTTATATCTATCCTATGAAAAATGAAATTACCACGCGTGCATACGTACGGCTTACGGTCTCTACGCCGTGGTGTAATCTGTTTTTCCACCACCAACATACTTGTATGGGTATAATGGTGGAAATAATAACTATATATTATTATTATAACATCACACTAATTCTGAGATATTATATCATCCACTCCAATTCCATTCAATAATTATGGGAATGATATCATCGCTCGTGCGCACGTACAGATTACCGTCTCCACGACGCGATGAGATTCATTCTCCATGTTCACCATTCAAGAATTATTATAAAGTATATATAATGAATAATAATTAGATATATGACATAATAATGATACTGGATTTGTGTATATATATATATATATGTCATCTAATTACTCCCATTCAAGTCAATAAGTAATGGAAAACAACGTTCATGCGTATGTACGACCTACCGTCTCCATGAATGGTGTATTTCATTCCATTTATCGATCTATTATATATATATATGCGTATTATATTATGAATATATAATATATATAAATCATATTTTACATTATGGAAGTAAGTAATCATGATCTAAGTAATCATATGAATAATTAGAAGTCAAAACACGTACGACAAATGAAATGATTTTACACAAAACACTACTTTAACATGGAATTGACAAATGAACAGGTAATATAAAGTCACAATTCAATCATATATGATATCATAAATATTTTTATGGTTCTGTTACAAGTTAATAATATGTTTAAACCCACTATACAAGAGTCTTGGACACATATGGAAGAAATTGGACATAAGGTAAGGGATAATTATTCCAATCTCGTTCTTATCCAGGATTGTTTGTTCATAAGTATTTATTGGGGCTATGTTTATCATCCATATCCATGTTTTATAAAAAAAGTTTTCAAATTTTTTTACTATTCTTCCATGTATTTTTAAAGTCATTTTTACCCTTTTTTACTTCTACCACATGGTATGGAAGGAATCTTTCATTGTTTACAATACGAGGTACTTTTTGACTTTTTCACCAAAAGTACGAGAATAATATTTTTTTAACTTATACGGCATGAAGAGATTTTTACGGTTTCATAACTCATTTTTATGAAGCTTCTTGTAAAATATTTCATGATTATTTTCAACGAAATTATTTTCTTTTAAAATTGCTCGGCATTTTGAGAAAAGAAAATGATTTCGAAGAAGAAAGGATATTTTCCTCAATAATTCATTTCAATTGTTTTATCAAAACTATTTTTCATCTAAGATGACATTATTTTGTATGTTTATGTTTCAAGTATAATGTTTCAATTATTTACATGCTTTTATTTTTCTTATAATGAAATGATATCCATTTGTTTTATATGGATTATGTTATGATGAGATGATGTTTATAAAACCCATTTTATTCTTTGGGTTATGATGAATGATTTATGTTTATTTTGTGGCACATGTAAGAATGATTTCATTATGATATGGGTGGGACCTATATCTCCCTCCAATGAATTGGGTAAAGATTTATATCTCATGAGATAGACATGGCTGGAATGGCAAGTGAACCTGGTTCAGTAATACAGGGCTAGAATGACAAGTAAACCTGGTTTAGTAATGGACATTGTTCACTATGATGGTCTCAGCAACAATTCCTTGGCTACTATGTAAATCATAACATGTGCTTAATGGTTTCTGCAATTACATTTTTTTATTCCCATTCTATTATATCATGATCAATGTTCTTTTATGATCTATGCCTTACATACTTCCAAGATTTATGTCACAAATCACGATTTTGATGTTTAAACATTATGTTCATGTTTTTAAGTTTGGATGTATATGGTTTGTTTTATTTTCTCTATGATTACCCTTACTGATCATTTGATATCACCCTTTTTATGTTTTCTTTTCTTGAGGATATAAAGAAATGTTTTAGGTAAGAAAACAAAAAGGGGAAGATCTTTATGGGAGATGTTGAAGTTCTTTCACCATGATTAAAAGATTATGTTTCGAGTTTCCAAAGACACTAAACTATTATGGTCCTTAGGTGTCTGTTTTTGTTATGTATTTTGTATTCCGAAAAAGTAATGTAATGTCCATGTATGTCAAGCTTGGGTCTCTACAAACCCCATTGTGTCTATTAGTGCATGCATCACCATGACCACTTCTGGAATTGAAACATATGAAGAGTTAACACTAGTGGCAGATGGTGACTGACTGGCTGATAATTATATTTTTTATTAACAAAAAAGTAAGGAGGATTATAAGGATAGGTGGTCAAAAATAGTTAAGGCCAAGGGTGTCAACCTTAACAAAGAGATTAAATCCCTTTAGAAAATATCCCATTCTAAAAATATTAGAGGACTTATTTAGGAACAACTTTACTAGCTAAATCATTAGCCAAAATGTTTCCCTCTCTCAAAGTATGGTCAACCTTTTCTCCTTGAACAAACAAAATCCTCCCTTTCCTAATGAAATATGCCATCTCCCATGGAACCTGTGCCCTTCCTGGCATCATCCAAACTAATACTTTTGAATTAGTTTACATTTCCTTGTAATTTTTACAATCAAAGACCATTGATCATATACAATGCCTAAGCTCCCAAAGAATTACTTATTCCATATTAGGTCTTGAAACCCAAAATAACTAAACCTATTCCATATCTGACCAACCATCTGCCTCTCATGGATCCAGCAACACATGATCCATCCACATTACGCTTAAAATTATTTATTGAAGGATTACAACATACCCACACCCCCTATTAATTATTTTTTTACCTACTTCCGATAAAACCACCCTTGGAATATGCTTTCTTAGAGAATTAGATGCATATCGTGAGAATATAGATCCTCAAGCTCCAAAACCAAGGATCTTATACACACATGAGTAATGTTATGGGAGTATAAAAAACCCTCCCTTGATTTATTATAAGCCTCCTAGATAAACTAACATAGAGCTGAAAGAACCATCCTATGCCCCTTGGCCTCCTCACATCACAAATTAGTCCCTTGGAACCAGTTGGATAAGAACTCCAAGGAATCCCCAACTCTTGAAACACCCATGAAACTAACCATATAACTCTACATTCCCAAAACCACATAACTCTTTAAAAAAAGATTCCAAATTGATTTTTGACACGACATGGTGCAACACCAACAGTGGGAGGTTAACAAATTCCCTTCTTCTTGATATTGTTATCCATAGGAAGGGCTCTGTTCTGCAAATGCCAATGAATGAAAATCATCTTCAAATGAATACACTGTCACTAGATAGTTGTATCCCATTCATGATTTCCATTATTTACATTCCATCATTCCCACAATTCATTTCCATTAGATCACATCGATTTTGAAAAAGTGAGAACACATCTATCAGGTTCATTGTTCATCATAATATTATCAATGATCTATTGATGTTGGTGATTATGTGTCTCTTGAATAAGATATGGAAAACTAGATGCTTCTTTGAAGGATATATATGGATCCAGAAAACATGGGATGTACGGAGGATTGCCACAGCAGTTATCCCTCCAATAGGTTATCTCGTTGTATCCCACAACCCCATGCACATTATCATCTATAACCTCCAAAAGCTTGATCATGATTTGTGCCAACTTAGATGGTTTCTTCACAATAGTAGAACACTCATTCAATCTATCACCATACCTCTATTTTATTTATATCTCTGAAATTGTCTTCCCTTTGATAATTTCCCTTGTGAGTTTCTCTTGAATAAAGTGCATGATTTCTAAAATATAAAGTAGGTTAACTCCCCCTTATTCCAATAGCCTAGAAATCTTCTCCAGCTCAACCAATGACATCGACCAACATCATGAGAATCCCAAACAAATTGTCACATTATTTTTCAAGTCTATACATGGTGACTTTTGGAGATTTGATGATTGAAAGAACATTAATTTCTATGGAATAAAATACAATATTTATCCACACAATAAAACCACCAAAGGAGAGAAATAAATATTTATAGTTACATATGTGACCTATAAGTTTACTCAGAAACTATTGAAATAAGATATTCTTGATTCTTCCATTAGATTTGGGAACCCCTAGATTGATCATAGTAATTTTACTTTCTTTATAATCAATTTATTATAGATGTCCTTGGTCTGATGTGATGAAAACTTATTAGAGATATAGACATTACTCTTTTCACAATTCACCCACTTCTCACATTGTTTGCTATGCAATCCCACAATATTTTTACTTCTATTGAAAAATTTCTTCCTACCATTAATGAAAAAGATAATACCATTAGAAAATATCAAATGGGAAATAATATTTTCCCCTTCCATATTTTTATAAGGAATAATTGACCCCTCTTATATATATCGCTTCATATTCTTTGAGAGTGAATCCTAAGACATGATACGAAGATTATATGATAATGTGTCACCCTGCTACAAGCTTCAAACCATTTTAGAAAAACTAAAATTCTCCCCCATGAAGGAAATGGAAAACCATAGAGACACAATACATCTAAAAACCATCTCACAAGACCATTTATTGAAATTGAGGATCTTCATTATTTAAAAAATGTAGCACCACTCAAGCCTATCTTACGACTTTTCCATTTTCACTTTTATAATGATATTTGGAACCGTAGACTATTTATTGATATCCTCTACCATCTCTTAGGTGATTTACACCTAAACTTGGATACTCCTCCAATATAAAGTTATATTGTTCATCAAACACAATTCTTGGAACAATGCATTTATGTCGCTTATTCAAAATACTATAAATAATTTTAAAAAAAAATTGTAAAGGAATGTAGGATAGAATTAATTAATTTATTTAGGTTTCTTATCTTTAAGCACCAAGAACACTCTGGGGCACATGAAACCCTCATAATAACTCTTACCCACAAAAAATCCCACAGTGCTTCATTTATTGAGTACCAATGACCTCCCAGTTATCCATAAAGAAATATTTAGTGAAACCATCCAATCCCCGAGCACTATCAGCTTTGATACTAAAAAAATATTCCTTGATATCCTACTCACTTGTTAATGCCTTCAAATATTCATTATCTGGATTATCTATCAAATAGGGAATACATTTCTAAAACCATTAATCATCATCACAACAATTAATACTCTAGTTATATTTGATTATGGGCCCTTCAATCATATTTCTAAAGTGATCTAAGGATAAATTTCCAGTAATATTAACATCATCAGTGTCAGACCTATCTTGTAATCTGATATTAACTCTATTTGACACCTACTTCTCTGTTATAAAATCTTGAAAATAAGATATTTTTTTGTCACACTCCTTCATCAAGGTTTCCCATGATTTATCTCTGTATACCCTTTCCACCTCTAAAAATTTATCCGCAAGAAATCTCTTTGTTTCATTGATATTAGCAAACACATCATCCTTGCAGGACTGTTGTAGTCTACATTCAGGCCATTCAATATCCTATTGGATATCCTCAATAGAAGTTTCAAAGTTGATCCCACATCTATTTCATTCCATAAGATCAATTTAAAATCACTTAAGACTCTTCTTTAATCATTCACAAGGGATTCCATCCACTTCTTATGACTAGGACTCCCAAACCATTTTCATGAATCCTTTAACATTTGATCTGTTTTGTAAAATGATATAGAGGTGAACCCAACACCCAAGATACTCTCCAAAGGAGGCCTCGATGTTCTTTTATAATGAATAATAAATACCACATCGAACCACTAGTCTGATGCGGGATGCAGACTCCAACACTCCCCCTTAAGATAGGTGTACATATCTTGAAGACATAAAAATACAAATAAATCAATAGACACTACAAACACTCCCCCTTAAGCTAGAAATACCTAGATTGATATCAAAACAAGAAAAGAATGAATGATAAACTTCCATGACAGTTTATCTCCCTCAAGGAGATGGATAATGCTGCTAAAAAAGATTTGTGAAACCGCTCAAGCAGTGCTGGTTGATAGAGTGTCGGGAAAGTCGCACTGACGGTGTCGGTCAACCGAGTTGTTGGGAAATTTTCATGGATGAGCTGGTTATCAGAGTTCTGGGTAATCTAAATAGGCAAGGCTAGTTGATAAAGTGCTGGGAATGCCACACTGGTTGGCCGGTCGATGGAGCAGAAGATGAATTTTGTAGGAGGAGGTCAACATGAAAGTGAGAGCTACCACAGGAGGAGGAGAACATGGAGGGAGCAGTGGATGAGGGAGATCTCATTGTAGCCAACTATATTTAGACAATTTGGAAGGAGTAATGGATGTCATGGTGAGCATAGGTCACTAGATTGAAAGAATGGAGAGAGACACACAATAGTAACTCGGTATGGGGGTATGAGTGAGTAGGGGAGGCAACACGCCAAATCAAGATGGCCCATTGAGTAGATGAGAGATGGTCGCTGGACTGGAGCTGTAGTGATTGATGGGAGAGGGCCATTACTCCATCTTGTTACACATGATGGTTGGATGAGGGTGTCTATGGGACTGGTCGGTGCGAGGAGGTGTCTCAATGTGAAGATGAAAGGGCCAAGTAAACTGTCATGTGGGTGAGGGAGACCAAATTCATAGAGTCGATGATGATATGGGAGGCCGTCGCGGGAGGTGCCGATGAAAGAGGTGTGGGATCTGATAGGAATAGAGGGGCTGGCACACCTAGAGTCAAAGGGGAGGAAACCCAGATGATGAAACAGGGAATCCTTGGGTAGAGGATAAACCAACACCCAAGATACTCTATAAATGATTCCTTGGGGTTCTTTTATAATGAATAATAAAGACCATATCAGACCACAAGTTCGTTGTGAGATGTAGACTCCAATAAGTTTATTTAATAAATTAACTGCTATGGACCCCTATGTTCAATATTGATATTTATCACTAAAGGATAATGGTATGACGATTTTATAGGGATGTGGCTTACCATCATATGTGAATAAGAATCCAAGCACTGGATATTTCCAAGACACCGATCAATTCTAATCCATATTCTCCTGCTACCCTTTCTATTTTTACACCAAGTGAAAGGGTTTCCTATGAACTACATATTAATCAAATCATTGGAGGCCACGAATTAATTAATTTCCTTCATGGAAGTACTAAAATAGTATACATCATCTTTTTTCTCCTGATCATCCACAATTGTGTTAAATTTACCTTCAATAAACCACAAAAAATACCCTGAACAAAAGTTATCCAAGGACTACCATAATTCAATCTTCTTAATTACATCACATATAGCATATACAAAGTCATAAAGAACTCTAAACCACCACTTTCAATTTAATTGAAATATATTGAGATGAGGCATCAAGCTATTCCACCCCAACACTGCGAGTCCAAAAAATCCAAAGAATGACCATTGCAAAAGCACTGAGATAGGAACCTTGGAACAACCTAATATAACACCCTTTTCCACCAAGAGTAACCCTCACCACCAATTATAAGAACACTAGACAAAAGATTCAATGCTAAATCAATTTCAACACAGATCCTTGTAGTGGTCATCGATAGTAAACAATAGGGGTCATCATCAAGACATAAGAAGCTTCCCAACACATTACATACCAATTTCAACAATGATGGGTTCTGAAACGGAATGGGTAACCCTAGAAGTCTTACCCAAAACCACTACCTAACTAGATTCCTTCCCACGATGCATGTCCCAGGACAACCAGGATAATGAGTAATTCCAAGATCCAAAACTCCTCCCCTCTCTAGACCAAGCCTTAAAAAAACCTCCATGGATAAGAGATGGATGTAGAAAGAGGAACAAGAGAGAGAAAACATTGCCTCTTGCTGAAAATAGCACCAAGAATACATGAAATAACCTAAAGAAAGCCAAAGGAGGATTTTCATGACAAGAAAATGCCACCAAAGTCAAAGAGCGATATTCTGTCACCTCCCTTATTTCTTCTTTAAGAAAATCCACAGTAAGAAATCCTTCTACACAATCCACACACATCAGATACACCATAACTGTGGGTATACTGGGAAGATACTACTTAACAAAATTCATACCCGCCAATAGATCCATAATGGAATGAGATACGTTAAGCATTCCACCACAGAGAGCTTCGACCCCCACTAGGGAAACCAAAAACTCTGCCTTAACACCAATAGAAGAAGAAACATATTTTTTTCACTCTAACATATCCTCTGAAGATCCATATTGACGAAGAAGCATCAATACATTTTCAGGAGCTAGAACATCCAATGAATCCCACCCTATTGTATGGGTGTGGGTGATGATATTTGGCCTTCGACATTGTTTTTGGTCTCCCCCATCCCTGGTATACATGTTTTAGTGTACATGAAAATGAATGACTCATCACTAATCAAAATACCTTGTTCTTCATGAGAACTCTAGTCCCATAGATCCGCCCCATCGAAGATGACTTCATGTGTTATGTGCACATGTTTTATAACATAATTGTTTTATATTTATTGAATTTGAACTCATAACTGATGAAAATTCATGGCATACTCTATTCATCTAGTTTCTCTAGTTGGGCCTTCACAATATTGACATGTGAAATGCAAGAAATGGTGTGGAGAAATTTCATCATCGATCATTTTCCATACAATGCCTTCATCCCATTGAGGATTTGTGTTAGTTCTCTACTGTGGAAAAAGATTCCATTGAAGACAACCTCACCCCAAAAAACCTGGGAAGTCCCTTTTCCTTTGGCATGATTCAAGCCATGTAAACCACTCCCAAGTTTTATCATTCACCAAACCCATTTTTCTGTGGAGAATAGGGGGACATGAGTTTCCATTTGATGCCACACTCAACATAGTATTCAGTAAATTACACTAAAGTGAACTCGCCACCCTAGTCTATACAAATGATCTTTATCTTCCACCCTTTCCTAATATCCACTGTGGCCTGAAAGTGTTTTTGTTACACCAAATCCCAGTCCTTTCTTGCAAGTACATTAATCCACATGTAGCCTCTCATGTCATCTATGAGAAACAGAAATTAGTGGTTCCCACATGGTTTTGTCGATGTGATTGGCCTATAGGGGTTTCCATGGACAAGGTTGAGGAATTCCAATGCATGACAATTAGCTTTTTTAGGGAATACTCTGGTTTCTTCTTCCCAAGGAGGTTGTTTTCACAGACTTGATCCACCTTATCACTCCAAAGAATCCATTTCACAATATCACATTGAGCAAGCTAACATAGAGCCTAGAAATCCAAGTGTTCATACCTCTGATTCTAGAACCATTCCATCTTTCATCCCTCACAAGAAAGCTTACTTGCTGTTGAATTTTGAGTTTGAGATTGTACATCCATCCGGGGAAGCACTTCACCTTGGCCATTAGGCACCAATATTGGTCACAAATCCTCATGATGACCTCTTCAATTAGTATCGGGAAACCGTTCTAATCAAGTTATCTAATGCTAATGATGTTTTTGGCAAGCCTCATGATGAAGTACACCCCATGAGCATGTGGTTTTCAGCATGTTTTTAGGTGAGTAAGATTTTCCTACATCAATTGATGTTGATGATAGATCAATCTCCAAAAATCACTGTGTTAGAGGTCCTAGAGTCAAACTCAGTTAATAAATTGTGGAAACCAATCATCTGGGTTGTGGCACCAGTGTAAACGTAATTGAAGCTATCATCAACTAAATCCTCTTAATGTAGTTGGGTGAATACATTTTCCTCAACCATCCAAAGAGTATTGTATTGTGGTTGTATAATTTTGGGGGTGGTAGAATATGACAGTGCAAAATCAGGCTACACGGTTCACGAACTTTCCATAAGGAGTGTGAGCTCATCATCGTCACCTTGGGTTAGAAGGGACTCCACCATTTTTTGGGATGTTGTGATAATATATAGCCCAATGGTACTTTTTTACATAGTTATGGAATTATTCCCTTAAGACTTCATGACCACTTCCATATCCAAATCCATCAATTCATTTTCTATTATTTCCACCGTAAGGCTTTTATTTTGATCCTCAGTGATGTCAATTGCTAGAAGTATAGTCCTTGAAGGATTTATCCTTTATATTCCAATAATTGATCCATGAAATCCACTACTCCTCAGGGAGGATCAATTTCCATCCAACATTGGTAGTGGGTGTTGGCTCAAAATGGTCCTCCACCACTTTTAGTCTCCTTGTTACCTCCTTCATAGAGAGTGTCAAGATGTCGAGAAGAATCTCAATTGAATGAAGAATTTTGGAGAACCTGGATGGGATGATGCACATGTACTTCTCAATGACCTTGTATTAAGGCTATAGATCGCTGATGATTATGAGTTGGATGGAAAAATAGGTGAGCTGTATCATAAATTCATCCAATAATTCATTGTTGTGAAAATAAATGCATTCATATTATTTTCAAGAACTTTTGATCATTGGCCTTATGTATGTGATCAATGCCGATGCACATAGTCTTGATGGTGTACCACACTTCCTTGACTATTTATTTTATGTTACAAATGAAGATCATATCTTGTGGGCTACTGCTGAGGATGGACTCAAACACCATCCGATATTCCTTATGTTTAACACTATCGATGTTGATGACATCCCAAAGTCCATGTGATTGGATAATAACCTTCATCATTAAGGAATAACCACTATAGTTTTTCTTTGTAAGGATAAAATATGTCATTGATCCCCTAACCTCCTACACCACCCGATGTACCACCAGAGGGATTCTACCACCATCAATGAGAGCTCTGAGACATGCTGATGATGTCTGGGTGAGTCGGGGTGATGAATTGTCAGAGTGTTTCATTATGGATCAAGTACACCGCTATCAGATACCAAATTTTGGAAATTCACAACCGATCAACATGAAATAAAAGTGGAACAATTGGAAGGATGAATGAAAAATACAAGAACATAAGAGTTTTTTGTGTACATCACCAAGTAAGATACTTTTATAGAGGGGTTTTATTTCTTTATAAACACAACTAATAACAAGATGGATTTATAATGTAATTAAAATCACACTACATACTTAATGAGGTCAAACCACATTAAAACATAAATAATGGAAAATAATGAGAGAGGAGGAAAATGATGAATGAATGAATCCCCATTATTGGAATTAGTCAACAGTCACTATTGGGAACCACTACTATTACTCAGAGTCTTTAGGAGTTGTTCTGATGTTCATATCCCACTGCAAGTAAGAAAGACCTGATTTCCATGGTTGGTTGGATTATCTTTTAAGAAAATATAGAATTTTATTATGGATATTGTGATTGGGGTAAATGGTGGCTGGTGTGCTATAATAAAAATAATAAGATGTTTGTGCTACAAGGCTTCCATGAGGATGCAAGCTGCCTTGGTGTGGTGCATCCATTCTTTTGGGTTTCTCAATTTTTCACTATTGATTGTCCCTTGTCACTGTAATATGAGGAATGTTCACTGCATGGTTTTGAAAGAAGATGGTTCATTATGTAATTAAAAGGGTGCAAGATTTTTGTTTCCACTAATGGTTTATATCCCTGGTCTAGGTTTTCTGCCCACCATGGTTTGCTAGATAACCAGGCTCACATATAAAGTCCCCTTTTCACTTGCTCATAGACTATGAAATACCACCTTCCCAACCAAAATTCTAGGTTAATCCCACCATTTCATCACCATTTCTACAACACATATAAAGACTATATCATTCTAAAACTAGAGATTCCCACCACTTGATGCTGATAAATCAAAACATTATCACCCTATATCTACATGAAAAATACCAGACCCTCACTAAAATCACCCCCCCAATCTCACTCTCCCGACCCATATTCACCCACACCAGACTATCATAGGGACCACATCCACATCCTTCAATCCCTAAAATTTTCCATCCCACATCAGCTAAGCTAGGACACCTAAAAATGTGAGAAAACACATTTCTTGATTTTGTTTTGCTGGTAAAAGAACATAATTTAGGTTCTTCCACATAAACAAACTAGTATCTAATTTCTCTCACCCTCTACATTAAATTTTTTTATTCATCTTGTAAAAAACCAATTCCCCATCTGAGTAAGAAACTCTCACCATAAGCGTCTTATTTATAAAATACCCACTTTGTGGTCTGTTTTCTCTATTGCCTTTCATACTTTCTTCTAATAATTCCACTATAAAATAATTTTATTTAATGTTTTTGTTCTGTTGATTTCATTTTTTTCTTGTTTATTTTAATTAACTTAGTGTATATGTGTTAAATATTTCTTTTCCATGTTATGATCATTCTTCCAAGTGTGTTTATTCTATTTCTCTTCTTCCTTTATGCTGTAATTTGGTTGTTTTTTTATTCACTATGTTCTCTATACTTGGTCACGGTTCTTTATTTTTATATTTATTCTTACTCTATTTCTTCCTTTTTCTTATGTTCTATAATATTTCCTTCCCTCATTGATCAATGATCTCCCACCTCCATTTATGGTGGGAGAACATGCTTTTGAAGTCCATGGGAGTGATCTGAACATTGATTTGAGTAATAAAAAATATTTAATTATTCTATCATACTTGAATTAGATTTCAGTGGATGGATTAAGTAGTGTGGATACTTCCCATGACATCTCAACCACTTATTTATTTTATTCACTCTAATTAATTATTTCCCTTAGAAGTCTTTTTTTGAAAACCTATGCTATGAATTTAATAGTGAAGAGTCTTTTACATAGAGACATCTAAGAATTACCACAAGACATTTAGAGAATAATTCCATACGTGGAAATAAATTTTAGTACATTTTACCACTCTATAGAGTGATATAGGTTCTAATGGAGAGATGCACCATGCATTAAATTGAGTAAATTTTAGAGAATCAATTAGCAATATTAGAGTAAATATAAACCATTTTAGTAAAATATTCTAGGTCTAAACATATTCTTATAACTTTTATATCATCAACATTACCCTTATCACATTTCATTTTTATTTTCATTCTTTACTCACTACTGCCTTTATTTTATCTTATATTTCAATTTTTATAAAAATACAAAAAAAAAATATTAAACATTAAATTAATACAAAAATATAATAAAATAAGATAAAATTGCGGTCAAACTAATGCTTCGTTAAGAGAAATAACATTGATTTCATCACTATTCTTCCCCCAAGTGTTTAAAAATTACAATGTTATAGGTTTATATTCAATACGGTAAATAGATATAACTTTTTATAATTGTTACAAGGGAAAAATATTCATTAAATTTTATTCTCTATATATTTTCTTTTAAAAAGATACATAAAATTTCATTAAAAACGACAAGAAATATAGCCCAATATACCATTGAACAATTATTATCAAAAATCAATTATAGATGTCACCAAATTATATAAAAAGTAATAAATTTTATTTATGTGTCTAAAAAGTAAAATCAACTTAAAATTCAAAAGATACACTATCTAGGTTGTGTGAGAGTTGAAATTAAAAAAAAAACAAGAAAAATTAGAACGAAAAGGATTTTAGAGCCTTCGGTCATTCCTAAAAGTGAGAATGAAATGGGGATTGCCACATTTAACATAAAATGGTATGTATTCATAGAAGTGGGGGAGGGGGTGGTTGACTACCAACCATTAGAATCATAATTTATCCAAGGATCTTTGACTATATAAGGGGAGATTCATGTTGGAAACAAACTAGGGGATCTCTATGATTTGAATTCAATTTATTTTTGTTTCCTTGAATTTGAATATAATACTAATTATCCTTCCTGTTAACTTGGTTAAAATAACTAAAGTTTTCTATCTCCTAGAGAGTGAATATGGATAAACACTTTATGAGGAATGGTTTGAGATCCTTGTTCTCTTTGAAGAAACTTTAAAGTGATTTTTGACATTAAAACTCCTGAGTCCACTATTAATATTATTTAAGTGTTCATTAATACGATAAATTATTCATTTTTATTAACTCAGTGTTATCTTTGTAGGAAAACATAAGGAATAAGCTACAGTGTTCCCTAATTGAAAAATTTCACCCCCATTGGATTGGGGATAAAGCACTAGAACTGTGTAGCTATGGAAAATCATAACAAAAACATCCATTTTGGGGGGTTACACCCCAAATTCTTCTCCCTTTTATTTAGTTTTATTTTTTTTTCTTTATATTACATTTAATAATGATATTTATTGATTTATCTTGTAGGATCAAAGCTATAAACTAGCGCTATATATTTTTTGGAAGTCCAAATCTATTATTAGCCACCCTTAAAATAAATGTTCTGGTCTATATTTATTATTTAATTTCTACAGAAGTAATTTTTTCTAATTAATTTTTTTATAGGTTAATGAAGTAGAAAATGGATGGAAACCGAAATAAAAACTACAAAGGGGTTTCCAATGTTGTGCACAACTATCTCATATTATTTCCTTCAATTTTATTAGATGATTATATACTAATATATTTTTTAAAAATTTGAGGGGTAATAATTGGAATATGCCTAAGGAAGTGTGATTTTGATTATTGGTTAGAGTTTTTTATTTTTCCATGCTATTAAATCATTTTTTTGTTTTACATATTTAAATGAAATAAAATATCTTTGATCATTTTCTAAATTGAGTCAATTTTAAGGATATATTTGATTTTTGAAAAATTATTTTGGATGAATGTTTAGAATCTATCCCATAACATTGAAATTCAATCATATTTATGAGTTTGAATAATTTTTTTAAATACAATATGATTGGATTCTATTTAAAATCTATTTTATTTCCTGTTGAGTTACTCTAAAACATTTTTGAAATCTTCTTCATAGTAGTCCAAAATAAAAGCCTACCTATAGTTTAATTCATCCATCTGTTGATGTAAACACCTACAAGCTTCCATTGGATATGTTGCTTCCATGGCCATGCCACCCCACTCTTGGCAGCACCAACGGAGGAGCTAGGCTACTACCATTTATCTTTTTTCCTTTCAAGACAAAGACTTTGTTCCCTTCATCTTAAGAAAATAAAGGTGAGGGAATATTGGATAATTGATACCATGTATTAATAAGGGACATTTATATTGAATAACAAATTTGTCATCACATCATCATTATTACTATTGTGCCATATTCAATGTACTTATTTCATTGATATATTGGCACACACACACACAAACAAACACACACACACAAACACACACAGAAATACACACACACACATATTGGATACAAGTACATATGATCACTGATGTGGTTTAATCCCTATCATCGATGAAATATGTAACTACTAGAATCAGTGACATGAGATAAATGATGGGATATAAGAATCATGGAAAATTACACCAATGGAAATTGATCCCATGAGAATCATCATCCATGAGAAAGTTGATGCATCCACTTTTATACTATTTATTTATAAGAAACTCGTATGAATGTCATCAATTTCATGTTATTTTATTTGTCATTAACATAAAAAAACACTGGGCGAGGGGGAGTAAAATGGAGGGGGGGGGGGGGGTGCAATAAAAACAAATTTAAGTAAAATTCATGAAAATTTTATTTGTCTTAATAAAAATATTTTTAGAATAAACAATGGGAAACCCTAATTATGGAAAAAAGTATACAATATTCCAAACTCTCCAAGTTTAAATCATGCACTAATACAAAACCCCCTTTGTCAATGTCAGAAAAGACCTGTATCAGTTCTAAAAAATACATTTTCAATATCAACATAGTTAAAAGGGGGTCATTTTTATCATCACTATAAAAAGCACTGATAAAGGGATTTTATTTTATTCCATCGTGACATTGGTTTCTAGACATGGATTCTATGAAATATTTATCCTTCATATGTCAATCATTTATCCATGAAGCACAATCCACCTTGGTGAGGAATATTTTCCCTCTAACATTGGTAGTGGATACTGGCTCAAAATGGTCCTCTACCACTTTGAGTCTCCTTGATACATCCTCCATAGAGAGGGTCAATATATTGAGAAGCATCTCAATTGAAAGAAGAATTTTGGAGAACCTGAAGGGGATGATGCCCAGGTACTTATCAATGAACTTTTCTTGAGGATATAGATCACTAATGACTATGGGTTGGATGGAAAAATAGGTGAGATGTATCATGAAGTCATCCACTGATTTTTCATTGCAAAATAATTGCATTCGTATTTTTTTTAGACATTTTGAGCGTTGGCCTTATGTTTGTGATCAATGTCGATGCACATAGTCTTGATGGCGTAACACAATCCCATGTATATTGATTTGAAATTAGGAATGTAGATCATATCTGGTGGGATACCTTAGAGGATGTTATCTAGAACCATCCAATATTCCTTAAGTTCAGCACCGTCAATGTTGATGAAATCCAAAAGTCCATGTGATTGAAGCATAAACTTTTTCATCAAGGAACACTCCTTGTAATTTTTATTCTTGAGGATAAAACATGTCACTGATCTACTGACCTCTTTCACCACCTGATGTACCATTGGCGGGCTTCTACAACCATTAACAAGAGGTCTGGGATATGTTGATGATGTCTGGGTGAGTCGGGGTGATGAGTTCTCGGGGTGTTTCCTTGTGGATCATGTCCACCACCATCAGATACCAAATTTTTGAAATTCACAACTAATCAAAATGTATGAAAATTGAAATATTTGGAAGAATGAATGAAAAATACAAGAAAATAAGAGTAGTTTTATGAATCACCAAGTGAGATGATTTTCTAGAGGGGTTTTCATTGCTTTATATACATAACTAATGACAAGATTCATTTATAGTATAATTAAAATAAAGTTGTATACTTAATGAGGTCAAACCAGATTGAACCATAAATAACAGAAAATAACGAGAAAGGAGAAAAATGATGGCTGAATAAATCCCCATTATTGAAATTAGTCAACAATCACTATTGGGCACCTCTGTTATTGATTAGAGTCTTTAGGATCTGGTCTGATGTTTGTAGCACACTATAAGAAATAAGGACCTGAGTTTCATGGTTGGTTGGATTATCTATTTAGAAAATATAGAATTTTACTATGAATATTGTGATTGGGGTAAATGATAGCTATTGTGCTATAATAAAAATACTAAGGTGTTCATGATACATGGCTTCCATGAGGATGCAGGCTGCCTTGTTGTGGTGCATCCAGTCTTTTGGGTTGCCCAATTTTCACCATTGTTCATCCCTTTTAGTTGTAATGGGAGGAATGTGAACTGCTAGGTTTTTACTGAATATAGTTCATGATTCAATTAAAAGGGTGAGATCTATTTGTTTCCACTATAGGTTCATATCCATGGTCTAGGTTTTCTGCCCACCACGGATTGATGGATAACTAGACTCACATGTAAAGTTCCCTTTGAACTAGCTCATAGACAATGAATTACCACCTACCCTACTAAAATTCAAGGCTAATCCCACTATTTTCATCACCATTTCAACACCATATCTCAAGACCGTATCATTCTAAAACTAGATATGACCACCACTTCATTCTAATAAATCGAAGCACCATACCCTTCCATCTACATGCCATGTACCATACCCACACCAAATAGCCCCCTATAGTCTCACTCTCCCAACACACATTTACCTACCCCATACTATCATAAGGACTACATCCATATCCTTCAAGACCAGCATTTTCTATCCCACCTCAGCTAAGCTAGGACACCTAAAAAAGTGAGAAAACGCATTTTTTGATTTGTTTTTCCAGTAAAAGAATAGAATTTAGGGTCTTCCACATAAAACACTAGTGTCTAATTTCTCTCACCCTATACTTTAAATTCTTTTGGTCATATTTTAAAAAACCAATTCTCCATATGAGGAAGAAAATCTTACCAGATGCATCTTATTCATAAAATACCCACATTTTGGAATGTTTTTTCCATTGTCTTTCTAATTTCTTCTAATAATTCCACAATAAAATAATTATATTTAATGTTTTTGTTCTTTTGATTTCCTTTTTTTCATGTTTATTTCAATTATTCTAGTGTATATGTGTTCAATATCTCTTTCCCATTCCATGATCATTCTTCCAAGAGTGTTTATTCTTTTTCTCTTCTTCCATTATGCTGTAATTTGTTTGTTTGGTTTATGCACTATGTTATCTCTACTTTGTGATGGTTTTTTATTTTTATATTTATTCTTGCTATGTTTATTCCTTATTATTATGTTATATACTATTTTCTTCCACCATTTTTCCATGATCACCCACCTCCATTTACGTTGGGTGAACATGCTTGTAAAGTCCATAGGAGTGATCTGAACCTTAATTAGAGTTATAAAAAATATCTAATTATTCTCTCTTACTTATATTAGATTTTAGTGGATTGATTAAGAAATTTGGAGACTTATTATGACATCCCAACCACTTATTTATTCTTATTCACTCTAATTAATTACCTCCCTTATAAGCCTTTCTTGAAAAAGTGTGCTATAAATTGAATAGTTAAGAGTCCATTCCATAGAGACATCTAGAAATTACCAAAAGATTTTTAAAGAAGAATTCTATATGTAGAAATACATTTTAGTATATTTCACTATTCTATAGAGTGATGTGGGTTCAAATGGAGAGATAAATCATGAATTCAATTGAGTATATTTTAGAGAATAAATCAACAATATTAGAATAAAGATAAACCATCTTCAGGAAAATATCACCGGTTTAGACATATTCTTATAACTTTTATATCATCCATATTACCCCCCATAACTTTTCATTTTTATTTTCTTTCTTTACTCACTCCCAATTTTAATTTCTATTCTATTTCAATTTATTTAAAAACATAACAAAAATTTTAAATATTTAAAAATAAAAAAATATAACAAAAGAAGATAAAATTGTGATCAAACCGAATCCTACTTGAGTGAAATAACTTTGATGTCATCCACTATACTTACCACAAGTGTTTAAAAATTACAACGTTCTAGGGGTACTTCAACAAGGTCATTACATGTCACTTTTTGGAATCTTTATCAGGGAAAACAATTCCTTAAATTTTATTCTCTACATATTTTCTTTTAAAAAATATAGAAAATTTAATTAAAAATGACTAGAAATGCAGCAAAATAAACCTTGAAACAATTATCCAAAAAATTTAATTCTAGATGTCATGGAATTATATCAAAAGTAAAAAATTTTATTTATGTGTCAAAAAAGTAAAATCAACATTAAATTCAAAATATACACTATCTTGGTTGTGTGTGAGTTGAAAAATAAAAAAACAATATAAATCTGAAAAGAAAAGTATTGTAGAGATTTAGGTCATTTCAAAAAATTATACGGAAATGGTGCTTCCCACATTAAACATACAATAGGAAGTATTAATAGAAGAGGTGGAGGGGGAGGTTGACTACCAACCTTTGGAATCATAATTTCTCTAAATATCATTGAGTGTACAAGGGGTGATTCATGATGGAAAAAAACTAGGGGATCTTTCAGATTTGAATTCAATTTATTTTAGTTTCCTTCATTTTGATTATAATACTAATTATACTTTCTATTAACCTGGTTTAAACAACTAAAGTGTTATATCTCCTAGAGAGTGAATATGTATAATCACTTCATGTGGAATGGTTCTATCTCCTCCTTCTATTTGAAGAACCATTCTTGGGATTTTTTGATATTGAAACTGCAGAGGCCACTATTAAGATTATTTAAGTGTACGTTAATATGTTAAATTATTCACTTTCATTAACCCAATGTTATGTTTGTAGGAAACCATAATGAATCAGATATGGTGGTCCCTACTTGAAAAATTTCACCCTCATTAGACTAGGGATAAAGCACCAGAACTGTGTAGCTATGAAAAATCTTAACAACAACATCCTTTTTTGGGGGTTAAACCAAATATTTTTATCCATTTTATTTTTTTTATTTTTTTTTCTTATATTACATTTAATAATGATTTTTCTCAATTTATCTTGTAGGATCATATATGTAAACTAGCTCTATAAATTCTTTCGAAGTCTAAATATACAATTATCCACTATTGAAATAAATGTTCTAGTCTATATTTCTTATTTTCTTTCTGCAGTAGTAATTTTTCCTTGTTAAAATTTTTTATAGGTTGATGAAGCATAAAATGGTTGTAAATCAAAATAAAAATTACATAGGTGTTTACACTATAGTACACAACTATATCCTATTATTTTATTCAATTTCATTAGATGATGATATACCAATATATTTTTTAAAAATACGAGGGGTAATAAATGAAATATGCATAGGGAAGTTTGTTTTTGAATTAGTTAGGCTTTTTCTATTTTTCTATGCTTTTAAATAATTTGGTTGTTTTATATATTGAACTAAAATAAAATATCTTTGAAAATTTTCTAACTTGAGTTGATTTTAAGGATATATTTGATATTTGAAAAATTAGTTTAGATGAATGTTTAGAGTCTATCCCATAACATTGAAATTCAATCATATTTATGAGTTTGAATAATTTTTTAAATCCAATATGATTGGATATTTTTCAATATCTCTTTCATTTCCCGTTGAGGTACTCTAAAACATTTTATAAATCTTCTTTACAGTACTCCTTTTTCTTAAGTGAACCCTAGTCATACGTCATAAATAAGAACATGATGATTTTTTACCTTAAAAAGAATTTTGATATGGATTTTATTTATATGACACACATTTTTTTCAATCCCCTTATATCCATTTACAGACATGCATTAACATTTATCCTTGAAAAGCCTTTAGTTTCCATACACTTCCTTATAAGTTCTACCCACTTTACAAACCCATGTTATGTTATAATTCAACACATTTATTATGAAGAGAGAAATTAATTAATGGAGATATTTTTCTCAAAATTAATAGAGGATTTTATCTCTACATTAATAGAGAGTTTATTCTCAATATTAATGGATGAAAAAATTAATGTTGACTGCATTAATTGGAGATATGTTCTTGGTATCTATATAAGAGTATTAAGTAACATATTTTGAAGTGTGTGCTGACATGATGTAGCCAGAAAGAGAGAAACAATAAGGGGTTGGTAAATTTTGTGGTGGATTATGTAACTTGATGGTAATGAAGACAATAATATGAGGATCAAAAATCATTTTTTTTCATTATCTTTGATCTAAAATTATTTTTATTTAGTTCTTGGTTATTTTTCATCACCCGGTTATTCAGTGAATAATCTTCAAATCTGTATGGTCAAATGTATTGATTACTCTTATTTTTTGGATGATGTTATTTTGTGAGATCTTATTTTTATCTCTTTCATTACACAAGTATTTTATTCTGTTGTATTAAAGAGTTATAATTTTTAGATCTATTTCATTTTTGGGAGTCTCTACCATGTACACATTGATTATAAAAGATCTACTTTCTAGAATTGGTCCCATGATTTTTCCCTCATTGGTGTTTCCATGTTAAAATATATAATGTCAAAATTTATTTTTGGAGTATATATATTTTTTTCACTGCACATATGTATTAGTTTTTTAGTCTTGTTTTATGGGAAATAATTTCTTTTATGCTGCATGTCCCCCTTGGTGTTTGTTTGCGCATTTTTCACTTTCTGTCTTTCCTAACATCTAGTATCAGAGGTTAAGGTTCATTAATGCAATTTAGTGTGAGAATTATGAAGGTTTATATGAGGATCAATTATGTATACATGAAGGTGAATAATGTTTGGAAATCAAATTAGGTTGAGATTGGTGGTATGCATGTCTGCCTAGGGGATGTTAACCAGGGGAGAAATTAATTTTCAAAGGTTCTTCAAACCATGTGGTTATCATGATTATGGGGGCCTAGATGTTTATGGTTCTAGTCTTTTTCATCATGATGGTGTAGATATAGATGTGATATCATCTTCAATGTTTGGATTTTTTTGAAGGGGGATCTATGAGTTTTCTATCAGAAATTAAAAAAAGGGAGTTATCATATTTTCTATAGAGGTTGATGGTTTGTGTGATACCAAACTATTTTCTTTTCAATAAAGTTTTTTGGATGTTTTTCATTCTTTGATGCAATGAAGGAGTAGATTTTTTGGATTCAACACATTTATTTAGAAGAGATGAATTAATTAATGGAGATATGTGTATCAACATTAATATAGGAGTTTCTATAAACATAATGGATACTTAATTGTCAATATCAATGGATAAAAAATTTAATGTTGACTAAATTAATTGGATATATTGACATGGTGTCTATGTAAGAGTATGTTATAACATATTTTAAAGTTTACGCCCATATTATATAGCCAAAAAGAGAGAACTAAAAAGGGGTTGCAACATTTGAGGTGACCCATGTGACTTGACAGTGATGGAGTCATCAATATGAGTACAAATCATCATTTTTGTGAATGGATTTTATTGAAAACCATTTTTCTTCTAAATTATTGATTTTTCAGCACCAGGTTATTCATTTAATGATCTTCATATTCGTATGGTCAGACATACTGTTTTCTCTTCTTTTTTGGAAACATTATATTGTCAGATCTATTTTGTATCTCTCTTTATAACTAGTATTTTCTTCTACTGTATTAGAGAGTTATAATTTTGAGACCCCTTTCATTTTTGGTAGTCTTTACCTTGTACACATTGATTAGAGTGGATATTATTTTTAGACTAGGTCCTGTGGTTTTATCTCATTGGGTTTTCCACATTAAAATTTATTGTGTCAACATTTATTTTATGCTTGCATATATTTGATCGCTTCATACCCGGTTTAGTTTATTAGGCTTGTTCAAAGAGAAATAATTTCTTTCTAATGCACGTTCACTTTGGTGTTTGATTTAATTTTCATCACTTTTCATCTTTCCCAACATATCATCCTTACCTACCAATTACCGTAAATACTTTAAATAGTTTTTTCAAGGATAAGATTTGTGTAAATACCTTAATTTTACTACTTTTAGGAGTCATGAAATGATTGAGAGGTGTAAGGGAGGTGTTTTATTGGGAAACTTTAACGTAAATAGGCTTGATTCATTATAATAAAGATGAGTTTGAAGCACTTTTTTATTACTGGAAAAGGGATAAATTACAAATAAAAGTAGGAAACATATAATACAGGGATTTACAAGGTGAGACTCAAACACAAGACTTAAAAAAATTATTATAATGAAAAAATATAAATATAAAAAATTACCTAAAAGGTACATTATATATCATTTTTTTAAATAAATTGAGAATAAGGTTTTCATTATTTTATTGGAATCATGTTTTTGAATCATTAAATATTTTTAAAAGTAATAAAATGGATTTTATGAGATATATTTTGTAAGGGGGGTTTATAAGGGTTATTATGATTTGAGTGTTATTGAATAATCATGGGTTTTATTAAGAGTCAAACCCCCCTCTTAGAATTTATATTTAAATTCATACCCACCATCCTTTAGTAAATGTTAAAACATTGATAAAATCATCTTGAATATTACAAGTTTCATTCAGTAAGAATTTCTTCAAGATTATGACATGATACATAAATTCTTGAGATTATTATATGTTTTCACATTCATTATACTAAAACTAAATAAAATAAAATAAAATAAAAAATTCCATGTGAGATGAGATGGATGATTGTGTTGAATGAATTTTCATGTAATTGAACATTAAAAAAATGAATTTATTTCATAAGGGAAACATTATGTTTTTAATTTAGAAAATTGATTTGAGGCTTCTTCATTTGTAAAATTTTAAATTTTGTGTGGAATTTGGTTTGGGATGTTAATTTATTGTAGGAGTGTAAAATTTTAGCATGGAAGAATGATAATTTTTTTTGGAACCATGGTCATTCTATGCTTGAATTGGAGTTTGGTTTGTGTTTATTTTCAATCCTCAATGGAAGTTCAGAATGTGTGCCATTAAAGTGATCATACAGTTCAAGAAGACAACAATATTTAAGATGGCACTGTTCTCCAGTGTTTGCCAAATTTTTGGACCTAAAAATCAAAAAATAAAGACATAGGTTGTTGGTAAGAGGAGGTGTGCGCAAAAAGGAAGTGGTTCACGAAATAAGGGAGGTGTGCGCAAAAAAAAAGTGGCATGCGTGAAAAACAGAGTGGTGCGTGAAAAACAACATGGTGCGCGAAATAGTGGAGAGAGTTTTTTCACGCAAGAGGTTTTTCGGAATCAGAATGTCAAAAAATGGAAAAGGGATGGGCTACACGAAAAACATGGAGTTTTGTGTGAAAAACAGTTCCAGCGCGAATGGTATTGCGTGCAGACTAAGAGGTTTTTCACACTAAGATGGGTTTTGCGCACATGGGTCATCGATGCCTATAAATAAGCGGTGACCCCCCTCATTCCATATGGTTGAAGACTTAAAGAAGATTTTAGGTCTGATGTGCGTAAAAGGTTCACGTAAAGGGAGTTGTGTGAAAAAGTATGAGCTACGCAAAAAAGTTCGAGTTACTCGAAAAAGTTCAAGTTGCATGGAAAAAGGTTAATTTGCGCGAAAACGTATACATTGCATGAAAAATTAGAGGTTGCACAAAAAACTCTGAGCAGCTCGAAAAAGGCCAAGCTGTGCGAAAAATGTGTTGCGTGTAAAGCTACGTATAAAGGAGGTTGTTGAACGGAATATTTTCCATGTAGAAATCAAGTATTTCGCGCAAAAGTGAGATATTTCACTCAAAGGGTAGGAGTTGTGCAAAATATTCAGTATAACCTATTTGCGCATTTTTGATTATCCGGTTCTGTGGTTCAGTGTGTTTGAGTGCATCAATTATGGTCTTCGATGCAAGCATAGTCTCATGCTAATAAGAGGCAAAGACTTCAATGAGAATCTATTGAAGAGACCTTTATGTCTATAAACTGATTGAGACTTCACCAAAGGCAGTGAGCCAGGGGGAGTCAATGGGAGTGACCTGAGGAACGCAGTGGGCTATCCCTGAACATTTGTAAAGGCAGTGATCCTAGGATAGAGTGACTATTCCTGAACCATTGTAATACACGACTAGTGAAGAATAGTGGAATTAGGTACGAATGATAACCTGTCGGTGTATACTCCTTGGACATAGCCCTTAGTGGTGAACCAATTAAAAAGTGTTGTGTCATCTCTTTGCATGTGAATGTTTGATTTCTGATCATATCTATCATATAGGTTTGACTAGTTCCTACCAACGTGGGAACAAGATCCATCAATTTAAAAGAAAATTTGACAACCTGATTCACCCCTCCCCTCTCAGGGTTTCCTAGGGTCCTACAAAATTTGAATTTTATTGAATTTTTTAATATGATTTTAAGTTAAAATACACCATATTTCACATAGATAACTTTTGTAAAAAAACATTTTTCATATTTTTAACATTTATTATTATATAAATTAAATCAATCTCATTTTTTCGAATTTTAATATAAAATACTCTTGAAATATTCATGTGTAAAATAGATTTTTTGTTTTCTAGAATAACTTATATATATTAAATTAAATAATAAATTTTATTTTATTATTTTTTAATGAAATTAGGCATTGGACTTGATGGTTTAAAGTTTAAAATTATTTCTTTTATTTAAATTATAAATCTAGTTTTTGTTTTAATATAAAAATATATTTTTTCTTTGAAAATTCACTTCAATATTAATGTTAAATTTCTCAGAATATTTTTTAGATTATTATGTTCAAAGAAATTAGAAATTGGAATGAAATTGCTCAAAGTGAACTTATTTTCTGGAATTTATTATAATGTGAAATGTTTTTTTAGGTTTTAAAAAATGTAAAAGTGTGTGTGTTTTTTGAATGTCTATGCGGTTAATTTTATTTTCCAAACTTGAACTTTGAACCCATTTTCTTCCTAATAATTTCCACATGTTCACAAAACAATAAGCTTATATTAAATCAAATCAATCAACACATGATAAAACAAAACATGACATAAAATCTCTATTTTTTAGGTCATAAAATATCATTAATTACATTAATTATATAAACATTATACTTCACTCAAAAATATATTTTATGTAGAAACTATGGAGTTAAAAATAAATAATAAAATTTAGGGGGGTTTTAAGTAATGATGTACTAGTATATTATCACAAAGTATTGGTTTATATTTTGGAGACAAGCAACCCATTCCTGAATAATTTATGAACTCATAGTCTTTCCTGACTTTATATGCCAACTAATCAGCTGCTATGTTCCCACCACTCTAGGTATGCATAATCTCTACATTTTCGTCACTAACTCTTTTTGGACATTGATATATTTAATAAAAGAACAGTGATTCTATCTCTCTAAGTATGAATAGTCTCTATATTCTTCTCGAATAACTCTTTGTAGACTTTGATATAGTAAATGAAAGACTAATGACTTTGAGACTTCCCTTGTAAAAATTTATATACTAGGGATGAATCCATTTCCATCATAGTGAATTGAATGTTATATCTCCAACATAGAGAAATACCACTACATAGAGCTCTAAATTCTATTATTAGAGTTTCCTTTCTTGTAAAGTGTATTGAATGTTGAGACTACAATTCCCTCCATATCATGAATTATACCTCCAACTATTATCTATTCCCTAACACAAGCACCATCATTATTGAGTTTTAATCTCATTATCGGGGGTCTTCCAACAAACCCATCATCCATAAATTATTCTTCTAATTTACTCTAATCATTGGTTTATCCTTTGTATCATCATACTGATAGATGGGGAACATCCCTAGGGGATTTTTCTAACTATCTTTGAACATTTGTTTACTGGAACACCCTATCATTAAAAAATTTCTCAATGTTATTTAATATTTCTATCTAATAATCATATGCAAAACACATAATTAATACATAAAAATTCATATAACATCACTTTAATTAAATTGATCATATTTTTTGACATATTAAACTCACGCATATTGAAAAATAAAAACATAAATTTTTAAATCATATAAAAAACATAATTAAACTCTATGAAAATGGGGGAGGTCTCCTACCTCTAGTTTAATAAATAATCTGCATACAGTGAAGGTCCATAACAATTTCTAGAAATATAAAATTCTCTCAAACTATTTGAATAAAAGAGAATTAGTATATATATCTAATCAAAACATGACAATATATATAAAAATTAAGAGGTTATCAATGTTATCACCTTTATTATCTCAATACCATTTTTAGATACAAATTCTGACACAAATCGATAGAGAAGTATAAAACACAAATTTTGGTGGAGGGAGAGAGAATATAGTGAAAATATTCCTTATAAATGGTCATATGTAATATGAAAATACAATATTTAAACCATATCGTATAACTAGAAGATTACAAAAATACTCCTCATTAAAATATGTTCGATCAAAGCACTAAACTATTGGTGTACCCTCACTAGACTTATGGAATCCCGTCGAGGTCTCAATGCCCATAATTAGACTCCTAGTGGTCTCCCCATAGCCTATACCATGACAAATAGAGCTCTGATGGATTTCTCTAAAGTTATGGTGGCATTTTTCATTGAAAATATTGTTCATGTATCTCAACATCCCCTCCAAAAATCATCTACCTTCTTAATTTTTCCAATAAATTAATTTATAATAAATAAAATCAAATTCAAAATACAAAAATTAAAATTCAAGACATACCTTAAAAATTAGATTTGTTATAAAGTCTGTACTACATGACTCTCTTCCATGGGATGTGTTATTAGGCATCTCCAATGAACAGCCATGGCTATTGAGACATTATATCATCTTCTTTATATTAATTCTCCTCCTATACTCACCTATGCATCCATAGTACATGAAAAAGTTGAATGAAGTTTCCATACAAAGAGTATGATTATAATTCCAAATCATCATAATAAACCAAATGTGATGGATCCTATTAATATTTCCTTAACTGTGATACATGTGATATAAAATGTATCCCATAATACTTCGAATGTGTTACCAATATATAAGAAATATATCCAACCTTCTTCATGATCTCAAAAGGATTAACAAATCATTGAAATATTCAATCAACCTATGATATATTCTAAATATAAGCCTTTCATATTCTCTTCAATATTAAATGGACCCAATTCAATTTTTTCTATACCATTATAGGCCCCAAAAAATATTCCTTATCGACTTCGGTCTAACATAAAGGCAAAGGGAATGAACTTTACTATGACCTATAAAATGGGGAAATATGAATAGAATATTGGTAGCTATTTTTATACAAAAAATACACTAAAGTGACATAGTCTTCACATAAACAACCAAAATCTATGATATATACACAAATCATATCCTCATGGTTATGTATAGTGTTATTAGACAACCCATTGGTATGAGGATTCTATGTTATACCCAACCTCACTTGAGTACCTAAAGCCTATTAAAAGCCTTGAAAAATGAGATTTATACTCTGAATCATGATATGATACAATGATATTTGGAGTTCCATGAAGCCTCACAATCTATCGAACATAAATATTCCTATGATCGTCAACTATTGGGTTTAAATTATCAAAATAAAATGTACTACTATTTTAAACCGATCAATAATTACTCACAATATATATCATTTAATCAATGATCTAAGAAAACTAGTCACAACGTCTATGGTATTTTCTTCTCATAACCATTATTTAATAGTTAATAACTAAAGAATACCTGTTACACTCTAACATTCATCCTTTATTTTTTATAATAAACACACCTTGAAATAGTTCCATCCATGTATTTATTTATTTATAGAAACCAAAAGTTTCATTTATAACTATGGCACATTATGGTTAAACCCAGATGGAATTCCTATTGATAAATAATAAAATTCCACATCACTTATTCTTATAAACCTTACAAAACCAAAATTTCGCATGAAAATATAAAAGGGAATCAACACTAGAAGTCCATCTATGTTTCCACCCCCACCATATATTCATTCATGAAAAGTAACACTTAGAATATGAACTCTCATCCTTTTTCAATTAATCCATAAATAATTTAGTGATAGTCAAAGGAAAAAATTCTATATTTCCTTCTTATTTAGATTTATCATATTTTAACATAGAGAAAAGTGAAAAAAGTGTCCACTTCTATTTCAATTAAAGAACCAAATCAACCTAACATTTCATACACAAATCACCAACATTGATATTTACTTTTATTAGAGTATGAATCATCTTAAAATTAATTTACCAAATATATTTCACCTATATTATCCATCAAAGGTATCTATAAAATATTCACATGATGATTTTAATATTAGTATACATGATAAAATTATCATCAAAAAATAATGTTAGGAAATATTAAGCATATGAATTATTATAAATAAATCATGATTATGGGTTGGGAAATACTTCTCTTACGACCAAAGTAATAAAGAACCATTTACTAAAACCCATCCTTACTATATCAACATGCACTCTAAACTTAATGGAGTTAGGGACATTGAAAAAACTACAATTTACTTTAGATTAAATTTATATTAAAATTATTTAATATTAATAATTTTTTTATCATATATTTATTATTATTCTACATTACATTAATTTGAAAATATCCTATAGTATTTATCATATTAAAATTTCATAGTAGTGCTCCACTATGATAATAACCATGAAGTGTTATGAAAATATTATTAATCTCATGTCTTATGGCCAAGATAAAATTCTATGATAGGACACATGGTATGTTTGACTACCAGGTGCTTGATACTCATAAGCGGATGAGATTTTATCACATAAAGTTATTCCTTGGTAATCTCAAATACAAGACGTTATGAGGATAGACCAACCATTAATTAGTGTTTCCACATATTTACATGTCATCGAATATTCATATATTCCATGTGTGCAATGATTATTAAACATGACATTATTATCAATGCATATCATGAATCACATAATTTTATGTACTATAAAAACTATAATGAAATATTCTCATGATGATATAGGAAACATTGGGTGAATCATGAGTGAAATTTCATTAATGAATAAGTCAATAGAATATTCGTCCATTTAGATTAAGGATCATGATATCACATGACCTTTGATTGGAATAAAACCGTCAAAATAAAATTACATATCCATGATGATTTATGGGTTAATTTTAACAATTCAAAAAAAAAGAAATATTGAGAACATAGGTTGATGAAATTAGTATTCAACCTATTTAATTTTAGATACCAGGACAAATGGATTGTATTACATAGTGATCATCCATACGTGGTTTTTTTATTATTGTTGTTGTGATATTAACTTCTTTATATATAAGTACCTTGATGCCTTTCTTGACGCTCATCATGGACCATATTAAATCCCACCAAATTCCATTATTAAATAAGATGAGAGGGGACTCATAATTAGTGTATCCAATGATATCAGTTAAATTATGTTAGAGTTTAACAATAGAAATAAAGTCTATTCTCTAGACTGAAGAATAATATTTATTTAGGATTTGTTGAACACATATATTCACTCACCAGTTATATTCAAGTTAGAATATATATATATGTGAGTTGAATATTAAATAAATATTTATTTTTAAGAATATTTAATGGAATATTTATTTATATATAGTTTTATTCATAAGGAAAGAAATAATATATATTATTAAATTAACTTTAATTAAGTTAAAAAAATTGAAAATAAATATTTATTCACAAGATCATAAATATTATATTTATTCAATTATTGAATGATTAATATTTATTTATTATTAATGGTTTGGTAAACATTAATAAAGGTGGATGGGATGAGTTAAGTGTTTGATAACAAAAATGATATAAACTTAAATATCTTTTAAATAAATATGGAATAATTTATTTTATAAAGTGTTAATTAATTGATCAAGACATTGTATGGAAATATATAATAATATTATTTTTATTGGAAGGGGGAATTTATTTATTTCAATGTTTAATTAAGTTTTTTTGAAATTATCAATATTTAACCCTATATCTATATATACACTCCCACATATATCATTTTAAAGACGTGGGAGATCATTTTTGTTGTGCATAATACATCCTCTCTCTAGAGAATTCACTCTATGAAGGACAACTATAAGGTTCTTGACATGAGCAATAGAAATAATCCACCTCCTTCCAACCTCTAAAGATCAATGGAATGAGAGATTCAATCCTCAAGCATGAAGGATTGTGTTATATTTTAGATGGAAACAAGGCTTTTGGATCATTCTTTCTTTCACCCACTATTCCATCAGTTTCGTTCAGAGATTGTGGAGCACAGGTGGATCACCATTTGATGGATTCTATTTTGGATCCTATAAGACTAATAATGGTATAACATTAAAAGGGCTTCAAATGATCAACATATTCATCGAAGAAAGAACCTCAAGATTGAGACATTTCTTGTTATGAAATTAATTATAAATTTAATGTAAAAGAAACATTTATCTTGGTTCTAAGATTATGTTTCCTGTTTATTCAAGTAAATTCATTAGACATGATGATTTTCTATTAAATTATTTCATATTATTCATTAGATCTAAAAAAATACATGTTGGAAATGGGTCTGACCGGTGCTTTTGTTAATCCTAAAACCTTTAAGTGGTATCAAAGAAGCCAACTTCAAATTTATCTTTATTTTTTTGATAAATGTCTCAATTATTTCATTAGATTTTCATTTAATTTTTAATTCATAATCCATTAAATATAGATAATGAGTTTATTCACTATCATATGACCAAGAGTAGGTCAAGAACACATGGTGATTCCATTTAAAGTGTTGAATATTTTGGTTACATGACTAGATTACATGATGTGTAACCTAATTAAACACCATGTAGTCTAGGTCAACCACACACATACATAGCTATGCCAATCACAAAATGTCGTGTGAGGGATCATTACAGGATGTTTAATTACACCATGTATTGACCACCCTGATGTCAATTGTTTTTCAGTATTACATTATTTTTAAATGGAGCACGCGCTGTGTAATCAGACATGAAGCGATGGTTGTGTGGTTAATGAACATAATGTGTAATTAACACACAAAACAATGTAATTAATCACACACCACATTATTATTTTGAGTTGAGAAACACATGATTTCCATTATTACATGTAACACCCTGATTTTTTTGAAATATTTTTTTGAAACAATTTAATCTTTTCAATATTCTTCATTTCACACGACACTGAATATATCTTGTTTTTTATGAAAGTACCAAGTTATTATTGATTTGTATGAAACCACAATTAAATATTATGCTATATTAAACACTAATATTAGCCTTTAATACACACAAAACTATGCTTGTATTGTGTTATATACAATTCATATTTCCTTAAATAACATGAGTGACACACAAGTCCTAGATTTACCAAACAACAATGTAATATTAATATTATTATTAAAATATTATTATAGTTTTTACCAAACTGTTGGATTGAAAATTATGAATATAATTAATCAAATTATGAAAATATTATTTGAAAATTAATATAATAAGAATTATTTTCTTACCAATTAACTATAAATTAAAATAAAACCCATTTGAAAATATAGGAAATCTATTGCTAGAAAACTATATTTATGAATTTTTTTTATCTCAATAAATTAATTAAACAAATCTTGATAAAAGATTTTATTGATATATATATATATATTATATTCAATCAACTATTTAACATTGATCTTATTTTTTCCCTAGACAAGAGATAAGAATAAAACAAATTTTACTCATAAAGATATATATTTTTCCAAAAGGTAATTTTACCACATTTTATTGGTGTTCCTATTTTAAATCTATTTATTAGAACTTTTAAAATAATTATTTGAAAAAATAAAATGAATTTTTTTAATTCTTAATATAAAAATTTAGATTGGGTGATTATTTGGTTTTTTCTGAGAAGCTTCATTTTTTGATGAATAGTGAAAACACTGAATTTTAATTGAAAACTAGTTTTTCATATAATTAGTTTATATATTTAAATTATATTATAAATTTGATTTAAATTATTATTAGATCAATTATAATAAAATAAATCCAATTTATTTCATTTGAATCAATTTTACAATGAAATTGGATAGAAAAAATTTCAAAACATTGATCATTTTCACTTTAAAAACTTTCTTTCCCGTATTGTATGTGGGATTAATTTTAAATTAATTTATTACAATTATGTGATTATGTTATGGTAAAATGGATTACATATTTGTAATCACCATATTTTATAATTAACATTAAGTAAAAAAAAGTTTTTACAAAATAAATATCATCGACTTTAATTAAAATTAATTACTATGATTTAGGTAAATAAAAGTTTAGTTATTGGTTAATAGTTATCTTAAGGGTACAAATAACCTGAAAAAATGTAAAAAATATATTATATGGATATATTTATAACATTTAATCACTTTTCTAAAAATATTACCATTATTGGAGGAACATAATGCAAGGGAGTCCTATCATTAATGTTTACCTTTTTATATTTAAACGAATTCCACTCCTCACCGAATATAAAAAGGATATCACCCCCACACTTATTCACAACTATATAAATCATTGGATAATCCAAAATCCTCCCAAATAATATCTCAACTTCTCTCCATTCATATTATAGGAATAACTTTGGGTATAAATCAAACCAAGGAACCCCTTTGGTACAAACCCAAAGAAGTTACCCCAAAAAGAAGAAACATCATTCAACAAGAAATATTGTTTTATTTACTTATCCAATCCATTAATTATTAAAATTAAATGATTATATAATAACCTAATCATCCTATATATACTAATATTTTGTTATATTATGAGTACAAACTACACTCACACACACTTCCTCAAATGTGATACAAAATCATTGTTCATGTGTACTGCAGACTACCACCTCACTAATTGATGTCATTAGATCTTCCATTAACACCATTCATGGGTGTTAATAATTATTTAAATAATGTTTCTATAAAATATATATTATATTTATGATGTATTTTTTATTATTTAATTGATATATAACACATACTTTCATGATTTTTATTTTGTGGGATTATGATACCTTTTTTTGTGGACGTGTTGACTATCACCTCCCCAAAATGATGTGATTCATTCACACTTTAGATGGAATGTATTGGATGAGTTTAATAAAAATATGTGATATATATGAAATAATAATGATATAGTAAATATAATATACACGAACTTGGATATATATATATATATCATTTATTTTTCATTCCTTAAAAATACAACAAGAAAATGATAATTGCATTCATGCATACATACAACCTACCATCTCCATAAATGGTGTATTTAATTTCTTATATATATATATTTTTATTTTTGAAAATAGATATATAATTAATATATATGATATTTATTCCATGGATTACTATAACAACCCTACTATTTATTACACACTTAAACAAAATTTATTACATAAACATGCACTTAAGAAAACTTTGATGATTGAGAGGTCTAGTGTATTGGGAAATTTGGAACATTACATAACAAATTAGAACATCAAACCCAACATCTTTATTGAAAACTTCTTTTACATAACCATAACATTCCTTCATACTTAGCATTGCATGGCATAACCTAAGGACATACATAAGAAAAGGGCGAGCAATAAAGCCCAGTATAGGAGTAAACAAGGCCTAACATGAAAAGTATAGTATATTTTAGGAAATAAGAATATCAATGTAGAATAAGAGAAACATGAACCTAAAGGCATGATATAGCATGATTATCCTAACATGGAAATGTGGTATCAACATTTAACATGATATTAGCATGATCCAAGGTTCATTGCACATGGAGCATGAGTAAACCCTCATTTAACTTCAATTTTCATGAGTAAACCCTAATTTCACTTGAATTATCATGATAATAATCTTTACCCAATACATTGGAGTGCTATCAGGGCGCACCCTTCTTAATCATTTCATTTCATGCATAAGTGTGCCACATGGATCATATAACATGGATTCATTAAAAATCATAATTTATTCCACGATAATGGAATGTGTAATTCATACATGAAACTATATAATCAATAAGTAAATGTGCATAAAGGTGAATACCCTTGATAGAGAAATTGGCATGGACTACACAATGACATTGGCTTGGAAAATTGCGGTGCAATTTCGACAACATAATGACATGACATATAAATTCATAAAAATGGTTGATGCGAGAGAAAAGGGGTGTCTCATCATATTCACATGAAATGTACAATAAGGGTGTCATAAAAATACATGTACCAATACATGTAATGTGATTTTGATTCATAATACAAAATAATTTCTTGAATGTAAATGAGAAGAGAGAAATTACTTATGGAATTTCATTATGTTAACAGGTGTACATGGGAGGAATTAATGAGAGATAAAGTGGTATCTCATCATTAAAACACAATTATATAAGTATGGGGAGGTGAAAAATCATTCACCAACATTTATAATTGAAAAAATTGTATAACAACATAATGAAATTGGGAAAAAAATGAGAAAGGAAGAAATTCATTACTTGGATGTGTGATCCAAAGGCTTGGGAGAGGCTTATTTGGATCTTAGAGTGCCATGGGAGGATAATATAGATATGTGGACATGTTAGGGACGTTCTCTAAGGATTTTTAGTGAAGAGAAGTGGGATATTGGTTGGGTTTATATAGAAAAAGAGAGAAAATTCTTTTTTATTTATGTTTTGGACACCACACATTAAAATAATCAAAACCACAAACCAACCCATGGTTTTTACCCATGATGTTTTACAAATGAAATTAGAAAAAATTATTTTATAAGGCCAAAGGCCGAAAATCTTAAAATATTAGGATTTCTATGTGGAGGTGAGTCACACTCTAAAGGAAATCATTTTAAAAGTTAAAATGTTCTATAAGTCTTGGAGGGTTCACTATGGCACCATAAATTTAATCAAAAAATTCTAAAATAACATAAATTTAAAGGTAAAACATATATTTGCTGAAAATCATTTTTATAGTATTTTATTACATTACTATTGAGTCATAATGATGTCATAAAATACATTATATATTTAAATGGTATTTAATTTTTACCCAAACTTCGTCTATTTCAGAAAATTATGAAAAATTCCCCATTGGATAATTTTGAAGTTCTGATTACAAAAATAATATTTATTTTATCTAAATATATTTTTTTAAATATATGAATTTTTACATTTAAAATAAAACTAACATTAATAAGAATTTTTTTGGTTTTGACAAAAACAGCTTTCAAACCTTAATAAAAATTACTATTGAATTCATAAAAAATTATATGATCATTTATATTTAATAAAAATTATTTTAGTAATAATATTTTATTAAAATATTATTTAATTTTAAAATACATTAATTCATCAAAATATATTTCTTAATTGAATACTAACTAAAATTACTATTTGTGCTTTAAAATCTATATTCAAAGTAACAATAATAAAATGAATGTATATTATCTATACAAAAACAATGCACATAGTCATTGTTCTAGGGTATTTTTACATAACCATTTAAAATACTCACATAAGACCTAAGGGTAAGGTGTGCGATGGTGACAGACTCATGGGGAGGCTTAGATAACATCGCTTGGGTGGTAGTCTCTATTAACTTCCACTTCTCCTGTAGGTGGTTCCATTAAAGCATAACGTGTTGATTCTCGGATTGGGGTTAGTGAATAGTGAAGCCCAGTGACACTACCTCCTTTCTGAGATCCGACAAATGAGATTTGTATGGTGAAATTCTACTGGATGAGGAAATCACTTCCTTTGTTTGAGTAAATTGGACTTCTTAAAGCCCTATATTTATACTAATCATGTGGTCACTGTTCAATGACTATAATAGAAATAATAACAATTCATAATGGTATTTTAAAATCCAAAAACATAAAACCAAGGAAGTTCATATGTTATATAACCATTTTACATAATAAGACATTTAATTAGGTCAATAGGAAATTTCATTAATAAATGTTTGGGTCGTTACAATCTTCCCCCTTAAGAAAATTTTCACTCAAAATTTACTTTTCCCACACTAAAAAAGATGATAGTAACTCTGCTTCATCACTTCCTCTAATTCCCATGTTGCTTCTTCAAAGTTGTGGTTTCTCCACAACACCTTGAAAACAGAAATTGTCTTATTTCGTAGAACTTTTTCCCAAAAATCTAATATCATCACCATATTCTCTTTATAGGAGAGGTAATTCTCTAATTATACCACCTCTAGATTGAGTACAGGCGATGGGTTAGGTATGTACATCCTCAAGAGTGATACATGGAATACATCATATACTTGAGATAGGTTCGGTGGGAGTTCTAGTCGATGGGCCACTGCTCCAATGCGATAAAGGATCTCAAAAGAGATGATGTACCTTGGACTAAGATTTCCCTTCATCCCAAATCTAATAGCTCTCTTACCTGGTGATATTCATAAGAATACCATGTCCCAAATATCAAACTGCAGTTATCTTCAATGATTATCAACATAACTCTCTTGCCAACTCTGAGAAGCATTTATATGCTTCTGGATGGTCATAACCTTGTCCACCGTTTCTTCGACCATTTATGGACGTAGGAGTTTCACACCCCAACTTCATCCCAACATGCTAGTGTTCTGCACCTCTCCCCATAAAGGGATTTATAAGGAGCCATTTGGATGCTTGGTTGGAAACTGTTATTGTAAGAGAACTCAAACCGAGGAATATATTGATTCCATATTCCTTTGAATTCTATTGAGCTTGCTCTCAACATATCCTCAAGTGTTTGGATAGTCTACTCAGATTGTCCATCAATTTGATGATGATAAGCCATACTAAATTTATCTCAGTATTCAGAGCATGTTGAAGACTCTTCCTAAACTTAGAGGTGAATCTTGGGTCTTGATCAGATACAATAGATAGTGGTAATTCATGAAGCCTTTCAAATTCTATGATATATATCTGTGGCAGTTGATCAAATGATAAATCCTCTCAAATTGCAATGAAGTGTGAATTCTTTGTAAGATAATCCACAACAACCCAGATAACATTATTTCCTTTGGATGTCTTCAAAATTCCGGCAACAATTTCCATGGTGATGTTCTACCATTTACATGCTATCATGGGTAACAGTTGCATCATCCCCTTAGAATTCTGCCTCTCAACCTTCACCTGCTGACATACCAGGAACTTTGATGTATACTCTGTGATATCCTTCTTCATGTTATCCCACCGATAATTCTCTCAGAGATCTTGATACATATTTGTGTTTCTTGGGTGAATAGAGAAATTCTAACAATGTGCATCATCCAAAAGTTCATTATTTATCTCTGAATTTGGTGGAATACATAGTCTTGTTCCAAATATCACAATTCCTTCTTCATTAACAGTTTAATCCAAGGATTTCCCTTTACTGATAGTTTCCACTTTCTTTATAATTCCCACATCATCCTTTTAAGCATCCTTTAACCTTTCTAAAAGTGACGGTTGAGAAATCATTTGGGAAAGTATTGATGATGTTCCCTTATTTATGATTCCAACATCCATCTTCACCAAACCTAAGAATATTATATCCTTTTCAATCCTTATCAATGATTGAATCACTAGATCCTTTATACTTAGAGCATCCGCCACCTTGTTCGCTTTCCCAGGGTGGTAATGGATTGAGCAGTCATAGTCTTTGATCAGATCTAACCATCTTCATTGGTGCATTGTAACATCCCAGGTAAATAAAGAATATAACATTTTCATATTTATTAATATTTATGAATAAAATATCAATATTACTTTAAAGGGGATGCTATGTTCGATGGCATACCCAACACGCAACAACGAGTTTCTTTGAAATCTTACGTTGCACACTAATAATATAATAATATTATTTTAAATGGTAGTTAACGCATAGCCATTGTAATGGAGGGAATGAACAGAACTAAATACAAAAATTATTATATATGTTTATAATTTTTTTTACATTTATCCAATAAATTTTAGAGGCTTAAAATGCGAATGAATCCAATTTTAAGCATAAATCTTCTAATATTATTTAAAAGGTCGATTAACCGCCTTTTGATGACGAACCATTTTTTAAATATACTTCTCGATAATTTTATATGTTATATTGGAAAAAATAAAATCCTTCTTTATAATAAATACATCAAAATTTAATTTTTGTAAATTTTTGTTATTTTTCCGATAAAGATCATTTTTAGTGAAAAATACTGTATTTTAATTCAAAACCTCCTTTTAATATAATTTATTTATTTTGTTAGATTATATATTTAATTTGTTTTAAAGTGTAATTAAAATATATTTTTACCATTTAATCCAATGGAGGTCATTTTAATTAATTTCACTTTGAAATTGGACATAAACAAGTGTCAATCTTTTAATAGATATTGTTTCTTAAAAACACGCTATATGTTTTGATAACGAGAATTGATTATAAAATTAATTAATGCAACTTATATGTTTTAAATTTGGTAAAATTGATATCATTTTTGACTTTGTAATATCAAATATATCTTAGGGTGAATGTTTGGTATTTTTCTGACAAATGTTCATTTTCAATGAATAGTGAAAAATACTGCATTTTAATTCAAAACCGCCTTTTAATCAAAATTATTTATATAGTTAGATTGTAATTTTAATTGGTTTTATGGTGTAATTTAATTATTTTTTTATCATTTAATACAATTTTGGTTATTTGATGTAATTTCACTTTTAAATTGGATGCAAAAACAGATTAATCTTCTGATAGATTTTACTTCTTAAAAACCTGTCTTTGGTTTTGACAACGATAATTATTTTAAATTAATTACTAAAATTTCTGTGTTTGGAATTTGATAAAATGGATTCCATATTTGGAATCATAAGTTCCAAATTATGTAATTAATTCTCTTTTGTTTTTGGACATTATGAATAGTAACGACAGTAATTATCTTTAATTATCGTGATTAATTAGTAATCGGGTAGTTGAGGGTAATAAAATAATATGATAAAAATATAAAATGACCCCAACATGTGTCCTAATTCTATTGGTGGTTTCATGGCCGACCATGGGATTCCTTTATTCAACCTTGGGACCCCATGGAATCACTTTAGTGTGATAGTGACCTTTTATCATATTTTTTTAAAGAAAGGAAAATGTAACCAAAGTATGTATCACCTAAGTAAAACAATTATAATTTTGTTTAAATAAATGATATCTTTGACTATAAACATTAATTGTAATGATAAAAAACATTACTATATGATGATAATTTTTTTATAATTTTTAGACTGTAAATAAATAAATTTATTTATGACACCGTGATGATTCAGTGATTACCTCATTAATGAACGATTTAAATAAAATGAAAAGATAAGGTAAAATATAAGACTTAAACCTTTCAAAAACCTATTGTATGAGTGTATTTAGAACCATTATCACCTTATCCTAGAAATATATAATTTTGGGACCTTTAATATCTGAAAATAATTTTATAATAAAGTAACTTTTCAAGACTTTCCAAGAGTGCCCCTCCATCCTCTTATAAAAGGCCCCCACCTCTACCCCCTTTACCCACACCTATAAAGCCTTTGGCTCGACCAAACTCTTCTCATTTTATCTCTCCACAACCATCCCTTCATCTTAGAAGCCTTACCTTAGGCATAAATCTCTTCAAGAAACCCTTTTGGTTCAAACAAAAGGGAGTTACCCGATTTAAAGGTAATGTCTTCTCTTATGTTCTTCTGTTTTATTTTTCTTCTCCAACCCCTTAGACTCTTTTTATTCCTTTATTTTGCAACAAAAACTTTATCTTCAATATACAAGGATGTTTTTATGATTTGTATTCTAGCTACACTTACACACACCTCCGTCTAATGGTTAAAGAACATACTATTTCCGTGGATGGCGAATTACTGCCTCACGAAACGATGATTGTTCTATCTTCTCCTACCACCTCTAATGGTGGAAATTATGATGGAAACATATTTATTTATGATATATATTATATTTATTTCCTCTTTATTCTTATGTATTTTATATTTAAAATATACCTTTATGCTTTGCATGTTGTGCAAATGTGATAATTTCATTTGAGGAATTGTGGACTACCGCCCCTCAAGTGATGTGACTCATTCATGCAATACATGGAATGTATAAAGAATGAAATTAAAGAAATTATGTGACCTATAAACCATAAATATTATACTGTAATTATAATATATATATATATATATCTCTCTTTTAGTTTAAATTCCATTAATGTGACAAAGAAATGAAAGTACCGTTCATGCGTACGTGCAACCTACCGTCTCCATGAACGCTGCATTTCATTTATTTTTATCTACAAATGTTATGTAATAGTATAAAATGAATATATACTGTATATATATGATATTTAAATCATTAATACTATTCTGGATATGGTGTAATTATAACTACATGGACAATTCTTTTCAAACTAGTTCATTTTTGACTCATGTACCGAGCATCGACAAAAACATCCGATATGAACTCACATAATTAACTAATTATTATAACATTATAATATGTGATATTAATTGAATAATAAACTTTAAAGGATTTCCTTAAGTAATTATAAATTTACAAAATTTTATTATTCAAGAATATTAAGAAACAAACAAGACAAGTCGGACTTGAGGTAAGGGATCCTACCTCTCTCTTTCTTTTTAAGTACTCTCTTTTATGTCACTTGTTTTAAGATCATCTTTCTTATGTTGGGGGATGTTATTATATATTAATATTACTGTAATTTTTATGTTCATATGATTAGAAAACCTAATTGATATCTTCAATCCATTTTTGGATGTTTTATGTGGCGTCGTTAGGCTGCCGAATTTTCGTAAGGGGATATCTTATCTCACTTTTAATTCCGCGAGATTTCCATTGTTCGCCACATATTTATTTCATGTGGTGTATTGTGTTCTTCAATTTTATATATATTATCATGATTCTATTTATATTCATGGTATTCTATGATTCATATTGTGTTTATTATCTTTTGGTCATACGACTCGATTGATTACAATGAGGTATGGGGTTTTTATGTCACTTTTTATTCCCGTGAGATTCATGCTATATTTTTCTCTATCTCCATTGAGTGGTGTATTTACTGACCATGATTATACTATTTTTGTAATATAATCTCATTTATGGGTATTTACATCAGTATTGTCTGATCCTTCTTTCATGGGGTGTACGTTTCGAAAGTTACCCAAATCGGTAAGGGATTCTTTCACCCTCCTCTTTTTTTAAAAGACTGTTTTTTATGTCTTTTAATTTACATCTTGTTATGTTGGGATATGTTATTATATATCCTTATTGCTATAAATATTATTTCCAAGTGATGACATACCATTTTTTCTCTCATCAACTCATTTTCCGAATTTTAAAGTGACACTATTAGGATGTCGAATTTCTGTAAGGGAACTTCTTATCCCAATTTCAATTAATTGGGTCAAACCTCTACTTCTTTATTATGTCATACAATGAATATGTGTGGATGACCTCCAATTGTTTTACACTTAATATCCTTTTATGTTGGGTGTATTTATATTTTTCACACATAATCATGTAATTGATTTATCCTTAATCTAAGGATACATAGTTTGTAAGGGACTTCGTCTAAACCTCTTTTAATTGAGGAATATTTTGATTTATATAAAAATTTCTTTTATACAGTGTATAAACCCCTTTGAATTTTACTTTTATTTAAAAAGGAATCTTTTTTCTACGAAGGTTTTTACTAAATGAAAAAAAGTATGTTTTTTTATCGTACGTGGTGACAATGACCTTTCCACCACCGCAAGTATTATTTAATATTTTGCTTTTTTAACAAGCCCTAATGTTTTTAAAAGGAAAATAATTACCATATAATCTTTTATGTATTTTGGTATTGAAAATGGTTTTGATAATGTTTTTATTATATCAATGTGTTGTATTGATATCTTGTGATTGAAATGTGGAAATGTTATGTTTCCTTTATGCATGTTTTATGTGATACGATTATGTTATGGTTCTTGGGAATTGTTTATGAAGATGGGTGGTTCTGTGATAAAATAAGGGAGGGTGAGCCCGATATATCTCTCCAATGCATTGGGTAACATTAAGGAGTTAAATGCTAAGGTTTCTCCAAAGAGATTTAGGGAATATACTGTGATGGGTATTCCAAACGTAACCATGAGGGTTACTCCCTACATAATAATGTTATGAATGCCTCAAGTTACATTTACGTATTATGATTTCTATGAGTTATTCATAAAACTTATGATTTCATGTGGTATGTTAAAGTGCTTATGTTATAAGAGTAAATTATGATTTCATTGATTCTTATGTATACCTGGACTAATGTTTTCTTTCTATATTTTTATATCCCTTACTGAGTTTTTTATGCTCATCCAAAGTTTTTGAAATGTTTTACACAGGACTTTATGATGAATAGGGTCAAGGATGGGATCAAGTAATGACATGTTATCTAAAACATTTAAATAGACGTGTTTCTTTTTAAGAGTTTTTATTTTATAAAATAAATGGAAACTGAGTAGAAGTGTCTAATTTGTAATCTTGTGAGATGTAATAGTTATGTCCTAATTCTCTAAAACACTAAACCTGAAAAGATCCTCAATGTGAATTATTCATTTAATTCAAGATTATGTAATGTTTTAAGGCTAGGTCCCTATAGTTGGTATCAAAGGAAGGTTTAGATAACTTTAGAGGTTAGGGTATTCTTTAAGCATAAGAGACATTTCCATAATGGGTAGGATTTCAGAAAGTGTCATAGTTTTAGATAAAGTTAATGAGTTTAAGATAACATGAATAATTATATCATAGTATTATATGATGATTCTAATGATATACTCAAACTAACCTTTTTGGTTTTAGTAAATGGCTGGATCTAGCAGGCACCACTGTAACAGTGGATGTGAAGAAAACTGTGATGGTTTTTTGAAAGAACAACTGAATGATATGGGAGCTACAATGAGAACTCTTGTGGTTTTTCACAACCATATATTAGGAGTCACGATTAACCACTTGAACCTTGGTGAGTTCTCTGATGCATCATGTACGAGAGAACCAACTCGATATGGAAGTTCAGGTAATAATTATAATGGCATCCATTAGGGTTTATATGATCCTTACTTTTGAGGTAATTATGGGTTACTATATGATGGAAAATGAATGGAATGAGTTAAAATTGAGGTTAAATAATATTATGGTTATTTTTGAAGATTTTATATCCTTTTGTGGAATGTTTTAAGAATTATATTGTTTTGGAAAAATGACAACACGCAGACCGTGTGACAACCCGTCGCATCTGAAAAAGCTGCGGGAATCGAACCCACAACCCAAGTACGACTGGTATTTATCACCTACAACTGGACTATGTGAAGTCCATGGTTAGTTTGACTAATTATTTTTAGTTAGATGATCTTATGAATCTGGAATAGGTTGATTTTGGGTTATATATGGAAATTATTAACCTATCATGGAGGATATATGATTAGGTTAATTACTTTTCAATATGAGACTTTAAGAGCAACTAATGTTATTTGGAGATAAATGTTAATATTTACCTTGAAAGACTATGTGATTAAATCCTTCAAAGATTTGGGTTTCAATCATAGTTTGGTTTAATTTGAATAATTTTATGGAAAATTGTTTATCGAATGGTCTTTGTTGAACTTTAGGTTTTGTTTGACAAATTTTGGAGATTAAGAATGGATTTTCTTTTTATAAAGGATTATCCTTTTTGGGTATTATCTGATCTCATACTAACATTTTTTTGTTTTTGTTTCGGTATAAAGACATGGGAAATATATAGTCCTCTTTTGTGGATTAGGTTATTTTCTAGAAGTTGATTATAACGCTCTTAATGTGAACAAGTCATCCAAAATACTTGTCTTTCGAAGAAAAATAAGTTTGTGTAAGAAATATAGTAAGAGATGAAAGTCTACACGACAAGTAAGTATGTTTACTTGTGATTTATTTATGCTCATAAATAAATTCCTCAATGAATAGTAACTTTAAACTAAAATGTTTTCTGTTAACTTTTCCTATTGGGGAATAAAATACCGTTTAACCCATCACAAGTTTGTGATTTCTGGTGGTTAACTTTCTCCTAAACATGTTTTCTATCACTCTCCATCAGAACACGAGCCTTTGTTTTTTCTTCCATATCCATGTTTTCCTACATGGAATCCTAGTATGTGTTAACTCGGGTGACCTTTGAACTTCTCTTTCTTTCTTTTGAAGTGATCGTTTTGCTGACTCTTTTTCCGATGTGGGGCTTTCAATGAAGTTTCCAAGACCAATTTTAAAATTGCGAGGATACAATTCCCAAAAGGGGGGAAGGATGTAACATCCCAGGTAAATAAAGAATATGACATTTTCATATTTATTAATATTTGTGAATAAAATATCAATATTACTTTAAAGGGGATGTTATGTTCGATGGCGCACCCAACACGCAACAACGAGTTTCTTTGAAATCTTACGTTGCACACTAATAATATAATAATATTATTTTAAATGGTAGTTAACACATAGACATTGTAATGGAGGGAATGAACAGAACTAACTAAAAAAATGATTATATATATATGTAAAATATTTGTACATTTATCCAATAAATGTTAGAGGCTTAAAATGCGAATGAATCAAATTTTAAGCATACATCTTCTAATATTATTTAAAAGGTCGATTAACCGCCTTTTGATGGAGAACCCTTTTTTAAATATACTTTTCAAGAATTTTATATGTTATATTGGAAAAAATAAAATCATTCATTACAATCAAGACATCAAAATTTACTTTGTGTAAATTTTTGTTATTTTTCTGATAAAGATCATTTTTATTGAAAAATACTGTATTTTAATTCAAAAACTCCTTTTAATCAAATTTATTTGTTTTGTTAGATTATATTTTTAATTTGTTTTAAAGTGTAATTAAAATATATTTTTACCATTTAATCCAATGGAGGTCATTTTAATTAATTTCACTTTGAAATTGGACATAAACAAGTGTCAATATTTTAATAGATATTGTTTCTTAAAAACACGCTATATGTTTTGATAGCAAGAATTGATTATAAAATTAATTAATGCAACTTATATGTTTTAAATTTGGTAAAATTGATATAATTTTTGAATTTGGAATATCAAATATAGCTTAGGGTGAATTTTTGGAATTTTTCTGACAAATGTTCATTTTCAATGAATAGTAAAAAATACTGTATTTTAATTCAAAACTGCCTTTTCATCCAAATTATTTATATAGTTAGATTGTAATTTTAATTGGTTTTAAGGTGTAATTTAATTATGTTTTTATCATTTAATACAATTTTTCTCATTTTATGTAATTTCACTTTTAAATTGGATGTAAAAACAGATTAATCTTCTGATAGATTTTACTTCTTAAAAACCCGTTTTGGTTTTGACAACGATAATTATTTTAAATTAATTACTGAAATTTCTGTGTTTGGAATTTGATAAAATGGATTCCATATTTTTAATAATAATTTCCAAATTATGTAATTAATACTCTTTTGTTTTTGGACATTATGAATAATAACGACGGTAATTATCTTTAATTATCGTGTTTAATTAGTAATCGGGTAGTTGAGGGTAATAAAATAATATCATAAAAATATAAAATGACTCAAAAATGTGTCCTAATGATATTGGTGGTGTCATGGCCGACCATGGGATTCCTTGATCCAACCTTGGGACCCCATGGAATCACTTTAGTGTGATAATGACCTTTTATCATATTTTTTTAAAGAAGGCAAAATGTAACCAAAGTATGTATCACCTAAGTAAAAAAAAATTAATTTTGTTTACATAAATGATCTCTTTGACTATACACATTAATTTTAATGATAAAAAACATTACTACAAGATGATAATTTTTTTTATAATTTTTATACAGTAAATAAATAAATTTATTTATGACACCGTGATGATTCAGTGATTCCCTCATTAATGAATGATTTAAATAAAATGAAAAGATAAGGTAAAATATAAAACTTACACTTGTCAAAAACATATTGGATGAGTGTATTTCGAAACCTTATCACCTTATCCTAGAAATATATAATTCTGGGACCTTTAATATCCGAAAATAATTTTATAATAAAGTAACTTTTCAAGACTTTCCCAGAGTGCCCCTCCTCCCTCTTATAAAAGGTCCCCACCTCTACCACCTTTACCCACACCTATAAAGCCTTTGCCTCGACCAAACGCTGCTCATTTTATCTCTCCACATCCATCCCTTCATCTTATAAGCCTTACCTTAGGCAGAAATTTCTTCAATAAACCCTTTTGGTTCAAACAAAAGGGAGTTACCCGATTTAAAGGTAATGTATTCTCTTATGTTCTTTTGTTTTATTTTGATTCTCCAACCCATTAGACTATTTTTATTCCTTTATTTTGTAACAAAAACAGTATATTCAATATACAAGGATGTTTTTATGAGAATTATTCTATCTACACTTACACACACCTCCGTCTAATGGTTAAAAAACATACTATTTCCGTGGATGGTGAATTACTGCCTCACGAAACGATGATTGTTCTATCTTCTCCTACCACCTCTCATGGTGGCCATTATGATGGAAAAATATTTATTTATGATATATATTATATTTATTTCCTCTCTATTCTTATGTATTTTATATTTAAAACATACCTTTATGCTTTGCATGTTGTGCAAATGCGATAATTTCATTTGAGGAATTATGGACTACTGCCCCCTCAAGTGATGTGACTCGTTTATGCAATACATGGAATGTATAAAGAATGAAATTAAAGAAATTATGTGACCTATAAAACATAAATATTATACTGTAATTATAATATATATATATATATATCTTTTAGTTTAAATTCCATTAATGTGACAAAGAAATGAAAGTAGCGTTCATGCGTACATGCAACCTACCGTCTCCATGAACGCTGCATTTCATTTAGTTTTTATCTACAAATGTTATGGAATAGTATAAAATTAATATCTAATGGATATATATGATATTTAAATCATTAATACTATTATTTAGATGGTGTAATTATAACTAATGGACAATTCTTTTCAAACAAGTTCATTTTTGACTCATGTACCGACCATCGACAAAAACCTCCGATATGATCTCACATAATTAACTAATTATTATAACATTATAATATGTGATATTAATTGAATAATAAACTTTAAAGGATTTCCTTAAGCAATTATAAATTTACAAAAGTTTATTATTCAAGAATATAGAGAAATGAACAAGACAAGGCAGACTTGAGGTAAGAGATCCTACCTCTCTCTTTCTTTTTAAGTACACTCTTTCTTGTCACTTATTTTAAGATCCTATTTCTTATGTTTTGGGATGTTATTATATATTAATATTACTGTAATTTTTATGTTCATATTATGAGAAAACCTAATTGATATCTTCAATCCATTTTTGGATGTTTAATGTGGCGCTGTTAGGCTGCCGAATTTTTGTAAGGGGATATCTTATCTCACTTTTAATTCCGTGAGATTTCCATTGTTCGCCACATATTTATTTCATGTGGTGTATTTTGTTCTTCCATTTTATATATATTATCATGATTCAATTTATATTCATGGTATTCTGTGATTCATATTGTGTTTATTATCTTTTGGTCATACGACTCGATTGATTACAATGAGGTATGGAGTTTTTATCTCACTTTTTATTCCCGTGAGATTCATGCTATATTTTTCACTATCTCCATTGAGTGGTGTATGTACTGACCATGATTATACTATTTGTTTAATAAACTATCATTTATGTGTATTTACATCAGTATTGTTTGATCCTTCTTTCATAGGGTGTACGTTTCGAAAGTTACCCAAATTGGTAAGGGATTCTTTCACCCTCCTCTTTTTTTTAAAAGACTTTGTTTTTTATGTCTTTTAATTTACATCTTTTTATGTTGGGATATGTTATTATATATCCATATTTCTATAAATATTATGTCCAAGTGAAGATATACCCTTTTTTCTCTCATCAACTCATTTTTTGAATTTTAAAGTGACGTCGTTAGGCTGTCGAATTTCTGTAAGGGAACTTCTTATCCCAATTTCAATTCTTTGGGTCAAACATCTACTTATTGATTATGTCATACAATGAATATGTTTGGATGACCTCCAATTTTTTTACACTTAATATCGTTTTATGTTGGGTGTATTTATATTTTCCACACATAATAATGTAATTGATTTATCCTTAATCTAAGGATACCGACTTTGTAAGGGACTTCGTATAAATCTCTTTTCATTGAGGAATATTTTGTTTCATATAAAAATTTCTTTTATATGATGTATAAACCCCTTTGAATTTTACTTTTATTGAAAAATGAATCTTTTTTCTATGAAGCGTTTTACTAAATGACAAAAAGTATGTTTTTTTATCGTATGTGGTGACAATGACCTTTCCACCACCGCAAGTATTATTTAATCTTTTGATTTATTAACAAGCCGTAATGTTTTTAAAAGGAAAATAATTACCATATAATCTTTTATGTATTTTGGTATTGAAAATGGTTTTGATAATGTTTTTATTATATCAATGTGTTGTATTGATATCTTGTGATTGAAATATGGAAATGTAATGTTTCCTTTATGCATGTTTTATGTGATACTATTATGTTATGGTTCTTGGGAATTGTTTATGAAGATGGGTGGTTCCGTGATAAACTAAGGGAGGGTGAGCCCGATATATCTCTCCAATGCATTGGGTAACATGAAGGAGTTAAATGCTAAGGTTTCTCCAAAGAGATTTAGGGAATATATTGTGATGGGTATTCCAAACGTAACCATGAGGGTTACTCTCTACGTAATAATGTTATGAATGCCTCAAGTTACCTTTACATATTATGATTTCTATGAGTTATTCATAAAAAATATGATTTCATGAGGTATGTTAAAGTGCTTATGTTATAAGAGTAAAGTATGATTTCATTGATTCTTATGTATACCTGGACTAATGATTTCTTTCTATATTTTTATATCCCTTACTGAGTTTTTTATGCTCATACAAAGTTTTTGAAATGTTTTCCATAGGACTTAATGGTTAATAGGGTCAAGGATGGGATCAAGGAAAGACATTCTATCTAAAACATTGAACTAGACATGTTTCTTTTTAAGAGTTTTTATTTTATGAAAAAAATGGAAACTGAGTAGAAGTGTATAATTTGTAATCTTGTGAGATGTAATAGTTATATCCTAATTCTCTAAAACACTAAACCTGAAAAGATCCTCAATGTGAATTATTCATTTAATTCAAGATTATGTAATGTTTTAAGGCTGGGTCCCTATAGTTGGTATCAAAGGAAGGTTTAGAAAACTTTAGAGGTTAGGGTATTATTTAAGTATAAGTGACATTTTCATAATGGTTAGGATTTCAGAAAGTGTTATAGTTTTAGATAAAGTGAATGAGTTTAAGATAACATGAATAATTATATCATAGTATTATATGATTATTCTAATGATATACTCAAACTGACTTTTTTGGTTTTAGTAAATGGCTGGATCTAGCAGGCACCAATGTAACAGTGGATGTGAAGAAAACTGTGACAATTTTCTGAAAGAACAACTGAATGATATGGGAGATGCAATGAGAACTCTTGTGGTTTTTCTCAACCATATATCAGGAGTCACGATTAACCACTTGAACCTTGGTGAGTTATCTGATGCATCATGTATGAGAGAACCAACTCTATATGGAATTTTAGGTAATAATTATAATGGCATCCATTAGGGTTTATATGATCCTTACTTTTGAGGTAATTATGGGTTACTATATGATGGAAAATGAACGGAATGAGGTAAAATTGAGGTTAAATAATATTATGGTTATTTTTAAAGATTTTATATCCTTTTGGGGAATGTTTTAAGAATTATATTGTTTTGAAAAAATGACAACATGCAGACCGTGTGACAACCCGTTGCGTCGGAAAAAGCTGCGGGAATTGAACCCAAAACCAAAGTACGACTGGTATTTATCACCTACAACTGGACTACGTGAAGTCCCTTGTTAGTTTTACTAATTATTTTTAGTTATATGATCTTATGAATATGGAATAGGTTGATTTTGGGTTATATATGGAAATGATTAACCTATCATGGAGGACATATGATTAGGTTAATTACTTTTCAATATGAGACTTTAAGAGAAACTGATGTTATTTGGAGATAAATGTTAATATTTACCTTGTAAGACTATGTGATTAAATCCTTAAAATATTTGGGTTTCAATCTTAATTTGGTTTACTTTGAAGAATTTTATGGACAATTGTTTATCGAATGGTCTTTGTTGAACTTTGGGTTTTGTTGGACAAATTTTGGAGATTAAGAATGGATTTTCTTTTTATAAAGGATTATCCTTTTTGGGTATTATCTTATCTCATACTAACAATTTTTTGTTTTGGTTTTGGTCTAAAGACATGGGAAATATATAGTTCTCTTTTGTGGATTAGGTTATTCTCTAGAAGTTGATTATGAAGCTCTTAATGTGAACAAGTCATCCTAAATACTTGTCTTTCGAAGAAAAATGAGTTTGTGTAAGAAATCTAGTAAGAGATGAAAGTCTACACGACAAGTAAGTATGTTTCCTTGTGATTTATTTAAGCTCATAAATAAATTCCTCAATGAAAAGTAACTTAAAACTAAAATGTTTTCTGTTAACTTTTCCTACTGGAGAATCAAATACCATTTAACCCATCACAAGTTTGTGATTTTCTGGTGGTCAACTTTCTCCTAAACATGTTTTCTATCACTCTCCATCAGAACACGAACCTTTGGGTTTTCTTCCATATCCATGTTTTCCTACATGTAATCCTAGTATGTGTTAACTCAGGTGACCTTTGAACTTCTCTTTCTTTCTTTTGAAGTGATTGTTTTGCTGACTCTTTTTCTGATGTGGGGCTTTTAATGAAGTTTCCAAGACCAATTTTAAAATTGCGAGGACGCAATTCCCAAAAGGGGGGAAGGATGTCACATCCCAGGTAAATAAAGAATATGAAATTTTCATATTTATTAATATTTCTGAATAAAATATCAATATTACTTTAAAGGGGATGCTATATTCGATGGCGTACCCAACACGCAACAACGAGTTTCTTTGAAATCTTACATTGCACACTAATAATATAATATTATTATTTTAAATGGTAGTTAACGCATATACATTGTAATGGAGGGAATTAATATAACTAACTACAAAAATGATTATATATGTTTGTCAAATATTTTTTCATTTATCCAATAAATGTTAGTGGCTTAAAATGCGAATGAATCCAATTTTAAGCATAAATCTTCTAATATTCTTTAAAAGGTCGATTAACTGCCTTTGGATGGTGAACCCTTTTTTAAATATACTTTTCGATAATTTTACATGTTATATTGGAAAAAATAAAATCCTTCATTATAATCAATACATCAGAATTTACTTTGTGTAAATTTTTGTTATTTTTCCGATAAAGATCATTTTTAGTGAAAAATACTATATTTTAATTCAAAACCTCCTTTTAATCTAATTAATTTATTTTTTTATATTGTATTTTTAATTTTTTTAAAGTGTAATTAAAATATATTTTTACCATTTAATCCAATGGAGGTCATTTTTATTAATTTCACTTTGAAATTGGACATAAACAAGTGTCAATCTTTTAATAGATATTGTTTCTTAAAAACACGCTATTTGTTTTGATAGTGAGAATTGATTATAAAATTAATTAATGAAACTTCTATGTTTTGAATTTGTTAAAATCGATATAATTTTTGAATTTGGAATATAAAATATAGCTTAGGGTGAATTTTTGGTATTTTTCTGACAAATGTTCATTTTCAATGAATACTGAAAAATACTTTATTTTAATTCAAAACTGCCTTTTCATCCAAATTATTTATATAGTTATATGGTCATTTTAATTGGTTTTAAGGTTTAATTTAATTATGTTTTTATCATTTAATACAATTTTGTTCATTTGATGTAATTTCACTTTTAAATTGAATGTAAAAACAAATTAATCTTCTGATAGATTTTACTTCTTAAAAACCCGTCAATGGTTTTGACAACATGAATTATTTTAAATTAATTACTGAAATTTCATTGTTTTCAATTTGATAAAATATATTCCATATTTGGAATCATAAATTCCAAATTATGTAATTAAGACTCTTTTGTTTTTGGACATTATGAATAGTAATGATGGTAATTATCTTTAATTATCGTGTTTAATTAGTAATCGGGTAGTTAAGGGTAATAAAATAATATCATAAAAATATAAAATGAGCCAAACATGTGTCATAATTATATTGGTGGTGTCATGGCCGACCATGGGATGCCTTTATCCAACCTTGGGACCCCATGGAATCACTTTAGTGTGATAGTGACCTTTTATCATATTTTTTTAAGGAAAGGAAAATGTAACCAAAGTATGTATCACCTAAGTAAAACAATTATAATTTTGTTTACATAAATGATATATTTGGATATAAACATTAATTGGAAAGATAAAAAACATTACTACATGATGGTAATTTTTTTATAATTTTTAGACAGTAAATAAATAAATTTATTTATGACACCGTGATGATTCAGTGACTACCTCATTAATGAACGATTTAAATAAAATAAAACGATAATGTAAAATATAAGACTTAAACTTTTGAAAAACCTATTGGATGAGTTTATTTCGAACCCTTATAAACTTATCCTTGAAATTTATAATTTTGGGACCTTTAATATCCGAAAATAATTTTATAATAAAGTAAATTTTCAAGACTTTCCAAGAGTGCCCCTCCTCCCTCTTATAAAAGGCCCCCACCTCTACCCCCTTTACCCACACCTCTAAAGCCTTTGGCTCGACCAAACTCTGATAATTTTATCTCTCCACATCCCTCCCTTCATCTTAGAAGCCTTACCTTAGGCATAAATCTCTTCAAGAAACCCTTTTGGTTCAAACAAAAGGGAGTTACCCGATTTAAAGGTAATGACTTCTCTTATGTTCTTTTGTTTTATTTTGCTTCTCCAACCCCATAAACTCATTTTATTCCTTTATTTTGTAACAAATACAGTATATTAAATATACAAGGATTTTTTTATGAGAAGTATTATAGCTACACTTACACAAACCTCCATCTAATGGTTAAAGAACATACTATTTCCGTGGATGGCGAATTACTGTCTTAGGAAACGATGATTATTCTATCTTCTCCTACCACCTCTCATGGTGGCCATTATAATGGAAAAATATTTATTTATGATATATATTATATTTATTTCCTCTCTATTCTTCTGTATTTTATATTTAAAACATACCTTTATGATTTGCATGTTGTGAAAATGCGATAATTTCATTTGAGGAAGTGTGGACTACCGCCCCCTCAAGTGATGTGACACGTTCATGCAACAAATGGAATGTATAAAGAATGAAATTAATGAACTTATGTGACCTATATAACATATATATTATAATATAATTATAATATATATATATATATATATCTCATTTAGTTTTAATTCCATTAATGTGACAAAGAAATGAAAGTAGCGTTTATGCGTACGTACGGCCTACTGTCTCCATGAACGGTGTATTTCATTTCTTTTTATCTCAAAATGTTATGGAATAGTATAAAATGAATATATAATGGATATATATGATATTTAAATCATTAATACTATTCTGGAGATGGTTTAATTATAACTACATGGACAATTATTTTCAAACAAGTTCATTTTTGACTCATGTACCGAACATCGACAAAAACGTCCGATATGAACTCATATAATTAACTAATTATTATAACATTATAATATGTGATATTAATTGAATAATAAACTTTAAATTATGTCCTCAAGCAATTATAAATTGAAAAAAGTTTATTATTCAGGAATATAAAGAAACGAACAAGACAAGTCAGACTTGAGGTAAGGGATCCTACCTATCTCTTTCTTTTTAAGTACTCTCTTTTATGTCACTTGTTTTAAGCTCCTCTTTCTTATGTTGGGTTATGTTCTTATATATTAATATTACTGTAATTTTTATGTTCATATGATTAAAAAACCTAATTGATATCTTCAATCCATTTTTGGAAGTTTTATGTGGCGCCGTTAGGCTGCCGAATTTCCGTAAGGGGATATCTTTTCTCAATTTTAATTCCGTGAGATTTACATTGTTCGCCACATATTTATTGCATGTGGTGTATTGTGTTCTTACATATGATATATATTATCATTATTCTATTTAAATTCATGGTATTTTGTGATTCATATTGTGTTTATTATCTTTTGGTCATACGACTCGATTGATTACAATGAAGTATGTGGTTTTTATCTCACTTGTTATTCCCGTGAGATTCATGCTATATTTGTCACTATCTCTGTCGAGTGGTGTATGTACTGAACATGATTCTACTCTTTGTGTAATATACTCTCATTTATGGTTATTTACATCAGCATTGTTTGATCCTTTTTTCATGGGGTGTATGTTTTTAAAGTTACCCAAATTAGTAAGGGATTCTTTCACCCTCCTCTTTTTTTAAAAGACTTCTTTTTGTTATGTATTTTAATTTACATCTTGTTATGTTAGGATATGTTATTATATATCCTTATTGCTATAAATATTATTGTCACGACCCGTCCTCGGGGCCCGTGCCGTGACTACCCCAAGCCCACCTTCCATAGGCCAGGGGCTAGCGACTAGCACCAAGGCATAAAATCCCAGTGAACAGGGAAGGCATTGCCTTTATAAGTAACATCCACCACAGAGTCAGCAAGCAGAAGTAACTACAAAGTGCGGAAAAGTAAAGGGGGCCGGAAATACAAGCCCAACTGTAAAGTACAACTGAAAAGTAAAGTACAGCAACTGAAGAAAAGACGGCGGCCTCGTGTCGTCCACTGGTAATCCCACCTGAAGGGTGGGTACAGATAGCCTCCAGGCTCCTCGGGTCCCACGTCCGCTCCGAGCACGTCCCGCCCAGTGGTCCACCTCCAGGTACCGTCCTGCTCCACGCCCCAACCGAGATCAGCGCTGTCCGTCGTCTGCAACCAACACAATAAGGTGCGGGCATAGCCCGTGCAGGGGTGAGTACAACTACTCAGTAAGGACCCCGAGACCCCCGAAGGTCTCCCGAAATCCACAAAGGATATAGCACAAAAGAAAGATGCAATCACGAAGTAACATCTGACTCGACTTAGGTATATGCCCATACATATACCTAAGTCCCCAATTCTAGCTCTGCTCACGAGCTCAAGAACAACTCAATCCACAAAGGAAAGCAAGACTCAAATCCACAAGGAGAGTAAACAGTAAATCCACATAGGATAGTTCAACACAATCCACAAAGGAGAGTAACATAAGATTCAGCTCAACCAGGATTTTCATTATCGAAACCATAAATGTTGAAGAGCCCCATCTCTGAAGTGTACAGTGGTCCTGTCACGACTCCGGGGTACTGCTCACTAACCTAAGACTGCTGAAGTACTCCTCCTGTCGAGTACCGCGGGTCTGCTGCCAACTACCGGGCGCTCCGTCCGCTGAGGGTCTGCTGCCAAATACCGGGCGCTCACCCAGATAGCCTACTGAGGTACTCCTCCTGTCGAGTACCGCGAGTTTGCCGCCAACTACCAGGCGCTCCGTCCGCCGTGGGTCTGCTGCCAACTACTGGGCGCTCCGTCCACTGGGCTAGTCGACTCACTCCAAGTCGAGTCGGTCAAGCAGTCGTCAGGTCTCAGTCATCTACACGGTCTCCGTACTCCGCACGCACGTCTCCACCGTCGCGGGTCTGTCGCTACAACCAAGCGCACACACTCCGTAGAGTATCGCGGGTCCGCCGCTACAACCAAGCGCTCCACCGCCAAGGGTCTGCTGCTGCATCCAAGCGCACCACCACTGTCAAGTACCACGGGTCCGCCGCTACACCCAAGCGCTCCACCGCTCAAGGTAAAAAGAAGATTCAGCTCACACAGGTTCGGTAATACTGTTCCACGTAGGATCGCTGAGTGAAGTAGTCGACGCAGTCCACTGAGGATCTCTTGCACAGTCGTCGCCGCAGTCCACGAAGGATCTCTGCTCTGCGTTCGTCGCAGTCCACGGAGGATCTCTGCTCTGTCGTCGTCGCAGTCCACGGAGGATCTCTGCTCTGTCGTCGTTGCAGTCCACGGAGGATCTGTGCTCCGTCGTCGAAGCCACAGCCAGCGCTAGGGTTCCCGCACGTAGCGAGCTCGTTTAGGAGGGTCCGCTCCACGAGCCGAGAGGCTGATACATCAACTGACACGTAGTCCGAAGTTGATGTATCCAAAAGTTCCGTATCGACAACAGGATCTCAACGCAACAGACGGCGCGTCGATCGGACGCCCGGTCTGAGAGTTATTGGCATTTCCGTCCCAGGGGCCCGGTTGGTTTTTAGGGCAAAACCAACCCGACCGTACTCCGCCTGTATCCGATCCTCGGGCGGAGTATGCCAAAAGTTCCGTCTCACTTAGAGGAAACTACCACAGCTGACGGTACGTCGTTCGGACGTCCGTAGATCAAGTTATGAGCGTTTCCGCTCCGAGGGCCCGGTTGGTTTCGTGTACGAACCAACCCGGCCGAACTCAAAGTCTTCCGAAACCTTGAGTATAATATACCGAAACGACCGTCTCGATCCAAGGATCGCGTAGCCGCTGACGGTTTGTCAATCGGAGGTCCCAGGCCCAAGATATGGGCGAAAGACCGAAGAGGGCCCGTAACGGGGGTTCTGGGCCCGGGGCGACCCGGCCCGAACCCCCCCTGGGGTCGGCCGAACCGGGTTGGCCCGAACCGGGTCGGCCCGACCCGGCCCGAACCGGCTCGGCCGGGTCCGGTCCGGCCTGGGCGCGGCCCGGCCGACCGGACCGGCCGGCTCGGCTTCGGCCGAGCGGCCGAACTCCCGCGGGTTTGACCCGCGGCTTGGAGAGGAACGCGGCCCCGCGGGGGGCCGCCTGTCACGCGGACGCGGCCGGGCCGCCGCGTCCGTTCCCAATTCCGCGCGGCCGCGGAACCGGCCGCCGCCGCCGCGGCGGAAATTCTCCACGGCGGCGCGCCGGGCGCCGCCGCCGCCTTCCGCGGGCCGCCGGAGTTGCTCCGGTGGCCCGTTTTGCCTCCCGTCTGCGCCATGATTCCTCCCGGGACGCGTCCTTTACTGCGGAATCAACAATTGGCCCTTGCGTCGTGCTTTTGCCGTCGCCCGCCAAATCCGCACAAAAAGGAAGATCGGCGGAGGGTTGCCGGGTCTTGTTCGTTAGACCCGCACCCTCCGCGTTAGTCATAATAAATCATCGGGAGGAAAAGAATTAACCAAATCAACAATTTTAAATAAATTAAAATTGTTCCGATCGGGTTCTTTATTTGAAAAGAATAAACACGGGAAAAGAAATAAAATATTCCAATCAACCCTTACTTGTCGTTGTCGTCGGACGAGAGGTCGTCGCGGAATTGCTCGTCGCGGAAGAAGGGGGGATCGTCGCGTCGTCGTGGTATCCGGCGTCGCGTCGCCAATCTCCGGATCAAGATCAAACAGATTTAATTAGTTTAAATCCGTTGATATCGAAATTAAAACGGGAGAATTCAAATGATTCGTTTCTCACCTTAGTTGCCGAACGAGGATCGGCCGCAGAAGAAGAGGCGTCGCCGAAGAACGTCGCGGGTAGGGCTCGTCGACGTCGCAGATCTCGGTGTGCGTCGTCGAATTCCGGTCGCCGGCGTTCTTCGCGTTCTTCGCGTTCTTCGCGTTCTTCGCGTTCTTCGCGTTCTTCGCGTTCTTCGCGGGGAGAGTGGAGGTTCAGAGGAATTGCACAACGATAGCAATCCTCCAAAATAGACAAGTTGTCTATTTTATTATTTTGCCAACAAACGCAAAATGCGTAAGTAACGACCCATTTAATTCGTTGAATTAATTCAACGAATAAAACAGCCCATTTAATTCACGAAATAAACCGCCCAATTAAATGGTCTGTTAAGAATTTAAGAAAACGCGTCGGTTGACTTTTCAGTTACTTTGACGGGTTTTCGCGGGTGCGTTACTTAGCGAAAGAAACGGCGGGGCTCGTGCGGGCCCCACCGCACAAATATCCTACCAAGGGGGTAGGATATTTCTGGATAGCCTCCTATCCAGTTCCACTCAGTTCAAGCCGCCCTTAAGTGGCTTCAAGTGGCTTCCAAGCAGCTTAAGTGAAATAAAATAAAGTTGTCGCACAAACTTTATTTTATTTCTGACTTAAAGCCGCAAAATTTAAAAACCACGTCTGAGCAAACGCAACTCCGGAAGAGGCGTTTCTAAGCAAATACCGGCGCTGCGATTTCATCGGTGCCCTCAGAATTTGATTCCGGGCATCGGTTCAAAAGATAGAAAAACCCGCTCGTCCGTTCACTGAACGTACCCGAGCCAAACTTCGGAAATTGATTCCGGGCACACCGGGCCTCGGAATCAGGTGCCGTCTGAAGCTGCGCTCTTGTAAAATTCCAAAGAAAATTAAGAAAAAAATTTCCTTGAAATTTGCGGGTCTTTACATTACTCCCACCTCAGGGCTTTACGTCCCCGTAAAGAAACATCAAAAACTAGGGGAACAAATGGGGGTACTGAGCACGCATCTGAGCCTCCCGCTCCCAAGTGCTCTCCTGGAGGTTCCCGTGCTGCCATCTGATGCGCACAAGAGGAATCGACCGCCCACGTAGGACCCGCTCCTGTCGATCCTCGATCTCCACTGGGACCTCCGCAAAAGTCGCCCCATCGTCCACGTCCAGCTCCCCAAAGTCGATGATGTGCGTCGGGTCGTGCACGTATCTCCTCAGCTGAGACACGTGGAAGACGTCGTGCACCCGGTGCAACTGAGGTGGTAGAGCCAGGCGATAAGCCACCTCTCCTATCCTGCTGAGGACCTGGAAAGGCCCGATGGAGCGTGGAGACAACTTGCCGCCTCAGCCAAATCTCCGTAAACCACGTCGAGGTGAGACACGCAAAAAGACGTGGTCACCATCCTTGAACTCTAGTGGCCTCCGCCTCCTGTCAGCATATGACTTCTGCCGGCTCTGAGCTGTCCTCATCCTCTCCTGGATGATCTGGACCTTCTCTGTCGTGGCTCGGACCATCTCTGGTCCCACAAGAGCTGCAAGATTTCTTCTTTGCCGAAAAGAGAAATCCGGTCTCATCCTCTGGATGAACCACATTCTTTGCCTAAAACAGTCAATCCTAACATGGATGATACTAATCCATACCAAGGATGACGTCGTAAGGCCTTGACGCTACTACTAAGAGATTCAACCGTTACTCTCGCCTCCAAGGGTTGAGTCACACTGTCGGCATCAGTGTGTGGTAACTGGGTCTCCTCCAGTAGACGTCTCACAAGTGAGGGTCAAGTCAACAGCCAAAACTGGAATCTCCTAGTAACATCACGAAAGAGGACAGGAACGAAAAATATCACAAAAGTATGCGTCTTTTATTATTGCAGCTCATATTACAAGACGCTACACAAAAGCAACAAGGAACCAGAAGTACAAAGGATGTATCCACTAGTTCTGCTCCTGTCCATCAGCTCCCAGGGCTCCATGATCGAAGGCCTCGGCTGCCTGAAGCTGAGCTCTCCCCTGCGGTCGGGGTGGACCTCCTGGTGGTGGTGGTGGTAGAGCCTCAAAGCGTCGTCCACCACCTGCTGCTCGGCCAGCTCCTCTACCTCGTCCGTCTCCTCCCTGCAGACCGCCACGGTCGAACCTCTGCCTCTGCCTAGGTGGTTCCTCAACCGTCTGCTGCTCCCCCGCATGGCGGGTCGGGCAGTCACGAGCCATGTGACCAATTCCGCCACAGGAGTAACACTGCCCACTCTCGGCACGCCTGGCTCTGACTCCACCCCGGCTTCCCCGCACAACTGAGCCTGAGTCGTGCAGTCGGCCACTGGTAGGTCTGGTCTGCCTGGAACCCTGAGTCATCTGTCGGCTATCTGCTACCGAAGACTCCGCTACGTGCCGCCCTGCGGTGGGTCTCTGTGCTGGTGTAGACTTAGCAAGGAAGCTCTCGATCAGAAGGGCCCGCTCTAGCACTCCCGCCTGGGTCGGAATGCTGAGGGAGATCAGCGACGCCCGAATCTCCTGTCGCAAGCCCTGCTCGAAGGTCCGGGCCCGGAAGAAGGGGTCCCGTACCATGTCTGTCGAGTACCGAGAAAGGTCGGTGAACCTCGCCGCGTACTGAGCGACCGTCATGCTGCCCTGCCGCAGCTGTAGAAGCTCCTGGATACACACCGCACGAAGGGTGGCCGGGACGAACTCCGAGCGGAAGAGGCTCTCAAAGTCCGTCCAAAGAAGAGATGCCTCATCGTGCACCTGGAGCATCAAGCTCCACCATCGTCCTGCCGCCGCCTGCAGGAGGCTCGCCGCGAGAATCACCATGAGATCCGCTGGTGTCCTCACTAGCCTAAAGATCCGTACCACCGCCTCTAGCCAGTCCTCGGCGGCCTGGGGGTCCGCCTCACCGTGAAACCTGGGCGGTCGCTGGCTCTGAAACTCATGCAGTGCCCTGAGGCGACGTGCATCGTCAGCGTCTGGTACTGGTAGCATCGGTGGCTCGGCGGGTAAAGCTACCGCCGGTGCCACTGCTGGCAAAGGGCCCTGCACCGAGGCCTCGTCGCTCGGTGGGCTGCCGTCGCGCCCTACACTCGGAACCCTAGCTGGCTGTCGTCGCGGGGCCATCCTGAAAAGGAGAACAAGAGCACCACAGTCAGAACAGTATACCTGGTGAGCTGGCACAAGTAATCACAAGAAAAACTTGAGACTTTCATGAAGCAGATCAGTATACCCGGTGAGCTGACACAAGTAATCACGAAGAAAACTTGAAACACACATGCAATCAATGTTTTCGTGCATTAAGTCAGAAATCAGAAGTCAGGGTCCTGGTGTATGGATACGTCGGCCGCCGCACCAACACTGGACTCCCTGGACTGATAACCACACTCAATACGCTAAACACTATTGCTTCACACAGAAGAAAGATCAGAGTCTGCGGTAGAACCGACCACCTCTGATACCAATTTGTCACGACCCGTCCTCGGGGCCCGTGCCGTGACTACCCCAAGCCCGCCTTCCATAGGCCAGGGGCTGGCGACTAGCACCAAGGCGTAAAATCCCAGTGAACAGGGAAGGCATTGCCTTTATAAGTAACATCCACCACAGAGTCAGCAAGCAGAAGTAACTACAAAGTGCGGAAAAGTAAAGGGGGCCGGAAATACAAGCCCAACTGTAAAGTACAACTGAAAAGTAAAGTACAGCAACTGAAGAAAAGACGGCGGCCTCGTGTCGTCCACTGGTAATCCCACCTGAAGGGTGGGTACAGATAGCCTCCAGGCTCCTCGGGTCCCACGTCCGCTCCGAGCACGTCCCGCCCAGTGGTCCACCTCCAGGTACCGTCCTGCTCCACGCCCCAACCGAGATCAGCGCTGTCCGTCGTCTGCAACCAACACAATAAGGTGCGGGCATAGCCCGTGCAGGGGTGAGTACAACTACTCAGTAAGGACCCCGAGACCCCCGAAGGTCTCCCGAAATCCACAAAGGATATAGCACAAAAGAAAGATGCAATCACGAAGTAACATCTGACTCGACTTAGGTATATGCCCATACATATACCTAAGTCCCCAATTCTAGCTCTGCTCACGAGCTCAAGAACAACTCAATCCACAAAGGAAAGCAAGACTCAAATCCACAAGGAGAGTAAACAGTAAATCCACATAGGATAGTTCAACACAATCCACAAAGGAGAGTAACATAAGATTCAGCTCAACCAGGATTTTCATTATCGAAACCGTAAATGTTGAAGAGCCCCATCTCTGAAGTGTACAGTGGTCCTGTCACGACTCCGGGGTACTGCTCACTAACCTAAGACTGCTGAAGTACTCCTCCTGTCGAGTACCGCGGGTCTGCTGCCAACTACCGGGCGCTCCGTCCGCTGAGGGTCTGCTGCCAAATACCGGGCGCTCACCCAGATAGCCTACTGAGGTACTCCTCCTGTCGAGTACCGCGGGTTTGCCGCCAACTACCAGGCGCTCCGTCCGCCGTGGGTCTGCTGCCAACTACTGGGCGCTCCGTCCACTGGGCTAGTCGACTCACTCCAAGTCGAGTCGGTCAAGCAGTCGTCAGGTCTCAGTCATCTACACGGTCTCCGTACTCCGCACGCGCGTCTCCACCATCGCGGGTCTGTCGCTACAACCAAGCGCACACACTCCGTAGAGTATCGCGGGTCCGCCGCTACAACCAAGCGCTCCACCACCAAGGGTCTGCTGCTGCATCCAAGCGCACCACCACTGTCAAGTACCACGGGTCCGCCGCTACACCCAAGCGCTACACCGCTCAAGGTAAAAAGAAGATTCAGCTCACACAGGTTCGGTAACACTGTTCCACGTAGGATCGCTGAGTGCAGTAGTCGACGCAGTCCACTGAGGATCTCTTGCACAGTCGTCGCCGCAGTCCACGAAGGATCTCTGCTCTGCGTTCGTCGCAGTCCACGGAGGATCTCTGCTCTGTCGTCGTCGCAGTCCACGGAGGATCTCTGCTCTGTCGTCGTCGCAGTCCACGGAGGATCTCTGCTCCGTCGTCGAAGCCACAGCCAGCGCTAGGGTTCCCGCACGTAGCGAGCTCGTTTAGGAGGGTCCGCTCCACGAGCCGAGAGGCTGATACATCAACTGACACGTAGTCCGAAGTTGATGTATCCAAAAGTTCCGTATCGACAACAGGATCTCAACGCAACAGACGGCGCGTCGATCGGACGCCCGGTCTGAGAGTTATTGGCATTTCCGTCCCAGGGGCCCGGTTGGTTTTTAGGGCAAAACCAACCCGACCGTACTCCGCCTGTATCCGATCCTCGGGCGGAGTATGCCAAAAGTTCCGTCTCACTTAGAGGAAACTACCACAGCTGACGGTACGTCGTTCGGACGTCCGTAGCTCAAGTTATGAGCGTTTCCGCTCCGAGGGCCCGGTTGGTTTCGTGTACGAACCAACCCGGCCGAACTCAAAGTCTTCCGAAACCTTGAGTATAATATACCGAAACGACCGTCTCGATCCAAGGATCGCGTAGCCGCTGACGGTTTGTTAATCGGAGGTCCCAGGCCCAAGATATGGGCGAAAGACCGAAGAGGGCCCGTAACGGGGGTTCTGGGCCCGGGGCGACCCGGCCCGAACCCCCCCTGGGGTCGGCCGAACCGGGTTGGCCCGAACCGGATCGGCCCGACCCGGCCCGAACCGGCTCGGCCGGGTGCGGTCCGGCCTGGGCGCGGCCCGGCCGACCGGACCGGCCGGCTCGGCTTCGGCCGAACTGCTGCGGGTTTGACCCGCGGCTTGGAGAGGAACGCGGCCCCGCGGGGGGCCGCCTGTCACGCGGACGCGGCCGGGCCGCCGCGTCCGTTCCCAGTTCCGCGCGGCCGCGGGACCGGCCGCCGCCGCCGCGGCTTCAGCCGCGGCGGAAATTCTCCACGGCGGCGCGCCGGGCGCCGCCGCCTCCGGTCGCCGGCGCCGCCTTGCCGGCGACCCGCGCCGCCGCCGCCTTCCGCGGGCCGCCGGAGTTGCTCCGGTGGCCCGTTTTGCCTCCCGTCTGCGCCATGATTCCTCCCGGGACGCCTCCTTTACTGCGGAATCAACAATTGGCCCTTGCGTCGTGCTTTTGCCGTCGCCCGCCAAATCCGCACAAAAAGGAAGATCGGCGGAGGGTTGCCGGGTCTTGTTCGTTAGACCCGCACCCTCCGCGTTAGTCATAATAAATCATCGGGAGGAAAAGAATTAACCAAATCAACAATTTTAAATAAATTAAAATTGTTCCGATCGGGTTCTTTATTTGAAAAGAATAAACACGGGAAAATAAATAAAATATTCCAATCAACCCTTACTTGTCGTTGTCGTCGGACGAGAGGTCGTCGCGGAATTGCTCGTCGCGGAAGAAGGGGGGATCGTCGCGTCGTCGCGGTATCCGGCGTCGCGTCGCCAATCTCCGGATCAAGATCAAACGGATTTAATTAGTTTAAATCCGTTGATATCGAAATTAAAACGGGAGAATTCAAATGATTCGTTTCTCACCTTAGTTGCCGAACGAGGATCGGCCGCAGAAGAAGAGGCGTCGCCGAAGAACGTCGCGGGTAGGGCTCGTCGACGTCGCAGATCTCGGTGTGCGTCGTCGAATTCCGGTCGCCGGCGTTCTTCGCGTTCTTCGCGTTCTTCGCGTTCTTCGCGTTCTTCGCGTTCTTCGCGTTCTTCGCGGGGAGAGTGGAGGTTCAGAGGAATTGCACAACGATAGCAATCCTCCAAAATAGACAAGTTGTCTATTTTATTATTTTGCCAACAAACGCAAAACGCGTAAGTAACGACCCATTTAATTCGTTGAATTAATTCAACGAATAAAACAGCCCATTTAATTCACGAAATAAACCGCCCAATTAAATGGTCTGTTAAGAATTTAAGAAAACGCGTCGGTTGACTTTTCAGTTACTTTGACGGGTTTTCGCGGGTGCGTTACTTAGCGAAAGAAACGGCGGGGCTCGTGCGGGCCCCACCGCACAAATATCCTACCAAGGGGGTAGGATATTTCTGGATAGCCTCCTATCCAGTTCCACTCAGTTCAAGCCGCCCTTAAGTTGCTTCAAGTGGCTTCCAAGCAGCTTAAGTGAAATAAAATAAAGTTGTCGCACAAACTTTATTTTATTTCTGACTTAAAGCCGCAAAATTTAAAAACCACGTCTGAGCAAACGCAACTCCGGAAGAGGCGTTTCTAAGCAAATACCGGCGCTGCGATTTCATCGGTGCCCTCAGAATTTGATTCCGGGCACCGGTTCAAAAGATAGAAAAACCCGCTCGTCCGTTCACTGAACGTACCCGAGCCAAACTTCGGAAATTGATTCCGGGCACACCGGGCCTCGGAATCAGGTGCCGTCTGAAGCTGCGCTCTTGTAAAATTCCAAAGAAAATTAAGAAAAAAATTTCCTTGAAATTTGCGGGTCTTTACAATTATGTCCAAGTGATGAGATACACTTTTCTCTCTCATCAAATCATTTTCTGAATTTTAAAGTAACGCCTTTAAGCTGTCAAATTTCTGTAAGGGAACTTCTTATCCCAATTTCAATTCTTTGGGTCAAACCTCTACTTATTGATTATGTTTTACAATGAATATGTGTGGATTTCCTCCAATTTTTTTACACTTAATATCCTCTTATGTTGGGTGTATTTATATTTTCCACACATAATCATGTAATTGATTTATCCTTAATATAAGGATACCGACTTTGTAAGGGACTTCGTCTCAATCTCTTTTCCTTGAGGCATATTTTGTTTTATACAAAACATTCTTTTATACGGTGTATAAAACCATTTGACTTTGACTTTTATTCAAAATGGAATATTTTATCTACGAAGTGTTTTACTAAACGACAAAAAGTATGTTTTTTAAAGTACGTGGTGACAACGACCTTTCTGCCGCCACAAGTATTATTTGATCTTTGGATTCCTTAACAAGCTGTAATGTTTTTAAAAGGAAAATAAATAACATATACTATTTTATGTATTTTGGTATTGAAAATGTTTTTGATAATGTTTTTATTATATCAATGTGTTGTATTGATATCTTGTGATTGAAATGTGGAAATGTTATGTTTCCTTTATGCATGTTTTATGTGATACGATTATGTTATGGTTCTTGGGAATTGTTTATGAATATGCGTGGTTATATGATAAACTAAAGGTTGGTGAGCCTGATATAGATCTCCTATTAATTGGGTAACGCGAAGGAGTTAGACGCTAAGGTTTCTCCAAAGAGATTTAGGGAATATATTGTGATGGGTATTCCAAATGTGACCACGAGGGTTACTCCCTACGTAAGAATGTTATGAATGCCTCAATTTAACTTTACTTATTATGATTTCTATGAGTTATTCATAAAACTTAAGATTTCATGAGGTATGTTAAAGTGCTTATGTTATAAGAGTAAAGTATGATTTCATTGATTCTTATGTATACCTAGACCAATGTTTTCTTTCCAAATTTTTATATCCCTTACTGAGCTTTTTATGCTCATACCAAGTTTTTGAAATGTTTTCCACATGACTTAAAGGTGAATAGGGTCAAGGATGGGATCAAGGAAAGACATGCTATCTAAAACATGGAACTAGATGTGTTTCTTTTTAAGAGTTTTTATTTTATGAAAAAAATGGAAACTGAGTAGAATTGTCTACTTTGTAATCTTTTGAGATGTAATTGTTATGTCCTAATTATCTAAAACTCTAAACATGAAAATATCCTTAATGTGAATTATTTATTTAATTCAAGATTACTTAATTTTTTAAGGCTGGGTCCTTATATGTATGTTCAACTCTTTCTATGTGAATATATAATTGAGGATTTTTTGATCCGTATATATTACTCACTTCTCTCCAAAGTGGTAATGTTTCCAAATTTTTAAAGAAAATATTACTACAGGAAACTCTAGATCAAGTATTGGATAGTTTTTCTCATCAACATTCAATTTACCTGAAGCATTGGAAATTACTTTGTCATTTTGAATCAACACATAGCCCATGCCCTTCTTCGAAGCATCACTAAATACCACAATTTTTTTCCACTTGTGGGTAGTGTAAGAATGGGTGCAGTGATAAGACTCCTTTTCAACTCTTTGATGCTATCTTCACATTCATCACTCCAAGAAAACATTACTCCCTTACGAGTTATCTTAGTTAAAGGGTTGGAAAATCGTGAGAAATTTATCTCAAATCAGTGATAATATCAAGATAACCCCAAGAAGCTATGGATATCTGTTATGTATGTTGGCCTCGAACATCACTCAATTGTAGTTCTCTTGGGGGATCCACATATATCCCATTTCTTGTGATGATATGACCTAAGAATGAGACCTCCTTCAACCATAACACACACATTTTGTACTTTTCATAGATCTTCTCCTTTCGAAAGGTCTCTAGTATAGTGATTAGATGCTCCTTATGCTCCTACTTGGTTTTGTAGTCTATTATAATATCATCTATAAAGACTACCAAATATTTTTCTAGGTAATATATAAAGACTATATTCATCAATTCCATGAAGATTGCTAGAGCATTAGTGAATCTGAAAGGAATTACTATGAATTCATAGTGACCATATCATGTACAAAAACCAGTCTTTGAGATATCCTACTTCTTCACCATTACATGGTAATATCCTGACCATAAAACCACCTTGGAGAAGTATTATGCTCCACGTAGCTGATCTAACAAGTCATCAATTCATGGTAGTGGATAATTGTTCTTTATCATGATTTTTTTGAGCTCACGATAATCAATGAAAAGGTGCATTGACCCATCCTTATTCTTGATGAAGAGGTCTGGTGCACCCCATGGTGAAACACTTGGGTGTATAAACCCTTTATCCATATTCTCTTTTATTCATTTTCATGGTTCAATTCAGTGATAGTGATGGAAAAATATCTTCCTTTCTACCTTGGAGGTTGTTGGTTGCCTCAAAAAATCCTTAGCCTAGGGAACTAGTTTGAAAAGTGCCATGGTTCTTTGTAGTTGATGCAATGAACAATGCATTGAGAGTCTAATAGAGAATTTATCTTCTCTATCACATCCACATGGTTTTATTGTTGGCTTTTAATGGATAGGTTACTTTATCTTCCACACCTAAAGCATTTCCTCGTCCCCTTCAAGAAATTTTTAGTGTGCTTATTGTTGCAACATTTTCAAGTGGAGTGTTGGATTTTAATAGCAACATTGGATTTATCCATTGAACCAAAAAAATTAAAGTCCACCTTATGCTTCTTATCCCCATGATACCCTTGAAATTATTTTATCTAAATTTTTACCTTGAGGGAACATCAGACAATTTCTTCATAGCTCTCAAAGTCACGGATTAATAGGGATTTCCATAGGTTAGGTTTTATCCCTCAAAATAAGCAATCAACCTTGCATTTAGGGTTAAAAAAAAGTCAGAGGCATATTGTTCAATCCTTGTGAATTTTTCCTCATAAGCTCCAATGGATTCATCATATATTTTATTGAGGGAAAGGGAGTCCCTTTCAATCTTAAGTCTGAGGTCATGATGAAATTATTTATCGAAAAATATTTTCTAGAAATCCTTCCATTCCAAATCCTCAATATCCTCCTCAGTCTTTGTATTTTTGATCAATTTCCACTAATGATCAGATTTACCCTCCATATTATAAGCAACCAGAAGTACTTTCTCTTGTTCAAAACTTTGATGTATGGAAAAGATTCTATCAATGGAGTTAATCCATTGTTCGGATATTGAGGGATCAGATGATCCATTAAAATTTGGAGGCCTTTATCTCATGAATCTCTCAATTACGGCTTGTTCATTCTTGGGGGGATGGGGGTGAACATTCTTCTTGACCCATGTTTCTATTGAAAACTAAAGTTAGCTGAGAGATTATCATGAAAAATTTTGCGATTCCCACTCCCATTTGATTGGGCATCTCATTGATCTCCGCATTGATATTTAGCCCTAATCCTCCTATTAATGTCCATTGGATAGAATAAAATGAAATTTAGGGGTAACAAATAAAGGGGAATCCAATGAAAAAATGGAAAACATAAAAGTTACATTTATTTCCTTAAATTATCTATATTATCCATGATCTACTTCCCAAAATATATTCTTACGAGCATATTTTTTAATTCCCTTAATAATGGTTCATACTAAGATTATGAATTTACCAAAGAAAATCCTCTGGGAATTTATTAACCAAGAGTGTAGAAAAGCACATTATTGTGCACCAGTTCCCATTCGAGTCTAGCTCAAAGTAGTGTTTTCTTGTTTTACCTCTAGATACATCTGTGCTAGAGCCACCTCTACCTACTCATATCCAGATAGGTATGTATTTTATTGATAAACCACTTACAAAATACTCACCAAAATTTTGGGATGTTTTTATTATACTTAGTCTTTTACCTAAGGCTTTCACAAGGGTTTTCTAATCCTAATCCCAAAAATAACTAAACCTTTCCTTTGATAACAACTATAAAAACCCTTCTGTTTATTACAAAATTACACATGATTTATTACATAAATTTTTACATAAGATAACTATGAAGATTGAGAGGTCTAGTGTCTCAAGAAATTAGGAACATTACATAAAAACTTAGAACATAAAACCCAACATCTTTATTGAAAACATCTTATACATAAGCACAACATTCCTTTGTACTTAGCATTGCATGGGATAACCAGAGGAAATGAATAAGAAAAGGGTGAGATATAAATCTAGTAAGGGAGTAAAAAAGGCATTATATGGAGAATATAGTACATTTTAGTCAATAGTCATACCAATGAATCATAAGAGAAACATGAACATAAAGGCATGATATAGCATGATTATCATAACATGGAAATGTGGAATCAACATTTAACATGATATTAGCATGATCCAAGTCTCATTTCACATGGAGCCTGAGTAAAACCTCATCAAACTTAGATTATAATGAGTAAACACTCATTGCACTAGATGTATCATGATACTAATCTTTACCCAATGCATTGGAGCGCTATCAGGGCACATCCTTCTTAATCATTTCATTTCATGCATTAGTGTGCCACATTGATTCAATAATAATCATTATTTATTCCATGATAAAATAATGTATAATTCATATATGAATCTCTATAATAAATATGTAAGTGTTCCAAAATTTGAATAGACTTGATAGAGAAAATGAGCATGGTATTTACTACATAATGACTTTGTCTTGGAAAATTGCGATTCAATTTCAATATCAAAATGGTGTGAAAAAATAATTCATAAAAATGGATGATGAGAGAGAAAAGGGATGTATCATAATATATACATGAAGTGGACAGTAAGGGGTTCATATAGATACATTTTCCAATATATGTAATGGAATTTATATTCACAATACAAAATAATTGCTTGAATGTAAATGAGAAGAGAGAAATTCCTTACGGAATCTCAGCATGGTAACAAGTGTACATGATAGGCATTAATGATATGGAAATAGGTCTATCATCATTAAAACATTAGTAGGGTAGTATGGTAGAGTTGTGAAATCATACACCAACATTTTTAATTAAAAGAATGGCATAACAACATAATGAAATTTGGACAAAAAATGAGAAAGGAAGAAATACCTTACTTGGAAGTGGGATACAAAGGCTTGAGAGAGGCTTATTCGGAGATTGTGGTGCCTTAGGAGGATACTAGAGAGAGGAGGGAAGACTAGGGACGTGATCAAAGGGTTTTGAGTTAAGAAAAGCAGGATATTGAGTGGGTTTATATAGGAAAAGTGATGGAATTATTTATTATTTAGGTTTTGGACACCACACATTGAACTAATCAAAACCACAAACCAACCTATGGTTTTTGTCCATATTTTTTCCAAAGAGTAGTAGAAAATATTTTTTAGAAGGTAAATGACGGAACTTCTTAAAATATTAGGCTCGCTTATGTGGAGGCAAGTCACACTCTCAAAGAAATTATTTTAAAATATAAAATGTTTTATAAGTCTTGGAGGGTTCACAAAGGCAGCATAAAATTGATCCAAAAAATCTAAAATCACATTATTTTATAGTTAACTATATATATTGATGGAAAATACTTTTTATTGTGTTTTATTACATCACTATTGGGTCATTATGAAGACATAAAACACATTACATGTTTAAATAGTATTTAATTTTTACCCAAAAACTTGACTGTCTCATAAAATTATAAAAAATTTACAGTTGGATAATTTTGAAATACTGATTAAAAAAATAATATTCATTTTATCTAAATAATTTTCTAAAAATCTTAATTTTTAATTTTTAAATAAAAAATGATATTTACTGCAAATTCATAATTTTTGACAAAAACAGCTTTCAAACCTTAATAAAAATAACAATTACATTAATAAAAGATTATATGGTCATTTATATTTTATAAAAATTAATTTAGTAATAATATCTTATTAAAATATTATTTAATTAAAAAATCTATTCATTCAAAAAAATAGATTTCTTAATGGAATAATAACTAAAAATACTATTTTTGATTTAAAATTTATTTACAAAGTAATAATAATAAAATGAATGTATTTTCTATATACAAAAATAATGCACATAATCATAGTTCTAGGGTATTTTTAAATAACTAATTAAAACACCGGCATAAGACCTAAGGGTAAGGCGTGAGATAGTGACAAACTCTTGGGGAGGCTCAGATAAAATCACTTGGGTGGTAATCTCTATTAACTTACACTTCTCATGCAGGTGGTTCCATTCAAGCTTAACATGTTGAAGCTCATCTTGGGCTTGGTTAAGAGCGAAGCCTAGTGACTCTTCATCCTTTCCAATATCTGACAAATGGGCTTCTTATGGAGCAGTTCTACTGGATGAGACCATCACTTCCTTTGTCAGAGTAAATTGGATTTGTTAAAGCCTTATGTTTATACTAATCATGTGGTCACTATTGAAAGGCTATAATAGAAATTATAACAATTACAAATGGTATTTTAAAATCCAAAAACATAAAACCATGGAAGTGAATATGTTATATAATCATTTTACATAATATAACATTTAATTAGATCATAAATAATTTTCATTAATAAATGTTCATGGAGTTAAAATTACATTCTAGAAATATTGAAATCATGATCTATGTAAGGAGATCAACATTAACAAGTCAAAACACATATGAAAAACAAAGTAGTTTTTACCCGAAACATTACTTTAACATGGAATTGTTAATAAACTAGTAATATAAAGTCATAAGTAAATAATACATGGTATTATATAAATTATTTTTTTATATATTATAAAATTATATTTATTATATAAGAGGTTTGAACAAGTATGATGAGAGTTAACACTTAAGGTAATGAGGTTTCATCTAACCTTTTTATGTTTATGAGATACATGGATTATCCAACACTTGTTCATTTTTTGTGGTGTATATACTACCCATGGATGTATTAAATGATTATTAGGCATAATTTTATGGGTATTTACATATCCATTTTATTCTCTCTATTTAATGGGGTCTATGGTTCAAAATTTACCCAATCTATAGGGTAATTTTGTCTCAATTTCCTTCATTGATACACATGTAATGTTATTCACATTAATTATTTTAAAAGGTGTATATACTATCCTTTGTAATGTTATATCATAAATATAAATATTTTCATGATATTTTATGTTTCATTAAATGTTGTTATTTCATGTGGATTTTGATTCAATGTTACAAAAGTGGTAAGATTTTATTGTTACAATCTCATCTTTTATCAGGATTATTTATGATTATGCTTTCATTAAAAAAATATTATGATCCATATATTAGGAATTATAATGAATTTTATTCTCATATGGTTATCCATGATATATGAAAATAATTATACCATTTTTATACTCTTTATAACATTATATATTTTTTTTAAAAATACAACTTAATTTCTCTTTTTAGTTAGAAATCCATGTTCTTCCAAAACTATGATTTCAAAAAATGTTTTCAAAAATGTTTTTACTATTATTCTATGATCATTAAAATAATTTTTTACTGATGTTTTATCTTTCTAAAAAAATGGGTTTAAAGAAAGTAATATTCTTGTCATTTTCTGATTAAGGAACTTTTCTATCCCTTTTTGGTTCAAAATGAATGTTCAGCATGTATGGATTTATCCGCCATCCTAAACATAATTTATTTGAAGCATCCACTACAAGTTTAAATGAATAAATTTTTTAAGATTTTTTTCATAACATTTTGGAAATTTAATATTTTCAAAGTGGGTTTAAATGAAAGACGTTTTAAAAAACGTTTTATGTTCAAGAAGTGTTTTAAATGATTTTCAAAGAACGATTTATATTTTTTCAAAGCTATTTTCATTGAAAAATTTTCTAAAAATGTTTTGTGTTTAATTTTTCTAAATGATTTTAAAAGATTCCTTTATCTGTTTTCAAAAGGTTATTTTCAATGAAAATTATTTCAATGATTTCAATACCTCTTTTATAAGTTTTAAAATCCATTTTAAAAGAAAACGGTTTGATAATTCTTTTATGTTATAAAAATCATTCATTAAGTGAAAAGTATATTTTCTTAAAGAAATATTTCATGTGAATTTTATGTTGGAACCAGGCTCTTCAAAGCATGATTTGGTGTATGGTTTGTGTTTGTTGTCAATCCTCAGTGGAAGTTCCGAATGTGTTCCAGCAAAGTGATCATACAGTTCAAGCAGACAACAGTATTGAAGGTGGCGCTGTTTCCCAGTGTTTGCCAAATTTTTGGGCCTCAAAATCGGAAAATGAAGACATGGATTGTCTGCAAAAGGAGCTTCGCAGAAAAAGAAAGTGGTGCGCGAAATATAAGAGGCTTGCGCGAAATACTTATGTTAGGCGCGAAAAACAGCGGGATGCGCGAAATAGGGGATCAAGGTTTTTCGCGCAAATAGTGTTTCGAAATCAGTTTGGTGAAAAATGGCAAAGGCATGGGCTGCGCGGAAAATAAGGGTTGTGTGCGAAATACTTAAGCTGGGCGAAAGATTACGCGCCAGATGAGAGGTTTTCCGCGCCGAAGGGGATTTTGCGCGCAGTGGTCTCAGTCGCCTATAAATATGAGGTGACCCCCTTCTTTCGGGTTGTTGAGAGACTCAGAGAAGATCCGAGGTCTGATGCGCGAAAAAGGATAGCGTAAAGGGGCTTGCGCGAAATATTCGGAGTTGCGCGAAAAAGGGGATTTTTGCGCGAAATATTATTCCGCGCGAAAAGTAATTTTTGCGCGCAATAGGAAGGTTTTGCGCGCAAAGGGTTGGTGTTGCGCGCAATTGTTAGTCAGGTTTGTCTACACGTTCTGGTTATCCGGTTCAGTGGTTCTGTGAGTTCTAGTGCATCTATTTCGGAATTCGATGCAAGCAGAGTCTCATGCTGAGCAGAGGCAAAGACTTCAATGCACATCTATTGAAGAGACCTTCACGTCTATAAACTGAGTGGGACTTCACCAACGGCAGTGAGACAGGGGGAGTCAACGGGAGTGACCCGAGGGACGCAGTGAGCTATCCCTGAACAATTGTAAAGGCAGTGTGCCTGGGACAGAGTGTCTGTACCTGAACTTTTGTATCCGCAGCTAGTGAAGCATAGTGGATTTAGGTACGACCGGCAACCTGTCGGCGTATGCTCCTTGGACATAGCCCTTAGTGGTGAACCAAGTAAAAATGGCTGTGTCTTCTCTGTGCATGTGAATGTTTTCATTCTGATCATAATCATCATACAGATTCAACAAGTTCCTACCAACGTGGGAACAAGATCCAACACATTAAAAGAAAAAGTGATCACCCTGATTCACCCCTCCCCTCTCAGGGTGTCCCGGGGTCCTTCAAGTGGTATCAGAGGGTAAAGGTTGCTGGTGTTGAATCTGACCTTCTTCGTCATGGAAAATGCGGTAAATGTCAGGGGAGTCCCTCACTTCGATGGAAGCAATTTCCAGATCTGGAAGAACAGAATGAGATCTCATCTAAGATCTCTTGGAATGGAAGTTCTTTTTTCTACTTTGCAAGGAATACATGTCACTGATCCAACAGGTCTGGCTATGACTGAAACAGACAAGAAACTTCTTGATGCAGATGCTAAAGCACAGAATGCTCTCACTGCAGCCCTTTCTGATCAGATCTACCTAAAGGTGATGAATTTCACCTCAGCAAAATCCATGTGGGATAAACTTGAGAATATTTATGAAGGTGATAGCAAAGTGAAGGAGGCGAAACTACAAGTGCTGCACAATCGGTTTGATGATCTGAAGATGCATCCAGACGAGAATGAAGACTCTTTCTTCAATCGAATTACCGAAGTGGTTGGAGCTATTTGGGGTCTAGGTGAAGAAATCAAAGACATTGATATTGTAAAGAAAATATTGAGAAGACTTCCACCTCTTTATAATGCGAAGGTGTCATCCCTTGAGGAAAGAGATCTTTCCAAACTTTCTTTAGATGATCTACTGAGCAGTTTGGTAGCATATGAAATGAGAGTCAAACCTGAAGATGCTACGACTCGGGTGAGCAAGGAAATGGCATTCAAGGCCATGGATAAACTGAAAATATCAAAGGATAGTAGCGGTGAATATGACGAAGAAAAAGAAATTCTTTCTCTCATTGCAAAGAAGTTCCAGAAGGGGAAAGGGAAATTCAAAGGGAAGTTACCTCTCGCGTGTTTCCGTTGTGGAAAAGTTGGGAACATTGCTTCTCAGTGTTTAAAAATGATCAATGATGAAGATAGTGAGGATGAAAACTTCAAGAAGCCTCAGAGAAGGTTCTTCAAAAAGGGAGACTTCAAATCTGGTAAGAAAATGCAAAGGAAGAGTTTTGTCTGTGAAGAGGAAGAAGATGATAATGAATTCTGTGATGAAGAAGAACCAGAATTCAAAACTGGGAACCATGCTTCTATGATGGCCACTGTTGAAAAGCCAGAAGATACTGAAGGAGAAAAACAACTAAGAACTTGTGTAGATCCTGAGATGCAACTTAAGGATGCAGTTAGTAAGCTTAAGATAAAATGTAAGAGCTGCAATAAGTGGAAATCAATTGTGGAAGAATCAACTGAATATGTTGATCAACTAGAATCTGAAATTGAACGACTGGAAGAATTTGTGAAGGTACAATCTAAAATAATTGAAAGCAATGATGATGTAGTAGATCTGAAGCTGAGAAATGAAGAGCAGGCAAAGGTCATCAATGACCTCACATCCAGACTGGATGAAAAATCCAAGACTGCTGAGGGTCTTGAGGAGGAAGTAGTTACTCTAAGGAGTAAACTTAAGACTGAATCAGTTCCAAAAGAATCAAGGAAGAAAATATAGTTTGGACGATTCTCAGATGCAGAATTACTAGCAAGAGCCAAGTGTGGTTCAGATGGGGTTGGAAAAATCTTGAGTGATCAAAGACCCGCTTGCATGGGAAAGAGTGGAATTGGCTGTGAGGCTGAGTCATCAACTGCTGGAAGTGCAAAGATCCAAAAGAAAGATAATATGAAAGTTGAACATGTTGAAATATTACCTAGAGTGCTGAAAAGGGAACCCTCAATCCAAACTAAAAGGAGATCTGAAAATTATCCTCAAACTTTCAAAAATGGCAGACAGTCTTACTATTCTCCCAAGGAAGAATCTATATGGAGAAATTCAAGTGAGAAGACATTTCTTCTCATGAAGTGTCAGTTCTGTGGCTATCTGGGCCATACCATGTCTTATTGTGAAGAGGCAAGAAGCTATCTGAATGGATAAGATATAGATGCTCAACAAAGGAGAACAATTTCATATCCTAATTCTTATAGAAGAAATAATTTCTATGGATATTGTTTTCATTGTTCTAACTTTGGTCATAAGGCCATTAATTGCAGGCAGAGAAGGGACATTGAAACCTCATACAGAAGTTCCAGACATGTCAAGTCTCGTCAGCAAGACAATGTTGCTATTTCAAACAGGTTCTCACCTCTTAAAGAAGACTTTGACTATGAAGAACCTGGGTTTGCGGAAGAGATAGTTGAAAGGCCATCAGTTCTATTTACTCAATCTAATGTCTCATGGAAGGAAAGGAGGAAGATTGAGAAATCAAACCTTGCAGAGGTAGCCCTCAAAGCTACCAAGAACAACAGTACCTGGATTCTAGATAGCGGTTGTTCATATCATATGACAGGTAATGCCGGCCTACTAACAAATATCATAAAGAATGTTGATGGTACAGTAAGATTTGGTAATGATGGGGCTCTAAAAATCAAAGGGAGTGGAAGTACCAAATTAGCTAATAGAGAACTAAAGAAGACTGAAGTCCTTTACATAGATGGCCTACGTCATAATCTCCTCAGCGTGAGTCAACTCTGTGACTCAGGACTTGTTGTTACTTTTAATCAGAAAGGCTGCACTATCAAGGGAAAAACTTGCAATTCTCTCATGAAGGGATGCAGAACAGAAGGAAACTTGTATCAGGTTGATAGTGAAGAAAATGTATGTTACATGACTGTTGAAGAAGAAAACAATCTATGACATCGGATATTGGGACACATCAATCAACAAGACATGGAGAAAATATCAAAATTGAGAATTGTCATGGACATTCCCAACCTGAAGCGTGAGCATGAAAAATCGTGTGATGCTTGTATTCGTGGGAAGCTGGTCTGCAGTTCATATCGGCCAAAGAAGAAAAGGGCATCTCACCTTCTTGATCTGATTCATACAGATGTTTGTGGTCCAATAAATGTTGCAGGAACACATGGAGAAAGGTACTTTGTCCTTTTCATTGATGATTACAGTAGAATGGCATGTGTGATGGTCATTCACAGGAAAAGACAAGTCCTTGACTGCATGAAAACATATCGGCGAATCGCCGAGAATGATACTGGACGAACAATCAAAGTGTTGCGATCTGACAATGGAGGAGAATACACGTCCATTGATTTTGAAAATTATCTGGAGAAGCATGGGATACAACATGAGGTAGCTGCTGTGAGAACTCCACAACAAAATGGAGTTGTTGAACGAAGGAATCGACAGGTGAACAAAATGGCACGAACTATGCTGATTGAGAGTCGTACTCCACGACATTACTGGAAAGAGGCTGTTCAAGCTGCAGTGTACATTCAGAATCGAACAGGACTTTATATGGGTGAGACAAAGACACCATATGAATTGTGGCATGGACGAAAGCCTTCTCTAAAAAACTTTCGTGTCTTTGGAAGTAAGTGCTTCATCAGAAACAAAGAAGGAAATCAGGGGAAATATGGTGACAACGCAGATGAAGGAATCTTCCTCGGTTACTCTATGAACAGCAAAGCCTACAAATGCTTCAACAATCGTTTGGGAAGGATTGTGGAAAGCAATGATGTTAAGATAATTGAAGAGAAAACCACAAATTCTTCACGGACGTCATATGCTGATGTGATAGGAAGTCATGAAGAATGTGAACATGAAGAAACTACAAATGCAGAAATAGAGGAAGCTGTTCAAAACACTCATCAATCACATAATGATGTTGACTCAGAAGAAGAATCTGAAGAAGAAACTATGGCTGAAGAGAATACTACTGAACCTCGCAGGAGAAATCGAAGAGCTTAGATTGATCCATCCAACATAATTGGGGATAGGAGTGCACCCACTCAAACCAGAAGGATGATGAATACCACGCAATCTGCATTTCTATCAGTTGTAGAGCCATCCTCATTTGAAGAAGCTGCACAAGATATATCTTGGGTGAAATCCATGAATGATGAATTAGACCAAATTGACAAGAATCAGACATGGGATCTTTTCCAGAGACCCGAAGGTCACAATGTGATTGGTACCAAATGGATCTTCAAAAATAAGTTTGATAAGCATGGAAGTGTCATCAGAAACAAGGCACGACTGGTGTGTAAAGGATACTCTCAGATTGAAGGCATTGATGTTGAAGAAACCTTTGCTCCAGTGGCTAGACTGGAGTCAATCAGGATTTTCCTTGCCATGGCACTCCAAAGAGGATATAAAGTATATCAAATGGATGTCAAGACAGCATTCTTGAATGGTGTACTCGAAGAAGAAGTCTACATTGAACAACCAGTGGGCTTTGTCTTGGGTACCGATGAAACAAAGGTCTGCAAACTAAAGAAAGCTCTATATGGTTTGAAGCAGGCACCATGGGCGTGGTACTCACGGCTAGATTCATATCTCAAGATGTAGGAATTCAAAAGAGGAGGAGTTGATCACAATCTCTATGTGAAGAATTCTCCAAAAGACCAGTTCATGGTTCTTGTCTACGTTGATGATATCATTTTTGGTGGTAGCAGACAGAAATCAGTGGATGAATTTGCCAACCACATGAAATCAGAATTTGAAATGTCTATGATTGGGGAGCTCACATATTTCTTGGGGTTGCAAGTGATTCAAAAGAAGGAATACACTTTCATTTCTCAGGAAAAATATGCAAGATAGTTGCTGAAGAAGTTCAATATGCAAGACTCCAAACCAATGTCAACTCCGATTGCTGTTGGAACTAAACTTGGAAAGCATGAGGATGGGAACTCTGTTGATCCCACCATGTACAGGAGGATCATTGGAAGCCTACTGTACCTGACAGCGACAAGGCCAGATATTGTCTTTGCAACATGCCTTGCGGCCCGCTTTCAGATTAATCCAAAGGAGGAACACATGTCAGCAGTAAAAAGAATCATGAGGTATATTCAAGGCACACATAACTTCGGGTTATTTTTTGCTGCAGGCAGGGACAGTGAATTATCAGCGTTTTCTGATGCTGACTGGGCTGGGGATGTAGTAGACAGAAAGTCCACTAGTGGTGGAGCTTTCTATATTGGGCATAAATGTGTTGGCTGGTTGAGCAAGAAGCAAGAAAGTACTTCTCTTAGTACTGCTGAAGCTGAATATATATCCGCCACAAAAGCATGCACTCAACTTCTTTGGATGAAGCAGCAGCTAACAGATATTGGTGATATGGTGCAGCAACCAATGGTGATTTATTGCAATAACAAAAGTGTAATTGATCTCACGAAGAATCCGGTTCAACATTCTCGTACAAAACATATTGAAATACGGTATCATTTTATCAAAGAAAAGGTTGAACAAGGAGTGATTAAAATGGATCATGTTGGAACTAATGAGCAAGTGGCTGATATCCTAACCAATCCATTGTCCTCGGCTGTGTTCGAGAAGCATCGGTTGAACCTCGGTGTTCGACCACCTCCTACTGCATAAGGAGGCACCGGAAGTCCCCTCTCCCCGTTTGTCGTAATTGTTTTTATCTGCTTATGGCTGTGATGCAGGTTTATGGGGGAGATACTATCCAGGGGGAGTATGGCTTGATCTGAACATTGAACAAACTTTTCGGTCTTTGGTTTTATTGTCAATGGGGGAGAAAGGAATAAATTCAAGGCAAGAGAATTCAAGGCAAGAAATTCACGGCAAGCGGAAAGAAATACTTCCATGATGGAAGTGTAAGATTGTGATGAGAAGTTTAATAAGGATAACATCGGGCGTCATGGAGAATTTCAAAACACTAAGACCCAATTCAAGCTTCCTCTCTTGTTTTCTACACCGATCATTGCTCACGTAGAATTAGAGTGTTGGCTGAGTTGATTCTTGCGTTTTGGATTTGCTCATGGTTGGAGATCTATTGAATTTATTCTGATTGCCAACAAACCCAAAGGGGGAGATTGTTGGAACCAGGCTCTTCAAAGCATGATTTGGTGTATGGTTTGTGTTTGTTGTCAATCCTCAGTGGAAGTTCCGAATGTGTTCCAGCAAAGTGATCATACAGTTCAAGCAGACAACAGTATTGAAGGTGGCGCTGTTTCCCAGTGTTTGCCAAATTTTTGGGCCTCAAAATCGGAAAATGAAGACATGGATTGTCTGCAAAAGGATCTTCGCAGAAAAAGGAAGTGGTGCGCGAAATATAAGAGGCTTGCGCGAAATATTTATGTTAGGCGCAAAAAACAGCGGGATGTGCGAAATAGGGGATCAAGGTTTTTCGCGCAAATAGTGTTTCGAAATCAGTTTGGTGAAAAATGGCAAAGGCATGGGCTGCGCGGAAAATAAGGGTTGTGCGCGAAATACTTAAGCTGGGCGAAAGATTACGCGCTAGATGAGAGGTTTTCCACGCCGAAGGGGATTTTGCGCGCAGTGGTCTCAGCCGCCTATAAATATGAGGTGACCCCCTTCTTTTGGGTTGTTGAGAGACTCAGAGAAGATCTGAGGTCTGATGCGCGAAAAAGGATAGCGTAAAGGGGCTTGCGCGAAATATTCGGAGTTGCGTGAAAAAGGGGATTTTTGCGCGAAATATTATTCCACGCGAAAAGTAATTTTTGCGCGCAATAGGAAGGTTTTGCGCGCAATTGTTAGTCAGGTTTGTCTACACGTTCTGGTTATCCGGTTCAGTGGTTCTGTGCGTTCTAGTGCATCTATTTCGGAATTCGATGCAAGCAGAGTCTCATGCTGAGCAGAGGCAAAGACTTCAATGCACATCTATTGAAGAGACCTTCATGTCTATAAACTGAGTGGGACTTCACCAACGGCAGTGAGCCAGGGGGAGTCAACGGGAGTGACCCGAGGGACGCAGTGAGCTATCCCTGAACAATTGTAAAGGCAGTGTGCCTGGGACAGAGTGTCTGTACCTGAACTTTTGTATCCGCAGCTAGTGAAGCATAGTGGATTTAGGTATGACCGGCAACCTATTGGCGTATGCTCCTTGGACGTAGCCCTTAGTGGTGAACCAAGTAAAAATGGATGTGTCTTCTCTGTGCATGTGAATGTTTTCATTCTGATCATAATCATCATACAGATTCAACAAGTTCCTACCAAGGTGGAAACAAGATCCAACACATTAAAAGAAAAAGTGGTCACCCTGATTCACCCCTACCCTCTCAGGGTGTCCCGGGGTCCTTCATTTTAATGCTTAATTCATATGTTTTCAAAGTGGTTTTACAAGAAATGGATTTTGAAAATGATTTATGTATTAAAAATTAATCTTCAAAGAAAGATTATTTCCATTAATAAATTATCCAAGTGATATTTCAAAATATTTATCCATCTAAGATGAAATGATTTGATATGGTTTATGACTTACAATGAATATTATCCAAGGGTACCAATCTTATTCCTTCTTTGAATGTAGTATGATTAATATGAAATGTTGTATATGAAACCTATTCCTTCTCCATGAGTTAAATCATGATAGAATTATTATGAAACCTAATTCCATTCATGAGTTATTATATGATTATGAAACCTATATCTATTCCAAAGGATATTACATGATGAAATTTTTATGATACCCATTTCATTTCATGGGTTATGATATAATATTTAAGAAACCCATATCTTTTTATTGGTCAGGATATGATGAATGTTTTATTATCTTGTGGCACACAAATGTATAATTTAATTATGTGATGGGTGAGAACTATATCTCCCTATAATTCATTGGGAAATAATTTATATCTCATGAGATAATTATGGGAAAGAATTTTAAGATCTTGATATACTATGGGAATAAGGAGAAACCTGATAAACTATGGGAAAAGGGGGAAACTTGATCCACTATGGGAATAAGGACAAACCTAGTCCACTATGGGATGAATGTGAAACCTGATCCACTATAGGGAAAGAACTGTGATTGGGGATGGTGGTGTGTCCCACCTAGTAGGTTCCACACCCATGAAATCACCATATATGTTTTTACAATGATACTTGACTTATAGGTGATGATTTTACATTCTTACATGTATTCCAAAAATTATATATCTTATTCCCATGTTAGAATTTCATGGCTTATGATATTTGTTCCCTTATGATTTATGTATTATAAATTACCAAAATTTATTCCATGATTCATTTTTATGTTCTTTAATATATAGGGTAGTATTTACTATTGTTATTCTCATGTTCTCATAAACATATTCCTATATTATACTTATGTATCTCATTTATTTAACCTTACTGAGCATATTATATAACCCTTTCTTATGTTTACTTTCCCTAGGTTTTGAAGAATGGTTTAAAGTAGAGGTATTAAAGTGAAAGTTATTTGTTGAAAATGTTGAGTATTTTTCACTATATTAGAATAATTTGTTCTATATTTCCAAAGACACTAAAATATTATATTTCTAGGGAATTCTCTTTTGTATTGTGATGAATATTCATCTAAAATTATGTAATATACATATATTTTATTCCACAGTATTTATTATTGGAATTTAAGTAAATGTTTAGTAAACCTTGTACAACTAGGATGAGAATACATTAGTGAGATCCATAGGTATATTTATAAGGATGCATCTAGGGATGTCTATAAGAATAAGACTAAGGTGTCATATATATATATATATATATATATATATATATATATTTAATAATGTGTCATGATTTGGATATCCTATAAGTGATTTAAATGATTATGTGGTTTTTCTCTACGATGAGTACTTCTAACATTATTATTTATGGTTTTAGTCAATGGAGGAAACCAAAAGGAACTACGTTAATGTTGAATGTTACAGAATATTTTTTAATGAGATATAGAATGGGATAATCTTTAGAGTGAAGGACATTATGATTATGCCTAATCAGTTTTCAAGGAACATAATTGACAAAAAATTCCTTAATAAACTCTTAGACTCACCAAAAAAGAGAATGAAATGTTTTTTTTTGAATTAAGGTAATGGATACCATAGTGTAAATAATATTATGTTTACTATATGTAAATAATTTCAGAAGATGTAACCAATTGAATGTATTAATGGAAGAAGAAGATATTTTGACTATGGAAAAGAAAGACACAAATAAAGTAACTACAAAAGGGAAAATGAAAAGGTAATCTAACACAACCGATGAGAATATTGGACTCTCTAAGGTGCTATCAATTGATGAATGCTTTAAATGTGGAAATAATGCGAATTATTCAAATTGAGGTCCTAAGTGGAAGGTCCAGAAAGAGAATCAACAAGGTAGTATGAGTAATGATTACATTGTCTCTGTTGACGATACTACCTGTGAACTATTAAATGAAAGAGGTATTATATAATTTGAATTTTTTACCCTTTAATGTCTTAATGATGATTTGTAATAACATAAGAATTTATGTATTTTGATTCAATAATTATTTTATATTAGGATTGTTTAGTTTAGGTTTTTGCTATGGATTTACAAGAATATGATGAATTATTTTAATGGAAAAGAAAATTGATTAAAAGGTAAGGTGATATTCATGGTAAACACATGATTAAGGTAAATATGACCTTTAATACATTACTAATCATTAGATAATTATTTTTATATAAATATATATTGGATAAGAATAAAGTAAATTGAACAGTACTAATTACCTTGGAATTAATTAAGGATTGAATAAAATGTGGTTTATGCTATAACATATAGAGTATATGCCATTTTTATTTAATTAATATATATAATAACATTGGGAATATTAAATAATGAAAGTTTTCAATAATTATTATGGTAATTTAGTTTATTACCATGCTTTGATAGAATACATGATTATGATATGCACATGTTTTGAATGTGAAAAATACGAGCTACTTTAGGATACATGGGTGAACAATGTAATGTTGATATTGAGAAATTTAGTTACCTACTTTCTATAGATTTAGATTTTAATCTTTAAAAATGGTTATAAGGTTAAAAATTTATGTAATGGTTTAAGTTTCACTTTTGATGAGGTTTTAGATATTAAATTTTTATCTTGATAACATAATCTAACCCTTTTTCATTGTTGATAACTAAAGATAGATGGAATGACTTATATTTATACTTATGGATCTTATGACTCATTAGTGATTCATACATTACAAATTCACCTTCATTTTGGAGTTAGGGATGAAGTGGAAATTTTTCAAGAAAAAACCAAATGGTGAGATTGTGGACATGAAATGGAATGAAATCAAGTAAGTATATCATCTTGGGAAAATTATTCAACTTTTTTAAAAGGGTATTGAAATAAATGGTTTTTCTATTACCATATTTTTTGATGATATCAATGACCTTTTTCAATAATCTCGGGGCTATGCATTTGTGCTCGTTAACTTCCTCATAACCATGTTCTCTGTTACTCTCCATCAGAACATGATAGTTATATTTCTCTTCTATGTAAATATTTTCACTTTACACATATATTATGATATTTGGAAACCTAGATATGAGTTACTTTGGGTAATTGTTATGTTTTAATCTTTCCCTTTCTAAATGAATTTTAAATATTTATTTTTACGATGTCGGTTTCAATATAATGAGATTTTAAGTATTAAACCATTGATAACCCAGATGAATTTAGAGGAAAGAATTAATTTAATGGGGATAGAATGTAATAATGAAATATTTTATGAAATATTTGTTTTGAATTAATTTAATCTTTTCAATATTCAGCATCTCATGAATAACTGAATAAATATTGTATTATATGAAAGCACCAAGTTATTATTTCTTTTTACGAAACACCAAGTAGATCTTGTTCTAATTGGAATAATTATATTAGATTTAAGTAAAAAAAATAATATATTTTTATTGTTTTATATACAATGTTGAGTTCCTTCTATAAATTGAGTTACATGAAAGGCCTAGTTTTACCAAACTACAATATACCATTAATAATATTTGTGAAATATTATTATAGTTTTTACATAGCCATTGGAATGAAGGTTATGAATAAGATTAATTAAATTATGAAATTATGTTCTAGAAATGTATATAATAAATATTACTTGGTGGTAATTTAACTAGAAATTAAAACAAAAACCTTTTGAAAATATATTAAATCTTTTTCTAGAAAACTATATTGATGAAATATAAGATATATTACCTTAATAAATCAATTAAAAAATATTGATAAATTATTTTAATGTAATATATGATATATTATATTGTATTATATTATATTAAATCAAATATGTAACATTAATATTATGTATTTTCATGACATGTTATAAGAATAAAACAAATTTTACACATGAATATATATATTTTTCTAAAAGGTAATTTTACTGCCATTAAACAGCGAAACTATTATAAAAATTTATTTTTGAACCTTTTATAAATTATATTTGAAAAAATAAAATTTATTTTTGAAATCATAATATAATTTTTTCTGGGTTATATTTTTTATTTCTCGGGGAAGTTTTATTTTTGGATAAATAGTGAAAAATATTGAGCATTAATTAAAAACTGATTTTTTATCTAATTTATTGTTATATTTTAATTATATTTTAAATTGGTTTTAAAGTATGTTATGTTCAATTATAAACTAGTTTTTTAAATATTATTAGTCAATTTCACATTGAAATTGGATATAAAAACATTTCAAACATTTCAGATTTTTCACTTTAGAAACGCTCTTTCCCATCACGTTTGTGGGATTATGTTTAAATTAATTTCTACCACATATATGATTGGAATTTGAGAAAATGGATTTAATATTTATAATGATCATAATTTATAAAATATATAAAGGTCAGATTATTTTTTAAACAAAACTACTAGTGAATGTAATTATAACTAACTATAGTGATTAATGTAAAAACAAGTTTACTTAGTTGTTAAGCATTAACTTAAGGGAAAAAATAACATTGAAAATTTTCCAAAATAATTTTCTTGGAATATTTCGATCACATCCTCCATTTTATCTAAAATTGAAAATTTTTGGAGGCACATGGTGTAAGAGAGACCTCTCAATTATGTTTACATTTTTAAATTTACAACAATGCCACTCCTCCTCCACTATAAAAGGGAAACCACCCCATCAATTATTCACAACTATCAAGACATTTGGATCATCCAATACCTACCAAAATAAGATCCCAAATTCTGTACCTATATCTTAATGTCATCAATTTGGCCACAAATCCCACTGAGGAATCCCTTTGGTGAAAACCAAAAAGAGATACCCAAAGAAGAGGTGACATCCTTCAACAAGAACTTTTATTTTATTTCTTTCTCAAACCCTTACATTATTCATATTATATTCTTATATAACATCCTCATTATCTTCAATATAATGATATGTTGTAATTTTAATCATATTACCTACACTCACTCACACACCATTCAAATGGGATACACAATAATTATTCATGTGTACGGAAGACTACCACCTCTTAAACCGATGTTGGTTGTTCTTCCATTAACACTTTTAAATATTGGGAATAATGATTAAAATATTATATTTATATGAAATATATGATATTTATGATATATTTATTCTTCAGAAATTATTATATAACAAATACCTTCATGATTTACATTTTTTGGTAATACGATAACTACATTTGTGGATATCTGGACTACCACCTCCCCAAAATGATGTGATTAATTCACGCATTATATGGAATTTACTAAGGATGAGTTTAATAAAAATATGTGATATATATGACATAATAATTCTATTAGAAATAATATATATATATATATATATCATTCACTTTTATTTTGTTAAAAAAATAACAAGAAAATGGAAACAACGTTCATGCGTACATACGACCTACCACCTTAATGAACATTGTTTTTCATTTATTATTTCTATATTTTATATATTATTTTAAATAAATATATATATATAATTAATATATATGATATTTATAACATGTTTTAAAATATATAAATAAGTATATCATTATCTAAGTATGAGGATCAAGAATTACAAGTCAAACTATATATGAAAAATAAAGCGGTTATTACCCGAAATATTACATTAACATGGAATTGTTACTAAATGAATAATATAATGTAACAAGTAAATAATATATGGTATTTTATAAATTAAAATCATAATTTTATTAATTTTTAATAAAATTATATTTATTATACAAGAGGTAAGAATAAGGAAAAAGTGAGTCAAAACTTAAGGTAGGGGAATTTCATCTCACATTTTTATATCTATTAGATAAAAGACTTATTCACCACTCATTAATTTTATGTAGTGTATATAATTACCATGAATTTATAATATTATTATTACCATTAAATTTATGTTTATTTACATAACCATTTAATGATCACTATTTCATGGGGTTTACAGTTTAAAAAATTCCAAATCGGTTTGGTAATTTTGTATCAATTGATTTCTTTGAGACACATGTAATTTTATGAAAAAACATTATTTTATGAGGTGTATATAATTCCATTTGAAATTTTATATCATAAATATCATTATTTTCATTATATTTTAAGCTTCATGAAATGTTATTCTTTTATGGGGATTTTGATTTAAATTTATCAAAGTGGTATGAACGTATTGCTATAATCCCACCGTTTCTTGTGGTTGTTTATGATTATGCTTCCATAGATGAAATATCATGATAAATATCTTAATAATTCTAATTAATTTTATCCTTATCTTGTTATCCATTATATATTCAAGTAATTTTACCATTTTACACTATTTAGTACTTAATATAAATAAGAAAATGTTTTTTAAAACATCCAAATTTATTTATCTTTTAGATCGGAAATCCTTGTTCTTCAAAAACCATGTTTTATAAACTTGTTTTAAAATTTTTTATTCCATTCAACTATTATATTTAAAATAATTTTTTACCCATGTTTTACCTTTTTAAAATATTTTATTTAAAAATGAATCTTATTATCATTTTTTGATTGTGGCACTTTTCTAACCTTTTTACGGTGCAAAAGGAATGTTCGAAATGTACAGATTTATCCGCCATCATGAAAACAATTTAATTAAATCTTCCTTTAAGTGATTACAAGATTACATTTATATATTTTTTCTAATATCCTATAAATAAAATGTTTTTAAATTGGTTTTCAAATAAAAAGGATTTCAAAAATTATTTATGATCAAGAAGTTTATTAAATGACTTTCAAAGATTTCATTATATTTTTTCAAAGATATTTTAAAATAAAAAGGTTTCAAAAAAGGTTTTTTTGTATAAAAACTATTTTAATGTTTTTTAAAGATTCATTTATATGTTTTGAAAAGGTAATTTTCAAAGAAAATTATTTCAATGATTTCAAAGATTCTTTTATATGTTTTAAAATCCATTTCAATAACAATGGTTTTAAAAATGATCAATGTTATGAAAAGTGTTTTTAAAGAGAAACTGATATTTTACTCAAGAAATGTTTTATGTGAAGTATAATTCTAAATTCATTAGTTTTTAATGTATGACAACCATTCTATTTATTTCATACTTAAACATGATTTATTACATAAACTTCACTTGTTACAACATAGAAGATATATATGTCTTGTGTTTTTGGGGCTTAGGATCATTACATAACAACATAAAACATGAGATACAACATATTTATTGAAAACTTTCTTTACATGACCACTACATTCCCTCTTACTTAGCATTTCATGGGATAACCTGAGGATATACATAAAAAGGGTGAGCTACAAAGCCCAGTAAGGGAGTAAACAAGGAATAACATGAGGAAAATAAGACATGTTAGACAATAGGCATATCAATAGATCACAAGAGAAACATAAACATAAATTCATGATAAATAATGATAATCATAACATGGAAATGTGGAAACAACACTTTACATGGAATTATCATGAGCCAAGGATCATTGCACATGGAGTATGAGTAAACCCTCATTGAACATGAAGCAGGTGTAAAACCTCATTGAACTTGAATTAACATGATTAAACACTCATTACACATGATTTATCATGATACTATACTTTACCCAATGCATTGGAGTGCTATCAGGGCACACCCTTTCTTAAATATTTCATTTCATGCATAAGTGTGCCACATGGATCATATAAAATGGAATAAATCAACATCATAAGTTATTCCATGATTAATTAATGTGGAATAAATACATGAAAGTACCATTCAATATGTATATGTGAATAAAGGTGAATACCCCTGATAAATACATGGGTATGGTATTCACTACACAATGATCTAGTCTTAGAAAAATGCGGTGCAATTTTGGCAGCATAACGACGTGAAATAAGAACTCATAAAAAATGGTTGATGAGAGAGAAAAGGGAGTCTCATAATATTTATATGAAATAGAAAGTAAGGGGTTCATATAGATATGTGTCCCAATAAACATAATGTAATTTAGATGCATAATACAAAATAATTACTTGGATGAAAAATAGGAGAGATAAATCCATCAAGGAATTTCGGCATGGTAACAGGTGTACATGGGAGGTATTAATGAGAGAGAAAAAGGTCTCCCATTATCAAAAAACAAAGAGGTTAGTATGGGGGAGGTTAAAAATCATACCCCAACATTTGTAATTGAAAATAAAAGGGCATAACAACTTAAAGAAAATTAGACAAAAATGGTAAAGGAAAAAATCCCTTACTTTCCATTAATTTAGACCCCCGTAGACTTGTTTTCGTTCTTCTCTCCCTTTTCTCTCTTCCCCTTATGTATTGTTGGATTATCATTAATAAATTTTTTGATGTTGGATGGATAAGAAATCTCTTACTTGGAAGTGTGACCCCAAAGGCTTGGGAGAGGCTTGAGAGAGGATTTTTGGGAGGTTGGGGAACCTTGGGAGGATTATAGAGAAACTAGGCCAGTGGTTGGTCTAACTCCAAAGGCTTTGAGTGAAGAGGAAGTGGGAGCTTGGGTGGGTTTATATAGGAAAGGAGAAAGAATTCATTATTATTTAGGTCTAGGACACCTCACATTAAACTAATCAAAACCACAAACCATCCCATGGTTTTTGCCCAAAGTTTTTGACAAAGGGGTGTGGAAAATAATATTTTATGAGGTTAATAGCCTAAATTATTAAAATAATAGGGTTGCTTATGTGGTGGTGAGTCACACTCTCAAGAAAATAATTTAAAAAGAAAAAATGTTTTATAAGCCTTGAATGGTCAACTAAATCTTTGTAAAATAAATAAAACATACCAAAAATCAAATTAATTTAATGTTAAAACATATATTGGATGAACATAATGTTTATATTATTTTATTACATCACTATTGGGTCATTATGATGTCATAAAACACATTATATATTTAAACAGTACTTAGTTTTTACCCAAAAATTTGACTGTCTCAGAAAATTATGAAAAATTCACCATTGGATAATTTTGACATCCTGATTCAAAAAACAATATTCATTTTATCAAAATAATTTTATAAATATGTGAATTTTCACTTTTAATATTAAAACCGACATTTACCGAAAATTCATGGGTTTTGACCAAAACAGCTTCCAAACCTTAATAAAAATTACAATTGCATTAATAAAAATTGAAAGATCATTTATATTTTACAAAAAGTAATTTATTAATATTTTATTAAAATATCATTTAATTCAAAAATCTATTAATTCATCAAAATATATTTATTAGTTGAATATTAACTAAAAATACTATTTGCGCTTTAAAATCTATTTACAAAGTAACAATAATAAAATGAATGTATATTCATTATTATATACAAAAATAATTCACATAATCATAGTGGTAAGGTCTTGTTATAGAACCCCTTATAACACCCGTATAAGACCGAATGGTAAGGTGTGCGATGGCGACAGACTCTTGGGGTGGCTCGGATAACATTGCTCGGGTGGTAATCTCTATTAACTTCCACTTCTCCCATAGTTGGTTCCAGTCAAGATTATGTGTTCAAGCTTGGATTCGGCTTGGTCAAGAGTGAATCCCAATGATGCCACTTCCTTTATGAGCTTCGAAAAATGGGCTTCGTATAGGGCAAGTCTACTGGATGAGGCTATCGCTTCCTTTGTCTGAGTAAATCAGATTTGGTAAAGCCCTATATTTATACTAATCAGGTGATCACTATTCAATGGATATATTATAAATGGTCACAATTCTTAATAGTATTTTAAAAACCCAAAAACATAAAACCAAGGAAGGTCACATTTTATATAACCATAATGAGAAATTTAATTGGATCAAGAGGAATTTACATTAATGAATGTTTGGGTCATTATAATCTTCCCCCTTAATAATTTTTTCCTTCGAAATTTTATTTTCCCACAATAAAACAAATGTTGGTAACCTTTCTTCATCACTTCCTCTGATTCCCATGTTGCTTCTTTGAACTTGTGATTTCTCCATAACACCTTGACGAGGGGCATTTTCTTATTTCAGAGAACTTTTTCTCTACGATCTAAGATCTTCACTAGTTGCTCCTCATAAGAAAGATCATCCTCTAGCTATACTACCTCTGAAGAGAGTACATGCGAAGGGTTTGGTATTTACTTCCTTAAGATGGATACATGAAATACATCATGTACTTTGGCTATGGTAGGTGGAAGTGCTAGTTGATAGGCCACAACCCCAACACGATCAAGAATCTCAAAAGGTACAATGTACCTAGGACTTAAATTCCCTTTCTTTCCAAACCTCATGACCATATTACATGAAGATATGCATAGAAATACCATGTATCCAACTTTTAACTCAAGGTCCTATCGACGGTTATCTACATAACTCTTTTATCGACTCTGGGATACCTTGATATGCTACTGAATGGTTTTCAGTTTCTCCACCATTTCTTCGATCAATTCTGGTCCTAGAGCTTTCTGTAGAGACCCAAGCATGACGTACATGGAAATTAAATTACTTTTTCTAAATACTTAATACATAAAAAAACCAATACTCAAGGACTGTAATAGTTTAGTCTCTTTGGAAACTCGAAACATAATCTTTTAATCATGGTGTAAGATCTTCAACAACTCCCATTAAGATCTTACCCTTTGGTTTTCTCCCCTAAAACCTTTATTTATATCATGGGGAAAAGAAAACATAAAAAGGGTGAGCTCAAATGCTTCATAAGGGTAACCATGGAGAAAATAAAACAAATCATATACATTTGAACTTAAAAAAAACATGAACATAAAGTTTAAACATCAAAATCTTGAGTTGTGAAATAAATCTTGGCAGTACATAAGGAATAAATCATAAAGGAACATTAATCATGATAAAATAGCATGAGAATAAAACATGTAATTGTGGCATCCATTAAGCACATGTTATGATTTCCCTAGTAGCCGAGGCATTTCTTCCAAGACCATCAAAGTGGAAAAATTCCATTACTGAAATGGGTTTACTTTCCATTCCAACTATGTCTATCTCATGAGATATAAATATTTACCCAATGCATTGGAGGGAGATATAAGTCCCACCCATCTCATAATGAAATCATTCTTTCATGTGTCATAAAATAAATATTAATCATTCATCATAACCCAAAGAATAATATAGGTTTCATAAACATTATCTCATCATAACATAATCCATATAGAATAAATGATTGTCATTTCATCATAAGAAACACAAAACCATGTAAATCATAGATAAATTATACTTGAAACATAAACATATAAAATAATGGCACCTTATATGGAAAATAGTTTTGATAAAACACTTTAAATGAATTCTTGTGGAAAATTTCCTTTCTTCTTCAAAATCATTTTCTTTTCTCAAAATGCCATGCAATTTTAAAAGAAGAGGATTTTTTTGAAAATAATCATTAAATCGTTTATAGGAAGCTTCATGGAAATAATTCGTTATAAAACTGTAAAAAATCCCTTCATTTCTTATAAGTTAAAAAGACATTCTCCTCATAATTTTGTCGGAAAAGTCAAAAGGTACCTCGTATGGTAAACAAAAGAAAGATTCCTTCCATACTACATAGTAAAAGTAAAAAAGGGGTAAACATGAATTTAAACATACATGGAAGAATATTAAACAATTTATTAAAAACATTTTTATGGACATGGATGAAAAATATAACCCCAGTAAATACTTACGTATAAGCAATCTCGAAAAAAAATGAGATTCGAAAAATTATCCCTTACCTTAGGATCAATTTCTTCCATACGTGTCTGAAACTCTTGTATAGTGGGTTTAAACAAAATATTAACTTGTAACAGAACCATAATAATATTTTTTATATCATATATTATTCACTTATGACTTTATATCACCCGTTCTTTTGTCAATTCCATGTTAAAGCAGTGTTTTGGGTAAAATCGTTAAATTTATCGTAAGTGTTTGGACTTGTTGTTCTTGATATTATTATTACTTATATTGTGATTTACTTACTTAAAGAATGTAAAAAATGATTTATATATCATATATATTCAGTATATATATATAATAGATAGATAAATGAAATGAAACACACCATTCATGGAGACGGAAGGCCGTACGTATGCATGAACGTTGTTTTCCTTTCTTTATTGACTTGAATGGAAGTAAGTAGATGAAATATATATATACAAACATAAATATAGTAGAATTATTATGTCATATATATCATTATTATTCATTATATATACTTTATAATCATTATTTAATTGTTAATATGGAGAATTAATCTCATCGCGTCGTGGAGACGGTAATCCGTACGTACGCACGAGCGATGATATCCTTCCCATAATTAATGAATGGAATTGGAGTGGATGATATAATATCTCAGAATCAGTTTTATTTTATAATAACAATATATATTTATTCTTTACACCATTATACCCATCCAAGTAAGGTGTTGGTGAAAAAATAGATTACACCACGACGTGGAGACGGTATTCCGTACGTACGCACGCGCGATGATTTTGTTTTCCGTAGGATGGATAGAAGGTTAAATGGGGTTGTTTCATATTTATAATAACATATAAGTATATTATTTATACTTATGTAATTACTTTATAATTAAACAACTAAATAAGAAGAAGTAGAAGAATAAAGAAACTTGAAATAATCGGTTGAAGAGATTACCTCTTCTTCGACACGCCTCCTCTTAACCTCATCTTAGGGTACTAAAGATGGAATTTGAAGAAGACTAGGACCTCTATTAGGTTTATATTTAAGTTTATAAGTGAAATGGGAAGGGTTTATCTGATCTTGAAGGATAAAATTTGTTAGAAGAAGAGAGAGAGGAGGTGCCCTTTTATAAGAGAGGAGAGGGGCACCTTTGGAAACATAAAAATATTAATTTATAATAAACTAAAACCCCACATAAAAAACCCCCAAAAATGATTCAATTCGAAGATTAGATGATATAGGGTTGTAATATCATCAACCAATAAAATTTATACATGTTGGGAATTTAGTTTAAACCTTATCAACTTGATTTATCTTTATTTAATCTATTTAATTTTATTTGTGGTAGTAAAATTCTAAATTCTTAATTGTTATAAATAATTACTTATGTGTTGTAAATTGTCCATAATTAGATACTTTATGACATTTTAGACCATATAAATTTAAATTTATAATTTTTAAATATTATTGTGATTTTTAAACAATTTTATAATATGTAATTTTCATAAAATAACAATAGTGTCAATCTTGACACTATTCATTTATTTGAATTTTAAAAAAATCCACACAGAGGATATATTTGAACCAAAATATTTAATATATTCCTAACATGTCATATTCCTCAATAATATTTGTTTATAACATTAATTAGTTCATATAATATTTATTTTAATATTTATAAAACCATTTATTTGATATTTCTCTTAATAAAACAATTACTACGTCATTTTTGTATAATCATTTAATATAATTATTAGTTGCATAAACATTAAAAATAAAATACTATGATGATTATAAATCTAATATATTTCAAAATAATACTTTTACTCGAATTTATCATCTTAAAATCATAACATGTAAATTGTTATATTTATTAAATTATGAAGGTGACAACTTTGACATCATTTAAAATAAAATAATATAAGGGTCATAATCACTTTTATAAAGCTCAAAATGGTAACAAATTTGACCATTGGATGTTTATGGTTTAGATATATATGACCAATAAGTTTTGGTCAGGTTTTTGGGCCTTTTAATAGGTATTATTATTTTAATAAAAACTATATTACTGATTTTTCACTAAATAAATAATTTCTGCATCATTAATGTATAATATATTAAGGTAATTAAATATCTCATAAACGTTACAGATAAATTAACACAAAAAAGAAAAACATTTTAGCTTTCAAATTAGTATTTATAATCGAATTTATATTCTTTATATCTTTATATTAAAAATACTTTAATAATTAAAGTTTGAGTGAGACATATTTCACTTTCTTTAAAATAAAATAATGTAAAGGTCTTAATCACATCAAAGTGGGTTCCAATGGATTCCATTTCGACCCAGATATTTCTTAGGACAAAATATAATCATCCAATTATATTATTAAAAGTGTTATAGTAATTTTATAATATTATATTTACCCTTAATTACACGATATACCTTTAACTATGCTAAATAAAATTTACTGTAGTTACTATTCATAGGGACCAAAAATAAAAAGTAGCCTATTAACATAATTTGGACCTAATAATTCCAAATATGGAATCCATTTTTCTAAATTAAAATCACAAAAGTTGCAGAAATTAATTTAAAATTAATCCCGTTGTTAAGAAAACGAGTTTTAAAAGTTGAAACATTGCAAAAGATTGAAATGAAATTACCTATGAATTCAAGGTAAAATCAATGATAATGACATAAATTATATTAAATGGTAAAAATATATTCTATTTATACTTTAAAACCATTCAATATTATAATTTAATCATATAAATTATTATGATGAAAAAATTTGTTTTTAATTAAAATATACCGTGTTTTTTCTATTCATTAAAATAAGAAAGTTATCAGAATAATATGAAAAATTTATCTAAAGTAAATATTAATATCTTAATTCCAAATAAGAATTTTATTTTGTCAAATTTAACTTATAAAAATGTCAAAAACTAGATTTAAAGTGGGTGCCCCGTCAAAAGGTGGCAAAACTGCATTTTTTGAAAAATACTTATTTTACGCGAAAAATTTATTTTGTTCTCATACCATGTTCTAGAAAATGTGTAAGATTAATAATAATATTATAAAGTTAGAAATTTAGTTAATACTATTCATAATGGCTAGTTCATAATAATATTATAACAATATATCATTGTTTAGTGAAACCCGGTATTGCGTACTACACACGCTATCGAGGAAGGTCACAATTGCGTGTAATGCAAGCCAAGTCTGGGCTGTGTGTAGTGAAAGATCTCTTTGGTGTTGCATATAACATAATAAAAAATTATCTCATTTATACATTAAAAAAACTCTATACTTAATGTTGAGTAGAATAATTTCTTCAAAACGAACTTGAAATTGTGCGTAACACGAGTTAGGAATAGTGTTGCATATACTGCAACCTAATACGGTGTTGCATATAGTACATGATAATATTGGGGTAGTGTACAATAGAAGACATCAAATAAATTAAAAATAATATATCTCATAAAATCTTGGGGTGTTACATTCTACCCCCTTAAAATGAATTTCTCCCTCGAAATTTATCGGGGTTATAAAAGGTTTACTACATGAAAGTTTCATTAATAGAAAACCACATCGTAAAAAGGAATACCAAAACTTAACTTTAAAAACTAAAGTATGAAACGTAATGGTTACCCAAATTAACTAATCACTTTGTTTCCACATAGTAGAACATAGATGAGAATATGGATATAGAAGAGAAATCTAACCATCAAGTTCTAATGGAGAGTGGTAGAGAACATGGCTATGAAAAAGCCAACAATCACAAATCCATAAATTTGTGATGATCTAAGGTACCATCTGATTCATCGGATATGAGGGTACAAGGACAACATTTTTGGTTTTCAAGATCATTTCCCTAAAGTAGATGATTTTTTTGCATAAGGATAAATACTTACCTAATTTCAGTGTAAAATCATTGTTGGTCATACCATGAACAATTTCCACTTCAGCTCTATTTAAATAAATGAAGTTGAATTTTTCATTCATGAAGTGTTAGAAGATCATATGATAGAATGATAAGTCATCCAATCTGTTTCTATCACAAAAAGTTTAGAATAAGTTATTAAATATACATAAGTCCATCTATGGTGAGATTAATCATATTTGGTTCCTAAAATGGACTTATACTTCATCTATCATACCACTTAATAAAATAAAACTTATTTATACTAACTAGGGACTTATTGTAGGCCAGAGGTAGGTGATAAAGGCCTGTCACACTTCATTTGTGGGTTCGATTCCCACAACCTTGTCCGACGTGACGGGTTGTCGCCCGTCCTGCATGTTGTCCTTTTTCTAAAACTATACTATTATAACATTCAAGAAAAAATATTTTAGCCTTAAAAAATACTATCTGATGTCCAGCTTAATCCATTCTATTCATTAGGCTTTTCCAAAATACTTCTATCCAATCTCATAGTATAAAGAAAACGATTATTAGAGAGGTCATCTACCAAGAATATGAATACCATCATTTATCCACCATATATCATAAGATATATATTGTTGGTCACATTTCAAACATGTGAATTCCTTAATAATGTATTCTCTGGAAACATGGGTTACCATAGAACCTTAGTGAAAACATGAATGCTGTCAAAAGTTAACTCATTCCACATACCAAAATACCAAAAATTCTATATACGCAAACCATGATATATCTTTGTCCTTATATCAGTCATGAGCTCATTAATACTATCTAACATTTCATTATCTCCATATCCCTTAATTATGCGCATATTAGGTACTTTACAAAAATATTTCAATCACTTTTCATGGTTACTGGTACCATATTCTTATGGAAAACCACAATGGACCAATACATAGATATTTCAATATACCATAAAAGCACCTCACCAACATTATTCTTGAATTCCAATACATAAGCCCTTAAATCCATCCTATTTAATGATTAGCATGTAATTGGTCCTTCCTCAATTTATAATTAACCTCTTAGGTCAGGGCATTGAGTTGGGTAATGCCCATATTCTCCAAATATAAGAAATTGAACTCTATAACAGTCTGTCACTCTATGAACATTCTCCCCACACAGATAACATCTTCCCCTCCATTTTATGTATTCATCGAGGTTCTTCTTCCCTTCTTTAAAAATTTCAATATTCCTTTATCTATGATCCTCACCATGTGAACATGCATAAAAGTCCATCTTCCTCTTATTTTATGAATTAGGAATACCACTAAAGTTCACCTTGTTAATCATATATCACGATGACTGATTTGGAATAATCACAATATCTCTCTTTCTAGGCATTACAGAATTTCATTTCTCATAATCACCAATTTTTCCATTGAATTCAATGTTTACCAAATTCCTTCTGGTTCCCTCCATTTACTAAAACCAAAAACCATGGTGTAAGAAATAGTTAAAATAATGAGAAACCTCATAATCATAAAAAGTCACTTATGGGATGTCTAGAATATCACACATTATTTAATCCTTGACAACTTAGGTTCACCCTAGGTTATTCACGATCGCCAACATAATTCTAGGACTGTTACCTATAGTTATACTAAACCTTAGGGAATCCCTAGACATACCTTAAAAACATCTCTAGGGATCTCATTAAAGTTTCCGCATCCTAGTTACCAAAGGTTAACTAAACCTTTCCTCTGATACCAAATGTAGAGGCCCATGCTTGACGTACACAGAAATTACATTACTTTTACGGAATACTTAATATATAACAAAAACCAACACTCAAAGACCGTAAAAGTTTAGTGAATTTGGAAACTTGGAACATAATCTTTTAATCATGGTGAAAGATCTTCAACATCCCATATAAAGATATTCCCCTTCGGTTTTCTTACCTAAAATCTTTATTTATATCTTGGGGAAAATAAGACATACAAAGGGTGAGCTCAAATGATTAGTAAGGGTAAGCATGGAGAAAATAAAACAAATCATATACATTTGAACATAAAAAACATGAACATAAAGTTTAAACATCAAAATCTTGAGTCATGAAATAAATCTTGGTAGTACGTAAGACAGAGATCATAAAGGAACATTAATCATGATAAAATAGCATGAGAATAAAACATGTAATTGTGGAATCCATTAAGCACATGATACGATTTCCATAGTAGCCAAGGCATTGCTGCCAAAACCATCATAGTGGACAAAGTACATTACTGAATTGGGTTTACTTCCCATTCCAGCCCTGTATTATTGAACCAAATTCACTTGCCGTTCCAACCATGTCTATATCATGAGATATAAATCGTTACCCAATGTATTGGAGGGAGATATAGGTCCCACCCATCTCATAATAAAATCATTCTTTCGTGTGCCACAAAATAAACATTTATCATTCATCATAACCCAAAGAATAATATGGGTTTCATAAAAATCATCCCATTATAACATAATCCATATAGAATAAATGGTTGTAATTTCATCATAAGAAACATGAAACCATGTAAATAATAGATAAATTATATATGAAACATAAAAATATTAAATAATTTCACCTTATATGGAAAATTGTTTTGATAAAACACTTGAAATGAATTCTTGAGGAAAATATCCTTTCTTCTTCAAAATAATTTTCTTTTCTCAAAATGCCATGAAATTTTAAAAGAAAAGGATTTTGTTGAAAATAATCATGAAATATTTTAGAAAAATCTTCATGGAAATAATTCATTATGAAACCGTAGAAAATCCCTTCATGTCATATAAGTTAAAAAAACATTCTCCTCGTACTTTTGTCAGAAAAGTCAAAAAGTACATCGTATGGTAAACAAAAGAAAGATTCCTTCCATACTACATAGTAAAAGTCAAAAAGAGGTAAAAATGACTTTAAAAATACATGTAATAATATTAAACACTTTATGAAATACATTTTTATGGACATGGATGGAAAATATAACCCCGGTAAATAGTTACGTATAAGCAATCTCGGATAAAAATGAGATTTGTAAAATTATCCCTTACCTTAGGTCCAATTTTTTCCGTACGTGTCCGAAATTCCTATTTAGTGGGTTTAAACATATTACTAACTTTTAACAGAACCATAATAATATTTATGGTATCATATATGATTCACTTATGACTTTATATTACCCATTGTTTTGTCAATTCCATGTTAAAGTAGTGTTTTGGGTAAAATCGTTTCTTTTATCATACATGTTTGGACTTGTTGTTCTTGATATTATTATTACTTATATCATGATTTACTTACTTACAGAATGTAAAACATGATTTATATATCATATATATTCAGTTAATATATATATATATATATATATAAAATAGATAGACAAATGAAATGAAACACACCGTTCATAGAGACGGCAGGCCGTACGTACGCATGAATGCTATTTTCCTTTCTTTATTCACTTGAATGGAAGTAAGTAGATTACATATATATATATAAAGTATCATTATAATGTCATATATATCATTATTATTCATTATATATACTTTATAATCATTCTTGAATGGTTAACATGGAGAATGAATCTCATCGCGTTGTGGAGACGGTAATCCGTACGTACGCACAAGCGATGATATTGTTCCCATAATTGTTGAATGGAATTGGAGTGGATGATATAATATCTCATAATCAGTATGATGTTATAATAACAATATATATTTATTCTTTACACCATTATTCCCATCCAAGTAAGGTGGTGGTGGAAAAACAGATTACACCACGGTGTGGAGATGTTATTCCGCACATACGCACACGCGGTGATTTCATTTTCCGTAGGATGGATAGAAGGTGAAATGAGGTTGTTTCATATTTATAATAACATATCAGTATATTATTTATACTTATGTCAATACTTTATAATGAAATTACTAAATAAGAGTATGTAGAAGAATAAAGAAAGAATCGGTAGAAGAGATTACCTCTTCTTCGACGCGCCTCCTCTTAACCTCCTCTTAGGGCACTAAAGTTGGTCTTTGAAGAAGACCATGACCTCTAGTAGGATTATATAGACGTGGAGAAGTGAAATAGGTAGGGTTTGGCCAATCTTTAAGGCTCAAATTTGAGTTAAGAGGAGAGGGTGGAGGTTCCCTTTTATAAGAGAGGATAGGGGCACCTTTGGAAACATAAAAATATTAATTTATAATAAATTGAAACCCCACTTAAAAAACCTCCAAAAATGATTCAATTCGAATATAAAATTAGATAGGTTTTTAATATCATCCAAAAATAAAATTTAGACTTGTTGGGAATTTATTTTAAACCTTATCAACTTGATTTATGATTATTTAATCTATTTAATTTTATTTGTCGTAAAAATATTATAAATTATAAATTGTTATAAATAATTACTTATGGGTTGTAAATTGTACATAATTGGATACTTTATGAAATTTTAGATCATATAAATTTAAATTTATAATTTTTAAATATTTTTGTGATTTTTAAACAATTTTATAATAAGTAAGTTTTATAAAATAACAATAGTGTCAATTTTGACACTATTCATTTATTTGAAATTTTAAAAAATACACACAGAGGATATATTCGAACAAAAAAATTTAATATATTCCTAACATGTCATATAAATCTATAAAATTTGTAGAGAACATTAATTAGTTCATATAATATTTATTTTAATATTTATAAACCATTTATTTGATATTTCTGTTAATAAAACAATTACTACATCATTTTTGTATAATAATTTAATATACTTATTAGTTGCATAAAAATTAAAAATTAAATACTATGATGATTATAAATATAATATATTTCAAAATAATACTTTTACTTGAATTTATCATCTTAAAATCACAACATGTAAATTGTTATATTTATTAAATTATGAAGGTGAAAACTTTGACATCATTTAAAATAAAATAATATAAGTGTCATAATCACTTTTATAAAGCTCTAAATGGTCAAATATTAGACCATTGGATGGATATGGTTTATATATATACGAAAAATAAGTTTTCATCAGGTTTTTAGGAATTTTAATGGGTATTATTATTTTAGTAAAAACTATATTACTGATTTTTCACTAAATAAATAATTTCTGCATCATTAATGTATAAACTATTAAGGTAATTAAATATCTCTTGAAAATTACAAATAAATTACCATAACAAATAAAAAAAATTTATCTTTCAAATGAGTATTTATAATCAAATTTATATTCTGTATAACCTTATATTAAAAATAATTTAATTATTGAAGTTTGAGTGAGACATATTTTACTTTCTTTAAAATAAAATAAATTAATGGTCTTAATCACATTCAAGTGGGTTACAATGGATTATGTTTCGAACAAAATATTTCTTAGGATGAAATATAATCATCCAATTATATTAAGACAAGTGTTAGGTTAATTTTATAATATTATATTTACCCTTAATTACCCGATTTTACTTTAACTATGGTAAATAAAATTTACCGTAGTTACTATTCATAGTGCCCGAAAATAAAAAGTATCATATTAACATAATTTGGATATATGGATTCAAAATATGGAAACCATTTTTCCAAATTGAAATCACAGAAGTTGCAGAAATTAATTTAAAATTTTTCCCGTTAAAAAAATGAGTTTTAAAAGTTAAAACATTGCAAAAGATTGAAATGATTTTACTTATGAATTCAATGTAAAAGAAATGATAATAACATAAATTATATTAAATGGTACAAATATATTGTATTTATACTTTAAAACCATTCAATATTATAATTTTACCATATAAATTATTACGATGAAAGAAGTTATTTTTAATTAAAATATACCGTGTTTTTACTATTCATTAAATATGAAAGTTATCAGAATAATACGAAAAATTTATCCAAAGTAAATTTTTATATCATTATTCCAAAGAATAATTTTATTTTGTCAAATTTAACTTATAAAAATGTCAAAAACTAGATTTAAAGTTGGTGCCCCATCAAAAGGCAGCAAAACTGCATTTTTTGAAAAATACTTATTTTACCTGAAAAATTTATTTCGTTCTCATACCAAGTTCTAGAATATGTGTACGATAAATAATAATGTTATAAAATTAAAAATGTAGTTAATACTATTCATAATGACTAGTTCATAATAATATTATAACAATATATCATTGTTTAGTGATACCCGGTATTGCGTACTACACACGCTATCGAGGAATGTCACGATTGCGTGTAATGCAAGACAAGTCAGGGCTGTGTGTAGTTCAATATCCCTTTGGGGTTGCGTATAACATAATAAAAAGTTATCTCATTTATACATTAAATAAAATCTATACTTAATGTTGCATAGAATAATTTCTACAAAACGAACTTGAAATTGTGTGTAACACGAGCCAAGAATAGTGTTGCGTATACTGCAAGCTAATACGGTGTTGCGTATAGTACAAGCTAATATTGGTGTAGTGTATAATAGAATAAATCAAAGAAATTAAAAATAATATATCTCATAAAATCTCAGGGTGTTACACTTACTCTCACTGACATCATCCCAACATACTGGTGTTCTGTACATCTTCACATATAGGGATTTATAAGGTTCCATTTAGATGCTCGAGTGGAAAATGTTATTGTAGGAGAATTAAAATGGTTGAACATGTTGGTCCCACCCTCCTTTGTAGTCCATATAACATGATCTTAACATATCCTCCAGTGTCTGAATAGTTTGGTCTGACTGGCCATCAGTTTGAGGATGATAGGCCGTACTGAAGTTCAGTTCAGTATCCAAAGCATGTTGAAGAATCTTACAAGACTTAGAGGTGATTCTTGGATCTCGATTAGATAAAATATATAGTGTTACTCCATGTAACCTTACCACTTCCCTGATATATATCGATGCCAGTTGATCAAATGAGAAATCCTACCGAATTGTAATAAAGTGTTCAGACTTTGCAAGATGATCCACAAAAACTCAGATTGCATTATTGCCTTTGGATGTCTTCGGATGTCTGGTGATAAAGTCCATGGTGATTTTCTCCCATTTATATGCCGGTATATGCAATGGTTGTATCATTCTCTTAGACTTCTCCCACTCTGTCTTCACTTGCTGACAAATCGGGCACTTTTATGTATACTCAGCGATCTTCTTCTTCATATTTTCCCATTAATAATGATCTCGGATATCTCGATACATATTTTTGTTTCTTGGGTGAATAGAGAAATTTGAATTATGTGCATCATCCAAAAGTTCATTTTTTAGCTCTGAACTTGATGGAACACATAGTCTTTTCCCAAATCTCACAATTCCTTCTTCATTAACATTGAAATCCAATGATTTATCTCTTCTGATAGATTACACTTTTTTCTGAATTTCCACATGATCCCTTGATCATCCTTTAACATTTCCAAAAGATATGGTTGAGAAATCATTTTTGAAAGTATTGATGATGTTACCTTCATTACGATTCCCATGTCCATCTTTATCAAATCTAAAAAGATTAGATCCTTCTCAATTCTCGTTAGTGATAGAATCATTTGGTCCTTTCTACTTAGAGTGTCTTCCACCTTGTTTTCTTTCCTAGGGTGGTAATTGATTGAGAAGTCATAGTCTTTGATCAAATATAAAAATCTTCTTTGGTACATGTTCAACTCTTTTTGTGTGAATATATACTTGTGGATTTTTTGGTCTGTATATATTTCACACTTCTCCCCAAAGAGATAATACTGTCAAATTTTTAAAGTGAAGATCACCGCAACCATCTCCAAATCATGTGGTGGATAATTCTACTCATGAACATTCAATTTCCTTGAAGCATAGGAAATTAATTTGTCATTTTTCATCAACACACAACCCAATACCTTCTTCAAAGCATCACTGAATACCACAAAAAGTTCTCCACTTGTGGGTAAAGTGAGCACGAGCGCAGTGATAAGACTCCTTTTTAACTCCTTAAAGATTTATTCACATTAATCACTCCAAGAAAACTTTACTCTCTTCCGAGATATCTTGGTAAGAGGGTTGTATAATCATGAGAAATTTCCCAGAAATCTTTGATAATATCCAGCTAACCCAAAGAAGTTACGGATATCCGTTACTGATGTTGTCTACGACCATCCCTCTATTGCATCTGTTTTGGTGGGATCCATAGATATCTCATTGCTTGTGATGATATGGACCAAGAATGAAACACCCTTCAACCATAACTCACACTTGTTGTAATTTACATGGAGATTAACCTTCCGTAAGGTCTCTAGTACAGTTCTTAGATGTTCATCATGATCCTCCTTGTTTTTGGAGTATATCAGAATATAATCTATAAAGTCTAAAAAAAGTTGTTGAGGTAATCCTTAAAGACTCTATTCATCAAGTCCATGAAGATTTTTGGAGCATTAGTGATTCCAAAAGGCATTAATATGAATTCAGAGTGCCCGTATCTTGTACAAAAAGCAGTCTTGGGCATATCTTCCTTCTTCACCCTTACTTGATAATTTCTTGACCGCAAATCCACCTTGGAGAAGTATTGTGCTCCAATAAGATAATCAAAAAAGTCATTGATTCGTGGGAGAGGACACTTGTTCTTTATCATAATTTTGTTAAGCTCATGATAATCGATGCAAAGGTGCATTGACCCATATTTCTTCTTGATGAAGAGGACTGGTGCACCCCATGGTGAAGCACATGGGCATATAAACCCTTTATCCAAATGATCCTATAGTTGTTTCTTCAGCTCTTCAAGATCCAAAAAAACCATTATATACATAGTCTTGGATATTGGGAACTCCCCAGGTATAAGATCAATTGAAAATTCAACATCTCTTCTAAGAGGAAGACCATGAAATTCATTGGGAAACACTTCAGTGAATTACCTCACAATAGGCATGTCTTCAAAGATGGTTGCCTTCTTAGACTCAATCATCTGAGCTAGATACGCGTGCTCATAGGGCAGTAATATCCACACTTGAGATGATGGAGATAAAAAATATTCATCTTCCTCCTTGTACTTGTACAAAATCGGGAGTCAATTCTTCACATGGAGAGTGATTCCCCTCTTACATCAATTTATGTTGGCTCTATATAAAGAAAGCCAATCCATGCCAAAAATTGCATCAAATTCCACCAGAGGGAGTATGATGAGGTTTTCCAGGAAATTTAATCCATAAATTATGATAGGGGAGGAGTTATATTCATGTGATTCAATGATTTCCCCATTTGCCGTACTCACCGAAATCTTTACTTCCATGATTTGTGGTGGTGTTGGGATTATTCTACTAAACTTTTGGGATATAAAAGAATGCGTATAATCTGAATCAAAAAGTATGTTCTCTATTCTTGAATGAATAACTAGCATACCTGTCACCACTTCATTATCAGGGTTCACTTTGGTAGTAGTGATTGAAAAATCTCTCACTTGCTGCCTTAGAGGTTGTTTGTTGCCTCCGAAAACCCTTGGATTAGGGAACTGATTTGAAAGATACCCTGGTTATTTACAGTTGTAGAATTGAACAACGTGTTGAGGTTCGAATGGAGCGTTCCTCTCTTCTGTTGCAACCGCAGGTTTTTCTTGCTGACAGTTAACAGTTGGTGCCCTTATCTTCTACACCTAAATCATTTCCTCATCCCCTTCAGACAATTTACAGGGTGCTTCTTTCTACACCTTTGGAAAGTGAGGTGATGGATCTTCTTTGCACCATTGGATTTATCCATCGGACTGCCAGCATTGAATTCCACCTTATGCTTCTTATCTCCATGATACCCCTAAGATTCTTTGATCTCTATTTCGACCTTAAGGGCCCATCAGACAATTTCCTCATAGTTTTCAAAGTCATGGATCACCATCACTTTTCGTAGTCTAGGTTTCAACCCACCAAATAAGTGGTCAACCTTGTATTCTGGGGTAACGACAAAGCCGGAGGCATATCGTGCAATCCATATGAAGTTTTCCTCATATGCTATGACAGATTCATCATCTTTTTTTCTTGAGGTCAAGAAAATACTTTTCCATCTTAAGTTGGAGGGTGCAAGGAAAATATTTATCGAAAAACATATTCCAGAAATCCTTCCATTACAACTTTTTGATCTCCTCATCAGGCTTTATATTTTTGATCAATTTAAACCATTGATCATCTTCACCCTCCATATGATAAGCAGCCATGAGAACCTTCTCTTGTTCAAAACATTTAAGGATGAAGAAGATCTTTTCAATAGAGTTGATCCATTATTTGGAGATTGAGGGATCAGATGATCCATTAAAATTTGGAGGCCTTTGTCTCATAAAGATTTCGATAGCAACTTGTTATTTCTTAGGGGGGTTGAATGTTCTCCTTGACCAATGTTTCTATTCAAAGAATGAGTTAACTAAGAGAGAAGCGTGACAATGTTCGTGATTCACGCTCCCATCGGATTGAGAATCTCATTAGCATAGTCATCACATTGATATTATAATCAGTTGTTAGCCCAAGTACTCATATTACTAGCCATTGGCTTGAATAAAAGGAAAGTTAGGGGCAACACATAAAGGAAAATCCAAGGAAAAAACAGATGACTTATAAATAACTTTTATTTCCTTAACTTATGAATCCATAGGCTTCAATCTATACTATTCATGATCTACATTCTAACATATATTCTTAAGGGAATTTTTTTAATTCCCTAAATTATGGTTCATACTAAGCTTGCGAATTTACCAATGCATATCCCCCGGGAGTGTTGTAACTAAGAGTGCAGCAAGGCCCATTGTCATTTACCAGGATACCTCGGGTCAAGCCCGAAACTTCTTGTCGGGGTTTCCACCCCTAGGTACATCTGTACCAGAGCTGCCTCTACCTGCTCGTATCCTGACATGGATGTATTTGATTTGATAAAACACTTACTCAATACCAAAAAAAAACTTAGCAATTTTTTTTATTATACTTAGTATTGTCTCTAAGGCTTCACTAGGGTTTTCTAATCCTAATCAAAAAATGACTAAACCTATCCTCTGATACCAACTATGAAAACCCTACTCTTTATTTCATACTTAAACATGATTTATTACATAAAATTCACTTATTACAAAATATAAGGTCAATATCTCTAATGTATTTGGGGATTAGGATCATTACATAACAACTTAAAACATTAAATAAAAAATCTTCATTGAAAAATTCCTTTACATGACCACTACATTCCCTTGTACTTAGCATTTCATGGGATAACCTGAGGACATGCATAAAAAAAGTGATCTATAAAGCCCAGTAAGGGAATATACAAGGAATAGAATGAGGAATATAATACATGTTAGACAATAAGCATATCAATGGAGCATAAGAGAAACATGAAATAAAGGCATGATAAATCATGATAATCATAACACGGAAATGTGGAAACAACACTTAACATGGAATTAGCATGAGCAAAGGCTCATTTCACATGGAGCATGAGTAAACCCTCATTGAACATTAAGCACAATTAAACCCTCATTGAACATGACATATCATGATATTATACTTTACCCAATGCATTGGAGTGCTATCAGGGCGCACCCTTAAACATTTCATTTCATGCATAAGTGTGCCACATGGATCATGTAACATGGAATCAGTCAATATAATAATTTATTACATGATTAATTAATGTGGAATAAATATATGAATGTACCATTAAATATTTATATGTTCAAAAAGGTGAATACCCTTGATAGAGACATTAGTTTGGTATTCACTACACAATGTTCTTGGCTTGGAAAAACACGGTACAAATTCGGTAGCATAATGGCGTGAAATATGAACTCATAAAAAATGGTTTATGAGTGAGAAATGGGTGTCTAATAATATTAAATGAAATGGAAAATAAGTGTTTTATATAGATACATGTCCCAAAAAATATAATGGAATTTATATGCATAATACAAAAGAACTACTTGGATGAAAAAGGGGAGAGAGAAATCCTTCAAGGAATTTCGGCATGGTAACTGGAGTACATGGGAGTAATTAATGAGGGAGAAAGGGGTATCCCATTATCAAAACATAAATAGGGAATTATGGGGGATATGTGAAATCATACCCCTGCATTTTTAATTGAAAACAAAAAGTCATAACAACTTAAAGAAAATTAGATAAAAATGAGAAAGGAAGAAATCCCTTACTTGGAAGTGTGATCCCAAAGGCTTGGGAGAGGCTTGAGAGAGGGTTTTTGAAAGATTGGAGAACCTTGGGAGGATTATATAGATATAAGGGAAGGGGTTGGTCGAACTCTAAAGGATTTGAGTGAAGAGGAAGTGGGAGCTTGTGTGGGTTTATATAGGAAAGGAGAGGGAATTATTTATTATTTAGGTTTGGGACACCACACATTAAACTAATAAAAACCACAATCCAGCCAATGGGTTTTTCCAAAGGGGAGTGGAAAACAATATTTTATGAGTTCAATAGCCAAAATCCTTAAAATAATAGGTTTGATTATGTGGAGGTGAGTAACACTCTCAAGGAAAACAATTTAAAAAGAGAAAATGTTTTATAAGTCTTGAATGGTCCACTAAAGCTTCGTAAAATAAATTAAAAAAAAACCAAAAATCACATCATTTTGATGTTAAAAAATATATTGGCTGAAAATAATGTTTATATTATTTTATTACATCACTATTGTGTCATTATGTTGTCATAAAACACATTATATATTTAAACGATATTTAACTTTTACCCAAAAATTCGACTGTCTTAGAAAATTATTAAAAATTCACTGTTAGATAATTTCAACATCCCGATTCCAAAAATAATATTCATTTTATATAAATAATTTTATAAATATGTGATTTTTTACTTTTAAAATAAAAACTGACATTTACTGAAAATAATGGTTTTTGACCAAAACAGCTTCCAGACCTTAATAAAAATTACAATTGAATTCATCAAAATTGAATGATAATTTATATTTAACAAAAAGAAATTTATTAATATTTTATTAAAATATTATTTAATTCAAAAATCCATTAATTCACCAAAATATATTTCTTAGTTTAATATTAACTAAAAAAACTATTTGCACTTAGAAAACTATTTATAAAGTAATAATAATAAAATGAATGTATATTCATTATTATATACAAAAATAATGCACATAATAATAGTGATAAGGTCTTGTTATATAACCCCTTATAACACCCATAGAAGATCTGAGGGTAAGTTGTGTAATGGTGACAGACTCTTGGGGTGGCTCGGATAACATCGCTTGAGTGGTAATCTCTATTAACTTCCAATTCTCCCATAGTCAGTTTTGCTCAAGCATAATGTGTTCATGCTCGGCTTGGTGTTGGTCAAGAGTGAAGCCTAATGATTCCACCTCCTTTCTGAGCTCCGAAAAATGGGCTTCATACGAGGCAATTCTACTGGATGCGGCCATTGCTTCCTTTGTCTGAGTAAATTGGATTCGTTAAAGCCTTATATTTATACTAATCAGGAAATCACTGTTCAACGACTATGTTAGCAACGGTCACAACTCGTAATAGTATTTTAAAAATCCAAAAACATAAAACCAATGAAGGTCACATTTTATATAACCATAATAAGACATTTAATTGGATCAAGAGGAATTTCCATTAATGAATGTTTGAGTCGTTACATAAGTTTTTTCCAAGAAATGTTTTTTTTAAAATGTTTTACATTTTAAAATTTTATTTTCAAAGATAGGCTATTTTCCATGAGAAATTATCCAGGTGATATTTCCAAATCCATATCTATTTATGATGATATACTTAGTATAGTTTATGACTTACTAGGTATATGATAAAAGGATACCATTATTATTATTTCATTGAATGCTTTATGATTATGATGACTTGTTATTTATGAAACTTGTTTCCTCTCTTTGAGTTATACCATGATATAATTCTTATGAAACCATCTTCCTTTTGTGGGTTGTTATATGATTATAAAAACGGTATCTTTTCCACAAGAAATGAAATGATGATATTTTTATGATACCCATATTAAATCATGGGTTATTATATGATATTTATAAAACCCATATCTTTTTATGGGTCATGATATGATAAATGTTCTATTGTCTTGTGGAACACAAATATATGATTTCATTATATAATGGGTGGGATATATATCTCCATCCAATTAATTGAGAAAAGATTTATATATCATGAGTTAATAATTGGAAGAAAGTTGATGGGTATGATCCACTATGGGAAGATGGAGAGACATGATCCACCATTGGAAGGAGGTGTAACCTAATCCACTCGAAGGAAAGGGCGACGAATGGGGATAGTCTTTTATCCTGCCCAGTAGGTGAATCCCCCATTAATTTTCCTAATAGGTTATTTAAATGATATTTGACTTATAGGAAATGATTTTATATGCTTATGTGTATGACATAAATTCTATGTCTTATTCTCATGTTATGATTTCATGGATTATGGTTGTGATTCCCTTATGATTTGTGTATTATTAACTGCTAATATTTATTCCATGATTGATGTTTATGTTCTTTGAAATGAAGTTAATATTTTCTAATGTTATACTCATTTTCTCATACCCTTATTCTTATTTTATTCTTATGTATATCATATATTTACCCTTAATAAAAATATGATCTCACCCTTTATTATGTTTCCTTTACCCAGGTTATGAAGAATGGTTTTAAGTAGAAGTACTAAACGAGAATACATTTGTGGGAAACATTAATGATCTTTCACTAAGTTTGAAAATTTTGTTCCAAGTTTCCAAATACAATAAATTACTAGGTTCCTTGGGAATTTACTTTTGTAATGTACTAAATATTCAATAATTGTTTTTAGTATCCATATATTTTAATCTTGGGTCATTATATTACATGTCATATAGCTAGCGTACATTCTATGTAACACAATATTATCCCATGTAAATTACACATTGAGTCCCTAGATGTGTAATGTGAGATGGATATAAAAAGAATTACATTCCATGTAACCTATGTATACATAATTTAATTTTTACCCATTTACTTGTAGTACATAGTAATCCAAGTTATACACCACATAAAATTATAATGCGTAATGAAAATTAAGTACAAAATTAAACCAAATTATATATAATGAAATGGTTCACATGTCATGTAACACTTTTATTGAATATTATATGTCTAATAAATTTACACATAAAATTTGGAAGTACACGATGTGTGTGGTCATCATACATGCACATTACACGAGCATTAAAAGTGGTACACACCATGTATATTAATGTGTGTCACGTGTCATACACATGGATTTGACAAATCTTCTGGACACACAGAACTACATGCCATTTATTTATGTGAAACGTTTTGTATGATAATTACTATTTGAATATATAGTATACGGTAAAGACTGTACAATGGTGTTGATTTTTTTAGGTGGGTAAACACCGTGTTTCCTCTATGTACCCAAAACATACATTATTTATTTTCAATAAAATTAGTTTACTTCTTCTATTTAAAAATTAATGTGGATGGGAATCTTATGTATCATTTTTAATTCTCATACTAATTCTAAAGATAAATAAATAATTAATTAATAAGACCATAAATAATTAACTCAAAATAAATTTATCTAAATTAAAAGAGAAATTTAAAATTCCTGCTAGCATGTAAGATTCAATGTCATTGTATGAATGTGACTGATTATGAGTTTGGATGAAATTTTTTTAAGTTGGGATTTTATTTAATATATTATTATTTCATGAGTTTTTATATGTGATAAAATATTATTAAATTAAAAAAATAGTCAATTTTTTATCCCTCTTTAATTTTTTATGTAGGACCTACATGTCGATGATTTATTTTATATATCCCATAGCCCCGGTTCCCCTCACCTATGCGTGAGTAAAATTGTAATGGATGGAGATCTAAAGAGAGTATGCAGTTAAGGACCCATGCTGAGGTGAAACTAGTGAAGAAGATACAAAGGCCGATGGTGGAATAATGCAACTCGATCTAATCCTAGATCAATGAGTTTTTTCTCTAGGGTTGTAGGTTGATTTATCTTTGGCTCAATAAATCAACCATTAATAATATAAAAAACAAGGGACTTTGATTATTTTATTTTTTCAAATTCATTGTTATTTATTTGATTATGTGGATGAATATTTATATTATCATTATACTAGATCAAAAATAGAATAAGATAATAATAAATTAAATATTAAGTAAATTATATGGATTATGTGTAAATTATTTTATCAAAGACTTGGTTACTTAATTATGTTAAATCTGTATAATATTGACATGACATGTAGAGGATAAAAAATAATATTTATGAATAAAAAAATTCCTAAAGTAAATATTAATTCCAAAGCCTTCCATCACTTAAGTTATTAATGGGACCATAATTTAATGTACTTACCTAACCAAAGTCAGAGTGATTTCAATTATCAACGAGATCTAACTAAGGTTTTGGATTGACTTGACTAAGTTATATAAAGGGTTTACTGTTAAAAATGGGATTTGTGTTTCTCATAGGCTAGTGTTGAGTAATTACAAATCAATATTTTGAGTTTGAGGAGTCTAGCCAAAGGATCAAGGAGTTGTGAGCTAGTATTTGGAAAGACCACTGACCTAAATACTTTAAAATAATTATTTAGGCGACTATATAGATTATGAGAAGGTAAATATGGATTGTTACCACTATAATATTGACATGATAGAACATTTTGGGTCAAATGGTAAGGTCTATTGAGACTTTATAAAAAAAGTGAGACTAATAAGATAATTAAAATTATGCCATATTTTTTTAGAAAGATGTCTAGAGAGGCTCTAATATTGAAAAAACAAAGAGTAACATCATACGTACGGATGAAATTTTACATTTATCCCAAAAAAGAAGAGGAATATAGTTGTTGTTTATAGTGTTAAAATGCATAATTCTTTCATCCAAGAAACTTTTTTTGGCAATACCATATGGAATATAATTCCATGATCAAAAAGTGTATGTGATAAAGTAGTTCATGTTGGAGATCCTTTCAAGGAAGTTGATCCGTTTACTTGCCAGTTTCCATGAGAGCTGGCTACGACCCACCCATATTTCATACACGAGCACAGACAATTCATACTAAAACCATATATTCTTCCAATTAATTTGACCAACCATATTAAAATTTCTGATAAATGCCAACATTTTAGCTTCCAAGGTGGTAGAATATCTTCACAGACCGTAACTAGACTTCACCACATCACCCAAAGAATCCCTAAAAGTCCCCCAAAACCTGATGCTCTAGGATTTCCCCTGGAGGCTCCATACGTATTATATTTCAACCATCCATCGAAGGGGGGAGACCATAGAACCTCCATCGTGCCCCCTGTCTTAGAAAAGTAACATCCAACAATCGGATGTTGAAGTATAATGAGCCCCCTAACCAAGTTGAAGCAGTGTTCATTGATCTTGGAGTTGGAAGATTGAATTACCACAAAGATATTTGAGAGATCTATGCATTCAAGAAATATATCCTAGTGATGCACAATGTTCTGTTTGGACCTCCAAACATAGTGGATTACTTCAGCATAGGCAACCCGAAGCAGCACTTTAAGTTACATTGATTGCTGTACTCCAAGCAGGGAATCCAGAAACACTAGAATCAAAATAGTGTTGGGGGGAATTGGATCAAAGATGAGGAGAATTTACTTCCACAGGGAGGAAACAATATTATAAGACAAGAATAAATGATCAACATCCTCAAAATTCTGATGAAAAATGACACACCTCGAGTAAAAAGAGATCCCAACCTTATGAATGTTTTCGTCCACTGAGATCTTGTTTTGTAATAGTCTCCAAAGTAGTGTAAATATGGATGGGAGTAACCATTATTTGTTCAAATAACCTATCCAATTTTAATCAACCTACATCAAATTCTTTTATAAAGATTTAGAGTCTAGAACACAACTCGAATACCATTCCCATAATAATATATTGTCCAGATTAATGAAATAATAGTTACTAAAAATTAATGAAATTTATTCTTGAAGGAATTTAAGATGTTCAAGATGTCCCTTGATAGAGATAATGGTGTCAATATGGTGTTACTCAGTGTTAATTCTCTTAATAAGAATGTTTCCAGTCCAATTAGCATGCCAGAACTGAAGTGAAGAGTTTGAATTAACCACCCAATGAGAGTGCCTCATTATGTTTTGGAAAGAAGAGCACAATCCAAGCCCTAGAGATGAGTCCAGATAACCCTGTTTCATTGTAATAAGTCTTTAATTAAAATTATTTCTAAGAAAATATAGAGAGGAATATTTATTATGAAGAAGGTGTCAGAGGAACTTGGCTTGCAATGCTTGATTAAAATAGCTAAGATTCTTGATGCTCAGTCCACCCAATATGGTAGTCATACAACATTTTCTTTACTTTGTTGTGATGAGTTTAATTCCATCAAATTTAAACTCTAGAAAAAGTTCCTCAGCATTGAATTGAGAGTCTGAACGACTGATTCCAATAACATGTTCACCATGAAAATACACAAGCTGTGAGATAATAAAATGTTTGATAAGGAAAACACATCCTTCCATTGAAAGAGAATTTCATTACCAAAAGTAAAGTGTTTTACTAACTTTGGTTAGGAACGTTGAAAAGTTTGATGCCCTAGGATTTCCCAAAAACATTTTAACTCGAATATAAATAAACATAAGATATCCTTCCCTAAGACCAATGTTGTTGATTAGTTGAGTCTTTCTTATAGCTGAAAAAATTCCTTCCAAAGTAAATGAAGAATTTTCCCCAGTTAATTTTACATCATGACACATTATCACAATGAAGAAGGAACTCTTTAAGATTATCAATGTTCTTACTATCTCCTAGTGTAAAAATAACAATATCATAAAAAAAACAAGTGAGAAGGGGTAGAGATACCTCTGGTCACGTTGATAATGGAATGTTTCCCTTTGTCCACCATATCAATGAGTATTTTTCCCAAATAATATTTAGAAATTGAAAAAATAATGGTAGAGAGGGGGTCCCCCTACTCTACACCCCTTGAACATGTGAAATAACCCACTATTGACCCATTTATTAGGATAGAGATGTGCGATGACTCGATCAACATTTCAATCCATTAATCAAACACCACACTGAATCCAAATCTATGAAAAATTTAGCTAATGATACCCCAATTCATCGTATCAAAATCCTTTCTAATGTCTAGTTTAGGAGCCACATTTCCTCCATGCATTGTTTTCTTGAGAAAATTAAGGCATTCTGAAGGAGTAAGAAGGAATTATTATATGTTCTTTCCTTTTACAAAGCAAAACTGATTCCATGATGCAAATTTCTCATTGAACCGAGCAAACATGTTGGCCCTAATCATTAGAATGACTTTGTGAATTGTGTTCACCAGAGAAACTGGCCTGAATTAACCAATTTCACTTGAATTATCCACCTTATATATGATGGAAATTAACTGAGCATTAAACCCTAGAGGGAATTACCTAGCCCTGAAAAAATGCTTAACCAGCATGCACACCTCATTATGAATAATTTCACAACAAATTTTTAATTTTATTTGAAGCCATCAAGTCTAGGAGAGATATCCTTTTGAGACCAAGCACTACTTATTTGATTTTGAAATCTATCATAATTGATGTAAGAAGCTTATTATCCTCATCAGTAATTAGTTTAGGAATGATTTAGTCTCTAACCGCTTCATTCCATGATATCCCATTGAAAAGATTCTTATAAAAAGAAACAATTTGGTTCATAAGATCCTACCTATTCTCTAAAATTATATCACCATCCTTAAGCAGATCAAGGGGACTATTTACTCTTTTGACCCTTTGAAAGGAATAAAAGAACTTTGAATTTATATCCCCTTCATTAAGCCACCATACCTGGATGATTACCTACTTGATATTTTCCCTAACCCTTAACATATTTTTCAGTTTTAGAGACAAATCAACCTCCTATTGTATGTTACCCGAAAAAATGGACCTTTTAGCCACATCTTGAATGTCATGAAGATGGAATTCAAGTTCCAAAATTTCTGCATCCAATGAGATGAACTTTTCTTTTCTCCATTACCTCAATTTAATCTTAAGAATTATGAGATTGGAGAAGAATGAAAATTGACTTCCCTTACAACTTGTTGAATATCATATCTCTTGAACAATATTTAAGCACTCTAGAAGAGAGGACCATGCATTATTGAAACTGAAAGGAATTGGATTCCCTCTATCATTACCAAGAAAACTTATCAGAATAGGATGATGATTAGAGTTGAGTTTAGAAAGAGTGACAAATTAGATTAATTTCCAAGCACCAAGAATTTCATGATTCACAAATAACCTGTCAATTCTACTCGCCCTCATACTATCAAAATACCTCATATACCATGTGAATTTAGAACTGATGAGATTTATTTCCACCAGTCTGGTTATCTCAATCCACTCTCTAAACTATTTTGTAGAGGTGGTATTTATCACCTAACCCATTTTCTCATCATCATGGAGGATGACATTAAAATAACCTGTGATAATACATGAAATTGAAATATTAATCTCAAGCTGCTAAATCTTCTCCCATAAAAAGCCTCCCATCAACATGATTACTGTAAGCATATAAAATAGAGTAGAAGATTTTATTTCCATCCTTCTTAAGACTTCAAGTGATAATATAATTTTCCTCATCAACAATCCTTAGAGAATAAATCTTATGATGTGATTGTACCCAAATTATATATGGACTTGAAACAGCCTGATTAGATTCCAGAATATTGTACCCTCTACTAATGATCAGATTTCCAAGACTTTTGGAGTTCATATTGGGTTTAGAAATTCAAATTATCTCATGTTTATACCTTCATATAAGGAGCCTTAAGGAATCTTCTGTATCAGGGTTGGATATTCCTAGAAAGTTATAAAAGATAATTTTCATTTTGTTTTTGTTTTGTAGGTCATACCTCATTTTCCCCCAAGATTCCTTACTATTTTTTGGGTTTTTTCTAGTTGAATTTTAGTGGCATGCACACCTTGCTCCCAGTTCATCTTATAGATTTTGGTAATTAAGATAAATTACTTAATTATACTTTTTATTTTGTTGTAGAAAAATATAATGTTCATTAACCTCAATATCCCTATGACGTGGACTTGAAAAATACAAATTCCTAACTTAATATAACTTCCAAGAGTGGTACATACACCTGTACATTATTGTACACCATGAACAAAATCTTTACAAACTATAGTTCCCAATTTTTGATCTATCAGCTAAGGATGCAAGTGATAAAAATCTATTTTTCTACATGAATCATTTGGATGATGTCCTAGATGTGTAGTGATTGATTTTATCATCCATGTTTTAAGAACTATAGAATTCATATGAGAACATGTATTCATATACTATTATCTCCCATATTTATTTTATTTATTAGGATAGATATAGACAAGGGATAAAAGACATCACCAACGAACTCTCTTAGCACAAAATTGGAGTGGGTATGTCAGTTGAACCTCATGTGGTCAAGATGAATGGCTACATTGAGCGTTTAAACATTTTAGGGTTTAAGCTACCCTATTATTTTTTAAAAAATATCATGAATTCCTTAATCACTCATAGATTCCGAAACATTAATTTTAATTTTAATATGAATATTGATAAGTCTATCATAGATATACTTAATCTTTTGTTTTGTTGAAAATGACATGATAGATGAGAAACCTTTTTTTATTGAATAATAGAAAAAATGGAAAAGTGATACAAGTGTAACACTATGTCCAATTATTCCTGAAAATGCACTTCCAATGTGATTAAGGTCAAGGAAAAAACAATTGAGTAGGATACTGTCTATTCTTCAAGTGGAAATATGGTCCATTGGAAGTACTACAATATAAAAAATAAGTAATGAGATGTATCAGGAGCATTTTTTATACAGTGAAATATTTATTTTTATAAAAATTGGGTATTAGATACAACATTTGGTGCTCAATTTTGTATTAAATTATATGATAAAAAGTATATTATGAAGAGTTAACCAAGGTGAAGTGGATATACTTGCCACTAATGAAGCTAGAATCAATGTAATGTCTACCGAAGACTATCGTTTCACGTAGCCAATATTATTGATGTTATTTCTAAATAACCCTTATCATGTTCCAAACATTACTAAAAATATCATTTCGGTATCCAATTTTGATATGGATGATTTTATTTTCAAATTTCACAATAAAAGTTTCTACTTTTATAAATATAACATATTCTATGGCATACACAACTAAATAATGATTTTTAGGTGTAGGAATATGAAAATCAGTTGTTAGAAATTGATAAAAATATAGTTCACATGACTCATATCACACCAAACTCTCTAATAACCATCTATTTTATATTAATGAGATGTTCTTGACAAAATTATATCAATATGGGTATTTATATTATTTTGAAATAAAACCACTTAGTATATTTCATGCTTGTTTACAAGGAATGATGATAAAAGTTATATTTAGTGTTAATAGTGAAAGGGAAAAAATCTTCTATAATTGGTTCATATAGATGTGTGTGGGAAATTACCCATTTATGAAATGGGTTGATACTCATACTTCATAAATTTTTCCAATGACATTAGTAAATATTTATATTTCTATTTAATGAAGTATAAATTGGATTCCTTTTAGATATTCAAGGGGTAAAATAATGAATTTTATAATCAACTTTTTAAGAAGATAAATAAACATGAATCAAACTATGGTGGGGAATATATTAACCATTATTCTATTGATTATCTATGAGATTTTGTGATATTATCCCAATCCACACAACATTATACACTATAATGGAATGGTTTAAGTGAAAAAAGGACCCACACCTTATTGGGAATGGTGAGATAAATGATGAATCATGCCTGTATTATATTATCATTCTGAGGATAAAAATTACATACAATAACATACACTATAAAGGAAGTGCTAAATCATGTGAACAATGGAGTTCCATTAATTTTATTAAGTTTAACTAAATCCTTTTTATCACATATGTATGATTGGTGTTTTTGAAGACATTGTTAAAGACTATTAATCTAAATAACATTCACCCCTTGGTATAATGTATATCTTTGTAGGATATCCTAAGGAAATTAAATGGTATTAACTATATAAACCCAAAAAATGTATTTAATTGTTTCTAGATAAGCGTCTATGCTATATTACTTAAGGGGGATCATTATCCAAAAGAGATAGTTAGAGAAATATTGGCTTCAATAAACTTAGGGATCAGTATATATAGAAGTTGACATATGATCCTATTCCATAATGCACCATGGAATAGGATATTCTAGATACCCAAGTACTACATATTAGTATAAGAGTGTTCAGATAACTAGAGAGATATGTTTTTTTTAGTAACTAATGGCGGTGAATCATTATTAGGTGATAATAATGATCCAGTATCCTATAAATAACTATTAAGTCTCATAGAAGATACTATATGACAATAATCCATGATGAATGAAATAGATTCCACATACCAAAATCATGTTTGGATCATGGTAGATCCTACATTGTATATATATCCCATTGGTTTTAAATGGGAATTTAATATTAAACTGGACAGGAAAAGTACAATTAGTATCTATAAGGATATACTAGTAAAAAAGGGTTTAAACAATATCAATACATTAAATATGATAAAACGTTATCACTAGTTGCTATGATAGAATACATTTTAATTCTACTTTACATAATAGATTACCATGATTATAAGATTTGTAAAATAAATTTCAAAACAAAATTCCTTAATGATAAATTTTTTACGATTTCAATATGACTTAAACACAAGGGTTTGTGACAACAAAAAATGCGAATAAGTTATGAAAATTAAACATATCAATTTTTGGGTGGAAACAAGCATCCATATCATTTAACAATCACTTTGATGGTTCCATAATGGAATTTGGTTTCATAGAGAATGAATGTTAGCAATGTGTCTACAAGAAATTTAAAGAGAGTTTGATCATTTTTATAATAGCATATATTGATGACATATTACCAATTTAAAATTAATAAAAGTCTTATAGTCTGTTAAGATGTGGTTTAACACATAATTCTCCATAAAAGAATTGGGTAAATCCACATACATTCTTAGGATCAAGATCCATCGTGATAGATCCAAGAAGGTTCTTGGATGAAGTCAAGGTAAATATATTGATAGAATACTGAATATACCTAGTATGGAACAATCCAACACATAATTATTGTCAATTTCATTTGAAATAAATCTATTGAAGAAAATGTGTCCACAGAAACAAGATATATAGATGATTAAAAGGATTCCATATGCATCAATAATAGGGTTAGTAATATGTGAATATATATTTATTGAGAATGATGTTTCTTACCCTTGATAATGGTAGGAATATATCAAGATGATCTTGGAGACTTCCATTGGATTCCAGTCAAGACTATACTTAAGTATATGAAGCATACTAAGTATATCTTCTCTGTTTATATATGAGATGATGATCTAGTCACTTTGGGATATACTAATTCTAGTTTTCAAATAGATTAAGATGATATAAAATTGAAATAAGGATATGTATTCACCCTCATTGGAGGATATGTGATATGGAAGAGCTCAAATAAATTAGTGGCCACCAATTATATAGTATATTCTAATTATATTATGTCTTCTAATGCAGTTATGAAAGTGATATTGATATAAAAATCTGTCTAGGAGATAGATTTGGTTCCTAATAGAAAGTATCACATCACACCCTAATATAATAATAATATTTTTGTGGATCATTCCATGTATCCATGTTCACATCACCACATAAAACACATACTTTATACAGATCATCTTTTGAGGGATTTTGTTCATAGTTGAGGCCACAATAGAATGATTTTTGATGGAATATAACTTGGTGGACCCATTGAATAATTTCTTATTATACAAGAACCATGAATATCACATGGGTTCTAGTGGGGTAAAATTCATTAATAGTTTGATAAGGTGAAAGTGAGAGTTTGTTAGAATTTTTTCCCTAGAACTAACTATATTGTACTTTAGATTACTTGTATATTTAATGTCCTAAATATTAATAAATATCTTATCACATATTAAATATTCTTCAGAATTAAATTAATTTGAAACTTTCTAAGAGTATTTATTATATTAAAATGTCATATAAGTTTCTTAAAATTATGATAATCTTGAATTACTATAAGCATATTCACTAAATTATATCCTATATTCAGGATAACATTCTATGAAGAGACATAAAATATGTTTGAATATTGGATGAATGATTCTAGTAAGTGGATACAACTTAACATCATGAATTTTACACTCAATAATCTCTAATATAAGAGATTATAAGGGAATACCCTCCACCATGAATTCCAAAAGTTTATATGCCCTTTGATTTTTATATATGAGAGTTAATACAATGATCCTTAGACATGATATTATTATTAATTCATATCACAATTCATGTACTTTGATGTATTAACAAAATATATGTTAATATTTGATCACATTGAGGTAGGAAATGTAGTGTACTTTACAGGAAAAATTTCAATAATGAATAAGTCAAAAAAATATTTGAACCTTCTAAACAAGTAAGATGATATATCATACACTTTGATTGTATTGAAATTGTTGAACTAATATTCATTGGGCATGATATTTTATCATTTAATTTTAGAAATTCAATGAAATATATATTGAGAACATAAATTAAAGACAAAAGTATGAAACCTCCATGATTTTAAATATATAGGAAAAAGGATTATATTTCACACTGAGTTTTCATATATAGTTGTTCTCATTTCTATATTAACTTCTTTCTCTATGACATCATCAATGTGTTGCCAGATGCTGATCTTAGACTTTAGACATTCTTTCCTAATGCCATTATGAAATAAACTTAGAGGGTAAAAAACATAGTGTATCTCTCAATATAAATTAAATTATATTGGATTTTAGAAATAATAATAAATTTTATTCTCTAGACTAAAGAATAATATTTGTTTAGGATTTATTTATCACAAATATTTAATCACCTATTATATTCATGTTAGAATATATATGTGTTTCTAATATTAAATAAATATTTATTCACAAGACTATTTAATGAAACTATTTATTTATACATATTTATTTATTACCAAGTTAATAAATAATATTAATTATTAAAAATTATGTATTTAGTTACCTGAGTATTACAATAAAATTTTATTCACACAATCATGAATATAATATTTATTTATTTATTTATAAAATGAGAAATATTTATTTATTATTTGAGGTTTAATAAATACTGAGGATATTTTATAGGCCTAGTTAATTTCATGATAATGGGAATGATATAATATTAATTATCATTTAAATAAGTAGAAAATTATTTATTTTATAAAATGATAATTCTTTGTGCACGATGGCACATGATATTATTTATTATTATTATTATTGGAATGGGGGAATATATTAGGGTTAATATTTGATTAATACCCTTTGTGTAATTATCAATATTAAACCCAAGAATTATATATGTACCCACATATATCATTTTAGAGATGTGGGAGATCACATGTGTTCTATAAAACACATCATCTCCCTAGAAAATTATCTCTAAAAAAATTATAGGGTTCCTCTCCAAATAGAGATAATTATTCCACCTCCTTTATCCCTCTAAAGACAGAGAGAATGAGAGAGTCATACCTTATGCCTGAAGTATTGTGTTGCGATCAAGACAAAAAATGAAATATTTTTGAATAATTCATGCTATCACCTAGAGTTATATTGGATTTTTTTGAAGATTATGTGGCACATGTGGATCATCATTATATTCAATTCATTTTAGATCATCTTATCCAAATGACGGTAAAAAAAACAAGGGGTTTGTATGATCAAAATTTTCATTGAAGAAAGAATCTCAAGATTGAGTTAATTCTTCTTATTAAATTAATTATAAATTTAACATGAAATATCATTTCATCTTGGTTATGGGATCATTTACTTGTTTTTTTGGGAATATTTGTTAGACAAGATGGTTTTTATTACTGTTCTTGTGGATTATACATTGAATCTGATAAAATCCAAGTTGAGAATGTGTCTGAAAGATTCTTTTATTGAGCACATATATTTCAAACCCACATTGTATACATCATACTAATCCTCATAGAGCTTCTCTAGATATGGTAAAATAGGAATTGGAATTGAGGTATACCCCCTACAACTCTAGAAATGAAAACTCACATCTATCATTTTAAAGAAGATTCACTACCTTCATATTAAATTCCATCATTTATATTACTAAATGAATGATTCCATGAATGATCAAATGATAAAATCCAACACGCCAAAAAAAAACATTGAATTTAAAAAACATGATTGGGTATTTTCCATGACATCACAACTACTACATTTTTTAGTATCCTCTAATTTTTATTATTCATAAAAAATATTCCCACACTATTTCACCTCTTGGATCCAAAAATTTCAATTATGATTTCTTAAGATATTTTCTATAATATCTAAATTTATCCAATGAAATAGTAAAATATTTTCCAGGTTTCTTATAAGATCATTAATATATCAATATTTCATTCATAAATACTATTTAAGATGAATCTATATAAGGATGAAAAACTCTGTTCACTAAGGCTATGAAAATAATTGGTTTACATTAGGATTTATGAGGACTACTCAATTGTTGTTTTTAGTTTATATGAAAGATAAACTATGGTATAATATTTAGTCTTATAAGAGAAATGGAAAATGTATTCAATAGTAGAATGTGATGTAGTCAGAATATACCATATTTCGATGTACGTGCATGTGGTTTTTAGTTCACTGCATGATGGGATATATTGGAGTTAGTTCATTGAAATTTGGATATGATAGGTGTGTTAATCACTACCAACACGGTTTTATGAAAAGGCAGTAAAGAAATAGTGCACTGTTATTATATCATTGTTTAGAATTTAGGCTAGGTAATTCGATTGGGAATCAACAACCATTTAGTACACTGAATGAAATACCAAGAATGTTTGAGGTTGGTAAAATTGGTTGATTAGTTGGGAACCACTATATATAGTGGAAAAGATCACATGTGGAGGTGTTGAGTAATTATTTTGTTTAGTGAACTACATGTCTATCCAGTCACATTTATTTTAAAACTTTTATTTTTGATGAATCCGTGATTGTAATTATTCCCTCATAGATGTAGGTTGAATGTCTAAGAAATATAGATTTTTTTCTATTTTTCTTCCTTTAATTTACATTATTTTTTTACTAAATGATTGGGTGAAATAAAATCAAATAGGCTAAAGTAATTTGAACTCAATATATTGATTTGGATGATGTGATTATTCCAATTTCTAAAACACTAATGTTTGGAGTGTTTCTACTAAAACATTTTTCCATCATTGTCGTTCTGGTGAATGAACTTCTTGAATATTAAGGACTGTATGGTATTCTCAATAATTGGTCTCGTGTACTTGGTTTATTCATCAGAAACTCAATAATTCATGTAGCAAAATATCATTTAGAATTATATCTTTCTCAAATGTGTTTAGAATTTAGGTGGAGTTACTGTATTCATAAAGACATCATTATAAGATAGTGAGTTCCATCTAGAATAATTATATGTATTAAATTTTGGTTTTAAGAGGATAAGGTTAGAGGACTAGCTTATCAAGGACCTAAAAATTATGTTAAAGGGAATTATGCCATATTTTGTGGATAAATGAGAATGGGAAAGACTATATTTGAAGGCATTGGGTTTGGTGAGGATAAAATTCACCATAAATGTGGTTGTGAACATCTGGTAGAAGAGGTATATAGAAGAGATAATGTCAACCCTGATATATATATACAAGAATCTTACTTCATAAAACAAAGTTTGTTTAATGTGACAAATATTGTGCATGAGGCTATCATAAGGAAGGTCTATAGTGTATCATGGGAATGATTTCAACTAGATATAGAGATAAATTGAGTTTTTTAGATAAAATTCATAGATGATGTTTGGATCATACTATTGGTATCATCTTTTTCATAATCATAGGAAATAATGGTAACAATTGTGAGTAAATCTAGTGAAAAACTAGCTCGATACTCATAAATGTACAAAACACGATTTTGAATAAAAATCCCTAAAAGAAGGAGATTCAAGCACATCCTGGAAATGCATTGATTGCATATGGAAGAGGCCACTCACCTCATTGAAAAAGACTAAAAAATATGACGACTAATAAAGAGAAAGGAGTATAGGTAAATCTAACGGACCCAGGACAGTATGATTACACAATGGTTAAAAGGGTCATCTAAAGAAATATTTTCATGAACTTAAAAGAAAATAATGGATAGTTTTTTCAGGATGATCAAGGTATGTGGAATCAAATTATAAGGATTTCTCCAATATACTCTTGAGTGTTAATAATCAAGTCGAATCATGGATTATATATTTCAGTTCATTTTTATAATATACTGATGAAAAGGGATGTATAAAAAATCATGTGTATGAAATATTTGGAAGATAACATATAACAAATGATAAAGCTATTTACATCATGGGGAAGGGGATATGAAAATATTAATAAATAAAAGCAGTCTCCTTGAGCTAAAATATGTCAAATATATACTATGTCTCTTGAATAACATGATCTCATTCAGAAAATGGATGCATAAGGTTATGGAAATAACTTTTGAAATAGAGTGAGGAAAATAACTTGAGAATCCAAAGTTATACCAGAAGTGTACATGATAAAACACTTTTTTTGAATATAAAGGAACAGGGACCAACTCTTATTAATACTTTACTTTCTTAAAGTTCATAATTATGGATTGCTAAATTGGGATCTTCAGTGGGAAGTGTATGTAGGGTTTATTAGAAAAATCATGTTATAGATAGATCATAAAGACTTCATAAGTTATGATATTTTCATACTCATTATGAAATGAATGGTATCTCAATATTTGACCTAAAAACACCAAAATTTTGAAATCTTGAACTTTTACATAAAATGTCTAGAGACCTTCCCTAGTCAAATATCAGAGAGGATCAAAGTATTTTTTGACATTAATTAACAATTACTTGTGAAAAATATGGATATACTTACTAAAATATAAATCACAACTATTTGGAGTATTTTTAGTTGAATGATATGGTTTAAATGGAAACTAAAAGCAGGTTGAAGATCTTGACATAAATCAATGGTTGTGATTTTATTAGATGAATTTTTTGATAACTTATTCAACTATAGTGGTATTAGGCATGAAAACAATGTAACTGGGATGCCTAAAAAATGGAATAATTGAAAAAATAAATCATTTATTGATGTAGAAGGTGTGGTGAATTTAGCTGCATTATGAAATGATGAAGTATTTTTGGGTTGAAAAAGTTAACACACAAGTTTACTTAATCAATAAGATCCCCTTAAAACTAATGGGACATGAGCTACTAAAAGCACCGATTCTTAAAAAATACCAATTTTAACTAACATTTTTATTTGGAAAATTTTATACTATGTATATAGGGATGAAAAATATTGAGATAAGCATTATGAAAAGTATTTTACATTTTTCATTATGAATTACAGAGATGAAAATCTAAAATTTTGACTTTGGGATAGTGAAAATGTAAAGGTCATCAGAAGTAGGAATTAACTCTTTAATGTGTAGGTCCTATATAAGGATAATAAGTTTGAAGAGAAATTATTTACATATAGAGAAATATTTCCAATCCATGTTAATATAAGTGGGGTTTCTAGAGAATTTCATGTTACATAGAATTCAAAGAGCTCTTAATCATTCGAACGTTCACAAATTCTAGAGAAAATTTCATAGGGGATAAGAAATTTAAATTTTCAACTAGTGAATGATATATCCAAAATCAAGAGATGTGCCGATGCTCAGTGTAGATTCCTAGATTATAAAAATATAGAGGTTTTAGTTTCTGAGAGATAAGTGCCACATGCAACATTATGAATATCAAAAAGAGTCATATGATTGGTATATAGGTATGAAAATAACTTGAAAATTTCACTTTTAATTGATTGTGTAGAACAAGATACCTCAAATAAAGTGAATATAATTAGTGATTCTAATAATTTGGAGGTTTATATTAAGGATGATTTGGATTTAAATCATGAGAACAACACTTAAATATCTTGTATATCTACCACCTGAAAAGTGGGAACTTGAAAACAAGTGAATTTTCTAGTTAAAAGAAAAATTTGATGTAAGGAGAAGGTATAAACAAGTTTGGTGGTGAAGGTGTTCCAACATAAGTATGGAATTTACTTCTCTGAGATATTTTATTTGGAAGTAAATCACAATTCTATTTGAAATGTTCTAATATTTTTAATTTTTAGAGTTTTAAATCTATAAAAAATTGACCAAAAACATATTTTCTTTATAAGGATTGAGATGAAAAAATTCTTTAAGAATGAACATTTTGGTTTTTTGGATCAATGGAAAATGGTATTAGTGTGAAAAATTCAGAAAAGTATCCACCATTTCAAACAAGAATCTATGTAATGAACTAGATGTTTGAATCTTTTATGGAGGATAATGGTTTCGTGAGAAGAAACTTAGACCATTGTTATTACTAGAAAGAGTATGATAATTGGAACATAAACATTTTTCTACTGTATATGGATGATTCAATACCAGTGGATCTTAAAATTCAATTAATTCAAAAGATAAAGATGGAATTTTCATGAAATTTTAAAATCAAATATCATATTGAAGAAAATAATATATTTTTTTATGAGGACCAAACATGATTATAAGACTATAAGATTGGTTTTATCATAAAAAAAAAATCTAAATGTTGTTGAAAAGTTTGGAATGAGATGATGTAAGTAAGTCACAAATCCTCTTACCATCCACTTAAAAATTTCAATAGAAAATACACCATACATGAATGAAGACGATAAGAACATTATGAGAGTAAAACATCCCTCATATATAAGAATTATCATGTATTACATGGTGTGAACTCATGTGATGACCCAATCATAGCTTATTCATAAGTAGGCCGGCCTGATTTCCACATAACAATAAGCACGCCTCCCCATACACTAGAGGCTGTCTACTAGAAGTGAAGCTCTATGATGGTATGGTGGGGAGACTATACCCTCTTCATCATAGTTGATCACAACAGTATATAATAAAAATAAATGCAGGAATAATAATCATGAATTCGTGAAAAAATAAACTATCTAGATAAAAATTACATACATATATAATGACCAATATCCTATATAAAAAATGATGATGTTATGTTGCTATAAAAAAAGAGGTCTATAAGGGTAACAATGAAGAAAACATATGAATAACCTGTTATATATAAATATAAAAAGACCAAAATCTATCTTCAATAGAATCACAAGAATACTTCATCCTATACTCATGTACTTCATCATAGTATAGAAAATAAAGTGTCCATATCTGGGTTCTTCCCATTGTCCCAACCTACATCCACGAAGTTTGTCAGTGTACCAATTGGCCACCCAAATTGGATCTGAGTAAAACTCAGTTGGCCACCACCAATGGTGTTTATCATTATCCAACCATTGAATATAAAACTAATTGTATGCAAGTACTATAATAATGTAAGTAATAATATAACTAAAACTAAATTGGATCAGGTTCTTGAGGAGACACTTGTCCAAATCCACATGCTTCGGTTTCATTCAAAATGTTTCTAAACTAGTGAAATGATAATATATATATATATATATATATATATGTGTGTGTGTGTGTGTGTGTGTGTGTGTGAGCATGCATAATAATATACTTGGCTTGTGGAATATAGCCAAGGCATCCATGTATAATAATCATATAAAGGAACTATAGGTTATATGGTATATCATATTATAATATTAGAGGTCTTATAGTTTAATTGAAGAGCATCAGTCTAACAATCACAAATATTAAGTGGGATACATTATCCAACAACCTCAATAAAGGGTGCATGGAGAATCATGTCCAAAAGTTCTTATTTAATGATGTGGATCTCCATGTCTAACATCTTGAACCATGGGGTAGGCATAAAGCATCATGTACAATGATTCCTAATGAATTATGCTGAACACCTTGTCCAAAATCACTTAGTCATTTCAAAACAACTAATAATAATAATTAGGCATCAAACAACTCTGTTTAAAATTCATTCAACTATAGAATACCGATTAGCCCATCCAAGTCATGTTGAATTTGAACCTAAATATCTATATCAGCATAACATATTGGATGGTCATGGATAGTAAAATATCCATACAATTTAACAATCCAATAAATATAATTTTTCAATTTCATCTATAAAGGATTAATCAAGCATAAGATAAGAAGAAATTGAATGGGGGGGGGAGGAATGTGACAATGTCTTACCACTCACTTTTAATGTAATTTAATTAAGAGTATCATTTATATGTGATAACCCTAAAGAACCAAGGAAGTTGGTTCAATTCCATAGCCATGTATAAGGTCCAATCATGAAGCCAAACTATTTAATTTTTTTAATTTAAACAACTTATTTATGAATGACAAATAAACACAACTAAATAGTTAGTAAAAATATATAGAAAGTCATTGAATTCATATAAATTTAAATCAAGACACACAAAGGGGTTGTTCTTATTGAGGTAAACAACCTCAAAATATGGAATTTTTGTCATAAGGACTAACTAAATTTAGGTATTATCAATTAATTTAAATAATTTCACATTTAAGGTGTGATACAAGGAAATTAAATCATGTGACACAAAAAATAATGATATATAAATCAATATTTTTTTGGGAAGTTACTAAACCACATACCTTATATTGGAATATGGATCCTAATCTGATATTAGATTTATATTCAGGATAGAATTAGAGAAATCACAAAACTAGACAGACACCTTAAAAGTAGTACATATAAGTTTTCATTAAAATAAAGTTCAATTTCAGCAAGATAAAATTATAAAACTTGGAATAGGAATCATATAAGTACTAGTAATATATCAACTTGGGGTCCACATAACCCATTCCCTAGGCTGGTGGGTCACATGGTCTCAAGTGTGCATCCTTGTATGCTAGAGGCTACTGGCTAGCAGTGAAGGTGTAAAGGTGGTATGATGGGGGAGACTATACTCTCTTATCAAAGTGGTATAATGGATAAAACATATATCAGTCAATAAAAAATCATAATATAAAAATACAGAATAAATAAGTGGTTTAAGAATAAAAAAACTAGAAAACTGATAATATAATCAAAATCAACTAAGGTAGTTTCAATACATGGATGAAAGACATGGTGATATAAAAAGGGAAACATGGGAATATGTTTAAAATCATTCTATATAGAAGTAAAAAAATGAACAAAAATATACTCCACTAGCATCTCGAGGGAATGCTTGGTCCTCTTCTCCTAATATCCAACTATAAGTAATCATATCAACAATATTTTGAAGGTAACTTTACCTTATCAATACCTACAGATAGATAATATTCTCATGTTGGACCCTCTGTGAGATAGTTCTTTTAATAACCACAAATCACGCCACTTTACAAATGATGATAGTTCACATATTTTGTTATAACTAATGTTAATCATGTCAATGAATATTTATAAATGAATAAATTATGTCACATTGTATAATACATTTTAATAAGTCAATAAAATATAGATATTTATGTTTTAATATATTTACATGTGTATATTTACATGTAATTATGAAATTCACTTAATCTAGTGCTATTATGTATAAGACAGACACTTTGTATGTTTCTTCAAAGTCACTGACACCGATAGTTCAATGGAGTCATCATTGGAGGACTCATCTATGAGAACTCACTGATCGAAAAATACACCACTACAGGACTCACTAATAGAAAAAATGACACACCGATGGACAAGTCACTGATGATCATTCACACATATAGTTTAAGTGACTCACTGGTGAGATGACTCATTGATGGATGACACACCATCTGTTCAAAGGTCATACTGATGGATGATTCACCGATGGAAAACACACCGGTAGTTCAAAATGAGTCACTAATGATGATTCAATGATTCAAAAATAGACCTATAGCACAAATTAATTATTGATACCCCTAGTCACCAATACTGATCGAAAGGACTCACTGATATAGAGAGTCATCGATGCTGACAGACAGATGCAGACATACTGATACTTATGACTCACTAATAGTCATAAAAATAGTTTTTAATTTATTAATTCAAATTTATATCTAACTGTTATATTTATCAAAATTAATTTTTATGAAATTATTTAATGTTTTCTATAGGATATTTAGAGGATAGTATGAGGTACATGCACGTGGGAAGATCTTTGTGTCTACTGGACCTCAAAGTATAAAAGAATGACAAGATGGATCATTCAAGATACGAAATAAAAGGTGCAGTAGTGAAAGAAAGTGAAAAAGTGTAGAAGAACACCTATAATTCTCAATTATACTTCAAAATCCGAAGAACAGAAAAGAAAGAACACACATGGAGATCAAGAAGACATGATAAACCTGTTGAGCTAACATAAACATCTTAACAAAAAGAAGATGAACATTTCACACTTCTGGAAGCTAGACCACAGAGACTAGGATACTCCGTTTTGGAGTAAAATTCTGGAAGAGGACTCAAAATTCATTTCCATTACATCAAACAAGTCCATAGTTTCACTGCATAGCACACATAGAGTTCTAAACCATACTATACATATTTATCTCTATTATGTTCAATTATTTACATTTCTTACCAATGTGTGTATTAGTATAATACAAACACTAAATCCTATTCATAACTAGAAGATACTTTATATCCTCAAACTTACACTCTATTTATCCATTTGTATACCATATAGAAATGTGGAAGAGGTCGTGTGTGACCTGTTTTTGTTTATCCCCTGAAGAACTGTGGTAGAGGTCAAGTGTGACCTAGACAGCCTTGTGTACTATTGTGAACCCCGATATAGGTGATCATCATGTTGAGATGATTAAGTCTCTGCTTGAGATTGAACCACTTGTTTTATTTCTGCTGTGTTTTTACCTTTTAGTTTTACTAGATTTTTATAACATATTTTATAAAATTAAATATAACTCTGATAGTTAGTTTAGAAATTGTTTATAATATTTCTGAACTAGTATATTAGTTTCAAATGTTATATTAATATTCAGATTAGTATAGTTGATAACTAATCAATCTTCTGAGAAATTAATTGAACATTTAGAAATATTATTAATTCACTAAAAACTGACTTAGAATATATTTTTAATTGGGGAATATCTTCAAAGAACCAATTCTTAAAAGAAATTTTTATAAGTACTCAATTCACCCCTTCTTGAGTATTCTACTTCGACTAACATTTGGTATTCGAGGAATTTGTAATTTTCCATTTTCAAAGATTTTTCAATCATTTTAAACTATTTTTTTAGTTTCATTTCAAAGATCTAAAAATTTCTGTTAATACTAAAATATTACCTCTTTAAAATGTTGTTCTAAAAGTTTACTATGGATAATATACTAGAATACACTGCTACCAACAATCCTCTATTCTTTAATGGAACAAATTATGCACAATGGAAAATTAAAATGAAAATGCACTTAGAGAGTATGGATTTTGAAGTTTAGTCTTCAATTGTGGATGATTATAAGATTCATACTACTACTAGAACCATGTTGGATGACCCAACTATGAAGGATTATAACAATAATTGAAAACCCATGAATGTCTTATACTATTCTTTAAGAGATATGGAATTTAACAGAATTTATGCATGTAAAATAGTCTATGAAATTTGGGACACTTTGTTTGTTTCACTTGAAGGAACTTCTAGTGTTAAGGAAATGTGAATTAACACATATACAATTAAATATGATAACTTTAAGATGAAGCTTTATGAGCCTATTTCTGACATGTATCTAAATTTTAATGAAATAGTGAACACTATGATCTCTCTGGGAAGATATTTTACTACCAATGAACAAATTATAAGGATTCTCATATGCTTAACTAATAGATGAAGAGGAACTTCTATCTCAATTAGATAATCATGTTACATAAAAAAATTACCTATCAAATAACTTATTGGAAAACTAATTATGTATAAAGAAGAGTTGAAAATCCATAAAGAAGAGGAGTATTAACATAATAAAAAATATGTAGCCTTCAAGACCACTACCTCTAATAATAAGGAAAAATAAAAGGTGTTAGCCCCTATTGAAAGCTCCAGTAATGATGACTCAATATATGATAGGGATTAAGATATGGATCAACTGGCTAGAAGTTTTAAGAAATTTTATAGAAAGAAGAAGTTTTTCAGGAAGCCCAATTATAAAGGAAGATATGATTGTAAGGGAAACTAGAAAAAGGACTAGAAAAAAAAATTACAAATTAGAGGAGATTTTCTTCTATGAATGAAAAAGTAGATGACATGTCAAAGCTGATTGTCCAAAGTTAAAATAAAAAAAGAATTATGAAATTAGGGACAATAAGTATAAGAAACATATTAAGGACACCTAGAGTGCCTCTAAGGATAAATCTAGTGACTCAAAATCATCTCATGATGAGGAAGATGACATGGAAAGTATGTGTTTTAGGAAATACACATCTGAGGTAACCATAGACTGTCCTACACAAAATTCTTATTATTATAAAAATGAAAGTGATTCTAAAAATATTTCAAGTGATAAACTATTTTAATACTGTAAAATGATGGAAGAGACTTGTAATGAACTAAAAGATAAATATAAATATTTTAAAGAAATAACATGCTCTTAATGTAACTATTAATTTTAAACTTACTACTAAAAAGTAAAAGAATGATCAATTGATCAAGGAAAACAATGAATTAAAAATGTCTAATGAGAAATTGTAGAAGGATTTAGAAAACATTAGAAATTGAAAAAAACAATCTTACTTAAATTCTTTGTAAAAAGATAGATCCTAAGTACACTTCTAGTATTGGATATCAAACTGGGAAAAGAAATTTATCTAAAACACATTTCATGACTAAATTTAGAAAATATGCTTCTTTGACACAAAATCATAATTTTAATGCAAGTTCTAGTTCAAATTTTTTTTATTACATCATGTTTTTCTGGACCAAATAATGGTTATTTTATAAATACTTAATATTCTACATATAGAAATCCCATCTGATAATTTTGTGTTCCTAATGCCTTTATTACTAATGTTTATGGACCCAAACAAATATGGGTACCAAAAATTTTCTTTGATATATTATTTTGTAGGTAAACTGCCTAAAGAGTTCCTGTAGAAATATTTAGTACTTGGAAAGTGGATGTTCAAGACACCTGACATGATACTACTCAATCTTCAAGAATCTCATCGAAATTGATGTAGTACATGTCACATTTGATTACAATGGTAAATAAAAAAGCATTGTCTTTGGCCCAATTGGTAACCCTAACTCTATTTCAATTTAAAAAGTACTCTATGTTTATGGGTTAAAGTATATATTTCTTAGGATATCTCAACTGTGTGATTATGGATTTAATATCAAATTTAAAAATGATTCATGAATTGTTTTTGATTCCAAGAATGACCTAGTATTTAATTCTCTTAGAAATGATAATGTATATGTTGTAAATTTAGACACACTAGAATCATGAAATGTCTCTTACCTAAGTGCCATTCACAAAGAGTCTTGGCTCTGACACTAAAGACTAAGACATTGTAATTTACAATACCTTATGAAATTAACAAGAAAAGGCTTAGTTAAAGACTTTCCCAAATTAGAGTTTCCAGACAATAGAGTGTGGAATACTTGTCAAAAGGGAAAGAAACATAAAATTTATTTCAAACCAAATAAAGAAGTTACAACTTCTTAACATATCGAGTTTGTTGATATGGACTTGTTTGAACCATCTTGAGTTTCCTGTCTTAATGGGAGTCACTATGTTTATGTTCTTATATATGACTTCTTTATGTATACTTAGACCTTTTTCTTTGCTCACAAAAGTGAACCTTCCTCTCACTTTATCATGTATTCTAGGACTATAAAAAATATAAGTGGACTTAAAATTAAATCCTTAATAAGTGACCATGGACATGAGTTTGAAAATAAATACATTGAATCTTTTTTTCTCACAAAATGGATATAGTCATAACTTCTCTGCCCCCATGGAAACCTCAACAGAATAGTGTAGTAGAAAGAAGAAATAGAACCCTATAGGAAATAACCCGAACAATGCTCAATTAATATAACCTACCAATTTATTTTTGGACTAAAGCTGTTAATAAATCTTTTTATATAATTAATAAATTCTTAATCATACCTATACTTAAGAAAACTCCTTAAAAGTTCTGGAATAATAGGAAACCCAAGGTGAATTATTTTTCAATATTTGGATGTAGAGGTTATATTCTTAACACTGAAGATAATATAGATAAATTTACCTTGAAAAGTGATGAAGGAATATTCCATGGATATTCAACATCAAGAAAATCTTATAGTGTCTTTAATAAAAGAATAAAAATATTTGGAGGAATCTGTACAAGTCAAGTTTGATGAAACAAATCCACATGAACCTAATACCTCACTAGGGAATCCTAAAGAGGATATGTAAAATCTGGACATTAATGCTAAATCTTCTGACCATACTATTATGTAATCTGTTAAAACATCAAGTTCAGTAAATTCTATATAATCTTTCCATATTGAACCATAACCAAGTGATGAAACTGAAATAACTAGCCCTAATTTTAATAGACCAACTTGAACCCTTAAAAATCATCCCTTTGATTCTGTGGTTATAGATTTAGACAGATTAAGACAAACTATAGCTTCTTTGAGAAATCAGGTTGAACATCAAGAATTCTTGTCACAATTTGAACCTAAAAATATCAATGATGCAATCAATGATGAATTTTGGGTGATGACTATGCAAGAAGAGTTTAATCAGTTTGAGAGAAATAAAGTATGGAAACTTGTTGATAGGCCATAAGATACCTTGACCATAAGAACTAAATGGGTGTTTATAAATAAAGTAGATGAATCTAGAAATATAATTAGAAACAAAGATAGATTGGTTTCACAAGGCTATAATCAATAAGAAGAAATTAATAAGGGGGTGACCTTTTCACTAGTAGCCAGTCATGAAGCCATAAGAAACATACTTGCCTATACAACGAATTTGGATTTGAAACTTTATCAAATAGATGTAAAAAGTGCATTCTTAAAGGGATATATAATGGAGGATAATTTTTTTGAACATCCCCCAGGTTTTACAAATCCACATTTTCAAAATCATATTTTCAAATTAGCTAATTATTTATATGTTTTGAAACATGCTCCAAGAGCTGGGTATGATAGATTAAGTGACTTTATTATTTATAAAGGTTTTATAAAAGGTGTTTTAGATCCTACTTCTTTTATAAAAATATTTTCTAAAAAAGTTTTAATAGCTCAAATATAAGTATATGATATTATTTTTGGTTCTTCTAAAAATTCATTATGCAATGATTTTTCAAAAATGATGCAAATTGAATTTTAAATGAGTTTGATGGGTAAAAATAAATATATTATTGGATTTAGAATATTTCAAAACATAGAAGGTATTATTATAAATTAAAGTTAATATAATAAAGATATTTTGAAAATATATGTCTTTGATGGCATTAAGAGTAGTGAAACACCTATGAGTTATACATATAAGATAGATCTTGATGAAAATAGGAAATCAATTGATTAAACTGCTTACATAGGAATGATTGGGAGTTTGCTTTACTTAAATTCTAGTAGGCCAGATATCAGGTTTAGTGTGTCCATGTGTGAACAATTTATAGGAAACCTAAAAGTGTAATATTTAAATTTTATTAAAAGAGTTTTCAAAAACCACAAATATAAAACTTATTTTGGATTGTTCTATCCTAGAGGACAACATTTTTATATGATTAGAATTTCTGATGCAGACATTGGTGGGTGTGAATTAGGAAAAAAAGAATCTTTGGCAGATGTCACATTTTTGGGAAAGTCTCTAATTTCATGATGTAATGAAAATAAAAATTCAGTTTCATTATCAACTGCAGATATAGAGTACATTGCTGCTGGTAGTTGTTGTGCACAATTTTTTTAGGAAGAAACACACTTTATTTGACAATGGATTTCAATTTAGACATATCCCTCTAAATTGTGACAATACAAGTGATATTAACATTTCTAAAAATGCAATTTATTATTCCATAATAAAACATATTGATGTAAGACATCAATTTTTGAGAGATCACTATCAAAAAGGTGATATAACTCTTGATTTTATTGGGATTGAGAACTAACTTGTCAAATTTTTACCAAACCATTAATCTCCAAGAGAATGAGATACATCATAAATGAACTAGGAATGATAAATCTATAAAGAGCATATGACCTTATCCCCTTTTTAAAATCTGTTTGTCTATGACACAGATTACTATGAAACTGATTAGGTGAAACCAATCGATGAAACCAATATGTGAAACTGATTAATGAAACCGATCAATCAAACTGATCAGTGAAACCAATCAGTGAAACCAATTACTGAAACCTATCGGCAAAACTGATCAGTGAAACCTATCAATGAAACAGTTCTAGTGAAATTGATCTTGTGAAACCAATCATATGAAGCCGATCACATGAATCCGATCATGCTATAACAATAGAATGAGACAGATACCATTTGTTTGAAACCAATATCGATAGTGACTTTTTAGTAACTCTATATTTCTATTGATTTTATGTAAAATGAAATAGTTTAGTTCTTTTTTATTTTACCATAATTATATTTTATATTTTTATGAAGTAAAATCCATAAATGATAAAATTAATTCGATCCACACTACTTCTACCCTTCTACCCTTCACTACCCTCACTCTACATTTGAGAATTTGACCTTTTGACTTCCTTCAAACCCAAAACTTTAGAAAGGAAATGAAAAAGCATGTGATGGAAGGACCAAGTGAATTGTCATCAGCTAAGCTCTAGATGGGTGAATCAAGTAGTGTCATAGGTTTTGTGAATTTGGGATTGGGAAGCCACATAGTGACTCCAGAGAAAAAAGTATCTGCTGAGTGGTTTTTGTTGAGAAAGTGTCTCTTTCTAAAATTTTTGGAATCAAAGGGTGGATCAACTATTTTGAAAAAAATTTGAGACATTTCTATCCAAAAATGGTACAAAAATTTAATCTAATGATGATTTCATTTTTGGAAGGAGCCGAGGAAGCACAAATGAAGTCAGTGGTAAAGGGAAAGGGGACCTCTTTTTCTTTGAACGAGTGGGACAAATGATTAGATATGACACCTAAGGGCATATAGATGAACTCCAGGGTAATATTCCACCAACATAAAATTTGATTTCATATGAATATGATTTAATGGAATTTACTAGAAATGAGAAGTTAAGGAGGATGACTACTTCAAAGTTTTATGGTTCTATTCATGTTTTCCAACACCAAATCTGCCCAAGGAAGAGAGATATTGTTTCCTTGAAGTATCAGGATGTTTTACTAATTTATTTTATGAATAATGGGGTTAAAGTGATCATGTGTTATTACCTTATGGTCTAAATTGGTGATATTATCAAACCCTCTAAGAAGGAAACATGTTTATAATACCCAAAAATGATTTCTACAATGTTAATGAGGATAGGATGTGAAGAAGATGAATATGAAGTGATTACTTCTTGTAGTGGTTTCTACCTACACAAAGTTATATGAAAAATTATTAAGATATTTTGTAACCCTTGGAGTAGAATGTGGGTAGGATATGATGAAATATTATATAAGGATTATAATCCTATAGATTATCCTACCAGACCATTGTATCAAGATGATACAGGTATTAAACATGTTGAGCAGGTTGTTAATTCCAATAAAGAACAAGTTGGGCCTGTGCTACCAAGAGAAGAGGGGTATCTTATAGATTATAGGAGTTACCAGGATATTGCTGAAATCCATAAAGATATGTGATATGAACCTTCCTATCTACCATTGTAATTACCTTCTTGATAACCAATGTCGGGTGATGAAGATGAGGAAAAGACTGAAGTCTATGGAGTTAAAGGATATGTGAGTAAGTCTGATGATGATGAGGATGATGATTATATTGATAGGGATGATGATGATGGTGAGCATATGAGTGACTAAATAAAATCTAGACAAGTTGTAGATATTTCTTGTGAGGATTCTGTGCATAGATAAGATGATGAGGCTAATAGACAGGATAATACTGATCCTATTAGACAAGATGCTGCTGGTCATGATATTGATCATGTAGATGGAGATGCTATAAATGAAGATAGACATGAACATCCTGATGACTCTCAAGGAATCATTTATGAACTTAATGAAATTAGGGATAGAGGAAAAGAAGAAGAAGATGAATATCAGATTAAACATATGCCTCAACATGAGGACGATCCACAAGTGGATGGAGTAGAAGGAGTAGCTGAAGTTCAAGAAGATGCTAAAGTTCAGATAGCACCAGTGCCTCAAAATTTTATTTTAGCTGAAGATCAAGAAGAAGATAATGCACAATATGAGTTAGATCCTCAATGAAGAAGAGTAAGAATTGATACTGCAAAGACTAGAGACTGGACTTGTACTGGTGAGTGGAATAGAAATTTAGTATATATTTTGTTTGGGGTAGATTACGATTCAGATGAGGAGATGGTATCCCCTTCTACTCCACAAGCTAATGTGGAACCGATTTCTCCAGCTCCACCTGTTTTCCCTAACATTGATGAGCTTGTTGTGCCTTTGGTGACAATTTACTATGTCACTAAGGTTGATCTTGAACAATTCAAAGCTGATCTTTGTAAATATGTAAGATCTTCTATTGGATTCAGAAATGAATCTTCCACCTCTATGAGTATTTTAGAGGTAGGTGCTATTAATATTTCAAGAATGGTGATTCAATATATACAACCTAACCTAATCACTACTGCTAATACCATTATTAGAAATAATAATGTACTGAGAGAGGAAGTAAAGAAAATGGGTCAGGATATGGTATCCCTAACCCATGATTTCAAAAACACACTTAGTGGTGTTATGTTGGTTATTAGGAACATTTTTACACATATACTGAGTTCATGTTTGAAGAAGTTAAAGGAGGATCTTGAAAATATGATATCTGGTGCATCCAGTTCGATAGTTACCAGCCTACTGTTGATATGGTGTCCCTCAAGACAGTGATGAGAGAAGAGATGAGGACCATTCAGAGTGATTCTGATAAAGAGAACCTTTCCAAGGTGAAAAATAATAGTTACCTTGTTTATAATATAGTGAGACAATGTACAAATGAAGCATTTACTACTCAAAATAATATTAGGGGAAAAGTGGACAAGTATTTTTCTAAAATATACACCAAGCATGATTTGAATAAAAAAATTAAGTACCTAGTTAAGAATCTCAAGATCACACCAGTGACTGAAGCCTTCAAGAGATAAGTGATATAATTAAAAAAAATTACACCCACTTTGGAAAAGTTCATAGAGAAAAAGGATGATTTTGAAAAAGCTGTGCAGTATGGGGGTGAAATCGTAATTGATTTTATCATGCTTCTGATGTCCTATCTACATGTGAACGCTAAAGCTATAGTGGTCCTTATAGCTGATTCCATTGGACCTGGTTCCTAATATCCTTCTCGTATGATAGTATCTCAAGCCTTATCTTTGGTCAGTCCAGTGATCCAAGAGCTTCCTCAAAGTCATGTTCTGTCAGAGAGGAGTCTAAACATTGAAGCTAATGTTCCAACATGTGTTTCTTTTTCTGGTGTTTCCATTCGATCAGCCCTTCCAACGTCCACATCAACACCTACTAAACCCACTCTTGACCCTTCAGACAAAGGGAATGGTCCTCAAAATCCCAAGCCTTAGATGTGGATCATTTTCTTGATAGGGATTTGTACTTTTCTTTTTATGGTTGAAATCTTTGTAATTTAATGAATATAAATTTTCCTTTGATATGTTTCAAGTTTGTTTTTCTTCTTTTTATTTATCCTTTATATTTCTTTTCACATTTTTTCTAATACCAAAATGAGGGGAAATATATGGATTTAATCACCTCTTAACCAAAGGGGGAGAGTAAGGGGTATTACATATTGTATAAGAATGATGGCATGTAATCAATAAAAAATAAAATATAACATACTAAGGGGGTTCATGAAAGTGCTATGATATAACTTTTTGAAAATAAACCTTCTATATATTCTCTGATACAATTATTGGAGGGTATCTTAAAAGGAAAGACCTTATAGTTATTTTGAGAATTCACATTCACTATTGGAATACTAAACTAAGTAATTTGTATTTCATAACATCATATAAAACTCATTAATGCCATGATTTGTGATTATTAAAAAGGGGGAGATTGTTGGACCCTGTTTGAGATAGTTGTTTTAATAATAAAAAATCATCACACTTTTTAAAATCATGATAGTTTACATATTATGTTATAACTATTTTTATTCATGTCACCAAATATTTATAAATGAATAAATTATGTCACATGGTATAATACATTTCAATAAGTCAATAAATTATGGATATTTATTTTTCAATATAGTTACAAGTGTATATTTACATGTAATTATGAATATCAATTAATATACTATTGTACTGTATAAGATAGAAACTTTGTAAGTTTCTTCAATATCCCTAACACTAATAGTTCAAAGGAGTCACCATTGGCTGACTCGCTGATGAGAACTCACCGATCAAAGAAGACACTGATGCAGGACTCACTGATAGAACAAACAACCCAAGGATGGACAAGTCACCAATGATCAGGCACACACATAGTTCAAGAAAATCACCGGTATGACAACCCATAGATGGATGATGCACCGTTAGTTCAAAGGACTTACCAATGGATGAGTCACCGATAAGAGATGCATTGATAGTTCAAAAATGAGTCACCGATGACAAATCATCAATGCCCAGACTAACTGATAGCACAAACGACTCCTTGATACGTAAATTCACCAATACTTATGGAAATGACTCACCAATATAGAGAGTCATTGATGATGACACATCGATTCAGATAGACTGATACTAATGACTCCCTGATAGTCATAAAAAATGTTTTTAATTTATTAATTCAAATTTATTTCTAATGGTCATATTTATAAAAATTAATGTTTCTGACATTATTTAATGTTGTATGTAGGATATTCAGAGGATTGTATGATATACATGAATGTTGGAAGATCATTGTGTTTGATGGAACTCAAAGTATTGAAGAAGGACAAGGTGGATCATTCATGATATGAAAGAAAAATAGAAGTAGCGAAAGCAAGTGAAAAAGTGCAGAAGAACGCTGGAAATTCTCACACATACTTCAAAAGACCAAGAACTCAAAAGGAATAACATACAAGAGATAAACAAGACAAGATAAACCTACTGAGATGGCCTAAACATCTTACCAACAAGAAGCCAAACATTTCATATTCCTCTATGCCAGAACACAGAGACTACGATACTCTATTTTGGAGTCAAATTCTAGAAGAGGACTCAAAATTCCTTTCCACTACATTAAACGAGTCTAGAGCTACACCGCAAAACACACAGAGAATTATAAACCTTACTCAACATCTTTATATATTTTGTGTTCATTTATTTACATTTCTGAGTAGTGTGTGTATTAGTCTGTTATAAACACTGACTCTTGACCATAACTAAAGGATACTTGATATCCTCAAACTCACAATCTATTTATCCCTTTATAAATCACATAGAACTATGGAAGAGGTCGTGTGTAGCCTATTTTTGTTTTTCCAATGATGAACTGTGGTATAGGCCAAGTGTGACCTAGACAACCTTGTGTGCTATTACGAACCCCGATCCAGGGTGTGGATAAAACTGTTTATTAATTTAAATATCTTGGTGGAAGGTGATCACCATGTGAAGATGATTAATTCTCTTATTGAGACTAAACCTCTTATTCTATTTCCACTATGTTTTTACATTTTAGTTTTACTTCATTTTTATCAAATATTTTATAAATTCAATTGTACTATGATTGTTAGTTTAGTAAGTTTTTATAAAAGTTTTGAACCATTAGATTACTTTAAAAAGTTTTATTAATATTTATATTAGTGTAGCTGAGAACTAATAAATATTTTTAGAAATTAATTGAACATTCAGTATTCTTATAAATTCACTAAAAACTGAATTAGATTATCTTTTTATTTGGGGAAAATTTTCAAAAGGACAATTCTTAATAGAAATTTTTATAGATACTCAATTCACCCCCTCTTGAGTATTCTACTCAGACCAATATCTCAGGTTTCAAAGGCATCATGAGTAGCTTGTGTGATAAAAATCAGCAGGGAAACACCAATAATGTCTATGTGTAATATGAGTAGTTCTCATACAAAAATAGTGTGTAGATATAATATAATAAGGAAAACAATGCTGAAATAAATAAGCTGCCCACTCAGGTTCTTATAGTACACCTGGAGGGTCTACCTATTTCATCTCACGGCCAGAATGGAAGTCTGATCTTTTACTATTTATATATATAATAATAATAATTTTTATAGTTTAATTATATATAGTTTAATTATATATTTAATCATCCTATATGAACCAAGTATGTGAATACTTAAGGAGCTATATACATAGAATAATAGTTTCTAGATGAACTTGGGAATAACTCATACATCAATGACCAGTCTAATGAGATTTCAAGCTCATGCAATATGGTACATACCCTACATCCGAATAGGTGTGTGATATATCTTTCATGACACTCGAGATGGTGAGTGATCCATCATGTCATCACTCTAGAAAAGGAATGTGGTGTTATGACCACCATCATAACAGTGTTAATAATGTGAGATATCATGCTCAACACCCAACATAAGGGAGAATGATACATTCATTCTCAAAATATAAATTAGCTTCATATCAAAGCCTATTTGAAGGTGTGTTTTAATTATATTTTTCATGGGGAATTTCCTCCCATATATATATTTTATCCAACCCATATACATAAGTAAGAAATTATGGATATTCACATTTTTATTACTATACATGAGGGAAAACATCACATGTATCCCATATTTCAAATTCAACTCCACCCAAGGTATCACAATTTACAAGGTTAAATTGATATAACATGAAATAAATGGTGTGGACTTTCCAAACTTTATATATAATTTCATTTAATTCGTGAAATTCATCATATTAAAATAAAAACAACATGTAAATATCATTCTATAATATTCAAACCCATTCACTTTACCTAAGTATGGAAAATTCATTTATAAGGCTCTATGGGACTTTATAAAGGTGACATAATCATTAAGATAATTTCCTACATGGGAAATTCTAATCCCAGGTTGGACAAACACATGGTAGGAACCCTTGGTTCAATTATGAACTCACATTTAATGGGAAATTAAATTTAAATGTTAAGCCAAATTCTTAAGAGGCGACATGGGAATATACACACTTAACCAAAATAGAAAAATTACACTTGGTACCCCCAAGGGGTGTCTGTGTTTTAGGTCAACGCACTATAAAAATCTTAAATATAATATAGGAATGTGAAACATGAATTGATGATAAATTTGAAGTAATGAAATAAAATAAAATGAGACACTTAGAAAAAATAGGTGTGATGCACAATGGTATAGATAATAGACGACAAAACTCATTGGGAAAAGGATGTGACCTCCTAACTCAAGGATTTAGAGGAATACTCACTTGATATTAGACTCATATTAAAAGAAAGTTGGAAGAGATCATAGAAATGGTCTAATGCCAAGAAAATATGGAAAATGATCTGGAACCTAAATACCACGATGGATCTGAAGATAAACTTAGATAGAAGTTAAGAGACCATAGGAGATTTCTAAGTTAAATCCAATGCTTCTGACGGATCAAGGAGTGGATACTAGATTGGAGATTCAATGCCTAGATGGATGATATTTTGAGCTAAAATGATGGGAAAAGGGGTGGTGGTCCACTGTAGGAATAAAGGGAGATAAAAAATAGGTTGAAGAGTTAAATGAAGGAAAAAAATTGTAATTTCACCCCAACATAAGGGGTGTATATTGTATGAGCACATTTTGTAAACCATGTGTAGGTCACTCCTATAAGGGGAACACCACATGGTTAGGTTTATAGTTTAGATAACAATGTGTTGACCATGAAAATAAGATCTGCCCTAAATCTCAGTATCCCTACATGACCGTGTTCCTTAAGTCACATGGTTAAAAAAAATCATGCGGCCTACATGTTATACTTTCTATAACCACATGGTTTCAGAAAAAACAAGTGGGATGGTTTTCACAATTTCTCCAAATTGAGAGACATAGTATTTTAAATATATTTCTAGAACTATGGGATCTAAACAAGTCTTGAATGCTCTTAAGACCATCCATAGTCCATATTGCATGTTTACCATGATTTAGAAAATGAGTCAAATTAATAATAAACAATCCATACAATCATTAAATGATGGGTCATTCCATACTCCCCTCCATAAATAAACACATCCTTGAGTTGGCCTTCTGAGTGTAAAGTGGTATAGTCAGCAAACAGTTCTAGTCACTGAGCTCATATATCATCTTCCAATTCCTAGATCTTGTCTCTTATTCAGTAATTATTCCAAAAAAATCCATAAAAAGAAAATGAAATTCCTAAAAGTTTATTCATTATCAAATCAAAAATATTCACCAAATAATCCTTGAAGGAAGAATATATATCCAATTCAACCTCATCAGGATAAAATACATGTGACAGTTCTAGATCGTATTAGTGAACTTGAGATACATAAAAGACATCATACATTGAATAGTACCTATGAGGATGTTCCAACAAGTATGCCAGTTGTCTGATCCATTTCATAACCTTGAAGGATATGATGAAACTTGGTGAGAGATTACCCTAACTCTGGATATGTATATTCCCCAACACAAGTGAGACTATCAAGAAAAACCTATTTATGACCATGAACCCGAGAGGTCACCAACATCAGATGGAATATTACTACTGTCTAGATTTAATTGTCTACATATGCTTTTTGACCAGCTGAACCAGGGCTATAATTTCCTGAATGAGATGTGGTCTAAGTATTTTTGGCTCCCCTACCTCTGTCCAAGACAAAGTTGATCAAAAAGGCCTACCCTATAAGGCTTAATAAGGATCCATATCGATGGTATCATGAAATATATAATTAAAATAGAACTCAATGAGGGGAATGTGTTTCTCCCAGGAACTCCGAAATCCAAAGACACATGCACGAAGCATGTCATCTAGAACATGAATCGTACACTTCATCTTTCCATTAGACGGTGGATGATAGGTCGTGCTCAAAATCACCTTCATAACCAATTCCTTATGCAAACCCTTCTAGAAACATAAAATGAAACAAGCGACTCTGTTAGAAATGATAGAACTTGGGGAATCATGAGGACGTACAACCTCCCTAACATAAAACCTTCCAAGATTGACTAATAATAATTTTAATCACATAGGTAATAATTGTGAGACCATAATCAAATGAACAATGAAAGAGCACAACATATCATTTCAATGATGTGAAATGGGTATACCAGTCATGAAATCCATCGATACATCGTCCCATTTCCACTCAGGAATGGGAAATGTCTATAAAAGACCATTTGGACATTGATGCTCCACTTTCTCCTGCTGAAAAATGGAAAATCAAGTTATGATGCTGATAATATCTTGTTTCATAATATCCACCAATACTAGCGTCATATATCTTAATACATTTTGGTGTCATTATGGTGAACCGCCCATGTTGAGGCATTGAATTCCTACCTCAGATCCCCTGTAATTTATGATGGGACCCATACATTCCTATGGAACAATAATGTATCATCCCTTTCCATTGTATAACTTGGAGATGCATCATCATCTGAAACACTTTTCCCAACGATAAGGCCCTTAGGATTAGATAAGAGTCCTGACCTCACCCATTCTAGTAGAGGTCATCGCTAAGGGTGAGAGAATATCTTGACCATGGTCCTCTTGAACGTCAATGTGTATCTATAAGAATAAGTTAATGGGATTAAATTATGCATTGTATTATTAAAATATAAATGTATATGTATTGTGGCCTAAATAATTGGCCACAAAATTTCTTTTTTCAACCATGTATGCAAGCTCAAAATCAAACAAATGTAGGTACTACAGCCAACTACACTATCTGAGATTGATATACCACTATGTAATGATATATTTGAGGATTTTGTGACCAGTTAAAACCACAAAATTATCACCAAGTAAGTAGTGTCTCCAACAACATAATACATGAGATACAATATCATGATTGAGGTCAGGTGTTGGGTAATTCTTCTCGTGATGCCTCAGCCGATAGGACCCATATACAATGACTCACTCATCTTTCATCAAAATAACTCCATTCTTAACACTTGATGCATCATAGTACATAGTAAAGCTTATTCCAGTCTCCAAAAAACTTAGTATTGGTGTTGAGTTCAATTGTCCTTTTAACTCATAAAAGGATAATTCATAATATTTTGACCATCAAAATTTCACACATTTCTTTGTTATGCCCGTACACAAAACTACAAGACATGAGAAATAATGGATGAAGCATATATAATACCCAAAGATCCACCAGAAAATCATAATGTTAAAGACCTTCTTGGGATGCTCCCAAGAAAATAAAACTCTAACATTTTCTGAGTCTACTGAAACACCTAAATTAGAGATGATTTAACCCAAGTAGTAGACTTTTTCAATACAAAAGTGGAATTTACTGAGCTTAGAATAGAGTTGATTCTATCTCAGATTATTCAATATGATATCAAGATGGGTTATATGGTTATGATTGGAGTGATAATTCCCCAAGATATCATTAACAAAGACCACCACAAATGAATCCAGATATGGGTGGTCAACCCAACTCATAAGATCCATAAAAAATGAAAGCATGTTCATGAGTCCAAATGTCATGACCAGGTACTCATATAGACCATTATTTCTCTTGGATATTTTTTGATGTATGATTAATGTCCTAAAACACAGATAATGATATCCAAACCTCAAATATATCTTATATAACACTTTCCCTCCCCAATATTATCTAGGAGGTCATCTATTATAGGAAAGGGATACTCATTTTTAATTGTGAGCTGATTCAATCGATGGTACTCTTTTTAGAGTATGAGGGGACCATCCAACTTCTTGGAGAAATGAACTGGTGAACCCCAAGAAGAAGTGATGGGGAATAAAAATCCTTTATCCTCTAGATCGTCTAATTGATTCTTAAGTTATATAATCTACTTAGGTTCCATCATATAAGGATGAATGGTTAATGGTACTACTACTAGAACTATAACAATGGAAAATTATTCCTATTGAACTGAAGGTAGATAGAGAAGTTTTCAAGAATGATGTCCCTAAAATGATCCATTATTAGATAAAAGATAGAGGGTCATAAAACCAAGTATTATAGGAAATTAAAGAAGAACTCAGCTGTCACATTACCTAACCTCTACTGCTCAGATCCTTTTCATATTGCACTGACATCCCATTATCCTTTGTGCACATGCATAATTCCATATGGTGATGTAAATCCAACCTTCTTATGATAGAAGTAAATGTGGGATTGATAAAGAACTTACTAGTCCATCCTAACGAATATGTCAAATGTCGTAACATTAAGGATGAATAGATTACATACAAAAGGGTATTTTCTTATCATAAGGATATAATTCTTACAACAAAGAATTCCCTCAGAATAGATACCTAACAGGGTATCAAGAGTCATAACTCCACAAAAGTGTTTGATCTTGAGGCCAATAATCTTAGTAATAGACTAATATATAAATGTGTGAGGAACACCTGTGTCAAACAATATAGAAACTATAGTGGAAGCTACTAAAAAAGTACATCGTACAATAGATGTTCTAGAACTATACTCCTCTGGCATAGGTTGGACTACATGCAACTAGACTATACCATGGCCTACAGTCAATTCAATATTTCTCTAAACAAGCTCACTCTGATGGCATTGAGAATCATAATCTTGACTACCCTCTATCTCAACCACCACCTCAGACTGATTGGCCAATGGTATTCCACCTACCCGTCTTATAGGATTTAATTGGTCCCACTCCTAATTGAGGAGCATTTGATGACCCCTGCTCTCTAGGAATTGGAGGGAAAATACTATAGAAGTGATAGATGTGCCCCAGTATTTTTTAACCTCTATAGTTGACTATATCCCATAAATAGTGAGGTTTTGTGTGTCTTGGATTCACACACTAGTGAAAGATAAAGAAATGGTCTTCTTGTGGAACCTGACTGCTACCACTTCCATGAGTAGCCTCAAAATGTATCTTTCACCTAGAAGAAGATCCAGTGGTATCTATAGATTCTGAACCACCCTTACTCACATGGTCAACTTCACTTAAGTTTTTATCCATAATGAGGTCTTGGTTGATGATTTTTGAAATAGTTTTCATCCTGAATATATTAACATAAAACTAGATGGCGTACACTAGACCATCCTCAAATCACCTAGTAGTCATAAAATCATCCCCCACTAAAGTAAGATCAAACCTATTTAGATCTATAAATAATGTATATTATTCCATAATAGACATACAAACCTAAAAAATGTTCATGAATTATCTATCTCTGTCATCCCTTACAGTCTGGGGAATGAATTATTCCTAGAATATGGTTCGAAAATCCATCCAGATCATATCTCTAATCAGATAATCTTAGGTGATAGCATCCCACCACCAATTAGTATAATTTCATAGCATATTGGTTTCTAGTTTGACCCTCTACATTAGATATGTATCTAGAAGCTATAAAATATAAATGATATCTTTGAGGTATGAATCAGCAACATGTGGTCTGCCATTCCTAGAAAAGGTGTAAGGAAAATTCATCTGGAATTCCCGATTCAACTATGCCATGCTCATGGTAGGTCAAACTACACCTTTCATAGACTGTAACATAAATAAAAAAACCTCTAATAATTGGGATTTAGTGCCCATTTCAGAAATAGAATAGGATCCACATGTGTTTCTATAGTAGGAATAACTGGTGGCTCACATTCCACAACCTCTAGTATATAGTCTTCATAACCTTTAGGGTGTGTGACTAGTGGCCATCATGGATGAATAATTATATAATTCTAAATGAACTCCTTAGAATGAATTTAACCAAGTGTAATGATTTTTGATAAGAACTGGGATAGGTATAAGGACTTCCTATAGAAACAATCATGCTTCCCTATATGCTTCAAAACCCAAGTCTAGACGATAGAAGAAAACTATAACAGGACATATGAACATAAGAGGCACCCATAAACCCTCTATTAATGTCCGGTGTAGGTATGAGTCTCAGTTTCTCAATTATAAGATAACCAATTTAACTTTAAGATACATAATCATTTTTAATTTGATCTTATTCAACATTATAAATAAATTTAAATGGTTGAATTAGGTGAATTACCATTTTCGATTCATAAGGTTCCGTACACCTTATGAACAAAAATATAGAATTCACTTAACCCACACAATAACACGTTCCATCTCATAATACCAATGGTCCATATCTCAATGAACCTTAACTAAATACTTAAAGAGGATGCTTTATCATATCTAAGAAAACACTATTTTGTTAAGGTAAGAACATTAAGTATCAATTATTTATTCCAAAATCTACAATATGTGTTATAATAACTCAATACATATTCAAATAACTATAGATATGCAACATGAAAATTTATGCTGCAGATAAACGTGACGTGGAAAATTCATTGATTTGTTCTCCTAGAGTGCCTAATAATGATGTGTGACCTAAAGAAAATATCTCATTTCATTGGGCCTAAGTATAATGAATCCTCATTTCAATGACACCAAAATTAATTATTCCAAAAAAAAACAAGTGTTTCACCTGCATTGAATTCATATAAACTATAAATGGAATAATCAATAAAAATGATAACCCATCCTAGGTAATTTAAAACCACCCTATGCATGGGTAAGCTACATCCAAGAACATGGTTATTTTCAAACTCATTTATCTCCTTTTATCTTATCTAGTACCCAAACAATATGGAAAAGAAAAAATATCTTATGATACAAATTTTTAATTTCCCAACCCGGGGTCCACCTTACCTATGCCCCAAGTTAGTGGGTCACATGGCCTCAAGAGCTCATCCTCAAATGCCAGAGGCTACTTACTAGAAGCAAGGGTGTAAATGTGGTATGATGGGGAGAATATACACTTTTATTAGTGTGGAACAACATACACAACATATAACATTTAACATCATAATCAAAATATAAAAATATAGAATAAATAAGTAGAAAAAGATAAATAAAATAGAAGAACTGATAATATAATAAATATATACTAAGACAGTGTCAACACATAGATGCATGGAATGTTGATATACTAAAAGGGAAATATGGGAACATTAATTAAATCAAGCTATATAGATGTTCAAAATGAATAAAAAGATTCTCCACTATCATCTCGAGTGAATGATCCATCCTTTTTCCTAAGATCCAACCATAAGTAAACATATCAATAACCTATATAAGGGAGCTTTCCCTTATTGATACATGAAAATATATAATATTCTTAGGTACCAAAGTCATCCTGAGTAGAGCGTGAGATAAAAATCAAAGTAGGACACCAACAATTGTGTCAATGTTTAATCATAGTAGTGATCATAAATAAACAGTCTATAACAATAACAAAATAAGAAAAATAATGCAGAAATAAATAACTATCCCACTCATGTTCCTATAGAACACATAGTGGGTCCACCTACTTAGGATCATGACTGGAATGGAATTATAATCAGTTACTATATATATAGTAATAATATATATATATATATATACAAATATATATACATATACATATACAAAGTTTAATTATATACTGTATCAACCTATATAAACCAAGTATATGAAAACGTAAGTGGACATATACCCGGTTTACCATTTGTTGGATGGACTGGGGTGTAACTCATAAATCCATGACCAATCTAACAATCTTATAATATTAAGCAATAGGGTACATTCTATACCTACCAATAAACATGTGATACATCATGCATGAGACTTAGGATGGTGAGTGATCCATCATGTCATCAATCTAAGAATGGAATGTGACGTGTTAGGATGACTATCCTAAAAGTGTCAATGGCGTGAGTCATCATGCTTATCACACGATGTAAGGGAGTGTGGTACCATCAAGCTCAATAGATCCCATATTATCACATCACATCCTGTATCATGTCAAATTATTATTATATTTTAATGATGAATTACATCCCATACATCTCTTTTATCCAACTCATATTCATAATTAAGGAATTATGCATATGAATATTTTTGTTATAAAAAATTAAGAAAATCCTCTCATGTGTCCCATATGTCAAATTAAACACTATCCAATTCATCACAATTTAAAAGGAGAATATCATATAATAAGCAATAGATATTGTGTCCCTTCCACCCTTTATAGCTCAATGCATTTAATTCATCCAATTAAAATAAAACCACCATTTAATGGTCATTTTATATAATTCATACCCATTAATTACACCTAAACATGTAAAATTTATTTATAAGGTGGCATGGGTCTTTTAAAAGGTGATATGATTATTAAGTGAACTGTATACATTGTAAATTCCAAGAATAGGTTGGACAAACACATGGAAGGAACCATTGGTTCAATCAAGAACTGACATTGTAAGGGAAATACAATTTAAAATCTAAGAAAAACACTTAATAGGAGAAGTGAACATATACACACTTAACTAAAAATAATAAATTCAAATTGGAACAACCATGGGGTGTCCATATTTGAGGCCAACAGCCTATAAAAATCTAAAAAAGGATCAAGGATCCTATATCCTGAATCGATGATCAATTTTATATAAAGAAACCAAATTAATGAAGATGCTCCAAAAAATACATCTTGTTGAACAATAGTAAATTTATGAGATGAAACAAAAAGGTAAAATTATGTGACCACCTACCTCAAGTCCATAGAAAACTCCTTGCTTGATATCAGCCTCAGATTCGAAGTAGGTTAGAAGAGATCTGAGAAACTTTCCAATTCCTTGGAAATAGGTAAAATGATCTTGCACGTGAATAGCATGATGGATCTGAAGATAAACATATATTGGAGGTAAGAGACTAAAGGGTATTACCAAGACATATCCAATGCTTCTAATAGACAGAGGATCAAACACTGGACCATGCATTTACCTCAATTCTTAAATGGAGGAGATTTTGAGCTTAGAGGAGGAAAAAAGGGGTGATGGTCCACTGGAGGAAGAAAGGGAAATAAGAAATAGGTATAATAGTTAAATATAGAAGAAAATTGAAATTTCACCCAAAATAATAATCACACAGTTTATACACACTGTTTTAAAACCATGCGTAGTTCATTATAATAGGGGGTGTACCACATAATTAGGCACATAGTTTGACTAACCTTGTGTAGGAAATGAAAATGCACTCTGTCCAAAATCCCAACATTCCTAAACTGCTGTGGGAGATAGGTTTCACAGTTATAAACATACCTTATGTCCTACAAGTTCCCATTTATGAAACCACGTGATTTTATAAAAACCATATTGGCTTGGCAACATAGTTTCATATAACCACGTGGCATAGTCTGTTGCCCATTTTCCTAGAATTTCAAACTCTGAAAAATTATTAGATGCTCTTGGGACCTTCCTTAGGCCATATTTCACATTTACAGTGATTAATTAAAGAATTAAAATTGAAAAACATTTTTTGTACCTTAATGAAATGATATTTTGTTACATTGTCATTGGTTATCCAATATGATGAACAAAGGCTGATTTTGAGCTCATATAATGGAAGAAGGTCAAAACCTATGGAGGGAAATAGGGTATTTTTAGTAGATTTTTTCATGAGGAATGATTTAGGAATGAAATAATTATATTTTAGTGGTAAATTAGAGAAAAAGAGAAATTTCACCCACTTTTTAAGGGTATATGATTTGGCTGCATAGTTAGGCTAACCACGATCCAACCATGAACTAATACTATCCATGTAGATACAACCCTTGAACATCTTAGTGAATTTTGGAAAAACCATGTGAAACCCATTCACACTAACTATCCACAAGCCTCACCCCCTCTCATGCCTAGAGCATGGTTTGGGGAAACCATATACCAACCATGCTAAATACACCAAAAATTTATTGTAGGTTTTTCACGACTATGTGGCCTCTCTCACATGGTTTAAAAAACAATGCTCCTACACTTTGGGCCACATGGTTGATCTATGAGATTAGGATTATCCATGCACCAACCAAGCACCTTAGTCTTCTTCTCCCAAAACAAGATCTCCATGCTCCGAAAAAGCCTTAGACATTCTCAAACACTCTCCTAATCACATTGGAACTTTTATTAGAATAAAACAAGATCTTTAGTTTGAAAATTAAAAGATCTATAACTTATCGAAAAAACCAGGATCTTAGAAATCATATTGACATTGCTCATATAGTGGGAGTGGTCATCAGGCACATTATGAATACAAGTAAAGATTATTGGGATATCATGATGTGAATTATCTATTTCCTCAAATGAATGGAAGGTACCACAATTTTTATTGTTGAAGATGATTCAATGTTAGGGTATGTGGGGGTGAATTAAACTCACAGAAGAGGACAAATGGATCTTTTTTCATGTTTGGAATAATAGTTATTACATGTATGTACAAGATGGAACAATTTATTACACTATCCATAATGGAAATAGAGTATATTGTAGCAACAAAAGAAAGCAAGGAAATGTTTGACGATACAACTTTTTAAGGATCTTGGAAGCATCCTATAGTGTGGACTACTTTACTATCACAATCAAAGTGCAATCCAGTTTGCTTAAAATATGATGTTCCATGTAAGGATGAAGCACAAAATCCTAATGTATCATTTTATTTAGAAAATTATAGAGGATAAAGAGTTGGAGTTTCAAAAGATACATGGAAGGAAAAATTCTACCAGACAAGTTCACTAGGAGTTAGTCTAGAAATTCTAAGGTAGTAGTGTTACTTAGTCAGACTTGGGTAAATCAAAGGAAATTTTGGAGCATTTCATGTAGTGGAAGTTGAAGGTTTATGTTTTCCAAAGTGTAGGAAGATTCCATTTAAATCCTTGAAGCTATCTTTACATGGGATATTTTGGGAATTTGTGAAGCCAATTTTAATGCTAGGTTTAGTTTACTAGATAGAGAAACATATGAATTTTTTTCAATCTTATAAGAGAAGTGAAAACATTTCTTCAGTTATTAGATGTGATTTGATCAGATGATAATATTTCCTGATGGGTGTGCATGTATTTTTTAGTTCTCTAGATGGAGGAATCTGTTGGAGTTTGTTCACTATAATTTGGCTTTGTATGTCATTTGAATCACCCCCACCATGTTTTTTAGAAAATGATTGAGGCAATCACACATTGTCCATATATCATTGTTTGGAGGTTAGGATATATAATTCCATATGTAATTATAAGTATTCTTGTGTAAAGGGTGAAATTTTATGAATTTTGGAGGTTAGTGAAACCATTTGACCAACTGAGACCAACTATATATAGTTGGTGGAACCACATACTAATGTGTTGAGTGAATATTGAATTTTTTGATCTACATGGTTGTAAAATCACAATAATTTAAAACCTTACAGTTTCAATGAATCAAAGATTACAATGCTTACCCTATGAACATAGGATAAAAGTCTGAACCACATAAAAATTATTTTTTGTTTCTTTTTTCCTTCATGTTTTTCATTGATGTTTTGTTTGAGTTTTGAGTTAATAGGCTCGAGTAAGTTGAACTTAGTGCAGTAATTTGGGTGCAGTGATTCATCCATTTTCCAATAAACAAGTGTCTATATATTTATTTCTAATGCATATTTCTATATTATTTGGCTTTGGTGATTCAAATCCAAGTGTGTTAATTTATGGATGGGATTCAAAATATTTCATTTATTACCATGAAGAACATCACAAAAAAATTCCAAAAATGGATACATTCATAAAAAATATATAATTTAAACAACTTAAAATCACACTCTATATTGGTTATATTCCAAATGAATATCAATCATAGAAAAACACTATGATCCTTTTAGTTACTCAAACAAATCATGGATTAGTGACATTGGGTATAATTTTTTCTTGGAAACAAAGTTCAGCCTTTGATAATCAGTTAATAAATATATTCTCAAATCTCCCTTATTTGTAAACATAACTCAATATCCTCCAAGGTGATATACTTTATTTGATAAATAAATGTATTTAAACACATTACAATTAAGTTTTCAAATTTTTGAGTTTAGATAGAGCCATGTGATAAAGAGGAATGAAGATAGGATCTATACCCAGTACCACATCAAATGAAAACTTTACCACTGTTTTCAAAGGAAATACTATAAAATTCTCATTAAAATATCATGATATCAATCAACCATGGATGAAATAATGATAAAAATATCACCATATAGTATTCAAATATATATCTCTAATATCTGAGATGTGATTATCCTCAGATGCCTGAAATTTAATCCTCCCACACTTCTATAAAAACATAAGAATCATCATAATGTGGTAAACAATTCACCCATATATAATTGAAAATGAAAATATCTTTGAAAAATGTCAACTAATCCATTGTAATAATCACATAAAAAATTACATTTTTAAAAATTAAGTCTCAAAGGTGTCCATAACCGCTAATAACAATTTCACAAGCTAAGAATACTCTAACAGTCTCGTATCTATTTCTTATAAATGTATTCATAGATAAGTCCGTAAAAAAACTTAACATACAAACCCAAATTAGACCCCAAAAATGATGATATAATTTAAATAGAATCACTAGTATCAATAAGAACACAATACAATATATAAGTAACCGAAATCATACGTCTAAATGTTAATGATTCCACACCATAACCAATTTCTACCGACATAACAGAAAATTACCAACCAACACCTGTACCTCTCCTAAGACCCTGAGTTACCTAAATCCCCTAAAGAAAACCAACCCTTTTAAGGTATGATGTAAAGATTATATTTCAACTCTTGAATATCATGCATGATATAGTTCACTATAATTTAGAAGTCCTACCACTCCCATCAATAGACCTCATATATGAAATATGAATCATGCTCTTCTGTGGTACATTAACACATACTTGAGATGATTGAGTAGAAATAGAATATTGATATTTTTCCACAAAATACTACTCCTTACTAAACATTAAAATATTTTAGGTTTGAAAAAAAAATTCCATTTTATCACTAGAATATACTTCCCAATTATGGACTTTCGAACTACACTGATAATACTCCAATGATTCCATGATTCTGGATTAAGTGGAATTTTTTTTCTTTCCATGAATCTATTGATTGTGTAGTGACTCAATATTCTTTTTAACCATTATACCATTATTATAATGGGTTAATTAATTTTTTTATGATTTCATTTTATGTGGAGGATATTTGGAGAGCTCACAAAGGAATTCAAGTAAAAGAGGTAAAATTGTGCACGTGCCCAAGAAAACATGTGTATTAAAATGAACATTTTAGAATATATGTTCTATAAACTGGGATCAAAATTATTGAGAAGATGTAAAACCATGTGGTATGAAATTATCTAGAAGACATGGGATCCCAATTCATTCATGTTGAGGCCAAAAATGTTCTATTATTGGAGATAATATTCATTGTTCATAGCCTTAAGGCCACTGACGTAAATCAGTCATATAATGGGATGTATGACTCCAAATGATACTTTTTTATGTGTGGAGATATTAAAAATGTAGGGAAACCACAATTTTGTTTTTTATAAAGAATGATAAGGATATATTCCTATCCATAAGATTGATCAAAGTTGTATATATAAATATGGGTTCCCAAAACCACCTTCCACTTTTCCTATAAATTGGCATCTTAGGAACCCCTTTTACAAGCTCAAACATGGGTCAAATATAAACCATTTTGGAGACCCAAAGGATTCATATATTCATATTAGAATTTAAAAAGTTCCCTATCTTCATTTGGAGATCAATGATGAGGATATGTTCCACCTGGTTATATTTCTCCTCTCAATGGTGAGTTAAATGATGGATGATCATTTTGAGGGAGCTACACACACATGGAGAAGAGATATGATTTTTAATCTTATAATGAGTTAATATAATTTTTTTTTGGAAAATTTCATTTATATATTATTATAAAATTATTATCCTTTTAATTCATTGTTTGGCATAATTAATTGCAACACTTTTTATTTCAACACATATTGGGTTTAGATTTCAAGTGGGAATCCTGGGTTGTGCCAATTGGATAACACAAGTATACTTTTTCACTTTCACATACATGATATTTCAATATTCATTAGAAATAATTAATTTTATTATTGAGTTATAATCATTGATAACCTGATTTTTGTGTCAAGGGTTGGTTTGTTATGCATCATTTTAAAAGGTATTAGGGGAATCAATATCTTTATTGCCCTCAACCAAAGAATTCCATTAAACCATGGGTAATTTTCACATCAATGAACAAAAAATGAAGTTTAGTGAACATGAAATGTCTATCACCTCTAATTATTCTAAAAAGCCATCATTTTTTGTCAACTATTAAACTCTTTAAGTAATACATTTTTTAAAATATGTTTTCAACACCACCTTACTCTTTTTGCCTTTTTTATTAAAAATTCACACTATAAGCTCATAAATGCTCCCTGAGAGATGACCCATATTCTTAATTAGACTATATTTAGTCATCTAAAATATATAAAGTTTGATATTTCATGGAAACAAAACCAAATTTTATGCCTTTTCAGGGGAGCGATTATGTTTTTAATGTGTTTTTTAAATGAACATAGTGTACTTTATAAATATTTGTGTCCTTCACTTACTCCTTAATTTTTTATAAATTTTTTTATAAAATATTATTTATATAAAACTTATTCATGAAATGATATTAATAGGATGAACAAATTTATTTTTAACTTTATCTAAAGTGGTTTTTTCACCATTGAACCAGGAAGCACCAAATGATCATTTGAAGGAGGATACAAAAACACAAAAACACTCTTTCGAATCTGTTTAATTATTTTGAAACCAAAATCAGGACTGAAATAAGTTTAATTAACATGGGTTAAATTAATTTGAAATTAATAGAACATACATTTCTATATATTGATATCCAACCTACATACCTTAAAATATGAGGGGAAGCACCAATTTTTTTTAACTAAAATCCAATATCATTTACTTGTTACCAAAATTTCATAGACTAGTTGCAGAAGACCAACATGAGAACTTAATAAACGTATTTAATGTATGTTCAATGTTAAAACTTGCTCATTTATATTTAGAATTAATTAACCATAGGTAATTTCCATTCTCGTAAGATAAACTGAAAATGATTGGTTATATTAAGTTACTTCCCAAATTAGAATTTATATATACATTAAACACCATTTTCTTGAAAAGTTTTTACCATCATATCAAACTAAAGCGATTTGGAAATTAATTTATGGAATTATAAAATTTAATGGGGAAAAAGTTCATGAATATTAGAAAAATTTTAACAAAAATTGTTTAAATTTCCCCCACTACTAAATATGTGAGAAAATTTTCATACAATAATTTAATGAAGGTTAAAGTAAAAATATTAATTGTATTATTAATGATGTTGTAGGTGGTTCCCTAGGGGAATAAACCCTAATTTATATAATTAATATAATAAAAAACATTGTAAAAAAACTCAATTATTTGGTTCAAGGTCCTGTGTACCCATCAGAGGTGTCCATGTGGTATAATGTTCTGAATATGAGAATAAGGTAGACACACTATTTGAAGAGGTAAGTACCTTACTCTAATAATTTAATATTTCATATGGTAAATACCAACATCATTTTCTGATTTATTATAGTATACATGCCATTATCACCCACTATTCTGACTAATTATCTCAATTGAGAGATAATTTTGAGTTTTGTGAAGAAATATTTCTAGGTCACCTCTATAACCAACTTGGTAGGTAAGAACTATACTATTAATAAAACTCTAGATGGAAGGGTAACTAAGACAATAGGAAGTGGTTATTATAAAAAACCTCAATAGTCCTAGAATATCTAAGAGTAGTAAACCTCTACCACCACCCAAAAATCCTTAATTACTACAATGACCTTTCCAATACCCCCCTCCAAAAAACAATCATACCCTTGAGGAAATGATGAAACAAATAGACTCAAGTAATATGAAATCCCAGAAAACTGACCAAATATCCATACAAAACATAAAAATTCCATTGGTCCAACTCTACAACTCAGTGGGTAAAATCCAAAGTCAAGGGCCTAGAAAACTACCATCCCAACCAATTTCAAATCCCAAGGATAATGGTAATGTATGTTATACCACACATTATAGTGGTAAATAACTTTCTCCTTATAATTACTCTATACAATAGGTATATCATCCACATGAAAAATCTATTTCTCTTCCCTAAAAAGTCTCATGTGAAGAAATATAAATCAAAAAGGAAAAAAGTTATCATTGAGGATTCCCCAGATCAATCCATTCCTCTTAACTTTTCACAATGACTCTCTCAGTCCATTAAAAATTTTTATAACGAAATTTATAAAGAGATCATGGATACATTTAAGGTGGTATAAGTTAATATTCCTCTATTAGATGAATTCAAATAAATTCCCCTTTATGACGTGTTTTCAAAATAACTTTTTACCCACAAATGATGATTAAAGGGAAATGTGAGATTCAAATATGGATGGAATATCTTGGCCTTGATACAACCAGTGATTCTATCCAAATACAAGAATCTGAGCACTTTTATGATACATTTCACCATAATAGAGACTTTATTTTAAGATTCAATACTTGATTTAGGTGATCTGATTAATATGATGCGTTAATAATTGTATAACCATACCTATGTTGTAGATATTCAACTTATATGAGTCATCATGAAACTTTCCAACCAGAGAACAACACACACAACATGTGTGATCGAGGATGTCCTCCTGTGAGTAAAGAATCTAATCATTCCTGTAGACTTCTAAATTATTGAAATGAATGATACATTAACACATGGGAATGTTCCTCTCATACTAAGGAGAACATTTGTTAAAAAGGAAAATATGACCATCAATGTTTACAAAGGAACACTATTCATGGTGTTTGAGGGAGAAAATATATTTTTTAATGTCTTTTTTGTAATGAAACACCTAGTTGATGAGAATTTATATCTTCCAATATATTCTATTGAAGTGATACCCATGGATTTTTACACATAATTCTATTCTTTCCCCAAAACACCCTTTTCATTTTTCATCATTGATAGAAATTTTAGGTAACGATTTACATGGTTAATGTTGTAATGGTTTAGAAATATTTCATGCATGTTATTTAATTGATTATTTTCTTGAGCATTGAGGAACTGTCATGAACCAACCTAGGTACCCTAATAACCTGATAACCAAGACATCTTTGACATAGACCAAACATCATAGAATTTTAAATTTTAAATGAATTTTCCACTAACACAATAGAAGAAAGATAAAAAAGTCACTATGCATACAAGAGAAACTACAAAAGGAGAAGTGTACTAGGTTTCAAACTAGAATGAAAAACCAAATTACAATAGAAAAGCATCATAAAAATAGGATAACATCCCATGTCCCGAACATACACAACTCACCATGCTTAAGGATCGAACACAATTGACACCTCTATACGGTGCCTTACCTTTGATCAATCCTAGAAGAAGATAATATACAAACACCTGAAGGAAGTGGTAGGCTGTGAGCTAAAATCATATTAGTGTATCACTAATGATTCCATAATATATTCCAAAATATAATTATACAAATAAATAACTCAATTCTAAATAAAGAGGTTTTAAATTTCAATATAATATTTACAAAAATCTATATTTACATTAACTTTGATGGAATTGTGATTTAAAAAATGTCTTCACCAACATTTTAAATAAAATAGTTTATATAAATTGAAAAGGAATGGTAAATAGATTAAAAATAATAATTAGACTATATATATATATATATATATTTCAAATAAAAATAAGCGGGAAACATTTTAATATGCCAAAAGGTATTATAGTTCTAGGTTATGGGACTCCACACACTCAAACAGTTTCCTCCGCAATATGTGTACACACATCCTCCTTGATACTGACCAATGAGGATAGGTCACCATCCCATCAGGGATGTGACCTACTTCATTTATGTATTATTAGTGGTGTAAATTTAATATTTCTATCAAAATAATTCACTAACTAACCAGTCTTGCATGTTCTCTAGTAAAAATCAATTATGGACAATTTATTTTGCGGTTGCTTAAAAAAATTCATCTTATTATCGCATATCAAATATTACAATTTCTAATTTAAGAAAAAAAATGGGGTTTTAATCAAATATTTACTTTTTAATGATAAATCCAATGGGTTTCCATAAAAAAAATTTATTAAATTTTCTAAATACCAATATGAAATCAATTACATAAAATAAATTTAATAATTCAAATTCCACAATTTACTTCCACAGTTTAATTTAAACAATTCCCATCAAATTTAAAAAGAATACAAAATTCAATGGGAGTTGGGTTTTCCCAAATTTTATTCCAAAAAACCAATTTTGAATCCAATTCCTTAAATTTAATGGAATTGGGAGTTCATTAATGAAATTGAAATCATTAACAGTCTATCGAATTTAAAAAAAAATTAAATTCAAATATTGAAATTTAGGGTTAATAAAAATTTGGCATCATAATAGAACAACCTACCTTAAAAATATTAGGATCTAAAATTAGAAAACCCTAGAAGGGGAAAATCCTTTTGAAGAATTCCGATAATGAGGATCTGAGAAACAAACTAGATTCAAGACCTAAAATATAAGTTATTAGATCCACTAACCCATATAGAGATTAATGAAACAATAGGTAAAAGGATAGAGAGAGTGGGGAAACAAGAACGAGAAGGTAAAACTAACTGGAAGAAGATCGAATGCAGTTTGGTAGGCTTATGTCCACTTAGGGAAGGGTGTAGAAGGGCCAAAATTTCCACTTGGGTGCCCTCCTTGAAGAATTAAATGTCCAGGGGTCTAATAGTCCATCATGAACCTATTATGGGGTTTTGGGTATTTTAAAACTACACTTTGGATTTAAAAAACCCAAAAAAAAATTAACTAGGTAGGTCCACTTGGTTTAGAAAAACCATCCACCCTAGTCATGAATTCCTTTTAATGGTTCAAACGTTTTTATCTTAGACATGCCCATAGATTTTCAAACTATGCACCAACCATGAAAAAATTACAGTTTATGTTTTAATAGTTTTATCCTTCATGGGGCACATGTTAAAAAAATTATGTGCTAACCATGCACATCCTAGAAACATTCCAAAATTAGAAAGTTTTATCCCAAAATAACCCCAAATGAAACCCAACCATTGTAAGTTTAAAAGAGTGGTTTAGGAATACTATAAAAAAGTAATAATATATTTTAACCTCTCTACCATATAAACTTTTTATCCCTTGAAATCAAATTTAGAGGCTTTCATGCCTAAAATAAGATGTTGTTTCTCTCTCATTAGTGCCTCCCTCTTCCATGTCTCATTATTATCATAACCATACTACCATAAAACTCGAACCAAAGGTTTCATCCTCCCAGGAATTACCTTTGTTTCAGAATCAACTATCCAAATTGGCCATGAAATCGTGGATAAATCACGTTCAACCTCAAAGATTACCCCAGTTACAAACTTTATGTTGTTCAGATATATATTTTTTAGCTGAGATTCATGAAACACATTATGCATCGACATCAACTTCTGTTTAAGTGATAAACAATAAGAAATATTCCCCAACTAATCTATAACCTCAAAAAGTCCCACAAAACTAGGAGCATGATTTACATGTCTCCCAATCTTTCAATTCCCTAAATGAGGTGAACCATTCAATAACACATATTCACCAACTAAAAATTCCCACAGTCTATAGAGACGATAAACATAAGACTTTTATCAAATCTATTCCATCAAAATTATCTATTGACTCTACTAAATCTTTCATATCTTCTCTTGAACAAAGCATGGTCCCACCACATAACTTTCAATAATATCAAACCAACAAAATGGAGATTTACAAGATTGGTTGTATAATACCTCATGAAAATCTATTCAAATCACTAGACAATAACTATTATTAAATTAAAACTAAACCTACACAAGATGGTCATACTAATATAAACCAATTTCAAGAACTCATACGCATATATTATCCCCAAGAATCTATATAGAAATTTATTTCTTGAATTTCAACTACAGATGGTACACCATACTCAAATCAACCTAAGATCTGTGTTTTTAATGAAGGACTCTAAAAAATAGATAAGTGAAATTAGAATCTCTATAAAAAACAATAGTAGATATAACTTCATTCAAAGAAATAATCACTTTCATATAGATATTTTCCAACCCATCTACTTTAGTTGAGACACAAATGGGTATAAAGTGAGCCAATTTAGTCATTTGATTGATCAAAACCCATATCATAGTCTTCTTTCTTTGGGTACATGGAAACCCAACCCCAATGTCCATTGAGATCTCATCGTACTTACACATTGGAACTGGAAGTGGCGAATGAAAACCAATGGGTTTCTGGTGCTTGACCTTGAAATTTTGGAACATATAATAATGAGAGAAAAAATAAGAAATTCCGCATCTTATACATGGAGAAAAAAATTTATGTCGCATGTCATATAACATCTTTGTTGTTTCTTGGTTCAATTCCCATGAGGAGTTATGGAAATTCCCCATCACATATTTCCTTAATGGTAATGAAAAAAAAGTGATTATGATAGATTAGTATGTCCTCTTTGGAGAATGACTAGACAACAATAGTCGCCCCACCATAAAGAGAGTCTCTAATGATAAAAAACTCATCCTCAAGTTGCTGATCCTTAAGGATCATCTCGACAAGAGTGGATGTCAACAGAACAATTGGTAAAGAAACCACCACTCCACTTTCCCAAACCCCAAAACACAACTGTACAAAAACATCCATCAGGTTCCTCTCTTCCTTTGTTTCTTTCACTACATGGGTCATAATTATCCTACTCAAATAATCTACAATGAAATTCCCTTACCCCAAGGTATAGGTGATATCAACATAAAAATATTTCATGTATTCCACCCAACGCCTTTGGTAGAGTTTAAAATATTTTCAAGAGAATATATAAATTAAGATCATGCGGTCAGAAAACATGGTAAACCATTCTTCATAAATGTTATTCAGCAAATTCTTAAGCGTTTTCATCACATATTCAATTTCAAGGTCATGGTTCAGGTAATTCATCTCATGTGGCCTAAGATGATGAGATCCATAAACAACGATATAATCACCCTACATAAAAACAAAACCCAAAGTTGAACCTGATGAATCACATAAGACCACATAGCCCTATCCAGCCTCTAGGACTGTAAAAAATAGTGTGATAGTAAAAATAAATTTTAACTCAAAAAAATAATTCTAAAATTATTCACCCCAAGAAAACATTACTCCTTTCCAAGATCGTGCAGTCATATAATAAGAAAACCTTGAAAATTACTTTACAAACTAATGATAATACCCAGCTAAACCCAAGAATATTTAAATATAGAAAAAATTTCACGGTTTTCCCATGTAATAATAGATTTAGCATTCTTCGGATCAACTGATATACCATGTTCTAACACCACATGTCCCACAAATGTCACTAGATGAATCCAAAAATCACATTTTGAATACTTGGAAAAATATAATGATTTCTCAACAATTATGGAACTTATCTTAGATGATGCACATGATCCTGATTGGAAAATGAGTAAATGAGGATGTCATCCACAAAACTACCATAAAGGTATCAAGGTACTATAGAAAATCATTTTTATTATGGACATAAATACCGAAGAATCATCAGTTAGACCAATGGAATGACTGGGTACAAATAATGGTCATACCTTCGCAGAAAGGATGTTTTATAAATGTTAGATTAATTAATTCTCAACTGATGGTAACCATATCTAAGATAAATCTTTGATTACCACTTTTCCCCTTTTAATTGGTCAAAAAAAATCCTCAATATATGGAAACCGATAACTTTTATTTACCATAACTCAATTGAGTTTTTGGTAATCCAGACACAGGAGAAGAAACAATTAGCCTTCATAGAAAAAGGAATCGGCCCCACCCATGGTGACACACTCCGGAAAAAAAATATTTTCTCTAGATTATTATCTAACTGACTCTTGAACTACTTAATTTCTAATGCTTCCATGAAGTTATATGGACTATAAACTGGTTGTGTACCAGGTGACAAATAAATGGATAACTCAACATCCCTTACCCATGAAAAAACTAAGATCTCAGAAGAAATCATGTTATTAAACTCAAAAAAAATTAGAGGGAGATCACCATTCAAATATTCTATCCCTAGATAAAAGTAAAATACATATGTCACTTTACCAAAATCTAGATAATGAGGTTTGACTCTAATCAATCTCCGGTACCATTCTCATTGAAATATTAAAAAAGACCCATCAGTTGTAGTAATGGAGACCCTTAAAAGGTATCAATCAATCTAGGATTTAAATGAAATAATTCAATCCATTTTGAATATAAGTTCAATAATTTTTATGTCATGAACAATAAAACTCCATGAAATCTCAACATCTAATTGAGAGAAAACCCAAGAGGGACTATGAAGACCCTTCTCTCTCTTCATTCTAATGGGGAATAGTAATTTCCATCACATAAGATAAAATTTCCATAGTAAAATTTAGTATATTAACAATACATGTTGAAATAAATTAATGAGATTCAACTATATCAAATAAACTCGTCACTAATGATGAATCTATAGTAATGAAACCTCTCACAAACATTTGACCCATATCTTATTCTTCTAGTGACTCTTCCACTATGTGAAGAGGATTAATTCCAGATACCTATGGATGGAAATCCTTTACACATGAATCATATGATTGAAATATAGTTTTAATATGCATTGATGATCCCATGCCTCTTTGAGGAGTGTAATAAATATGGAAGGAATTTTGTATTTGCCCAAAGCATCTGTAAGGTCCACATACCTTGGGTTCCTCAGTTCAAATGTGATTATAATTCATAGTATTTACACAATAGTATCCAATCATAGGGCCTATATAAAACACATTAGGAGGTCTAGAAAAACCCTTCCATCTAGATCCACCAACATAATCACCACGCTTACTTTTTCCCCTTAGTGTAAAACAAACTGCCACTTGGAGGATAATAAAATCCCAACAACCACAAGTTTATAAAAATGTACATCTCAAACATAAATGATCTATCCATTATATTAGTACAAAAATTAATCATCAAAATTAAAACCATAGAATGAATATCAGATCTTATTCTAAACAAAAACTATCGAGTCTTCATCTTCTTATTCAATAATATAATAGGTGAAAATTGCACTATCATAGAAAAAATATTTTCACACTAAGTCATGGTCAAATCAACATTCTCAATATTTAATAACTCAATATATAGGTAAAAACCTATTTAATATTAATATAAATGGTTGGTTAAAATATCCTTACAGTCCTTCCAATCTAAGCCCCCATTTTTCCTCACCATCCCCATTGTATCCCATCATCTTATGCTCGGTATTTCCAATAAGATAGTGGCACACATTACATGGATTTTGTCAAGAATTTATAAGAACCAAAACAAATGAACAATCCTACTCAACCATTATTTATCCTATTGAGTATCATTGGATCCTTTTAGTTATAGTGGATTCTTGAAAAGAAACTAATGAGAAATATTCCCAAGATTATACCTTTGAGGTTACACAACTAGAGCCTAAATGGGAACTTACAGTGGTTCATGTAACTAAGAATGGAGAGTATGCACAATCACCATAACAAGGTTTGGGTCCACTAGAGTATTTTATCACTAAGGTTCTGCAACAACTTCCTCTAATATCTGAATCTCGCATATTCTTGGAGGTATGATGCTACGAAACATCATCATACAAAAGAGAGGACATCGAATTTAACACTCAAATAGAGAAATAAGGAAATTAATCACAACATATAGAACAAAATGATTTGGATTTAAATATATCAAATCAAAAGCCAATAAAAGACTAGAACTAATCCCCAAGTTGACTTTCCCAAACCACCCCTAGTGACTTAATGTTCATTGTGGAGAGAGATGTATAAGAACTCAGTCATAACTACCTCCTATGTCCCTCAATAATTACACAACTATATCCTGAAATCAAAAAATTATAAAAAACCTTCCATTCGATATCACTTTGTCACAACCTAGTACGAGTACCTTGGTAACTCGATAACTAAGACATCTCTAACATAGGGAAAAGGGCATTCCCAATCCCCATGAGTTGGTGAATAACACATGGAATCAAAAAATATTAAAGTGAGAATGAATTTTACACAAAAACAATAGAAGAAAGATAAACTAGTAAGTATTAATACAATTGAATATCCATAGTGAGAAGTGTACTAGAAGTTAGAAATTCATGAAAACCAAAAGTACTGTATAAAAGTTAAAAAAACATGATAACTTCCAAAGTCCCAAAATTCACAACTCACAATGACCAAAGATTAAAAACTATTACCACCTCTGAGTGGTGACTTACCCTTTCTCGAACCTAGAAGAAGATAATCTAAAATCACCAAAAGTCATATATAGGGTGTGAGATAAAATCTTAATAGGGTCTCAAAAAGGATTCTATAATAGATAACAAAATTTAATTGATAAAATAAAGATTTAAATTTTAAATAAACTAGTTTTGTATTTCAAAAATATATTTAAAACAAATCATCTTTAACATTTATAATGGTAGAAATGTTCTTTGAACAAACAGATTCACTAAAATTTTATATAAAATATTTTATATAAATTCAGAAGGCATAGAAAAAAGTTAACAAAAAACATTGGAATATATATATTTTAACTACAATCAATAAATAAACATGGTCATATTCCAAAAAGTATGATAGTTCCATGCTATGGGACTCAACACACTCAAATAACAGTCTCAAAAATATGTGTACACACATACTTCTTGATACTAAACAATGAGTACCCAAAACCATTCCATCATGGATATGACCTACTATATATATGTATTGTTTCATGGTATGAATGATATAATAGGTCCAAGGGGGAGTTTACATTCCATACATTCATCTAATGTGACTAGGATTCCACTTTTTAATGAAAATTTTGTGTGTTTAAAAGTTAGAAGGTTCAAGAGATGGATTATGATGGGTTCCTCCAATATTGGTTTCACATGATAAAATATAAACTCTATGAGTTTATAGCGAGGGATCTAATTTTTCTGGATAGCTATTGTAGCATCTGTAATTATCATAATAGAGTGTGGTATGATGATAATTTTGTTTAATGTATGGATTTGACAGTTAGGTTGAGGTTCATGACAACTGAGATCATCCCTATTGTCAAACAATGGGAGTAATCTCCCTCATTTCATTTCCTCATCGATGGAATAAAACATATAATTTAATTTTAGCAGTCAATGAGGACAGGAAATTGGGTTCAATGGATCCCCCATCCCTAAAGTAGGGATCAATCATAATGTCAATGGATCTTGGAACAATGGTGTTAAGTGTGGCATAGGGGTTGTTTGTGATAAATATTGATCAGTTTTTCTAACTTTCATAACATTATTTGGTCAATGGGACTCTTTTATTGATGAGGCCTCCTCACTACTTATGAGGCTAGAATTGTACCTTTATCAGGGTTTATCGGCAGATTGGGTGGAAAGAGAATCTTCTATTATTATCAAGGCCCTCCAGGGAGATAGTATCATCCTAAGTGAAATCACCTACCCTTCCCAAAAATGAAAATCTATTCTAAAAACTCACATAAAGCTCACCCACATATGGTGTGAGGGTAATAAGGGAGAGGACTTATTGGATTCTAGGGCCCCATCAGAGAGGTCCAATATCATTTACGCTACTACTAGGTACCCCCTCTATGTGTGTCGGTCTAGTCTGTGTCGATTCTATGGGACATCATTATTTTATACTGATTATATTTTTTAGGCTCTTCCCCTTCCCAGTTTATAATAAAATTTTAAAATTGGATGGATGGTTTTCATTAAAATCATTTTATTACATTTTTAAAAATACCAATTTGAAATCAATTTCATCACTTCAGTTTCAAAATTAATATTCCACAATTAAATTAAATAATTTATTTTAAAAAATTTCTATCAAATTTCGCAACAAATACCCAATTAAATGAAATTAGGGTTTTTCCTAATTTTATGTAAAAAACATTTTCAAGGAAAAGTCCCCATAACATGGAATCAAGGAAAAGTCCCCAAATTTTATATAAAAAAAACTTTTCAGTAGAATTGGGTTTTTAATAAAAAATTTGAAAGAACATATCAAAAAATTGAATTTACATCATAAAATTGAATTTAAATTAAGCAATTTATCGTTAATAAAAATTGTTATCATACTGAAACCACATAACATGGAATCAAGGTATCTAAAAATGCCAAACCATAGCCAAGAAAAATCCTATAAAGAATACTAGAAACTAAGACATGAAAAAAACCTAGATCCATGAACTAAACTAGTGAGTAATTGATCCTCTAACCAACATGGAGATATTAGAAACCCCTAGGAGGAAAAGAGAGAGAGAGAAGGTAAATGAGAACGAGAAGAGGAAACTAACCTCGAGACGATCAAATGTAATTCAATGATCTTTGATCGAATTCCAGAAGGGTTTAGAGGGTCCAAAATTAACACTTAGGAGATATCCTAGAATAAAAAAATGATTGGGGTGAAATAGTTCCATCAAGTATCTATAGGGGGTTTTGGGATATTAAAACTAAATTTATGATTAGAAAAACAATTGTATGCACGGTTATCCTGGCAGGGCTGTATGGTTTAGAAAAATAAGGTGTCATTGTCATGAATACATTTTAATGGGTTTAATAGTTTTTACTAGGTGCGCGAAAGGATTTTAAAATTATGGACCAACCATGAAAAACCTCAATGACTTATTTTTCATGATTTTCTATAGCATAACATATTGTTTTGGAAAACTGTGCATAACGCAGAAACATTAAAAAATTTCATTTTTTTCACCCAAAACAACCCCAAAAAATATAACCAATGAATTTTTAAAAGAGGGGTTTATGAATACTTTAAAATGAAAACATTATGTTATAGGAACCTATGACAATTGATGGTACTTCTTAGCTTATAAAGTATTATTCTATATCTGGGGATATTATCATTGAGCTGCTAGATGGGATCACTAACCTCTGAATTTCATATTCACTCCCATAAATTCAAAATTCCCATGAATTTGAACTTAAATATATTTCATATAATTTAAAATATTCCTATCTTGATGTTATTGGCCAAATTTATATCATTTTTCCAACAACATCTCTCTGGATACTAAATAAAAATTGATCAACCTTTTTAGAGAGTGTAAACATTCAATAGGATAATCATTGAATGATATTCCTAGTATTATCCCATCTATTTTGATAGAATATATAATTTTATATAACTATGAAAATTTCCCAAGACATGCTCAATGTTAGTTAAACCCCACCATCATTGAAGTGGTAAAATTGGAAGTTAGTAAATGACTAGTTGATGGGATCATCTATCCCATATATGATAGTAAATGGGCTATCCTAGTGAAAATTGTGCCCAAGAAAACTAGAATAATGGTAGTGTAAAATGAAAGGAATGAATTGGTTTCAGTAAATGTAAAAAATAATCGACGTGATTGTATTGGCTACCATTGAATAAATCAAGATTTGAAGAAGGACAACTTTCTTCTACCTTTTATTGAAAAAATGATAGAAAGTTTGGATGGAAAGTCCCGTTATTATTTCCTTGATGGAAATTTGAGTTATTTTCAAATCCATATAGCCCCTGAGGATAAATAAATGGAAATATCTACTTATTCATTCCACACATTTTCTTAATGGATGACTCCATCCGGCCTTTGTAAATCTCATGGTACTTTTCTTCATTATATGGTGAGTATATTTTCTTACTACCTTCAAAATTGTATGAATGTTTATATGGATGATTTCATATTTTATGTATTTTCATTTCATGATTGTTTAGAACACCAAGTATCTATCCTATATTGTTGAATTGAAAAATATCCCATATTAAATTATGAAAAAATTCCATTTCATTGAAGATTGGAAGATAGTTCTTTTCCATGTTAATTCATGTAAGGTAACTCATGTTGATAAATCAAAAATTGAAATAACTTACTCCCTTCCATTTCCAAAATTTGTCCATGAAAAGTTATATTTCATGGTTTAGTTAGGTTGTTACCACCTATTCATTGAAGAATTTAGTAGGGTCTTACTTCCATTATCTTGATTGTTACAAAAATATTCCATGTATTTTTTATAAAAATTGTGTGTATCCTTTAAATTCAAAAAAAAAACGAGTCTCAAATCACCTCACATAATCCAACCACCCTAGTGGAATATACCATTATAACATATATTTGATGCCTAAAACTTATCAATTAGGGAATTTGTATTAGTGTGTTTTGGGAGGTCCCCTAATTTCATTATATATTCCTTGTGTACCCATGACCCTGCCCACGAAAACTACAGTACCATTGATAAAGATGGTATTTATACTGTGCTTTTCTTTGAAAAATTCTATGCAGATCTTATTGGGTCAAAATTCATTGTTTTTTTCTAATCACTGTACCCCCTAGTATCTTCTTCAAAAACTGGAATCCAAACCACATCTCATTTATTGGATGCTATTTTAGAAATTAAATTTAGAAATTATGAATAAAAAGGATACGATAATATAATGACTGATATATTTGTAGGATACTTTCAACCTTGGACATTGAATCTTCCACATGTATTTCTATAGATGACATGTTTACTGATGAATAATTGTATGATGTATAAGACGATCATCCATGGTATGATGAAAACATGAATTATTTGGTAGAATATTGAATTCTTACATATTTTAATAAAAACCAAGATGATCATTTAAAAAATTAGTCTAATTGGTTTATTTGGGATAACCCCTACCTATGGTGCACATATAGTGATCAAGTTTTCATTCATTGTGTTATCAATAGTGAGTTTCATTACATCATTAGGTTTTTCCACACTCTTGATTGTGGGGGACAATTAATACCCCAATACACTCCTCTCCGGGTCCTTTATTCTAGTATATTATGGCTAAAATTACATTGGGAGGCTCAAATTTTGTTTCGAATCATTCCATAATTATTAAAATTGGTGGAATATACCTGAAATAAATAAAATTATAAAATAAAACATTATTTTATCCGACCTTTATGATGTTTGGGAAATTGAAATTATGGGACCATTTACTAATATTTTCATAAACATGTACACTCTTCTGGTAGTATATTATGTGTCCAATTTAGTAGAATCATGAGGCCCAAGGACTGATGTTTCAAGGATAGTTTTTTAATTTTTGATAACACAAGTTTTATATATGTTTGGATTTACTTGTTTTATCATCACTGATAAGGGTTATCATTTCTAAAACCAAAAAATTCAATCACATATTCTTTATTATGTTGTTAGGCATCAATTTTCTATTTCATATCATCCACAAACCAGAAGTTAAGATGATGTGTCAAATAGAGAGGGGTAAAAAATTATTGAAAAAACTATTCAAACTAAAATAAAGGATTAGAGTATTATAATCGATGATGCATTGTGGGATTACAACAATACCTTAAAAAATCCCATTGGCATTTCACCTTATCATATTTTTTAAAAAAAGATTTGGCACCTTCATATTGAGATAGTGAACTAAACATACCGGGATATTAAAAAATTTAATTCTAATATTTCTAGTGAATTTTCTCAAAGAAAATTGTAAATTCATGAGATGGAGGAAATATAGAGAGATTCATATGATAACTCTTGGATCTATATAGAATTAACCAAAGAATCCCATGATAATCTCATAATTCATCATCACTTTCATAAAGGGGAAAACGTCACCCTTTTCAATTTAAGGATAAATATCCTCCCATATAAGCTTCATTAACACTTTTTTGGCCCATAAAATGTGTTATCCTAACTAAGTTAAATACCCTAGGGGGGGGGGGGTGTTTTGGGGTGAATCAGGGTATGAAAGATTAAAATAACTACCCATTCATATATTGTTTTATTGTAAAAGAATATTTTCTATCCCTTTTCTATTAAAATGTTTTAACAGAAAAGAAATCATACATGAGATGCAACAATTATACTTGGTCCACCCTTACTAGGATATTTCCTAATAGCATACAATGAAAATTTTCTGAATTAGAAAACCAACTATGGATCACTCAAAAAATAAGATTTTGGATAGATAAATTCTATACCCATGTTCAATGCCCTTACAATTTTAGGATCATACTCACTCTCCCTCCTAGTTTACAACTAATAATAATTTTAAATCTCACTTATCTCTCAACTGAAGTGTTATCACTACTCTTATAGAATAATCTCTAATTATTTTGAATCACCTAATAATTATTTCATAGATATATGAGTGTCCCATGGATTCCTTCTTTCACTCAGTATATTAAATCCACTTTTCTATATTTTTTTATGTAAATTGATTTCAAAAATTGTTTTAGTCCCTTCACAAACTTCATTTCACCCTCTAAAAATTTACTTCATATTCGTTTAATTAACTTTCACCGTGTGGTGTAAGTGATTCATGAAAAAAAATTTCTTCTAGGAATTCCTCTTCTTTATGGATGGTTGATTCCTCAAGAAACCACCGATTATTTTTGAACTACCTTCACTCGATGGAAGGCCTATTCTTTTTTATATAAATTTTCTTCACAGATTATTCATTCACATAATCCACCCTCATGAACCTCATTATTTCTCACAATATTTCTCCCTCATGAACCAATTCACTTATAGAATTTCTTCCTCACAAAAAACTTTATAAACACCAAATTATTCTAGATATAATCTTATCTATTTAATTTCTATCTAACTAAAATATTACATATATAATGATTTTGAAATTAGTTTTATGAGAAATATATGATCAAATCCTTCATAATTGGATTTCCACATTCTGTATTAGTAAACCCAATGTTGAATGACCTTTAAATATCTATTTGTTTTAAACAGGTATTGAAATTATTAGTGGGAACACTTTACACATCAATTTTTACTCAATCATCAAGCATTAAATAGGATACTTCTTCAAATTACAATAGAGATATCATATAACTACTGTATAATATTGTTGGATATTATCAGGGGAAGTGAGATAGAAGATAAAGGAATGACCAATTGCATGTGATAGATATAACAGAACTAGGATGACTTGAGACTGTTACTGGTGTAGTTTAACTCTATTATGTAATCATCCATGCCCTCATGGTCTGTTAATTTTCCTATTTTGGTTGTTGGAGATGTTCGGGGGTGGTTCAAGGAGTTTTTAGTGGAATCTAGTGGTGCAGTAGAAATGCTATAATAAATAGTCATCTTGTAAGTGTATTACATGAAAGGAATGTCTGTTTGATGACTTGTGCGAAGTCGATTCACAGTGTGTAGATTTTTAGGGTTAAATAAAAAAAGAGATGTGTTTTTTCATATAAATAGAACCTTGGTTATTACCCGACATGAAAGGGGATTTCACATCATGTAATCCCCCGACCCAGTATAGATTTAAAATTATTTTCTAGCTGAATTTCAGTCATTCATCTATGGATCCTTCTTCTACTCATTTTGGGTGAACCCTAGGCACCCAGAGAAGATCATCATTTTCTCTTTCTCTATCTATAATCCATTATACCTAGTGGTTGTTTTCTTAGAAATCATTGGTTGATCCATTCTAGGTTCTTCTCCCATCTTGGTGGATTTTCTTCCATTCTTCTCTCGAGAATTTGTTGCGGAAATTTTTCTTTGACTTGGGGTGTGTGTTGGGTTTATTTTTTGGTATTCGATAGTGGTGTAAGATTATCCACAATTTCGTGTTGTGCAGTTGTGGTTTTGGGAGTTTTTCTTCACTTTGCAATGTGCAGTGAGTCTGAAATGATTCTTTGAGGTAATGAATCCCTTATTTCAATTTATTATGTATCATGCAGAAAGTGTTTGCTTTCATTTACCTATGAGTTATGATTATTCTAGAATAATCAAAGATAAATAGTATGTAATTTTAATTGAAAGGTGTAAAGGGTGTTTGATTCACATTATTTTATATATTTGATGTCATTTGTGATATTGTGGAATGTATGGGCTTGATTCCCCATGAATAATTATGATAGTTGGAGGCTTTTTTATGTTGGATATATTTATATTGATTGTTATAACTATTGTGATTGCTTTTATATCAACCAAAATTTAAATTTATTAGTTAAATATACTTGTCTAATGAAATGGATTTCCCATGATTTTTGTGTGTGATAATTCCCCTAAAATAAAGGGGAATGTGATGAAAGACCCTTTGTAAATTTGTGAAATGTTCTAGATGTGTTGTGGTCGATGACCTTACTTGTGGGACGATGATGTGTGGTTGGGGAATTTTGCCCTTATAGTTTGTTTTTCCATTCTTTTGGGTCACCAGAGAAGTATTTTATTTGTAATTTTATTTGGGGTTGTGAGGTGGTGTTTTCCTTGTACTATATTCTAGAGTAGTGATGGAATAAGTAAATAATTCTTTAATAATGTATGGAATGGAATGTGTTGGTTTGTTTAAAGGAATGAAAATGGTTTATGGATAATTAGGTGAAGAGTTGTGTGATTAAATTTGGTTGATGCTAAATAATAATAATAATATTATTAATAAATGAAATAGGTTGGAAATTTGAAATTAGGTACGTGGATTTTTATGGGATGTTATGAATTTAGAGGTGGCAGAAAAAGTGACAGTGTTATGAGTTGGTTTTTTTAAACCCATAGGTCTGAATTTAATTTTTTATACTATATATATAGAATATTATATTCTTGTGATTTCTATATACACCCCAACAACAATGAGAATTGTGTTTCGACACCCGCATAGTCATGTCGGGGGTGTTTTTCCCGACATTTGGTGAATATTATAGATGGATGGGTCACCAATATTTCCTCTATATCTTCCATGTGAGGTTGGTATTACACATTCAATAATGGGTGAATGTATGTTAGTTAATTATATGGTTGTTGTGATGTACCATCTGTCTCAATTGAGATTTGATAGCCTAGGTGTTTGTAGGCAAGATGTGATGGACCAGGTATTTTCGGGCAAGACATGACCATTATTTTGGGGATACATTTTGTGGGGGTCATACATGGTAGGAGGATGGAATGATGATTATTTATTACATTTTCACAATACCCTACAACTTTGGTTATGGTGGTGGTTGTGTTGTGGATGAGGTGTTTTCAGGATAAATGTGTTGTGGCCTTGCTTGTATGGTGGAAAGCCCAAGTATCTATAGGCGAGGTGTGTTGTGAGCATTCTAGTGCAGTGGTGTGGTATAAAAAAATGATGGGAGAAATAAGAAATAAGATGTTTGATGTTATTGTGGAATAATAGTGGAAAATAATTGATGGTTTTCCTTATCAATGTTATTATTAATATATATTACATGGTTTTATTTATTTAGTGATCCTGATTTGGTGAGGTTGGGATGGTTTGTATACCTTGATAGGTGCTGTTTGGTTCTGTTGTTTTATCATTGGGGAATTGGTATTATTCTTTCACTTGTACATGATATAATTTGGTTTTCTTACTGATTATACTTTTATTCTCACCATACATATATAAAACATTTTTTATGTTTCTAGGAGGACTTTGTGGACTGCGATAAAAAATAGTATCTTGGGAACTTAACTGTTTCTGTGTGTCTACTTATATTTAATTTTGGGTATTTACAATGGAAACTATATTATTTCTATATCATTTCTATTTATACATGCATGTGTGATGTTTTTTAATATCTTTTTATATTATGTCTTGTAGTATTTTGGATGATCCATAATATCTTCCAATCCCATTTATATTATAGAGGGTAATGCCTCCCATATATGAGATTTTAATACCCTTGATACAAGTCACCAACCTGGGGCATACTCAAGGTGGGACACAAGGGTCATTAATTTTATCCCTTAATTGGGGTATCATTTGAGGGAGGGGTTGTGAAATAGTTGTATTAGAGGTGATGATTGAGAAATAGGGTGGAGTTTAGAGTTGGGGACCATGAGGATTGCATGGGGTGGTATGGAAATAGTGTCAGTTGACATTGGTGCATCACAAAGGCCCATGAGACTAGCTATGAAATAGGATTCTAAGGCTCCCCATGATCCAATTCATAGACTCTGAGCTTATTGATCAACCAACTGAGATGAGCCAAATTTCATTGAAAAGATCTATGAAAGGTACATCAATCATAATGGCATGTGTTTTTTTAATTGGTTTGTTTTTAAAAAGTCAATATGAATGAAAAAAATAATTAAATGAGTTATAATTAATCATAATGAAATTATATACTACTCGGTATTAGAAAATCACTTTTTTCCTTTTAGTTATGGATCCTATTCATTGTTCACATGTGGCTGAGGTAGTTGAGGTTCAACAAACTAATCCTGTTGATTGTTGTAGGGTTGATCCGGTTGAGGAAGATTATTAGGGGAAAATGATGTTTTTATCTTTCCAGTTGAAGTATTTGTGGAAGTATGATGTAAGTGATTCATAAGTGGAGATAGAGAGTAGAATGGAGAACCACAATATGGATTTCAGGTTGATCTAGGCCCTAATGGAGTATTGGGTCCCGTTGGAAGTCAATTAGATATGATAATATGTATGTCAGTGGTGGACACTATATCTGGTAGAGTGGAATGAGGAATGTGTTTTTTGGGTTGACATCCATAAGGTGTTCTTGTTCGGAGATCCTTTCATCAACCATGAAGTAAATAAAGTGGTGGGAGATTATTTCTCTTTATCAAGGGAGCATGCCAGTTCAGGAGTTGGAAATCATGTTCAAGTAACGTCATTATTTTTCCCTATAACTCTTCTAGATGAGAAGTCTCGCATGAGACATTTTGAGGAGGCACTCCATCCTTCAATCCATTATACAGTTACTCCTTTTTTGTTTCCAACGTATTTGGAGGTTTAGAAGAAGGAATAAGTGATCTAGTGGATGTACATGAAAGTAATTTTAATGGCAGGAAGATGTTCATGCAGGGAACTGGTAGGGTTCATTAAGGGGATGGTTTTTCAGTGGAAGGTCACATTCCATAGGGCCTTTAAGCTTTTGTCTAGTAGGGAATCAACCTCAACAACTTCCTTTTTAGCCGTGCAGAGCCAGTGGTTTTTGTAATTTTCCTAGGAGTTTTGTTCCTATGTGTTTTGGTTTGGAGTATCTTGTCCATCACCAAAACTTGTTCCAAGTGGTTCTTAGATCTCAATATAGTATAGGTGGATAGGTTCAACACTAGCCTCAATAGTAGTTTCTAGTGGGGCCATTTCACCAGGAGAGTTAAGAGGTTTGTTTCTCTACTGAGGGGAGATGGAGTAGGTAGAGGTTGAAGTTAGAATGTTCATTGTGTTTAGGGAGCACAACTCAAGAATTGTCATAGAGGATGTCATCAACAGAGAGGCAGAGAAGCTAAGCATGGCCATTTGCACACAATGGAGGCAACATTTCTAGTGGGGATAGAGATCTTCATAGGTATGATCAGTTTTTTATTACCCTTATCTATACCTTTTTTGATTATAGATCATCACAATATTTGTTTCACTAGCTCTATCCCATGATATGAGACAATGTGTAGAGAGGATTCTCTTACCCATGGTGTTGACTAGTCCAGTCATAATTTATAAGTGATTTTTTGATCTGTATCGGTTTGTAGACTGATGATGTGTCCACATTAATCTCATGGGTATCTTTTCATGCTACTTATGTAGCCATACAATTTCATCCTTGACTTGTTTTATTCCATACGTGATGTTATTGACTTCTTATGTAGGAGAGTCTTGTTTTTGGATGTGGATGGCCAGGGTGTGTCTTTCGTTGGTGAGTGGAGTTATCAGGTGGGTAATCAGTGTGTGGAGCCCCATCATTCCATATTATATTAGTTTTGAGTCAAATCCGTGGATGATGAGATGGTAGAGGTACCCAGGGTATTTTTGGAGTTTTTATATGTTTTCCCTGAGGAGGTCATGATGCAACCCCCTCGACATGATGTTGATTTTGGGATAGACTTACAACCCAATTCTTATCCGATTTTGATGGATCCTTATAGAATAACACCTTAAAATCTGTGGAGTTGAGGGTTTAGGTAGACGATATAGTGTTGAAAGGTTTTATCTAGCCAAGTGTGTCACCGTGGTATGCTCAAGTGTTGTTCGTAATGAAGGAGGACAATAGTATGAGGCTGTGCATAGATAGTCAAAGGTTGAATCAGGTGACAATCAAAACCTATTACCCTCTTCCTAGGGTAGATGATATTTTTGACCAGAAGAGAGGGGCGAGTTCATTTTCTACGATATATCTATGGTTTGTATATCACTAGTTGTGGGTGATGGAGGGAGATTTACCAAAGACTACATCATTTTCAAGTATGCACACTTCATGTTTGTATTCATGCCATTTGGTGTTACAAACACAACAACCATGTTAATTAGGATTATGAAATCTATATTCCATGAGTTCCTGGATGAGTTTATCATTATATTAATTAATGATATATTAATCTACTCAATTTCAGAGGAGGAGACTGCTAAGAATATTAGTTCTATCTTTCACGTTCTTACGTGCCACCATCTCTATGGAATATTTTCCAATTTAAGTTTTATACATCAGTGGTACATTTCTCATGGAATTTGGTGTCTCAGAAGGGTGTGAAAGTGGACTCATAAATGGTTGAAGTAGTTTTTTCTTGGGAATAACCCAAGTACATGACACTAGTTACTAGATTCCTTGGTCTAACAGGATATTATCATATATTTGTACTTTATTTATCTTAATTTATCACCCTATTTATATCATTGACTAAGAAATACCATGAATGTGTGTAGAGTGATCAACTCCAGGAAGCATTTGGTTACCTAAAGGAGAATTTAGTCAGTACTCCAGTGCTTCATCTTCCCGACGAGGGTGTGTTATTTTAGGTATTTTGTTATGCTTATCATGTGGGTTTGGTATGTGTGCTAATGAAACACCAATAAGAGATCTCTTATGGTTATAGATAGTTATGTCCCTATAAGCATGAAAATTCCACCCAGGATTTGGAGCATACATCAGTTGTATTTGAAATGATTCTTTGGTGAAATTACCTTATTGTTAAGTGTTTTGTGGTCTTTATAGATAACATGTGAATAAAGTATGTATTTTCCCAATGTGACGTAAACTGGAAAAAGTGAAGGTGGATGGATTTTATTTAATAATATTATTTTTATATCGCTTACACCTTAGAAAATGGGAATTTTGTGGTTGATTATTTGAGCAGGAAGCCATAAAAGGGTGTTTTTTGGGGAGTCTAAGGATTTATGGAGAGAAATATAGGAGTTTAATACCTTTAACATTGATGAAAAAGTGGATGGTTGTATAGATTGTTTGTTTTAGATGATGATGCAGTGATCTCTAATTTAGTAGGTAGAGGATTTTAATTGGGTCAACTCAATGGTATACGTGATGTGTGATTGTGTTGGCCATGGTGATTTCCCAGAGGGATGGTCGGAGGATGGTAAAAACCAAGTGTTCTTTTGTGGTATGTTGTTTGATCTGGTATTAATAAAAAATTGATTCCATCATTATTTTCTTAACTCTCCTTTCATATTATACCTATGAGTTTAAAAAATGTACCATGGCTTGAGGAAATAGTTTTGGTTCCCTAGGATGAAACATGCAGTGGTAGAGTTTGTGACTTGGTGTCCAGTTTTCCAATAAGAAAAGGGTTAGTGTCGTGTTCTAGATGGTTTGTTTCATCCCTTAGATATCACCAAGTTAAAATGGAATAAAATATTTATGGATTTTATCATAGGTTTACCTAGAGATTAGGGAGTTTGTGATGCTATCTGGGTGATAATGGATCAGTTGAAAAAATCGGCTCAATTGTTAGCGATCAAGTAGTTGGGCACAATGGATGATTTTACTAAGAGGTATGTGAATGTGGTGGTGTGGTTGCATGTAGTTATGAGGTCCATTGTCTCTAATTAGGAAACATGTTTTACCTCATGATCCTATAGGTGATTATAGCATGATTTTCACAATTGGTTATTCCTCAACACTACTCTCAACCCTCATATTGATGTGAAAATGGAACAGACTATCCATACATTGGAGGATATATTGTGGGAATTCATTATGGATTTTTTTGAATATTGGGTATGAAACCTACCTTTGGTAGACTTTTCTTATTTTAATAGATATCACTCTTCCATTTTCATGGCCTTTTTGAGGCTTTGTACGAAATTTTGTGTCATTCTCCATTGTGATGGATAGAGGTTGGGGAGACAATCGTTCTTAGTCCCAATGTGGGGAAGAGCACCATAAAGAAAAGGCTTATCTTTTTCATGAGAGGGTGAATTTATTTTAGGATCCAAATAAGTGTTATGAATATCTCAGAAGGAGGCCCTTGCAGTTCGAGGATGGGGACCATGTGTTCTTGAAGGTTTACCCTCAATGTGGGCAGTAGGGGTGTGGAAGATGGAGCATGAATTCTACTAGGTTTGTTGGGCCCTTTGAGGTGTTTGGTTGAGTTGGATAGGTGGCATATCAATTTGTGTTTCCACTATAGTTAGAGAGGATCCACGACATCTTTAATATCTTTCAACTTCATTGGTATATTCACTATGAATCCCTGGTCATTGAATCAGGAGAGCTAGATATCGAGGATGACATGACATTTTTGGAATAATAAGTAGAGATCCATGTTAACCAAGAGAAGGTCTTTCATGGATAAACCATTTATTTGGTTTGTGTACAGTAAAGGCATGGTCTCTTATAAGAGAGTAGTTGGGAGTGAGAAATGCTGATGTGTGTTGAGTACTCAAAGTTTGTTTGCGTTTTTATTTTCTCTATATTTCATTGCGATTTGATGATTGGATCATTTTTTTTGAAATGATCTATTTTCTTGTTTTGTGATATATGTGGTGTGATGTGGGATAATTTCCTGATATATGAAAAGGGGAGGACCTGATTCCTAATCAAGATTCATGAACTCTAATGTAATTAAACCCATGAGGGTGAGTCAGTTCCACCTTGGGAAGATTATATATTGACATGGAAGATAGAGTTATATGATTTATATTTTATAATGGTGAATTTTGTGGTTTACTGTGGTTTTTTGGAATGGGAGGGTTATATAGATCTGTAGTGGTGAATTGGTAGTCTGGTTGCCTGAGAGGAGGTGACTTGTGGTTGTGAAGTGTGTTCTGTGGCCATTTTCTTTTGTGTGTTTAGACAGTGGTAGCATTTGAGGTATGATGAGATCCTTTAAAGGTATCTCATGGGATATTTGTTCAAAAATACTTCTTTATGGGATTTTATTTTTATTCTCAGTGGAAAGAATCATTTTTGAGGTATATGAATTAATTTTGTGTGCCTCACTCTCCATTACTTGTCTTTTTTTTATCGATGGATATGTTCACGAGTGGTTCTGAGTGTATTTTTTGGACGCTATAGGTGAAACAACACTATGAAAAAATTACACATCGTGTAAGTGTATTACAGGACGCGAAAGTTGGTTTCTAGACTTGTGGAATGACGATTCATGATGCATAGATTTTTGGGGTTAAATAATAAGAAGAGATTCATTTTTTGGTGAAATTGAACCCTTAGTATTACATGATTCATAAGGGGATTACATGTCATGTAATCCCATGATCTAGTGTAGTTTCAAAATTCATGTATGGATTAATTTAAATTCATTCTACCATGGATTATTATACCTATCATGTTGGGAAAACCATAAACACCATTTGGAGTTCTTCAAGCCTTGTTCCTCCCTCTTTGATATGTTGGTCCCAATGGTTGTTTATTGGAAATAATTTGTTGATCCATGGTATATTCTTCCCCATTCATGGTGGATTTTCTTTCTTTATTTTCCTAAGGATTCACTATGATGATGTTTATTTTTTCTTGGGTGTATATTGGGTTGTGTTTTTTGGTCTTTGGTTATGATGTAGGTTGATCTATGTTTTCTCATGGTGTTGTTGAGGTTTTCAGGCATTCTTCATTTCCCTGTAGTGTGTAGCGAGTTAGCAAAGCTTCTTTGAGGTAGGGAGTCACACATTTATCTTTATCGTGTATCATGTGGTATGTGTTTTTTTTCTTTATCTATGAGTTATGGTTGTTCTATATTATCAAAGATAATTAATTGGTTAATCATATTGAAAGTGGTAAAGGGGGTTTTATTCGTATTCTTTTACATCATTAATTTTATTTGTGATATTGTGGATTGTATGGGCTTGATAACCCACTAAAAATTGTGGCCATTTGAGGATTTAATTGAGTTGGATATATATATTTTGACTGTTGTGTTTGTTATATCACCCTAAATGTAATTTGGTTAATTACTTATACGTTTCTAATGAAATGGTTTCCCTGTGATTATGGATTATGTTATAATGTTCCTAAAATAATGTAGAATGTGATAAAATATCCCTTTGAAATTTATGAAATGATCATAATGTGCTGTGATGTGTGGTCATTCTTGTGGGAAAATGATGTGTTATTGGGGAAAGTGGTGCCAATATTTTTATTGGCCATGCCTTTGGAGCGGTGGGGAGGTAGCTTGTTTGGAATTTATATTGGGGTTGCGAGGTGGTGGTTTAATTGTTCTATATGTATGAGTAGTGATAGAATAAATAAATAATTGTTCAATAATGTTTGGAATGGATTGGGTTGGTTTGGTTAATGTAATGAAAATGGATAATTGATAATTAAGTGAAAAGTCATGTTCTTAAACATGGTTGAGACAGAATAATGAAAAGAATGGGAAGATAAAAGAAATTGGTTAGTAATGTGAAATGGGGTTCTTGGATTGTGGTGAGATGTTATGCATTTAGAGGTGGAAGAAAAAGTGACAGTGTTGTGATTTGGTTGGTTTGTTTATGAACCCAATGGTTTATATTGAGTGTTTGATACTATATGTATACTTATAAATTCTTGTGATTTCTATACAGACCCCACACACATTGAGAACTTTGTACCGATACCTGCATTGTCATGTGGGGGGTGTTTTTATGATATTCGATGTAGAGTACAGATAGATGGCTACCTACTCATTCCAACTATCTCTTCATGGTGAGGATGATATTTCATAGGCTGTGATGGATGGTGGTTTATTATTGTATTACATGGTGGTTGTGATAACCTAGGTGTATTCGAGTGAGATGTGATATCCTAGGTTTCTATGAGCAGATGTGATGGCCCAAGTGTTTTTGGGTGAGACATGATCATGCATGTGGGGAGCCTTCTGGTGGGGGTCATTCATGGTAGGAGGAGGGAACAAGGTTGGTTTCCTAGATGTTAATTATACCCTACTACTCTTGTTATAGCATTGGTTCGGTTTTAGACCATGTTTTTTAGGAGATATGTGTTTTGACAGTGCCTGTGGGGTGGTGAGCCCAGGTGTTTATAGGTGAGGTGTCTTATGACCATAATTTTGGAGAGGTGTGGTATACAGAAGAGATGGGAGCATCAAGACATACGATGTTGGGTTTGATAGAATCATACTAGTGGAAAAGTGTTGTGGGGTACCCTTATCAATGTGATTCTTATGATAATATACTACTTGGTTTGTGTTATTTGGTGAGATTTCCTTGGAGAGGGTGGGATGATCTTTATACTTTGATAGGTGCTAATTGGTTCTTCTATTTTATCAGAGGGTAATTAGTATGAAACTTTAACATGTTCATGAGGGACTTTGGTTTTCCAAATTATTATAATTTTTTTCACACCCTACGTATATAAAAATATTTTTAGGTTTCCCAGATGATTACATGGACTATGCTGGACATTAATAGCTCAGGTCCTGGATAGTTGTTGTGTCACTTCCTTATCTTTAAGGTTGGGTATTTACTTTGGAGACTTTACTGTATCTGTATAAGTTCTATTTATAAATTCATCTGCAATGTTTTTGTCTTTTTTTATATTGTGTCTCGAATTTATTTGTGGGTGATCTATCTTATCTCCTAGTACTATTTATATTATAGAGGGTAATTCCTCCAATATATTTTATTTTCATACCCTTGATGCTAGTCTCTAACCCGGGGCCAACTGGAGGTGGGTCTTGAGGGTCATGGTCTCACTCCCTTTATTATAGTATCTTTGGAGGTATGGGGTCATGAAATATTCAACCATCATTTATTTTTTTATTTATTTAATATCTTAAAACATTTTTATTTCACCTACCTTAAAACAATCATTATGAATTGAGGTGGATATAATTATTGAACCAATGGTGTTATGAAAACAAATTATATGTCTTTCATATTTTTATGAGGTGTGTCAGGGATGTGAATTTCTGATGAGAAAACATAAATTTGTGGGAGAGTTTATCTTATAATTGATACAACTATATGATCTCATCATTTTCATGTTTTTTGTACTATGATGGGGTTCACATCGATTTCTATTACATGAGAGTGGTAAATTCAATACTAGTACATCTATATGATCTCACCCACAACATTGTGTTTCTATTTAGAAGATGAGAATTTGATTTTACATTGTGAGAATGATCAATAGATTTAATATAGGTTTTCAGAGAATCTTTCATCATTTTTTTAGAGTAGATACTAAGTTAACTCAAAATATAAGTGAATTGATTTTAGAGAGTTATTATAGATTTTTATAATATCTTTTTTCATGAGGTTGTATCACTACCACCTTCACATGATGTTATTATTTACATAAAATTATGTCCCACTATTTTATTAATTTATTTTCCCCTTATAGTAGAGGGCCTTCAAAAGTTTTGGATTTTTCAATTCATGTTCATGATTTATTATGAAGGGTTTTATCTAGCATGAAAAGTCAACTTTTTCACACTGATGACGTTTTTGAATAATATATATGGTATCTTGAGGTTTTTTATATATTATCATTTATTAAACCTAGTGAAGGTGAAGAAACACTTCCTATAAAAAATATTTCTACCTTTTTCAATCAGTTAGAGGGAGATACCTGGTTATAAAAGATTGATTTATTATCCGAGTATATCAAATGAGGGTGAAGAAGAAATATATTCTAAACAATGTTATATGATGTTGTTATAAATATATTGAGTTCATTGTGATTCATTTAAGAGTAATATTTTCTTTATTAATTTTAATGGGATTTATGAAATGATGTTTTATGAATTCCCTAATTAGTTTATGGTGGTGTTTATCAATGATATCATAATGTAGTTGAGATCAGGGGATGATCATTTTTTCATTTTATAGTTGTATCTAGTGTTATTTGGAGTCACCAAATGTATGGATGTTTATAAAGAATTTGTTTAGACATATCATGTATCATTTTGGTATAATTTTAAATACTTTGATAATTAAGAATTTTTTTCTTGTATATCACCCAAGAACAACATGGAGTCATATGATTTATTTTGTCTTATAGGGTATCATATGAGGGGAATATCCAATTTATAATATATTATGTATCCATTGAAATAATTGACTAATAAAGACCTATTCCTTGTGTGAATCGATCAATTCTAGCTGGAATTCATGCAAATTAATAGGATGATTATTAGTGATTATATTATTTATTTTCATAAAGAAAAAGTTTTTTTGAGATATTTTGTGATGAAAATCATATTTTTCTATCTTATGTCTTACTATTGGAGTGATAAATGATTTTATATGGGTTTTGATAGCGATATCCCTTTATCCTAACAACACCACCTATGTTATTAGGATTATGTAGGTAGTGTGTTTCCTTTAGTCAGGGTAGTATTACCATCACAATATCCCATGGTATATTTTCTCTCAATATGATTTGAGTTCACACTATTTTAAGAAGATGTAGCTATTTTAGGTCTATAACATCATGATCTATGACTCTATTGTGAAAGGAAAGGTAATATTTGATTTATTGAGAATAAATATATATGATGATACTTCTTGTAAGGATAGATATGAGTAGAGGATGATAGATGATTTCATGACTTCATTTTTTGATAAGATTTATATTGGTGATGAAGTATGTATATAGAGATCTCATAATATATATATATATATTCTTTAAAACAATGTTCATATAATGGTAAATATCATGTAATTTTTTTGAAGTTTCTTATTCCATTGATGATTTGAGTGGTGGTGGTTTATGGGTTTTATGGCTATCCACTAGTTGTATATCTTAATGATTCCAAGATAAACCGTGACATGAAGTAATAGAATTGGTATTTGGGGATGAAGTGGTTGGTGGATAAGTATTTGTTCTAGTGTTTGGCTAGTCTATAGATGAATATTATGTATATATTTACAACTATTTTTTTAATTCTTTACATTGTGGAAATGTGAGGTAATATAGAAGGATGTAATTATTAGATTTCCATATATTTTTTGGATATAATTCTTTCCCAGTATTTATGTATCAATTTTATATGTTATCTTATTCCATGAAAATAAAGGATTAAATTTGGTGGATTATTTAGAAATAATTTATGTGGTAAATGAGGTGTGGATTCAGGGGGACTTAGGTTGATCATAATTAATATTGACCCTAATTTTTTATCTAGAATGTAGAAGATTCTATAGTGTTCTATTGGAACTTTATTATGAATAATAACTACCTTAAATCTATATAATAAAAGGTATAAAAAATAGATGATCTAAATTAGCAGGGACAAGTTAAATTAAAGTGTTATTTATTTTTCGTTTTAGTGGTTGTGAAATTTACCTTTGGTTGAGTTTGAATACAAGAATAAAAATCACTCAATAATTGGTATAGTTGAATTTGAGATATTGAAATGATGAACATATAGATATTCATTATAATAGACTAGGATCAAAGATTCAATGCTTATTGATTAATATTTGGTTCATAGATTTACAAATAATGTGTAGAAAAATAGTAAATAGATGAATGATTCTAAATACAAATAAAAGTTTTTTGAAAATTAAATTATGTGGCCTTTAATGACTGAGTTTGTTGATTGTGAATATCTAAAGGCTTATAATTATCATGGATAACTATGGTTTAGTATGAAAAGTGAAAATTAATCTCAATTTTTAGACATTTTCAAGTGCTTAGGAAAGTTCAAAAGGTGTTGTGTTGATTGAATATTCCTCATATGGATTATGATCTAACCATATTCTATTTGTCACATCTTCAAACATATCATCATATTAATCCCATGAAATTGTTTGAGGTGGGTTAGATATTGAGAATGATGCGACATTTATTGATATTCCTATTGATAATTTGGATTTTGAGGATAAGGGAATAATAGGATGATTTATTACATTTTTAATTATTTTAATATGTATGGATACTTTGAGGAATTTATGTGGGAGTGAATGTAATATATGAATGCTCAGTATATAGAGTTTTTTTGATTTTTTATTATACTAGTTATATTGAGATTTATTTTTTTCTAAGACAAATGGTTAGATATTTCTCATCATTTTTATTTTGTTTGATATTTTTTGGTGGATAAATTCACATTTGAATGGCAATTTTAGGGTTTTTTTCTTATTATGTATATTTTTTAGATTTAATTTTAATTCATGAGGATGATAATTTTTTTAGAGTTATATAATATTGAGGACATTATTTTATTGGTTTTCAATATTTTGTTTTACAATATTTAAAGATATTTAAAGTTAGTATAGAAGTGGTTTGAGGGTTAAGTGATGAGTTTTAGGCTATTGGATGAAAATAAATCATGAGTTTTATCTAACCACATCATGATTTTATTATGTTCATTTTGGTTATAGGTTGGGTTAAGGTCATGTTACTATTTTTAAAATAATGGGTGTTATATTTAATCAATCCATTTTGGGGTTGGATTACAATTAATTTGATAAAAAAAATATATATTTTTAGATGTCCCACGTTTTTTTATTAGTTTGAAAATGTATTTATAATGAATTATTGTTCACCATAGGGTATGGGTGGGGGAGGAAAATGGTTATGGTGTATCATTGTGGTAGAAAATTTCATGTTTTGGTGAATGTTGTGTCAGGGTCTATTTGTGGTCTGATGGGAGGATCAATGATTAACATTATAATATAATATGGATATGTTGTGATTGAACTATTAATAAATTTTATATAATGATACTACTAGTGAAATTGAGGTTAGTAGGTTCATTAATCATCTATTGTTTTTAGACCATCATTATCAAAGTTAAACCATATCATGTCATGGAATCACAACATCATGGTTTATTCCCTCCTATTTTTATTATAAAATTTCCACCCTCTTTAAAATGATTAGTATCATTATCCCTATTTAAACCTCAAAAACCTTAGAGACTCTATTTTTTTAACATGGATTCCTTATATGGATTCTAAAGACCTTATCTTTGAGGAATATAGTTCCTTCATTTATGGTTCTCTTATCCAACATTCTTTATATTATTTATATTGATTCATTCTTGAGATGTTGCAGTATGTAATGGTGTGCCTATTTAATGAATATTTAGCAGAGGATTGATGTATGGGTAATGGATTATAGGTTTATTGAAGGATCATTGAGATTTTTTAGCTTTTGATAATTCTTTGACTCATATTATTGGTATTTTTTGAGCTTCTTTTGAGGAAGGTTATTTAGAATATCTCTTATATTTTAATGGATCAATGTGTTTTAGGTGTTATTTAAATATATTTGGGCATTGATATGAAATTTTCATATATAATATAAATTAATTAATTGAATAGGGATGTGAGTTAAACATCCTTTACATGTTTTTTCATTTTTATCATTATGTTGTTTGTTTTTTATTATTCCAAGCATATTTTTTTAAATATTTTTTTTATTTAGAATCATGTTTTTAATTATATTTAATAAACCAAAATATATTTTTTAAATAAATAAATTGAAATATTGAATTTTATTTTAGGATATTTTTTATGTTATGAATGATTTATTTTCCTTTATTACTCATATGGATGAGTTTTTTTGTAGTGGTGAATGATTTTTTTGAAAACAGTTAATGCATAAAGTAATAAGATTTTATGTGGTTAATTATTATGGTATTTAGATTTATTTTATGGGGATTAGTGTGAATTGTTGATGTGAAAGTGTTAATGGAAATGAAATGATTTTTTGGTGTATTACTGAGGTTAATTTGAGCTTTTTATCATGTCATTATTGTCTGATATGTGAAGGTGATAAATTAATTAAGTGGAAATGATGATTTAATAAAAGATATTAATAAAGTGAAATTGTATTGGAATGTATTGTAAAGTTCACAGAAAAGGGTGTTGCTGCTTCACGTGGGGGGGGGGGGGGGGTGAATTGGGTGTGAATGAATTTTAACAAATCTCATTTTTCTAAATTTAATCTTTAACCCCTCTCAATATACTAATTCCTATTAACTATTAGAAAAATAGAAGACTATTTTTAATTACTGAATACATATATATGACATCAAATTCATAAATTAATGTAAATAAAAAATATATTAGTTTTACACAATTCACCCCAGGTGTAGGTGAATATGTCATTTCTATGTTTGGGTCCAACGAAAACATTGATTTTAAACTATAATAAATTACCAATTACAAATGGGGTGGTCGAGTATCAACCTGTATCCATGGAAATGAATCACTTTGAACTCTATCTTCACCATATTAGATAGATGATTCTATATCCTAACATGAATTATTGATTATAGTGGCTCCCACTAGTTTACAATCCTACATCCTCAAATCCCATTGAATAAGATCTCAGATATATTTCTGATAATGATAAAACAAAGAGTTTGATCTCCTTCCATAACTAATTCATTATCTTTTAGTAGATATTATTTACATCTGCATGAAAATCAATCTCTAAAGATAACCATGATACTAGATATCATATATAATAATGAATGATAGCCTCCCTCAACACTTAATCATCGTATGATATTGAGAATCCAATTAATCCTCAATCACTAAGATTGTTTTATAAAATAGATAAACAATAGAAATGATGATAGGTATTTCCCTAAACTCTTCTTCCTTTTCATGATCTGATTAACCAGATCTACTTTTTAGAGTCTCGTCGGGTTATTCTTCCTCCTAGATACCTCATTATTTTTTGTATTTTGATAAACATTTGGTTTTCTTAATTCGATACACACATTAATTTTCTTATTAATTAATATATATTCCCAAATCAATAGGAACATATTTTCTCCACACTTAATATAAAAAATAGACTTTAATTTTTGTGATATAATTATCCTCAATTATTATTTTATTAGACCATGTGGGTGTTCCCCCATAATAAAAATAATATTCATTCCTATTAATTTCTTATCTCATATGGTATTTTGAAAATATCATCCTTCTTATTATTTCTCATTTTAACCGAAGAAGATAAATCTTAATTAAATTCATCAAAAAATACCAAGACAATTATACTCAAATTAATTATACAAAACATGAAAATATACAATATTAATGGATGCATTAAAATATGTACCATAAATACTATTATGATATAGAAGTATTGTTCACAACACAAAAAAATCTAAAAATATTTTAGAATAATATTAATCTTTTATTTGAATTCCCATAGTACTTCACTGTATTATCTTCTTCATAATTTATTTAAGATAATATTCTCAACCATTTTCTAAAATCACAATCATATTTGGTATATTTAAATCAAGGATGAACAGTTCCATCATTGTGTGATTTTATTTCCAAAAATACTTATTCTACAGTTTCTCCATCTTCAGAATTATCACATTTCTCTAACTATAAAATAATATGAAATAATATAAATATATTATGTACCAAAATAAGGGAATAAATTTATTATATACCAGAATTAATTACATATGTATTTTTAATGATAGTTTTACATATAAGCATCTTCATTTCCTACAGAACAAAATCTTACACATTCTTTAGAATATCTCACTTAGTAGCATTTTTTTTAAATTTATCAAAATTCTTTAATTTTCCACTGTAATGACCTTTAAACATCAATTTTAAAAAAAGTTATATTCCATGTAAGGATTTTTCCTTATCCTTATTTCTTCCTAATTCAATGAAAATTTATCAAAAATATTAGAAAAAACATACATATAATCCCATATATCATTTATATTGTGTATTAATCTTGACATAGCCTCATAATCACTTCCATTATAAAATATAATATGAAAGTATAATTTTTTATGGATTGTGTTAGTTCTTTCCATTTTCTAAATTTTCAAATTCTATAGTAATATATTATGTATCTCTTCCCTTCTTCAATTTATAACTCCTATGTATATGTAAAGAGAAAACATTTACATGAAACCCCAAGAAAATTCCCATTTTTCTAGTTTGAAACAGAAAATTACATATAAATGCAGACTTAAACAAATTTTCACATCAAACAAAAAATTTCCAAAATTATTCAAATATATATACAACCTATTCGATTATTATTACATAATTCTCAACCATTTTTAAAAAAATTTTAAAAACATTATAAATTAATAAAATACTTCTAAAATCATTAACTTCCATTCCAAATTATTTTATAGTATATAAACTCTAATATTTTAGTGTTATAAGAACCTCCACTACCTATTTTAATTCCAAATTCATTTTTAACTTCTGTAATGAATCACCTAATAGATTATTCAGTGATTCTAGTAGTCTTTAGGATCAATATTCCTTGAATGGTTCTACTATATTCTAACTATATTATGTTTCTTTGATTTTATATCAATCCAGTTTTTTCAATAACCAGCTCCACCAACCTTTTCAACACTATTATAGATATTTCCCTAACTAGATAATTAACACTTTTAATGATTCTATATAGATCATATCAATAATCATTGGATTTTTATGGATGCTACATTGAATATTTTTACACAAATAATTTAAAGTGGAAGATATCAATTTCCTATAAAATGGGAATCATCTTCATTATATTTAATGGGATTTTCCTCCATCATTAAAATGACATAATGACATGGTTGTTTAAAAAAATATAAAAATAATCTATTAAGATATTAAAACTCCCCTTTTTATTTTTTTCATTACCTTAAAATAATTTAAAAAATATAATATCAACATATGTTCAAAAATTTTACTATTATCCCATTATCAATAATAAATAAAAATGTTTAGTATAGGGGGAAATTTTACTTATCAATTTAATTGTTTATTTTGAAAAATAATCTTCTTTTTTTCTCTACACTTATATTTGTTTCCCACTCTTTTGAGAGATAGTTCTTAAAATAATTCCAAAATAATGTTCCTAAGATAATGATGACATCATTTTCTAATTAGAAATAATCAATCGATCAATATAATCAAAGTATATATGAGTAATTATCTATGTAGAAAAAAGTGTGTCTAATATAGAACCCAAATACTTCCATTAACTATGAATTTATTAGAAAAAATGATTTCACTTATTAGGGGTTTCACAAATAGATTTTACAATAAAATATGTAGCATAAACACATTTTTTGAAAAGACATTTAAAACATTCAAGTGAAATAATTTCTTTCCCCCTTTAAACCATTTGTTAGTTTAACCAATTCTCACCATTAATAACAAAATATAACACTATATAAAATATAAATGTTAAATTGATCACCATACATAAAAATTTAGTTTCTTTACATTCTATCTAGAATTTTCGATTTCATCATGAATTAATAAAACAATAAAAACATGTTTTCTTAGCTCCAAATCATATAATACTCCTAAATAGATTTCATTAGGGCTGGTCTTATATTCAAGAATAAACTCCAGGAATAATATATTGATACCAATTGAACTCTTTTTAGGAGGAATAATGATAATAACTAAAATTATACATGATTAATGAAATTTAATTCTGTATAAATATCAAAAAATTGAATCAATAATCTCCATTTTTATGTCCACATTAATTATTTAAAAACTAGGCTAAAACATAAAAATATGGGAATAATTTGAGTATTTTTAAGCATCATAGTTTGGGTAACATGTATGAGACTCAATTTTCAACCCAAAATATCCTTTTACTATAGATTTTACATGGTGAGGAAACCTCACTCAAGATTCACTCTATATTTTTTAAATCTAATCTTATTTGGGAAGTAGGGATTTATTTTTTTTCAAATGTTTTCTTAGATGGAATAATAATTGTTCCTTTAAAAAGAAAAGAAATTTTATTATTTTTTTGATTTCTCTAACATTTTAACCAATTATAACTATTCTATTCATATATTTATCACTCTTTGTCACATTATCATCCATTTTTTTGTGATAATTTCATTTTTATTTATTTAGTTTTATTACTTAGAGTTACTAGAGTTTTCCATTTATTTTTCAACAACTAATTTTATCCTGCTAGATATAACATTCAATTTTTATATATTTCCCAAGAAATTTTAACTATCAACATAAATTTTTAATAATATTCATACTACCTTTTTTTGGAAACCACTAATGAAATTAAAATTCTTTATCCAAGTTTTGTATCACCAAACTGATCCTGTTATTCCTCACATAGATTAATTATTCCTATAATTCTATAATTATTCCTTTATCATTAAACTTTATATATTATATAAATTAATAGTTTATGTACCCTTTTATAAAAAATTATAAATGGATCTTTCTTATTAATGAGACATCCTTTTTAGATTTCATTTTAGAAGAACAATTCTCTATCTTTTTCTTCTGTTTATACCCCAAGATAGACTTGTCTATTTTTTCCACTTGTTTCTTTTAAGTTTGTGGTATTATTTTTCCAAATATACATTAATTATTATTTATTTGTATATACAAATAATCATCAAAACATTTATAACATCTATTACAGTTATCATATATGTTTTCTAGACATTAAATTTTAGTTTTGGTAGAAGGAGTTTTTTTCTTATTTGAAATTTTCTTCAATATAGAAGGTTTTATAACAATTTTAGGTTTTATAACCCAGGATATAGGCCTAAATAATATTGATTGATTTAAATGTTATTCCAAAATCCAATTACCATGTAAAAAAACCTTTAACATGCTATATCCCATTACTGATCTGATAGGTACGTCTGTAACCTTTTCATGGGTTTTCATTTTCATTGAATTCTTTATGTTGAAAATAAATTGGGAGGATACCTATAATGTTTAAGTTATGAATTTATTAGACTCTCATATTTAAATGGTTATTTCTTCAAGATGTATGAGGTTTTTACACATTGTAACAAGGTGAAACGATGTGTAATGGTTGATGGGTGCTTACCAGGAGAAGGTTTTACATTTTGAATGTTATGTGACATTAAAAGTTTTTACACATCATAAGTTAATTAAAGATTTTTTTGTTATTCAAACCCATAGTTTTTTTGGTAGTTACAAAATTTAACTATTTCATGAAATGTAATGGGATTACACATCATGTAATTCTCCTCGTGATGGTTATATATAGGCATGACATAAAGATTCACAATTTTTATCCTTTTTATATTTACTTATCTCTATCCAAATCCTATATTCAGAAATATTGGATCCCTATAACCCTTCCGAGTCATTTTATTCAATGATTGATCATTGTTGTGTTGACTGTGTGAATTCCTAGGTAAGTGTTATACCTTTTTATCATCTCTTTCTCTTTCTCCACATTAGAGTTTCATAGATCATCCTAAAGTTGGTGGATCTATACTCTATAGTGTTTAATCTCATTTCTTGGTTGAGTTTCGACCTCTTCATCACATTCATTCTCATCGATGGGTTTTACTATGGTTATTGAGTTTCAGGAAAAAGGTATGTTATTCCTTCTTTCTTGGACAAATTGATTAACATTAAATTTCTTGATTTATTCTATTTATTGATTTAAATTTGATTTTATGAAATTTATTTCAATTGGTTTTCATTAAAACCAAATTCTTATGAATTGGTTGGTTTCCAATGGTTTTGGAAAGAAATGGGGGAAACCCCCCATTTTCATTAAATTAGGGTGTTTTTTAAATAGAAGGAAATAATTTCAATTGAATTATTGAATTTAATTACTGAACCAAAATTGATGGAATTTATTAAATTCTGAAAATGGAATAAAATATTGTGATAAAAACCAAGTGGTTTTATCTTGTCAAAAGGCTTGTTTTTTTATTAAAATATATTTTGGTTTTGAATAGAAAATTTTCATTTGAAATGGAGGGATGTGATTTAGTTTTATTTTAATTAGTCTTAAAATTAATTTCCCATCATTGACTATATAAGAGTACATGAATACCTTTGGTAGATTTTAAGTTATTTGGACACACTTTAAGATTATAGAGTGTTCTCAAACATAAATTTAGCTGGTCACATAACTTAGGTGATAGTGAGGAGTCCTCTCAGACCAGTGTCCAGAGGTCGTGTGTGGATACATATTGTTATAATCACTTTGAGAGCATGAAGTCCTATTTTCTAGAACTATCATTCATATTTTTCTAATGACTGTGTGTATCGCTTGTTTATAGTTGAGATATAAATCTATTCCATTGTTGTTCAACTATTTTACATGCCCTTTGAATTTATATAAACTATTTTAGTTAAAATTCTTTATTTAATCCATTATTTTAGAAATATACCATCACTTGTAAAGATTTTGATTAATGTATTTTCCATCATTTGAACTGTATAACATGAATTTTTTTAATATTATTTAAAATATCAAACATGTTTATTATAAAAATGATATAATTACGTTGGTTAATCTATTATTTGAATATATTATGTAATCCTTGGTGATACCCAACCAATATTTTTATCTCACAATCGACTTGTTTTTTTGGGTTGGTGTATATTATATCCTTCCATATTCATAAAAGGGGAAAGGATCTCTTAGAGGTGGATCCAGCTATTGAGCCTTGGATTTTGTGGGTTGTGTCCTTTTGGACTTGAGCTACTTTCCTCTATTTTTTTACTTTGGTTGTGGTACTTTTGGATTGTTTACGACTTATTGATTTTTTTTAAATTACTCATAGTGGTGTTTCTTTATATTAATACTTTCTTTATTCTTTTACTTCCTCAATATTAGTGAATAAATTGTTCCCACTTTTAGTTTGAATGATGCTAGATACTAGACATGGACCCATAAGAATTGGGAATTCCCTTGAGGCTATGTCAGGGCCTACTCAGTTATTAGTTTACTAGGGTACATGGGTTGGTTTGTGAAAAAGTGGTTTTAGGGGGGAGTTTGATATTTTCTCTTGAATTATGAATTTTTGAAATCCCATTAAGACTTAGGAGGTTGTTGTGATTGATTTCCTTTCTAGATCTCATCGTAATAAACCTTAATTCTCCAGGGGTTGTTAGGGAAAGAAATTTTCTTGATTAGTTCTACTATTTTTATTTGGATAGAGTGAAATACAAATTTTGTTTGTTATACTAGTCAGGATTATGTTTCCATAATTTCTCTCTTTTATAATTATCCAATGTCTTCCTTATTTTCTACTGATGTTGTGTAGCATCATGCATCCAAGAAGATTTTTGAATCATATCCAAGAAGACACTATTTCTGAACGTCGGTGATAGAATACTATTTTAGATACGAATTGGGTTTAGGTGATCATGCATACTGGTCGATCCCTTGGGATATGCACCACCACTAGTTCCCATTCAGGCTTCGGTAGTGGAAACTCATGCGGATGTTCTTCAAAATCATTCTCAAGAATTCCTTCACTAGAATCCATGAGTTTTCGAAGTCTCTAATGATCCTTAACATGTTTAGGAATGAATTGACATGATCAAATGTCTTTTTTGAGTTTTTAGAGACATAGTATGAGATGAAGTTAAAATGTTCCACCTTCATGATGGAGGGAAAAGGAAGAGACGATGGGACACTATAGATACAACAAAGAAACACGAGTTCTTAGAGTAGAAATACTTCAATATTATTTTCACCGAATAGTTCAAAAAAACTTCAATGGGGTTGGACAAGTCTATACAGTTTTTCAAGCCTTAGCAGGATAACATAACCAAGAATGAGTAATCAAATCTATCTGTTGAGCTCATACAGTTTTCACCTAAGATCATATCTAATGAGAGGAGGAAGGATCAACAGTTTGAGTTGGGACTTAAATCATATATCACTTCTTATAATTTAATTCTAAACCATACCACTTATACTGATGTGATGGATAGGGAAATGATGGTTGCAATGGACCTGGATGGAATGTACAAGACGATCGGCCTTCTTTTTTCCCCCCGTAGCATCTTGAGTTCGTTCAACCGAAAGAGGAAGCTTGATGATACTCATTGTAGTTCTCAATGGAAGGGACATTCTATACCTCCTATCACACCACGGAAAAGTTTTTTGATATTATATTAGTGTGGAAAGCAAGGATATTATGAGAGGGTTTGCAATGAGACACCAAGGAACTGTGGCTTATGCAGATGTTCAAGGAACTTACAGAGATTATTCCATTTCTTGTCTACTCTGTATAGTCTAACAAGATCATCATATCATCCTAAAACTATAGGGAAATCATATGCTTCATGTAAAAATGGTTTTGGCCATAGTAATGTTGAATAAAGCTAATTCATAGAGTAGAAGAATCTCTAGAGGAAGTAGACACAGGTCCATCAACTATGAGAGGTATCATTACTATATTTTTTTCAGTAGTGAATGCTCTATTTGATACTGGTTAATCTCACTCATTTATTTCAACACATACTCTTAATATGATAAATATTAATTTGGATAATTAATCGCATGTGATGGATATAAAGACACCCATTATACTTGAGAGAGGTAATGGTCTGTATAGTCCCTCTTGTACTTTCTCTTTGCCCAATGTCAAGCTTACTTGGTGCATTTTCGTTCTCAACATTAACCCTCTTGAAATCATTTTTTTGATTTATTGGATCATTTCTAATATATACCAGATTGATTTTTATCTTCAACGGTTTTCCATTACTTCACCTAATGTGGTTGGACGTATATTTCATAGAGAATTGGAGCTGATGTTGAGTGGAGTCAAACCATATTATCTTTATTTGGGAAATGTGATATATGTGTTTTTTGGATCTGGAGTGAAAATCTATTGGTGTTGATCTCCTTTACATTTTCATCATCTTTCCAAACATGTTTCCTTTAGACTTATCTGGTTTTCAAACCATAAGAGAGGTTGAGTTTTCTATAGGCTTAATGTCTGTTATCAACTAGTTTCAATTCCCTCTTACCACATGGAACCAATAGAACTAAAAGAGTTGAAGTCCCATTTGGATGATCTTCTTGAGAAAGACTTTAAACACTAGAGTCTATAACCATGGGGGTGCAAATTCTCTTCACTAAGAAAGATGATGGTTCTATTTTCTTATGTGTTGATTACAGAAAGCTCAAATGATTTATAGGGAATAATATATATCTATTTCAATGGATTTATTATCTGTTTGATATGTTGAAAGGGGAAAAGTTATTTTCAAAGATCTAACTTCGATATGGTAATAATAAATTAAAGATAAAAAATTTACATTCATCAAACCACCTTTTGGTTAAGGTATGGACATCATGAGTAACTTGTTATTCCCTTTTTTATAACTAAAAATTTTGTAGTTTCCATGGATTTGATGAAAATTATTTTCCATTAGTATCAGGATACCTTTGTGGTAGAATTTATGGACAACACCCTTGTTCATTTTATGTTTTAGGAGGATCATGTACATCATCTGAGAATGGTATTAAGCCAACTGAGAAATCACTGAATTTATTCCAAGAATTCCAAATGTGATTTATGGATTCAGCAAGTGAAATTTTTGGGACACATGGTTTCAAAATAAGAAATATCAGTTTATTCAAAGAAGGTTAAGGCTGTTATGAATTTATAAAAACCACTAAATGCATTATAGATTCAAATATTATTAGGATTACCTTGATATTATCATCATTTAATTAATGACTTCTTAATTTTGAGTCTCTAATTACCACTATAACATGAAAAGGAGTGATGTTTTCTTGCAATAATAAATTTGTGAACTATTTTATTGAGTTGAAATTTCTTTTGACTACTCCACCGATGTTGACTCTTCCAGAGGATGGGAAAGGATATGTGGTCTTCTATGATGCATTATATTATAGATTTTGATACGTTTTTATGAAATATAATCATGTATTTTCCTATAGATCACATTATCTTAGGCTTCATGAGAATAAGTATCCTACCCATGACCTTGAACATGAATTTGTGATGAACACACTTAAGTGTTGGTGGAATTACCTTTATAGAGAAAGGTTTAATCTGTATTCAGACCACAAGAACTTGAGTTATATCATCTCTAAAAAATAATTGAATCTCCGCCATAGGCATTGGGTGGAGAACCTGAAATAATTCTCCTTTTTCATCACTTACACCCTGGTGAATGGGAATTTCATTAAAGATGCATTGAGTAGGAAACTTCCAACCCAGAAAGTGAAGGAATATTTAGAAGTATGAAATTTTATGGATCTATTTGCACAATTGCATATTGGAGACCAGGATTTAGGGTATTAGGTTTCATTAGCGAGTATTTAATTTACACCGACTCTTCTCTATATAATTTTTTATTATTAGTAGCTTGATGAATAATTCTATATAATTATAGACTCTCAATATGTTGTGGAGATGGTTTTTCAGTGTGCATTCATCAAATATGTTGTTCTATGTTATCAAAATTGTTTTATTATTCCATTAGTGAAAATGAATGAATTGAAGGGTGGTTGTCAAAATTTTCATTGGGATGTGCACCTAGGATACACTAAGATGTTCTATGACATGAGGCGGAAGTTCTAGTGGCTAGGTATGAGACATGCCATTTCTAATTTTGTATCCCATGGTTATTTATGCCAAGAAGTTAATGTCGAGAATCACAAACCTTCAGGTTTTATTTAGTCACTTTCAGTCCCAACATGGAAGTGGGATACAATCAATATAGACTATTGGGTTTCTTTAAACCTAGAGAAAGAATAATCTGATATGGGTTGTGATTGATAGCCTAAACAAGTCATCTCACTTGATACCCATTTGTGATTCATCCAATGTAGAAGAGTTAGTATATCACTAAATGAAAGATATTTTATATTTTCATGGAGTTCCATAGGCTATTGTTTCTTATATTGATCATTGGTTCACTTCTTACTTTTTTAAAGGCCACCAATAGGAACTGGGATCTCAGGTCCATTTGAGCACGACCCACCATCAAATGTTGGATTTCCTGACAGAGAGAGATATACTGATTCTTGAGGATATGATTCCCTCTTGTATTCTTGAATTTAGTGGGGCTTGGGATGATCACTTGGGACTTTTTGAGTTTTATTATAACAATATTTACTATTTCTCAAATATAATATCTCATTTTGGGGCATTTTATGGCCATTATTTTAAGTCTTTTTTGTGTTGGTTGGAGGTTGGTGAAAGTTCCTGGGTGGGACCAAGTTTGGTTCAAGAGATGGTAGGAACGATTTAATTGAGTCATCAGAGAATTTTTATGGTATAAATATGATATAAGTATAATGTTTATAATCACAAAAGACCCTTGGTTTTTTCAATTTCTAAATATGTGTTCTTAATGTTTCACCCTGGTTGGGTCATTAACATCTTGGCAGGCAAGGGACACTTGCTCCTCATTTAGTGGAACCTATTGAGGTTGTTGAGAAGGTGGGTAAAGTTTCATACTATTTGGAACTTACACCAAGACTTATGTTGACACATAATGTATTCTATGTATCAAAGATGATAAATTATCTTTCAGATACATATCTAGTTTTGAGCTAGAGTGATCTTGAGATTGAACCTGATTAATCTTTGATTGAATGTCCAGTCATGATAGTTGATTCTGAGACCATGGTACTTTGTGGGAGAATAATATCTTTGGTTCATGGGGTATGAAAAAATGGTTTTTGAAATATTAATACATAGGAACGTGAGGGAAAAATAAGCGAGTAGTGGCCTCATCTTTTTGGCATGGAAGTTTTTTTGGCATTCTAGGGATAAAAAGTTTTTATGGTGTTGAGGTTATATCATCCCATTATAGATATGATAGGCACATCTTTAACCTTGTTTAGGTTTTTAATTTTGGGTGGTTAGGTAGGGTTGATAATGAATTGGGAGGATACCTATAATGGTGATGTCATAGATTTATTAGACTCTAACCTTTAACTGATATTTTATGTAGGCTAAAAGTGGTTTTCACACTGTGTAACCAGTTTAAAGGACATGTAATGGTTACTCAGTTCATACCATGAGAAGGGTTCACATAATTAATGTTACATGAGGTGACAACTTTTTACATTTCATGAGTTAATTAAATATTTTTTTAATTCGATGTTTAGAGTTTTTCAGTAGTTATAGAATTTACTTATTTCATGGTGTGTAATGGGATTACACATCATGTAATTCCCTACCTTCCAGTTATATACAAGCACCACAACATAAATTAACACATTTACTCTTCTACAAATTCATTTCACTCGACCTAAAGCATATCCCATACAATCATGGAGACATCCAACCTTTATGGGTCCTTTAGTTTGGTTACTGATAATTGTTTCATTTGTGATGTGAATTCTTGGGTAAGCATTCTCCATTTATTCATCTCTTTATCTTTCTTCACCTTAGGGTTTAATAGATCATCCTAAAATTGATGTATATATATTAAGTGTTATTGAATATCATGTCTAGGTTTTGTTTCTATGTCTTTATCATATTCATTCTCTTTTTAGGATTTTATTTTGGGTGTTGAGTTTAAGAAAAATGGCTAGTGGTTCCTTCCTACTTGTCCAAACCGTTTAATCAAAAATATATTGATTTATTTCATCTTTTTATTTAAATTAAATATTTAAAATTTATTTCAATTTATTTTAATTAAAAAACAATTCTAATGAATTGGGAGGTTTGAAATGGCTATGGCAATAAATTTGGGTAAACCCATAATTGTTTTGAATTGGGGTGTGTATGCAAATGGAAGGAAATGGTTTCTATCAAATTGTTGAATTTAATTATTGAAATAGAATTGATTTAATTTTATAAATTTTAAAAATGGATAAATTTTTTATTATTAAATCTCAGTGGTTTTATTTAATTAAAAGAGTAGTTTTTGATTAAAACATATTTTCGTTTTAAATTCAAAATTGGAATTTGAAATGGGGGATGAGGTCTAATTTTATTTTTATAATTCTAAAAATAAATTATCCCTCATTGATTGTGTAATAGAATATAAAATAATTAGGTTGATTTTGAGTTACTTGGACATAATATATGATTATAAAACGTTCTAAAATATAAATACAATAGGTCACATACCTTAGGAGATGGTTATGATTCCTCTCTAACTAGTTCCCAGAGGACATGTGTGCATACATATTAAGGGGGTCACTTAGAGAGTGTGATGTCTGATAGCCTAGATCATTCGTACATATTTGGAAGATGACCATGTTGATATCTTGCTTATATTTGAGATCTAAATGTATATAAATTTTGTTAGACTATTTTAAATGCCCGAAGAATTTATCTAAATTGTTTTATTTAAAGTTTTTTATTTAATCAATTGTTTTAAAAATATACCATCACTTGTAAAGAGTTTTATTAATGTATATTCCATAATTTTAACCGTATAACATGAATTATTTAAACAGGATTTAAAATTCCAAACCTTTTTATTCTAAAATTTAAATAATTCATTTCGTTAATTTATTATTGGATTCTGTTATGGAATCCTTGCTAAGAACCTACATGAATTTTTAGATCACACCCTAATTTTTCCATCGGGCGTTTGTAGATTATCTCCTTCGGGTTTTGAGCAATGGGAGAGTATCTCTTGGGGGTGGACTCATCTATTTAACCATGTATTTTTTGAATTGTGTCCTTCTGTACTTGGGTTGTTTTCCACTATTTTGGTACTTGGGTTGTAGTACTTTTGGATTTTTTATGCCTTGTTGACATCTAGTACATTACTCACTATGGATATTTTTTTTACATAAATATTATATTTCTTCTTTTACTGTTATAATGTTAGTGGAAAAATCATTCCCACTTTCAATTTGTAAGATGACAGATGCTAGTATTCAACCTGTAGGGATCAAGAACACACATTGGGATTTTTTAGGAATGGAATAGTTATCAGGTAACCAGGGTACCTAGGTTATTTCATGACACAAAATCACCAACAGTGTACTATAAACTTTCTTATTTTTCTTTTAAATATTGATTAGTCTGATTTTCCATTAATCTATTTTTGGAAAACATTGATGTCACTTTATGATTTTTTAGGGCAGTGATCTACTTAGTTTTTATAATATATACCCTTGATAATATGATATATTTATTAGTAATTTTCTATTCCCATATTTATCCATAATTAAATTTCAAACCTATACGAGTTTATGAAACTACATTAATTCAAACAAAATTAACCGTTCCCTAGGTTACCTTCTTCCAATATCATGTTCTGGGTTGATCATAAGATGATATCAATATCTTTTTCCCACTAACAAGAGATATTTTAGAAACCAAACTTTTAATAGAATCACTTGTTTCATAACTTCTTATTTTAGTAGTTTATGAAGATTCTACATTTGTGTTTTCTCGATTTCTCAACTTCCCCTCGAACTCCAAACAATTCAAATTTTGAATATAATTATAGAATTAAAGTGATTTATAACTATATTAATATTCAAATTTTACCATTACAATACTATCTTTATGAACCAAAATTACCTCTTGTAGAAAACTGCTAATATCCATTATTCTCTTTTCTTTAGTTTCAAACTATGCATCGTTGACATTCATAGAGTTTTTTTATTGTTTTTACAATGCATGGAACACTTCTATAAAAAATTACTTAGTAATAAGAATCACAATAAAAACATTAAAACTTTTCTTCAAAAATAGAATTTTTTTAATTGAAAATTGAATCATATTGTTCCTTGGCTTCAACGTGTTTGGTGAGAGTGCCATACTTTTTTAACATCTGACCCAATGAATCTTCTATTGATTCAGATTCCAATTCAAGTTGTGATTTTTCATTTTATTCCCCCTTAATGCATAAAATTAATTTAAATATAATCCTTAAATTTAGATTAAAAATCAAAATGTGATTCGAAGTTCATCTTATATTCATATTCATTGTAGTTGGAACATGCCATATAAGAAGGATCATTATATGTAGTTTTAATATATAAACACTTACCCCTTTTATTAAATTAAACAAATGTTTGTTTATTTTTTTATTTTGAATCATTTCTCAACTAATTGGACTCTCTTTTCATCCTATTTTTCATAGGATAGGCCAAAATATTCATTATTTTACTTTGTGAGTAATGGAAATTGAACTTTACATTTGAGGCTCTTTTGAAATATCTTCAAATTTGAACTTTATATTTGTATGATATAAATCATTGAGGAATAAAAATATATTATAGAATAAGGTACATTTTATTCTATGATACTAGTTGAAGTACCTGGTAATGGGTGTTTTCACTATTTAAAGGAGTTTTTCATTTAATTTCCATTCTTTCTTTGTTTTGGATGTTTCCCATTCATTTTGGTGCAAATGGTGGGTTTTCAAAATTTGGGCCAAACTATGATCCTATTTTTAGATCTAAAAATATTTTTTTTTCTTTTAATACTCTTTAATTTTTCAATATTTTACACCTATCCCCCTTCCCAATTAGAATCCACTAGTATATTAAAATCACCATATCAATTTGGACCCTGTATGAATCCATAATAATGATGGATTTGGGTTTTTTATTAAGGTTTTGGGCCAGCCATTAAGCCCATTTCCACTTTAAATTATTATGTTTTATTTTTCAGTATCTCATTCATTATGTACTATTTTTAGGTTATTCCACCTCCCACCCAAATACAAAAACCCAAGGCTCACTCTCATTATCAATTTCGCTGCTTTGGATCACATTTGGATCGTGGATTAGGGAGAAAATTCTCAGGGTTTCTCAAATCTGGAAGATTTGAGAAGGTAAATTGATTCTTTCATAAACCATTCAATTTTAACTCTTTATCCCCTATTTTTGGAACCACATAACTTAATAATCCTCATTAGATACTACCTATCAGTTTTGGTTTATTGGATATTCAACCTTTGGTGGATTTTGGGTGATTTATTCAAGATTGTTCAAGGTAAGTGATTCCTTCTTGGTTTCTTCCATTTTCTTTAGGTTTTCCTCCCTCTATCAGGAAGTTATACATGAAGTTATGGTTCAAAACTAGGGTATTATTTCTTATCTTTTTGGCTAAATTTTGTGGTTTATGTTTGGTTTTCACTCCCTTGTGGTGCAGCGGTGGTGCAGTTGATGTTTCGCACCATGTTTTGAGGGTTTTGACACAAAAGGTAGGTGATTACATGTGGAACCATTTTATGATGAGTTATATTGATATATTTAGTCATTTATCATATTCCTCATATGTTTTTTGTGGTGGGAAAACTATTTATGTTTGATTTGGTTAAGCATTTAATTTTATAGTTTCATTTTAGCTTGAAATTGGGTGTTTTTCATGTGTAACTCTTGACGTATTATTTGGGTGTATTTTATAACATATGAAATTAGTTTAATATATCTTGTTTGGTCTTCCAATTATTCTTTGGTAGGGTCTTGGTGTGCCATTGGGTTTGAAATAGGGATTTTGAATGGGTTTTATGTGTAAAACAATGTTACGCCTCTTGAAAATGTTTTATAAAAATGTGTGTGTTTTCATGTGTATCTTTTGTGATATTATTTTAGTTGATTTTATAATACTTGAAAGTGGTTTATTAAATCTTTATATGGCTTCCAATTCTATTTTGGATTGGTATTGGTCTGATTTTTTCCTTGAAAGAGGGTTTTTGAAATGGTTTTTTTGTGAAAAGCTTTGGTATACTCCTTTGAATTATTTTATGAAATATTTTAATGGTTTAATGATTTATGTAAGAAGTGATACAACAGAGTAAAACTATTTTCTATTGTGTATATTTTGAAATTTTCCATTTTAAATGTTAAAGGGGCTTTCATGTGATGTGTTTCCTCTTGTAAATGTTTTATAAAAACATTTAACGGAATTACTAAGATGTGAAAGTGATGTGAACATGATGTCGGATATTTTGTGTGAGTGTGATGTGTAAAATGGATTTTTTTTATGAAAATAGTATTACTTAATATGTGATTGGGATGTTATGTGATTTTTAGAATCTTTGGAAAGATTTTATAAAATTTTTAAAGGATTTGTTGAATTGTGAATGATATAAAAAATGTGTTGTGGGCTATTTTGGTCTGAGTTGGATTTAAAAATTAATTTTAATGAAAAGGGGGATGTTGTGCTTGTGTGATGTAAATTTGGGAAGCTTGGTGGATGTGTGATTTTAAAGGGGTATTTGAAATTTAAAATTATATTTCATGGCTTGTTGAACTTGTTTGATCACAAGAGGGAAACCCGTGTATCTAGGTGGGTGGATGTGTACTAGTATGCTAGTGATCTCATAGGGTTTTTCCTCAGTTTCATATAGAAAAATTGACACTTAAAACAATAACTAAACTATTATTATGATGATTATTGGGGACCACTATGTTATGGGTATGTTCCCTACTAGTGGCTCATGCACAACAATGAATATTGTGATGTTTACTCTTACCGAGATAAGAAGTACCTCTGACCCACAGAGAGCTAGTGCCTAGGGTATATTTCTTATTTCTTATGATAATTAGATGCTATAATCTTATATTTGTCATACATTATGTTTGTATGTAAATTTAATTATCTTTTTAATTTTATTTAAAAGTGTTAATTCTTTAAAATAGCGCACTTGAAAACTGTTTTAATAATTAAATTTGCAACTTTTAGAAATTGTAACTACCATTTCATGTTATTGAAAAATTTATTTCTTTTCAAATTTGAATGTTAATCACATGGAATATCACAGTGGTGATATACTACTGGTCCTTTTCTCACTCCTTACTTACACCATTTAGTGTAAGTAGACTTTCTGATTCAGTTGCCATAGGTTTTGGTTCATCTTTTGTGCCTATGTTTCGGGTTTTAGCAATACAACGTGATGTGGTATTGTGGAGATGTCTTGAGGGTGGTTACTATTTCCATGTGGAGGTTCTTGGGATGTAATTTATAGTTTTTTAATTTTTCTAATGGTCTTTTATAATTGTTTTAAGTTGTGTAATTAAATTTTGAAATTTTATAAAAGATGATTTTGACTGAAAAATCCCAATTTGTTTTATGTATTTGTTTTCTGTTTTAGGTTTATAAACATTGGTAAATCATTCACTATTTTTAGTTTATGATACTCAAGATCTAGTGACAGACCATGGGGATTGGGAACACCCTTCGAACCTTGTTGCGGGTCGGGTTTGGTGCTGGTTTAGATGGTGACTAGATTCGGTTCGTGACAAAATGGTATTAAAGGAGGTTCTTTCTTCTGGGTAATATTATACGGGGAACAAATTGGATAGTCTAGAGTTAGGAATTTTGGGATGTGACATTCCAGTTATGGGTGTTGTGTCTAGCCAGTGCACCCCATAACGGGATTCAAGTTGCCAGGGGAAGTTGGGATATGTCTGAGTCCTTTGGTTTTTTTGGTTTGATGATGATTAAGGGAAATGATAAGAGAGTTGGGTTGATGGTATCAATGAGCTCACAGGTCCTGTAAATCCATGTGGATCCAGAGATATTTCCCTAAAGAACTATCAATGATGGTTAATTTATTGGTTTATGTCCTCCAACCATATGTCCAAGTCACCCAATAAAACTAGCTTCCTTTCGCATTGTATTGTGTTCTTTAATTTGGAAATCACGGAAGTTTGGTTTTAAAGCAAAAATGAATTGGTTTTAAGAAGCGTAATGTTTCTGTGAAATGATTTTCTAATAAAGAAGGAATTTTTTGATTTTTTAAATTGTGGAACTGAATTTTGATAATTGTTTTGAAATGGAAAATAGTGGGTTTACACCACTTTTGAAAGTAGGAAATTATGTTAAAGTTGGGTTTGAAAACGTGTTCCCAGTAGAGATTTATAAACTATTTAATGGTTTTTTAATGTGATGAGATGTTTCGAAATAGATGTATATGATTTGAAATAGATTATTCATTTGAATGATTGGGATTTTGATTTCGTGGTTAGCGGTCTTGAGAAAAAGGAAGTATTGGTTGATTTTTTTTGTTTTGAAAAGTGGAAAGAATTTTTTTAACCATTGGTATTTTCATGAGTGACCACATGCATGGGGTTATATGTGATGATGGATGGTTAATCACCAGAATATATTATTTATAGGATGGATATGAGTAGGGTGACCGGTGTGGCACAAAAACATACATGTGTGAGGGCCATGAGGTACCATTGGGGGATACGCTTACCACTGAACCGTTTATTTTCAAAGATATGTTTTTAAATGAAAGCATTATGACTTGATGACTAGTTTGGGATGGTTTGTATTATGTGTTTTTTAAAATTTTTATATTGTGCGATGTTTTGAGTCCACGAACCCCTCCTGTTTGAACTATGTTTCGGGTTTGTGTTTGGTCGGTAAGCTGGGTTGAAGGGATGTTTAGTGGTATCTTCTGAGAAAATTTTGGGAAGCCTTTACAGAGGTTACCATTATGTGTTTGGTTCTGGTTCATGGATCATTTTGACCAATGTACTAGCATTTTTGGGTCCTTGTGTTCTTTAATTGGTTAAGGTATTCCCCCATTAAGGGTTAGTACATGATTGAAGTGTAACCCGAATTTTTTTCCATTGGAAAATCCTAAAGTGGATCAATATAATGAATTTTTTCTTGAGCTTGGGAGATTAAGATTACATAAATTCCATTCATTATTTTGTGTACCCTTATATAGATATTGTGTTTTCATGGAAGGTTTAAAGAGACCTTAGTTTATTAAGTTATCTAAATCATTGAAGGTGGAAGTGGTCTGGGGTTGTTAGTGTGGATGAGTTTCTAGAAGGAGTGTAAGAAGCCCTCTAGGCCCTTCATAGTCTCTTAGAAGTAGGGGTTTATGTTAAACCACCAGTTTGGGAAATATTTTCATGAGAGGCTATTATGGAAACTTATTTGAATTGTGTGTTATTTTGGGACATTCCATAAGGTCCCCTTTCACGTGTTGTTTATATCAGTCACAATGGTCACATTTGGTGATACCTTGTGATGTCGTTTTCTTGTTGACTTTAACGGTGAAGGTTGTGAAATCCTCTAAGAGTATCTGACATGTTGAGAGTATGTATCTTATGGGAAAACTTTAAAATCCTTTGTTTTAGAGGAAGGTGATTATTTGTGTCCTTTCCTTAGGTTGTTTCTCACCTGTAGAAACACGTTGTGATGTGCGTGTGCATTTTATAAGCACTTGTTTTAGTGAAATGGAAGGTTAGGGTAAATTGAGTTTTGGAATGTGTTATGTCTTGGTGGAAACATCTGGTATTAGGGTATAGATTTCATGGAATCTAAATGAAAAGTTCATTTTAAGGGTGTCCAAATCCTAACTATGAGGTTGAAGATGATTTAATCCTTTGAGCTCCAGCCATAGGTCCGGAAGAGAAGCTGGCGCGTAGTCAGGGGAAATCAAAAGGTCATTTAAAACCTTTTACAAAGTAATATCCTCAGTATTAAAGATAGTGAATAGTTTAAAACTCTGATGTTTCCATCTTTATTGTGTTGTTCTGATTCGATTGAAAGAGGTGGGAGGACCTCATGTCTATGGGATCACCCAATTTTGTTCTTTTCCCCTTTTGTTTCAATTGAGTTTTTAGAGTATGGTTTGGAATTCGGCTATACATGTTGAGTGCACGGTTTGCGCATGGTTATTAGTAACCATTCCCATGAAAACCATGAAAGTACAAGGATCCACATGGTTAGCGCATGGTTTATCAAACTGTGGGGATTAACCGTGTGGCCATCCAAACTCTTTAAATTTATTTTCTTTTTGTGTCGGCCCATGCTTGTTAGTTAACATGGTTGGTTGTTATGGTGGGGAGACCCACTATGATGATCATGTATGTTCCTTTGAAAATTTATAATGGAGGTATACCTAATGTACCATGGAGTCCATTTGGGCCTCCCCCTGTTTGTGTCCCGATCCTGTCTTGGGAAAGCTTGAGTTGTCTCTTTTGGTGGGGAGCGCATTTGTGTCTCCCAATACTAGTAAGTCAGATTGGTCCTTGGTTTATTCTTGGTGGAATGTAGTCTTGTTCAAAGAAATCTAACTACCTACATATTCCATGGGTAAATGTTGGGAGTGGAGAATTCCTAGTCGTCTGGTTAAAGCAATGTAAGTGTAACCATGTTCGTTGTTGTTGTTCATTTGGGTAAATTGCTGGAATTCTGTTTGGATAGTGTTTAAGGAGTTTTATTTTGGGATAAAATCTAAATATAAATGATCATTTTAAGAAGTGGTGTATGTTTTTGTTGGCGAGAGTATTCCTTCCTTGATTGATCAATTGGATCCATTTTGGCCTTTTGAGGGTGGGTGAAACATGGAAAATGAGTCCATTGTGGCCTTTCAGTTGAGTTTGGTTTTTACATTTGGCCTTGTTGTGCCATTCTGAGGGCAGAAAGTTTTATGGTTGGGATAATTATAGAAACCATGAATTATTTTAATGTTTTTTATTTAACTTCCATTCTTGATTTGTTTTGGAGGTTTCCCATTCATTTTTGTGATAATGGTGGGTTTTCAAAATTTGGGCCAAAATGTGAGCCCATTTTCAGATTTAAAAATAAATTTTGTTTATTTTATAACTCTTTATTTTTTAAACATTTTACACCAATTCCACTTCTTAATTAGCATCCCCTGGAATATTTAAAACACAATATCAATTTGGACCCCATATGAATCTATAATAATGATGGATTTGGGTTTTTTATTAAGGTTTTGGCTCAAACCTTTAAGTCCATTTCCTACATTAAATTATTTTTTTAATTTTTCAATATCTCATCCATTTTGAACTTTTTTTTCGGTGATTAAACCACCCACCAAAAGAAAAAAACCTGAATCTCTCTTTTATTATATATTTATCCGCTTTGGAGCTCATTTGGATCATGGATTAGGGCGAAAATTCTTAGGGGTTTTCAAATCTTCTAGATTTGAGAAGGTAATTGGATTATTTTATAAACATTTAAATTTTCACTATTTCTCCCCCATTTCAGTCTGCACATAACCTACTAAGACACATTCGATCCTACCTATCAGTTCTGGTTTCACGGAGATTCAACCTTTGGTGTATTTAGCGTGATATATTCAAGTTTGTTCAAGGTAAGTGATTCATTCTTGGTTTCTTCCATTTTCCTAACGGTTTCATCCCTCTTTCATTAAGTTCTAAAATTTCTAGAAGTTAGGGTTCGAACCTAGGGTTTGATATGTTGTATTCTTGGTCAAATATTGTGTTTTAGTGTTGGTTTTCACACCTTGTGGTGCAGAGGTGGTGCAGTTGTTTTTTCACACCTAGTTTCGAGGGTTTCATCCCAAAAAGGTAGGTAATTCCATGTCTAACCATTTTATTATGATTTATATTTATATATTTAAAAATTTTAATATTTTTCATAGGTTTTTTGTTGTGAGAAAATTGTTTATGATTGATTTGGTTAAGCGTTTAATTATATAGTTGCATTTTAGCTTGAAATTGGGTGTTTTTCATGTGTAACTCTCAGAGCATTATTTGGGTGTATTTTATAACTTATGAAATTGGTTTACTAAATCTTATTTGGGATGATAATTTTTCATTGGTAGAGTCTTGGTGTGACATTGGGTTTGAAAGATGATTTTCTAATAGGTTTTATGTGTGAAACCATGTTATGCCTCTTGAAAGTGTTTTATGAGAATTTGTGTGTTTTCATTTTTATCTTTTGTGGTATTATTCAAGGTGATTTTATAATACTTTAGTGTGGTTTATTAAATATTTCGACGGCTGAAAAATAGGTTTTGGATTGGTATTGGGGTGATTTTTTTCTTGAAAGATGATTTTGAAATTAGTTTTATGTGAAAAACTAGGGTCTACTCCTTAGAATTGTTTTTTGAAAGATTTGAATAGTTTAATGATTTCTGTAAGAGGTGAAACCATATGGGAAAAGTATTTTAGATTGGTTATATTTTGTAATGTTCCATTTTAAATGTGAAAGGGGTTGTCATGTGATGTGTATCCTCTAGGAAATGTTTTATGAAAATGATTAACGGAATTACTAAAATGTGAAAGTGATGTGAACGTGATGTGGGCTGTTTTGTGTGAGTGTGTGGTGAAAAATGGTTTTTTATGTAAATAGTATTATGTTACATTTGAGTGGGATGTTATGGGTTTTTTATCATCTTGGGAAAGATTTTATAAAATTGTTAAATGATGTGTTGAATTGTGAATGATTTAAAAAATGGGTTGTGGGCTATTTTGGTGTGAGTTGGATTTCAAAATCAATTTGAATGAAAAGGGGGATGATGTGATTGTGTGATGTAAATGTGGGATGTTTGGTTGATGTTTGATGTGGAAGTGGTATTTTCATGTGAAAATTTTATTTCATGTCCTGTTGAACATGTTTGATCATAAGAGGGAAACCCTGGTACCTAGGTGGGTGGATGTGTACTAGTATGATAGTGATCTCGTGGGGTATGGCCTCAGTTTCATGTATCAAGATTAATGATTATAAAATTAACTAAAATATGAATATGATGATGATTTGGGACCACTAGGTTGTGGGTATGTTCCCTACTAGTGGCTTGTGCACAAGAAGAGATATTGTGATGGTTACTCTCACCGAGATACAAGGTACCTGAGACCCACAATGAGGTATTGCCTAGGGGTTGTTTTCTATTGGTTGTGCTCATTAAAAGATTTACTATTACCACTGGAATACGGTATATTCAAAATGACATTTCAATAGATTTTTAATTTTATTTAAAAGTGTTTATTCTTTAAAATTTTCCACTTAAAAACTGTTTTAATTTTTAAAGTTTCATCTTTTAGAAATTGTAACTAGCATTTCATGTTTTTAAAAACTTGCATGCTTTTCATCTTTGAATGTTTATCACACGGAATCTCTTAGTGGTGATATAATAAGAGGATTTGGATCACACCATACTTACACATTTGGGTGTAAGTAGACCTTCTTATTTTGTTTCTACAGGTATGGGTACAACTTTTGTACCTATGGTTCAGGTTTTAACGGTCCAATGTTATGCAGTGTTGTGGAGATGGATTGAGGGTGGTGACTCTTGCCATGTGAAGGTTCTTGGGCTATCATTTGTTGTTTTTTACCTTTGTAATGGTATTTTAACATTGTTTTAAGTTGTGTAATTAAATTCTAAAATTTTATGAAAGATGATTTTTTTGAAAAATCTAGATTCGTTTTATTGGATTCATTTGCTATTTTAAGTTTATAAAATCATGTAAATAATTCCAAATGTTCAGTTTATGATACCGGGGAACTTGAGCCATACCGTGGGGATCAGGAACTCCCTTAGGGACATGTCATAGGTCGGGTTTGGTGCCGATTTAGATGGTGACCATATTCAGTTCGTGACAATTTTTACCGTTACAATACTATCTTTACGAACAAAAATTACCACTGGTAGATAATTGTTAATATCCTTTATTCTCTTTTCTTTAGTTTCAAAACAAGAATCCTTGATATTCATAGATGTTTTGTATATTTTTTATAGTGTATGTAACACTTGTATAATAAATTACTTTGTGAAAAAATTCAAAAAAAAAACCTTTAAAACGGTTCTTCAACAATAGAAATTTTTTCATTGAAAATTGATTCATATTGTTCCTTGAATTCAACATATTTTTTTTAGAGTGCCACACTTTTTTAACATCTTACCCAATTCATCTTCTATTGAATCATATTTTCAATCTATTTGTGATTTTTCATTAGATTCCCCATTGATGTATAAAAGTAAATATTTAAAAACTTCAATACATACCTTTTAAATATAATCCTTAACATCAGATTAAATATCACCAAGTGATTCAAAGTTCACATTTTAATCATATTCATTGTAGTTGTAACATGACATATAATAATGACCATTATATATAGTTTTAATATATAAACACTTACCACTTTTATTACATTAAAATAGTGGTTGTTTCTTCTTTTGTTTTGAATCATTTCTCAACAAATTGGACTCTCTTTTCATCCTATTTTTCACAGTATTGGAAAAAATATCCATTTTTTATTTCGACAGGAATGGAAATTCAACTTTACATTAGAGGATATTTTGAAATCTCTTCAAATTTAAACTTTATATTTCTCTGATATAAATCACCGTGAAATAAAAATAGATCATAGAATATGGTACATTTTATTCTATGATACTAGTTGAAGTAAACGATAATGGGTGTATTCACATGGGGGGGGGGGGAAATTGTGACTGAATGTTTACCAAATTACTTTTCCCTAATTTAATCTATACACACTATAAATATTCAAAACGTTTTTATCCATTAGGATAAATTTTGATCTAATTTAATTACCCAACATAAAAATATTCAATAAATTTTTTTTTTAATAATAACATAAAAATATTTTTATATGGTTCTCCACCTATGTGTGAGACTACATCCTTACTATGTTTGGTTCTAACTGAAAAATAAATATTTCACTATAATAAATTACCAATTAAAAGTTTACTAGATATGTTTCAACTTCTAAAAATAATCAGGAATTTTCATGAATATTTCTTCACTATATTACAAAAGTTATTATGTATCCTCATTGTAATTATAGATTAAACTAACTCTAGCTAGTTTATAAGAAAAAATCCTCTAAACCACATAATGATGATTTCTAATCTAGTCCTAATGTTTCTATTCAAAATAATTCAATACACATCCTCAAAATCATCATAGACTTCCTATAGTTCTTTGTACACCTGTATGAAACCTGGTCTCTGAAAATAACCAAGAAACTAGATCTTATACAAAATCATGAATGTTGGTCTCACTCAAATCTTGATCCTTCTATGATCTTGAAGACCCCTTAGCTCCTCAATCACTGAGAGTCTTACATATAGTATATAAATAAAAATAATTATGATTGGTATCTCCCTAAACTATTATTATTATTATTATTATTATCATCATCATTATTCAGCTCATCCTATTCCTCTTTATTCATTCTTAGATGAACTGGTTATACTATATTCAGAATCTCGTTAGGTTATTCATATTTCTTGATAACAAGAAATTTCTTATTGTTTAGAGTATTATCATGTTACCTAAATTCTAGATACATTTTATCTTCTCTATTCTTCAATATATATTCTCAAATTCATTGAATATATTTTTTATAAACTTAATATATAAAATGTACTCTATTATATGTGAAATATTTTTCTTTAATTATTTTTCAAATGATCCACAAATGCATGCTCCAACGATCTCAATTATATTCCTTTATCTTAGTAACTTGTCTCCTACTATATTCTTAAAATACCATTATTTTTATTTATTCCCATTTTATTCTATCCAATTACATCTATCTTAAATTCAGCCAAAAATATTAGGATAATTCTTCCCAAATGGATTCCACAAAAACCGAAAAATTCAATCTTGAGAACTACATAAAAATAAGAATCACAAATACGGTTGTGGTGTGACTCTATTATTCATGATGTGAAAATATTAGAAAATATTACAAAATAAGATCCAACTTGTAATTTAATTTTAAATATACTTCATAGAATGTTCTTATTTTTCATAACATAATGATCATATTATCAATCCTTTACTTTAATCACAATATCATTTGTGGGGTTTAAATAAAATTTTATTAATTACTATATATCATTATTTTGTTATAGATAAACTTATTCATAAATTTCTCAATCTTTATAATTATCCCCTTTTGATAAGTGTCAAACCATATATAATGAATTAAATTCACATATCAACATATGAGAACATGTTTATTATATAAAAATATTAATTCCTTATATACTGTGTATGTGTTTTTGTTAAGTCAAAAGTCTTCTTTTGACTTCTATATCATGTTTTGGAAATCACAAATGTATTCTATCATATGTTTGTAAATTACAAATGTCTTTTATCATGTTTATCGTATCGTACGATGTTGATCGTACCGACCAAATCATATCGTACTGACTCTGTCAAACATATCGTACTGACTCTGTCAATCATATCGTATTGACTCTGTCAATCGTATCGTACTGACTCTGTCAATCGTATCGTACTGACTCTGCTATTCAGATGATCACTATTTGTTTTGGTACTTTGTAAAAAACTCTCTCTGCATATGAATCGTACTCATGTTCTTTATTTCTATATATCTCTTGTCCTAATAAAACGATGTCGTTGAGTTAGTTACAAACTAATCAAAACGATGTCGTGCTTTCTGTTTCAATATGACCATTGGAGGCAATATGACCGTTGGAACCCGAGGCCTATAAATAGGAGGTCATTTGAAGCTGAGAGAACAACGATGAACAAAGAGAACGAATGAAGAGACTCTGTGAACTACGAAGATTCTAGAGAGAGACACTGTGACTTCTCTCATCAGCTTTGTGTATCCGATCATCGTATCGAGGGCTTTCAAGTAATTAAAAGACAGAGGTGCCGATTACCTACAAAATCGAGGGCTGCCGGGGATAGGCAGACAGACGTGCCGATCATCGTATCGAGGGCTGCCGGGGATAGGCAGACAGACGTGCCGATCATCGTATCGAGGGCTGCCGGGGTTAGGCAGACAGACGTGCCGATCATCGTATCGAGGGCTCACCAAGGTGTTGGTGAGACAGACCTTTTATCCTAGGTGAAAGGATAACCCTTCTCTTTGGGTTAAAAGAATTGTAATACTTTTACATTTCCGCTGTCACTTGTATTAGAAAGGGATTTGTATTGTTTCCTTTCTTCTTTACATATTCAATTGTAATTGTTTCAATTACAATCATTCTTTTACATATTTTATTGATTGGTTCTATACGCTTTAAGGTAGAATCATTCATATTTGTATTACTCTGATTATTGTGTTCATCTTGAATACAATTGTTTTACATAACATTAGTATTACAATACATCATATCTTTTATATTCAATATAATTGTGGGTATTTGTATTTGTATTAGTTTAAGATCATTTAAACTAATCTCTTTGTTGCAAAAACTCAAAGGTTTTTAAACCTACAATTCACCCCCCCTCTTGTATTGTTCCATCTAATAGACATATATATCTACTATTCGATCCAACAATTGGTATTAAAGGAGGTTTCCACTGATTTGTATTACTAGCTTTATTTCTTATTACTATCTTGAATACTTACTACACTAACGTGTGGAGTGGAAAAGTTGTTTTTGTTATATTAGATGACAGGAATGAATATCGGATCAATAGATAATCTGAATCCTTCTAGACCACCAATCTTTGATGGGAATGATTATGAGTATTGGAGAGATCGTATGAAGACTTTCGTCATCAATACTGGTGTAGACAATTTTATTATGCTTACTGGGGGTTACAAAATTCCTGACAAAGAAGTCAGTACTTTTACCAATCAAGAGAAGCAAGAATATAAACTGAATTACAAGGTACGCAATACTTTATTATTCTCTATGACCAGGAATATATATAGTCAGATATCTTCGTGTGAAGCAGCCAACTGTATTTGGAAGAAATTAGAAGTCACTCATTTTGGTACATCTAAAGTTATAGAAACAAGGAGAGCAATGCTTCGAGCAGAGTATCATGGATTTGTTTTTCCTTATGGAGAACCTGTATGTAAAGTGCAACAAAGGTTTATGACAATTGTCAATAGCTTACAATCTATGGGAGAAAAAGGAGTACGATGAAAAAGCTGAATGTTTGTTTTGATTCAAATTCAAAACTTTTTGTCAAAGATGTAGAAGCTGAATTGCCTCAGAATCAATCGGCACCTATGCCAGCCAAGGACATTCAATCCACCGGTGTTACTGAAAAGTCTGATCCACAAACCAGTTCAAAGCCGAAAAAGAAGCCAAGGTACAGTAAGGAAGTTGTAGCAAAATGGAGAAAGGACAAAGAACAAAGAAAAGAAGGTGATCCGAAGTTCGGTCTTGACCCTGCTGAGGCTTTTGCAGAACGAGTAAGGGTAGAAGAAACCCTTCAGGCTGAAAAGAAAAAGAAGGTTCTTTTGAAAAGGAAGGCCCAGGACTTTGATGTCTCCAAAGTCTTGAAAGCAGTTGTAGACGCTAGTGCTCAACTAACTGAAGAAGTCCACTAAGAGCCCCTCGTACAGAGTCTTCCCGAGAAAGAAAAAGGAAAACAAGTGATAGAAGAAGTAGAAGAAGGTGATTTTCTTTTATAATTTCTTCAAAGTTCAAAGAAAAGTAGAGAGGAATCGCTTCAAAAGCTGAGCGAAGGGGTTCAACAAACTCCTCATGCCGATCAAGCACAATCTCCAGACAGAATGTCATCTCGAGAAAAGAAAGGTGCTCAATCCTCTCATTCTGATAAAGTAGTTGTCATTAGTGACAAAGTAGAAGAAGAAAGAAAGCAGAAAGAAAAAGCGAAAGGGAAATAGCCAGTTGTTGATTCAAGAAGATCGTATGAACTAGCATCGTACGATGAAGATACTGATTCAGAGCATACAATTTCTCTCAAAAAGAGTGATTACATTGTTCATGTTTTGAGAAGGATGGAGAAAACCATTCCTTATTTCCCGAGGCTGGAAGGGAAGATTTATTTTATTACTGAAAATCAAAGAAATAAGTTTGGATCTGTAAAAGAATTGAGGAAGAAAGTTTTATATGTAGAAGCCGATTTGAAAGTTCTTTCAGAAAGTTAGGTTGCTCATAAGAAGGCTTGCAATAAGATGACCAAGTGGTCCTACAAAACAGAGAGCTCAATCAATGATCATGAAATAGCTATTGAAGATATAAGGAGGTTATCAAATGAGCTAGCAATTGATTTCAACAAGCTTGATAGAGAAACGGTTGAAAGGCTGAACCTTTTATCTTCTCAAAGAGCCGATGTTCCTTCAGTGAAAGATTTGCAAGAGAGGATGAATGTTTTCCAATCTGAATTCTCGAAGGTTTCATCTTTCAAAGATGAAATGTTTTTACTGAAGAATCAAAACTCTGTGTTGTCCAAGGATAACAAGACTCTGCAAAACAGAATTGATACCCTTGAAGAGGTAATCAGAGTCCAGGAGGAGACTATCATAAATCAAGATCAGATTTTTGCGGATCAACAAGAGCTTTTCAAAACTCAGGGTGAATCAATTTCTGAAGACAAGAAGGAGATCAAGAAGATGAAAGCTGTGCTTCATGAGCTTATAAAGAAGGAGAAGGAAAGAGAAAACAAATGATTGTTGTATTTTTTTCTTTTGGAACTTGTCTTTGTTTTGTAATAAGTCTTATGAACTTTTCTTTTATCGGTTGTTTTGTATTGCTTCACTAACTCTTTCAGACAATTCAAGATTACTCTCTTTTTGTAAATCACAAAGGGGGAGAATGTTTTACAAAGGGAAGAATGTTTTATAAAGGGGGAGAATGCTTTACAATGATCTTAAGGAAAATCTACGAATACAATCCTTAGGAAAGTCCATACCTAAGGGGGAGTTAGTTGTATTCAATTTCTTATTCAGAAGAGTTTTCAATAACTCAGGGGGAGATAAGTATTTCTTGTTACGTTTACTTTGTGTGTTGTGCTTTCCAAAAAGGGGGAGATTGTTAAGTCAAAAGTCTTCTTTTGACTTCTATATCATGTTTTGGAAATCACAAATGTATTCTATCATATGTTTGTAAATTACAAATGTCTTTTATCATGTTTATCGTATCGTACGATGTTGATCGTACCGACCAAATCATATTGTACTGACTCTGTCAAACGTATCGTACTGACTCTATCAATCGTATCGTATTGACTCTGTCAATCGTATCGTACTGACTCTGTCAATCGTATCGTACTGACTCTGCTATTCAGATGATCACTATTTGTTTTGGTACTTTGTAAAAAACTCTCTCTGCATTTGAATCGTACTCATGTTATTTATTTCTATATATCTCTTGTCATAACAAAATGATGTCGTTGAGTTAGTTACAAACTAATCAAAACGATGTCGTGCTTTCTGTTTCAATATGACCGTTGGAGGCAATATGACCGTTGGAACCCGAGGCTTATAAATAGGAGGTCATTTGAAGCTGAGAGAACACCGATGAACAAAGAGAACGAATGAAGAGACTCTGTGAACTACGAAGATTCTAGAGAGAGACACTGTGACTTCTCTCATCAGCTTTGTGCGTCCGATCATCGTATCGAGGGCTTTCAAGTAATTGAAAGTTAGAGGTGCCGATTACCTGCAAAATCGAGGGCTGCTGGGGATAGGCAGACAGACGTGCCGATCATCGTATCGAGGGCTGCCGGGGATAGGCAGACAGACGTGCCGATCATCGTATCGAGGGCTGCCGGGGTTAGGCAGACAGACGTGCCGATCATCGTATCGAGGGCTCACCAAGGTGTTGGTGAGACAGACCTTTTATCCTAGGTGAAAGGATAACCCTTCTCTTTGGGTTAAAAGAATTGTAATACTTTTACATTTCCGCTGTCACTTGTATTAGAAAGGGATTTGTATTGTTTCCTTTCTTCTTTACATATTCAATTGTCATTGTTTCAATTACAATCATTCTATTACATATTGTATTGATTGGTTCTATACGCTTTAAGGTAGAATCATTCATATTTGTATTACTCTGATTATTGTGTTCATCTTGAATACAATTGTTTTACATAACATTAGTATTACAATACATCATATCTTTTATATTCAATATAATTGTGGGTATTTGTATTTGTATTAGTTTAAGATCATTTAAACTAATCTCTTTGTTGAAAAAACTCAAAGGTTTTTAAACCTACAATTCACCCCCCCTCTTGTATTGTTCCATCTAATAGACATATATATCTACTATTCGATCCAACAGTTTTTACTTAGAAGTATTTTAATTTCTATTGGAATATAATCTTATGCATCCTTCCAAATATCTTATGTATTTATATAAGATTTTTGACTTTGTCTAAATTTATGTATTCCCAGCTACAATGAACATTATGTATGGTTATTGAAAATACCCATTCTCTATGTAAGGTTTTTACCTTACTCACATTTTTCCCAATTTACATGATATTTTTTACAAATATTCTAAAAAAACAAACATTTCAACATTAATATCTTATGTATTGTATATGATTTTTGATATAGCAATATTATAACTTGATACAAAAAATTTATTATATATATATATCAAAATTATTTATTTATTGTGTAATATATTTACATTTAATGATTTTATGATAACTATAAAAAAATATTACACATCACTTTTATTTTCTCAATTAAAAATTCTCTATATACAAAACAATTATGTATATTGGAAAATCAAGAGAATTTTCTATTATCATGTTTTTGAGGAAAAAATTATGTATGAATCTAGACATAAAAAGATTTTACATTTGACATATAATTTCCAAAATTATTTAAATAAGTTCAAAAAGTCTTCCAATTTTATTTATCAATTCAACACCATATTAAACAAACATTAAATTAAATTAGAAATTATAGAATATTTCAAAACTCTTTATTCTTCATTTCATAGTATTATAGAGGATATAAATATCTATATTTGAGTGTTTCAAGAAACATCACTTCTTTTTTAATTCTAAATTAATTTCCAACTTCTCTATTTTATCACCCAAGAGATATTCATCAATAATTCCAATATTATTTCTGCAAAAGATTTGTTGGATGGTTCCTCGAAATTTAATATAGTTTTTATCTCATGAATCACAAATACATTAATCTATTTCACTAACATGCACCTCTAACATTCTTAAAATATTTTTAGATATTGATCCAAACAAAAACTTATCACATGTTATGATTTAAAACTGAACAACTCAATAATAATCAGATTTTTTTTATAATCTACCATGAATATAATTACACAAAGAATTTCAAGTATTAAAAACCAAATTGATTTTTTTGAGGGAAACAACTTCATTTTCTTTAGTAGGATATTCCTTTATCACCCAACGCACATATTGATATAATTATTGATAAAATATATAACCATAATCTATTAATCTATTAAAAATCCTTGAGAAGAGCTCAATATTTCAACAATTTGAATCTAAGTTTCATATTTTAGAATTATATATTTTAATTGAAAAATGGTCAATTCATCGATTTTTGTTTCATTTTAAAATTATAGATTTATTTGTTTAATGGATTAAAATATGTGTTTTAGTGATTTATTCATTTTTAATGAACAAAGAAAATATATAATTATATATATAATTTTTCAATTTAATTTTTGATTTGTGATGAATATATCTAATTTTATTTTAAAATATTAATTTTAATAGTGGAACTTGCATTTCAAATGTAATGTAGTTTTAAATTTTGAATTTGAAATTCATTATGATTTAAAAAAACATAAATTTAAACAATAAATTTAATGTATAATTATAAAAGAAAAAATAATTTAAATTTTAATAAATTGAAATAAATATATAGAAAGAATACACTAAGAAAAAACCATCTTTGTGAAATGTAGTTTTGAAATATAAAAAATTTTAAAGGGTAAAACTTCCATGAGAAACCCTGATTCTATAGAAACATCTTTCATTAAAGCACCTTTTATTCTATACCATGCTTCTATGCACTTCAGCGATAAAGACCCGAAATTTACATGTAATTTTTTTTAAATATATGTGAATTTTACTAGTCCCCAAAATCTGACGGTGTGTGTAACACCCCAATCTTCCACGGTACTCTTCTCTTTGAATAATACAGTAGCGTGTGTTGTACGCAAGTTCGAGATTCTAACACACCGTGACCAATCAAAGTAGCCGTTATAAATAGTAATACCCACCTTTTGGAATTAAATATATTTTATATTTCAAAATTGACTTAATTTTTGGATTTGGAATATCGAAATTATCCTAGGATGATATTTTGGTACTTTTCAGATAACTTTTATATTTTGATGAATAATTAAAATTACTAAATTTTTATTAAAAACAACTTTTTTAATCGAAATAATTAATAGTGATAAATTATCAAATTGAGTAGTTTTAAAGTATATTTAGAATATAATTTTACCATTTAATACAATTTTGGTCATTGGACATAATTTCACATTTAAACCGGACATAAACAAGTGTCAATCTAATGATAGTTATTATCTCTTAAAAACACGCTTTTTGTTTTGGAAGCGGGAATTAATTTTAAATTAATTTCTTCCACTTCGGTGTTTTGAATTTGGAAAAATGGACTCTATATTTGGAATCAAGATGTCCAAATTGTGTAAATAGGTAACTTTTATTTTTAGACATTTTGAATAATTACTTCTGTAAATATTTTATTTACCATGGTTAAAGGGTAAATCCGGTAAATAAGGGTAAAAAATAATATTATAATAATAATAAATTTCTCGAAAACGTGTCTTAACCCTATGGGTTGATACATTTCTGACCATGGGCATCTTTGGGTCTATTTTGGGACCCCATGGATCCACTTGTAAGTGATAAGGACACTATATTAATTAAGTTAAAGTAAATACAAAAATGACATAAGCCTATATCTTTTAGAAATTTTTTTACATAGGCTTATATATATATATATATTATATTTTCAACTATAAATATTCATTATAAAGCTAAAAATATTTCCTACATAATTTTATTTTATTTAATATTTTTAGACATTAAATAATTTAATTTATTTATGACACAATGATGATGCAGTAATTCCGTTATTAGTGAAATATTAAAATAATTGAAATTATAAATACCCAAATAAATATAATTTGAGACTCTTAATGAATTACACGAATTTTATAGGCTAATATAACATGTTATGATTGATTTAATTAACTTTTTTCGAAGTAATCATGCTGTTATGATTTTCACAAAAATCAAATACCAAATAGTGTCAAAATTGACATAAAAGAGTATTTAAAACAAATAGTATATTATTAATTGATATTAAATTCATAAAAATCTACGGTTTGGACAAAAGACTTATATTATGATAGTTTTCTCATTAATGGACCACTTGGGTGTCGCTTGTAAGTTTATAGTAAGTTTATTGACTATATAATATAAAAATACAAAGTGACATGGTAAGTGTCAAACTAATTAACCAAGAGTTAAAACTAAAAGATAAGGTTAATATAATGACTCAAACCTATCTAAAATATATTGTTTGAAAGTATTTCAACCCATAACCACCTAAGGAATTGAATAATCCACTTTTGAGCCATTAGAAACCGAATATGAAATTATTATAAAATAATACTTTAAGTTTTTCCTAAAGAGCCCCTCCCCCCCTTATAAAAGGACACCACTTCTAACCAATTATTCACACCTTCAAAGCCTTTTGGATCGGCCAACCTCTACTCAAATATCTTCCAAAATTCCCTCAATTCAACCTAGATGCCTTAGTTTTATCATAAAACCAACCTAAGGAGCCCTTTTGATCAAATCAAAAGAAAGAACCTGAAGAAGTGGTAATGTTTTCACCACCCTCTTTCAAGTTCCTTTCTTCTTCAACTTCTTATTTATTTGTTATTTCTATTATAAAATAATAAATACAGTATATTCTATATACTTTGATGTTATTATAAATATGGAACAAACAAATTCATTATTCTATCCATCCCTTGAATAACATGTCACCATACGTGCGTACGTACAACCTACCGTCTCCATGTTTTGGTGTAATTGTTATTCAATATATTATTTTTTATATGGTTATAATAATGATGTATAATTCAAGTAAATAATAAATATAACATGATAATTATTCTTTTTATATTATATACCATCCAATTATATATTATTTTAATATCAAAAGAATGATATTGTCGCTCATGCGTACATATGGACTACGGTCTCTACGAACACGATGAGATTCATTCCCCATCATATCCATTTGTGTCTAATTCTCATTTAATGATTAAAAATAATTTTTAAGGACTGGATATCATTCTGTATATGAATAATATACAACCTATCCATAACAAATACGGCTTACGTAACAAAGAATATAAAGGAAAACGAGTAAGTTAACACCCGAAATGACGATAATACTAAAATATTATTAACAAATAAATGTTAAAAGATCATATATGATATCATATTAATGTATAAAATTCTTGTATAATTCAATAACAATTATTTAACCATTATACAGGAAGTTAACCAACCCTCGACCAAGGAAACGTACAAGGTAAGAGTTTATTTCACAATCTCTTCATTATCCGAGGTTGTTTATATGTAATTATCTGATGGGGCCTCTTAATCATCCACATCCACGTTTCATAAAAACGTATTTCAAAACATTCTTACTATTTTACAGAATATGGGTTAAAGTCATTTATACCTTTTTTTGACTTTTTATAAGAGGTTTATAAAGTAATCTTTCCATCATTTTCCAAACAAGGTCCTTTTTAACCTTTTCGAAAGAATTAAGGTAAGAATGTCTTTTTTTAACTTATACAGAGGGTGCGGCTATTTTCCACCATTATAAAATCTTAGAAGCTTCCCTTACAATATTATAAGGATATTTTCAAAGTAAATGATTTATTTTATAATTATGTTACTTTTAAATGATTTCACAAAAAATTGATATTTCTCTCAAATAGTTTTGATTTCATCTATGTCAACATCATTTGATGGATTTTAAGATTATTTGAGGTTAATTTATTATGATACAAAACATCCATATTGTATTGATGGTTTTGTGATATGTTTAATTGTGGATGTGTTATTTTTATACCATTCATTGTTTATGGAGAAAATATTGACATTTCTTATGCTAGTTTTAATACGAATGTTTATGCTATGTTTAAACCTGTTCATATGAGGAATGCATTAGACTTAGTAAGTGACGGGTGGAGCCCTCTATAGCTCCTCGATGCATCGGTAGGTCTCATGAGACAAACTAGTGTCTTGTCACGAGGCCTTGACAAAATCTTATTTTTAGTCTTGGCACGAGGCCTTGACTATGTCGTTATGATAGTCTGGCATTATGCATTCTATCATTATGAAAGTGGTTATTGATATTGCATGTGATTATTCAATTAGTGAAATATCAATGTGAATAAGTAAATGGAATTATTTCATTTTATCCTTTCCATATTATGATGAAGGTCAAGTTTAAAAGCCTTTTGTTTTAGTTATACATTGCCTTAAATGTTTATGATTATTTATGAATGTTTCCGCTATATTGTTATCCTTACTGGGTATCTGAGCTCACCCCTTTTTATGTTTTATTTTTCCCATGATGTGAAGAAGTACTTTATGAATGACCTGCAGGGATAGTATGTGGGGATCTGAGTGTGGACTATGGAGACTATGTTGTTGTAGTTTTCATTTTTATGATGTAATGTAATATTTATGAATATATCTAGTGTTTCCAAGGGTACTAAACTAATCGGTATTTTGAGATTTGATCTTTCTTGTGATCATGACAATGTTTTGTAATAATGCACCAAATCTGGCTAACTAGGGTCGGGGTGGTACAGTTGGTATCAGAGGAAGTTTAGTACACAACTTGGAAGCTATATTTAGATAAACTCTGATTAGAGCACATAGACCTAAGATGGACTTTGAGGATTAGTATAGAAGAACTTCCTAGAATTTTGGTATTGTAGAGATTTTGTGAGTTTTCCGAGCAATAAATCCCTATATGGATATGATAAGGTAGAGGAGGATCTGGCACAGATATACCTAGGGGTAAAACCCGAAAACACCGCTTTGAGCTAGACTCGAACGGGAACTGGTGCACGACAACGGGCCTTGCTGCACTCTTGGTTACGACACTCTCGAGGGATATTCTTAGGATAATTCTCATTTTCTTTATGAACCACTATGAAGGGTTTAGGAGTATATACTTTCGCAAAGAAAACATTTTTATGATTATGGATTATATCCACAAACTGTTCAATTTATGTTAAGTGTTTTACAATTATGAAATTATGTATTTTGATTCATAAACTGATATAATTTATGCCATTGTTTAGAAATGGTGACTAGTGGAAGAAATGGAAACTGTATCAATGCACACACTCCATTTAGGGATTGCCATCCTGCTAAAGATAATTATAGTAGAGCTGGTGATGCAACTAGTGTTGATCAGCTAATCACCATACTGAGACAACTCACTAGGTTATGAATAATAACCTTACCCGTATGGAGCACCCTGATCCACAGCGTGGAGGATCAATGTCAGATCGCTTCATGAGGAAGCAACCACCAACATTCAATGGGAGTACACATCCATTAGTAGCTGAGAAATGGATAAGTTCCCTATACAAAACATTCCATGCCTTGGGGAGTAGTGAAAGGGAAAACGTTATCATGGTAGTTTACCGCCTCACTGGAGATGCTGATCAATGGTGGTCATTGATTCAAAACATGAAGGAATATTATGAAGTATCAAATATAGAATGGAGGGAGTTCAAAGAGTTTTTCTTATAAAAATACTTTCCTCGTGACCATCGAGCAGATATGGAATGACAATTTCTGAGTCTGAGGCAAAAGGATGATGAGAATGTCGCAAAGTATGAGGCTAATTTTTCAAGGTTAGAAAGGTATAATATAGATTATATACGTAACCCAAGAAGTAATATTGATTGTTTCTTTGACTTATTAAAACCATTTCTTCATCGAGCATTAGTCACACAATTCTTCTCGTCTTACGAAGACATTGTCCAATGTGCTATCAAGACAGAAAAGGAATTCTCTAAGTATTATGACTTTAAAATAAAGCAAGAGAAGAAGAGATATGCTGATCAATCTGGAAATGGAAATAAGGGGAAGAAGGGAAAATTGAAAATACCTCATGAAGTAAATGTGGGAAGAAACACCCCGGTACTTTCTTAAAAGGAACGAGAGTCTGTTACAAGTGTGGTGAAAAATGCCACCAAGCTCATGATTGCAAGGGAAAGAGAGTTTCGGTCAACATGGAATTCTATAATTGTAGAGATATGGTACATTATGCAAATGAATTTTCTAAGCATCAGGGGAACTTGCCTCAAAAAAAGGACAAGGGATCAAGGCCAAGCTTATGCTATCACTAATGCTGAGGTAGAAGCTCCGAAAGACATGGTGGCATGTAATTTAATGGTTTCATCAAGTTTATCAAATGATTTATTTGATTATGGTTCATCGAATTGTGTCATATCTTCCTAGTTTGATAAGAAAATAAGATATTTCCAATTTTATTTAACAAAGGAGTTGTCAGTTAAAATTCCAAAGGGAAGTATCATTGCAACAAAGTTTTGCGAATCAGTCCCTATTAGAGCACATAAATGTTCTTTATCCATTGATCTCATTGTCATACCTATGATTGAGTTTGATATAATCCTCGGTATGGATTGTCTTTCATACCATTATGCGAAGATTTATTGTAAGAAGAAGGAGGTTATGATTTTTTATGATGATGATAAAGAACACCTTATTTTTAGAGCAGAATCTTCACCACCTAATTCTTATCCAGATCCACCCCCAGTAACTCAACTAAATTCAATTATTGGGGAGGAAGAGAATGAAATGACTATGGGTGAGGAAAGGAATGTTCAAATAGAGGATGTATGTATTGTGAAAGAATATGTAGATGTGTTTCCGTAAGATTTACCTGGACATCCTCCAAAACGAGAAATTGAGTTTTCCATTGATTTAATTCCTGGTTCAAGGCCTATATGGAAGACCCCTTATAGAATGGCCACTGTGGAATTAGTTGAACTAAAGAAATAACTAGAGGAATTGAGTAATAAGGGATTTATTTACCCTAGTGTTTCTCCATGGGGATCCCCTGTTCTTTTTGTTAAAAAGAAAGATGGATCCATGAGGTTATGTATCAACTTCAGGGAGATCAATGCTACAACAATAAAGAACAAGTATCCCCTACCTCGCATTGATGATTTATTTGACCAACTGCATGGAGCTCAATACTTTTCAAATATTGACCTTCAATCTTGGATATCATCAGTTGTGTGTGAAGAAGGAAGACATTACGAAGATATAATTTCAAACAAGGTACGAGCATTACGAGTTTACAGTAATGCCTTTTAGATTGACTAATGCACCCTCTGTATTCATGGATCTAAGGAATAGAGTTTTCAAGGAATATATTGATGATTTTGTGGGGGTATTTATTGATGATATCTTTTTATAATTCAAAAGCTATGAAGATCATGAAAATCACTTGCGCATTATCTTCAAGACTCTTAGAAGACATGAATTATATGGGAAGTTCAGCAAATGTGAATTCTGGCTTCAAGAGATTTCTTTTCTTGGCCATATTGTTTCTAAGGATGGAATCTCTGTTGATCATTCTAATGCCAAGGCAATCTAAGAATTGCCAGCACTGACGAGTATAACTGAGGTACGCAGTTTTATTGGTTTGGCAGGTTATTATCGACGTTTCGTCTAGAATTTTTCCCGATTAGCTAACCCATTAATGAAGTTCACACGTAAAGGGGTTAAATTTGTATGGACAAAAGATTGTGAAGAATGTTTTGAAGAACTGTGGAGAAGATTAGTCAATTCTTTTATATTGTCTCTACCATCGGGGAATGATGGGTTCGTTATTTATAGTGATGCATCAATGAAAGGACTTAGTTGTGTCCTTATGCAGAATGATAGGGTTATTGCCTATGCATCACGACAACTAAAAATTCCTGAGCAGAACTATCCTACTCATGATCTTGAGTTAGCTGCTGTAATATTTAGCTTGATGATATGGAGACATTATCTCTATGGTGAGAAATGTGAGATTTATACTAATCACAAGAGTTTGAAGTATATTTTCTCACATAAATAACTCAACATGAGGCAAAGGAGATAGCTTGAGCTACTCAAGGATTATTATTTCATGATACACTACCATCCCTAGAAGAAAAATATGGTGGCAGACGCTTTGAGTAGATAGGATCATGGAGTTTTGAACAACATGAGAGTTGAAAAGGATCCTATATACATGAATCTTGTAAATATGGATATAGAAATCAAAATGGAAGGAGAAATATTAATGCTTTTTCAAATGGTTTCCAAACCATATTTACTAGAAATGATAAAGAGTTCTCAGACTGGTGATGAAGAGTTACAAAGGAAGATTAAAGCTGTGAATGATGGGAAATTAAGTGACTTTGTGTATGAATATGGAATTTTGATGTTTTGGAAAAGACTTTGTGTTCCCGATATACCTAATCTAAAAAGAGAATTGTTGGATGATGCTCATAGTTCCAATTTCTCTATACACCCTGGGAGCACCAAAATGTATAGAGATTTGAAGGAACATTTTTGGTGGGACAACATGAAGAGGGAGATTTGCCAATTTTGTGTCAAGATGTATGGTTTGTCAACAAATGAAAGCTGGAAGGAAACAACCATGAGGAGTATTGAAACCTCTTCCCATACCTGAGTGGAAATGAGATAATATCACGATGGACTTTGTCATGGGACTACCAAAGACTCCTAGAAGGAACGACGCAATATGGGTCATTATTGATCGTCTTACCAAACCAGAACATTTTCTTACAATAAGGGAGGATTTACCACTTGAACATCTAGCGAGAATATATATAAATTAAGTTGTGAGACTTCATGGAGTACCCCTATCGATTGTCTCAGATCGTCATCCCCATTTTACATCATGATTCTGGAAAATTCTTTAGAAGGCCTTGGATACTGAACTTCGTTTGAGCACTGCATACCACCCTCAAACAGATAGACAATCAGAACAAACTATTAAAACCTTAGAATACATGTTGAGATCATGCTCACTTGAATTTCACTAAATGTGGGTTCAATATTTACCTATGGTAGAATTTTCCTATAACATTAGATTCCATTCAAGTATTTGGATGACACCATATGAAGCGTTATACGGAAAGAGATGTCGCACACTAACCTGTTAGGATGACGTTGGTGAAAGAAAACTTGTAGGCCCATAACTAGTGGAGGATTCGATGGAAAAGGTGAAGGTAATCCAAAACCACATCAAAGTAGCTCAAAGTAGGCAAAAGAGCTATGCTGACAACCGAAGAAAGGATTTGGAATTTATGGTGGGAGATCATGTTTTCTTGAAGGTATATCCATGGAAGGGAGTTATACGTTTTGGAAAGAAAGTTAAATTGAGCCCCAGGTACATCAGACCTTTCGAAATTATAGAACAAATTGGGGCTGTAGCTTATCGTTTGGAAATGCCGCCAAATCTCTCCAAAGTTCACGATGTGTTCCACATATCACTGTTGAGAAAATACATGCTTGACCCAATGCATGTACTCACCTATGAGGAATTAGAAGTGGAACTCGACCTCTCTTATTGCGAAGATCCCGTTGGGATTCTTGATATAAGATAACAAGTGCTAAGAAACCGGACGACTCGTTTGGTAAAAGTTCAATGGAGAAACCATAAAATGGAAGAGGCAACGTGGGAACCCGAGGAACTTATGATAAAGAACCACCTGAGTCTTTTTATGAAGTAATATTCTAGAAGTTTTGAGGACGAAATTATTTGAAGGAGGGGGGAATGTAACACACCAAGTTTCCATGATACACTTCTCTTTGAATAATACAGTAGCGTGTGTTATACGCAAATTCGAGATTCTAACACGCTGCGACCAATCAAAGTAGTCGTTATAAATATTAATACCCACTTTTTTAAAATTTTATACATTTTTTCTTTCAAAATGGACCTCATTTTTGGATTCAGAATATCGAAATTATCCTAGGATGATATTTTGGTACTTTTCGGATAACATTTATATTTTGATGAATAGTGAAAATTACTAAATTTTTATTAAAAACAACTTTTTTTATAGAAATAATTAACAGTGATAAATTATGTATTTGAGTAGTTTTAAAGTATATTTAGAATATATTTTTACCATTTAATACAATTTTGGTCAGTAGACATAATTTCACATTTAAACCGGACATAAACAAGTGTCAATCTTTTGATAGTTATTATCTCTTAAAAACACACTTTTTGTTTTGACAGCGGGAATTAAATTTAAATTAATTTCTGCCACTTCTGTGTTTTGAATTTGGAAAAATGGAATCCATATTCGGAATCAGGATATCCAAATTGTGTAAATAGGTAACTTTTATTTTTAGACATTTTGAATAATTACTTCGGTAAATATTTTATTTACCATGGTTAAAGTTTAAATACGGTAAATAAGGGTAAAAAAATAATATTATTATAATAATAAATTACCCTAAAATGTATATTAACCCTATTGGTTGATACATGTCCGACCATGGGAATCTTGGGGTCGATTTTGGGACCCCATGGATCCACTTGTAAGTGATAATGACACTTTATATTAATTAAGTTAAAGTAAATACAAAAATGACATAAGCCTATATCTTTTATAAATTTTTTTACATAGGGTTATATATGTTATATTTTTGACTATAAATATTAATTATAAAGATAAAAATATTTCCTACATAATGGTATTTTATTTATAATATTTAGACATTAAATAATTTAATTTATTTATGACATAATGATGATGTAGTAATTACCTTCTTAGTGAAATATTAAAATAATTGAAATTATAAATACCCAAATAAATATAATTTAATACTCTTAATGAATTAACAGAATTTTATGGGTTAATATAACATGTTAGGATTGTTTTAATTAACTTTTTTCGAAGTAATCATGCTTTTATGAGTTTCACAAAAATCAAATACCAAATAGTGTCAAAATTGAAATAAAAGAGTTTTTAAAACAAATATTATATTATTAACTGATATTAAATTCCTAAACATCTAAGGTGTAAGAACCAGGTTTTTTCTGTAAAATACTTTGGAATATTCTTGATGATATTCCAGAGCAGCCCCTTCAGACGGCGTGCGATTCCAAGCCCCGGAGTGGCCAGAATTAAATTTTCAGTGCGTTCACACTGGAAATGCTAAATAAATGGGATAAATCCTAAACGGGGTTCAGGATCAGGGATCCGAGTGTACAGATGGGTCCGTAATGGGGTGTTTACCATAGGAACGACATAAAACTTGTTGTCGCGGGATGTTTGGACCCCTCGCCCGCTCCCGGAACGTTAAACAGATAAATTAATTAATTAATTTATTCGTTTAATGGTGAAACTTGAGTATCTCTTAAACGGTGGCTCGAATTGGAAAACCGAGGGCACCGTTGAGTTCAGAGCGTGCAGTTTACCCTAGGAGGGGTGTAAGTTTCGCGGGCGCGGGCCGTTTGTGAAAAATGGCCCCAGGGGCGTTTTCGTAATTTGGCGGCCTCGGGCACTATGTTTAATAACTTTTGAACGGGGTCTCGGATTAAAATTTTGAGACCACCGTTGTGCTCAGGAGGTCATGTTTACCCCAGGGACGCCCTTCTTTTTGTCTGCTTTGGGAGCAGAGTCGGGGGCGTGCCGGGTGGGTGTTTAAGTGTTTTTATTTAAACACGCACCCCCTCCTTCCTCTTCTTCTTCTTCCTCACAACCCCTCCCCTCCCTTCCTCCTTTCCAGTGAGCTCCGGCGAGGCAACTCCAGCGAGGTGGTTTCTGCGAGACGATGGCGCGCGGCGGATCGCGCGGGAAGCGCCGGGCGAAGCCCAATGAGGTAGGCGGATTTGAGTTTTCCTCCCCTTCCCCGTTTTAAATCCTCATTTATGCTCAATCGCTCCATTGGATCCTCGAACAAATCCTGTGGTTGCGTAGATCCCGTCCCGAGCTTTCCGGGAAGCTATCCGGATCGAAAGTTCGACCACCGGATCGTTCCCGGTGGTCCTTGGAAATTTTCCGGCCACGGCCGGTTTCCGGCGAGGGTCGAAGGCGGCAGACGGCGGTGGCGCGGGGCGGAGCGCGGCGCAGCAGGGCGGTTGGCCGGGGCTTCGAAGGCGGAGGCGGCGCTTCCGGGAGGTGGCGACGCGCTTCGGCGGCGGCTGTCGGAAGCCGGCCGCGGGCACCGGCGAGCGGAGGAGAGGGGGGCCGCGAAGCGCGCGACCCTCGTGCGTCGACCGCGTCCCACAAAGCGCGGGTCACTGTGGGGAATCAACCGGACGCGAGGCGGCCGGTCAGTTGAAGTGAGCCGCAGAGGGGTGAACCGGACCCGTAGCTGAGCCGCGGGCCGGCTGTGCGGACCGGGCCGGCCGCTGCGGGCCGACCCAAGCAGGGCGGACCGACCGGTCCGGCCTAAGGGGCTTTGCCCCTCAGTCTTCGGACGCCCGTATTTCGGGCTACGGGCGTCCGTTTTGCGCGCCGTCTCTGGCGACGCGGACCTGACACAAAGACGGTCTTTTTGAGATCATTTTGGGAATTTTTAATTCCCGAAACAAGGTGCCGCGGAGGCGCGGCGTGTCTTTAAGTAGACATGCGTTTCTCCCGAGATTCTTGTTTTGGACGGCGCGGACGCGTCCGACGTCGGTTTTGAGCGCCGTCAATGGCGTTGGGGACCTGGCACTGAGGTGGAGGTTTCCATGGCGGTTTCGGGCATCGAAACCGGAGTTGAGGCATGAGCTCCATAGGCCGACTCTTGAGCTGCGTGCGGCGTTTCACGCCTTTTTCCTCGGACGTCCGAACGGGGCATGCGAGCAGTCAATGTTGGGTGTTTTTTCGAGGGAATCGCATTGGCGCAGTCTGCCCGCTATAATTACGCACGATGGTGCGGGCCCCGCTAGGGCCGTTTTGGGAGTTGACGGTGATTTCCAGCTTTATCACCGGGCGGCCGTTTTGGACAAGTGAGTAGTCCATTTTGTGTAATTTTTCAAGAGGATCGGAACGGTGCGATCCGTTAATTGAGTTTCGGGACCGGGATGCGGGCCCCACGTCGTGCCGCTCGTGTGCGGTGTGCCGGAACGTATCTTTTCCTCCGGGTACCCGTTCCACGCAAGTAAGCAGTCGATTTGACGTGCTTTTCCGAGAGCTTTGCGATGGTGTAGTTCGCCCGACCTTTTTCGAAGATGTGGTGTGGGACCCACCCGACCTGGCTACGATGAATAGTACCTTTTTCACCTGTTGACCGTTTCAGGTGAGTGAATAGTCTAACTCGCATGTTTTTGCGCAAGGATTGCAACGGTGTGATCCGTTTGGCTGTCCAGAGCCTCTTACACGATCTTGTTAAATGTGGAAGCATGGAAGGTGCTTCGGTAGTGGTTCGCCCTACCTTGTTTGTAGCGGGCCCTTGGCATGTGATCGCGCACTCTTGGGAGAGTGATGTAAGTGGTTCACAAGATGTGGTTGGCCGTGCCCGGGCCTTTGAGTTGGAGATGTTACATCACGTCTTCGCATTGACGTTGGGTGCCGGGTGCGTGATAGCCTATGGTCTGGAAGGAGGTATACTCTGGGAGTATACGAGAGCGCTTGGAGGTACATGTGGTTTGTACCCGAGATGTTCGGGCGCTTGGTTGGGGTTTGACTTGGGTCCACACGTCGTGTGGGCCCCAAGTGCGTGTTGTGTTCTACTTCGCGTACTTGGACCTCTCGCGGAGTAGAGGGTCCCTTTGTGCTCATTTGTTTGGCTAGCAGGGTGGAGTTTATTTCCCCTGGCTTTGTGCTCTGTTGTTTGACCAGCAGGGTTAAGTGGTCTCCCCCTGGTTTCGCTCGCGATGGTTTGGCCGGTAGCGGTGCTAGTGACACCCAGTGCTGGAGCAGACGCTGCACCTCTTTTGGGTGAGTTGTTCTAGAGTTGGGAGGTTGCGCGATACCCACTCGGTGTTCAGTTGGCCAGTGTTGTTCCCTCTAGTGGAGATGTCTAGAGAAGTTCTGAGTTCTACCCTCCAGCGGGGCTGGGCAGTGGGTTGCTCACTGGCTTCTAGGGTTTACCCTCCAGCAGAGACTGGGCAGTGGGTCAACCGATGCTGTTAGGGTCTACCCTCCAGCAGAGACTGGGCAGTGGGTCACCCGATGCTCATAGGGTCTACCCTCCAGCAGAGGCTGGGCAGTGGGTCACCCGATGACCTCTTAGGGTCCACCCTCCAGCAGGGCTGGGCAGTGGGTCGCCCGTCGTCTAGTTCCCAGTCTACCCTCCAGCACGGCTGGGTAGTGGGTCGCCTGTTGACTTATTCCAGGTCTACCCTCCAGCGGGGCTGGGCAGTGGGTCGCTTGATGATGTATTAAGGTCTACCCTCCAGCAGGGCTGGGCAGTGGGTCGTCGGATGATGTGTTATGGTTTACCCTCCATCAGGGCTGGGTAGTGGGTCACCTAATATCTTAATATGGTTTACCCTCCAGCGAGGCTGGGCAGTGGGTCGCTTGATGATGTGTTGGGGTTTACCCTCCAGCGGGGCTAGGTAGTGGGTCACCCGATATTTGGTTATGAATTACCCTCCATCGGGGCTGGGCAGTAGGACACCAGTTGGCATTCCAGACTCAGTCCTTCCGACTAGGCTAGGCTGTGTCTTTTCTCCGTGATTACCGGAGCGGGACCCTTGGTTGTACGGGTCGGTGATGGACCGACTATGGCTTTGAGGAGACCTCTCGACTGCAGGGCAGTGAAGATGTGTGGTTGAATTTCCCTAGAACTCTCAAGTATGAGGGGCGCTTTCCCCACCGAGACGCATTCTTATGACGCGATCTAAAACCGTGTGGGCGAGTCAGTGCCGCCCAAAGCGGATAGTGTCGAAGTGTGGTGATTGAGCCCCTTGGCTTGCGGTTCGGGGAAGACGTGCGGGATGCTGGGCATCGATGATGGTGTTACTTTTGGGACTGTTGGAGACTCATTTTCTTGTGCTGAGATATGGGACGGAGATCCCCTTACGAGCTTGTTCGGGTTTCTCGTTGAGCATCCAGATATGTATATACCATGTTCCTGCACCCACTTCTTGGGTTTGGTTTTTCTCCTTCCAGGGGAGGCGAAGACGCGCGGGGTATGCCACGTGCTTTCCGTGTCTAGCTTCTCGTGGTTAGACGAGTCCAATCTCCGGCTATAGGTAGCGAATACTCGACGAGAAGTTCATCTTCTCACCGTTTCCAGCTTCTTACGTCTGGACGAGTCTACTTCCTTTCTTTTGTTGGGTTGAGCTGGACTCTTACTGCACTTTTGATTGTACTCCCTTACTTGTTCCTTGTTCGCTCTACTGCTCACCCTTCAGTACCTCTTTTTGTTGCTCCCTCGAGCCTTCGGGGTATCCTACTGAGTATTTTTATACTCACCCCTGCTTGGGCTTTGCCCGCACTTGATGTGCCCTTGAAGACGACGAACAGGTGGGGCGTGACTTCAGTGGAGCGTAAGAGCTTGGGAGCTTGGACCGCGTGCGGTGGTCGTGGCCGGGTTCCAGGTGGCAGACCCGTCAGCTGTTTCTTTTCATTTACCTGTTACCGGGGTTGTGGCACCTTTTCTGGTTGGGCGTGTGTTTTTCCCCTTTTTCCTTTTAGCACTGTACATTGTACTGTATAGAGGTTGATGCACTTTGTGGGTTATGTTTATAGCAGTTTCCCTTTTCTTTACTCGTCTTTCCTTTTACTCTGCACTTTTGCATTGAGTTTGCTGCGTGTGCGTGTGTACAGGTGCTTAGGCAAAGGCCTCCCCGAGTTGTTGTGCCTTTGGCGCTGGTCGCCAGCCACTAGCCTATGGAGGCGGGCTTGGGGTAGTTCCGGCTCGAGCCCGGGTAGGTTCGGGTCGTGACAAAGTGGTATCAGAGCTGGTTCGTTCCTTGGGACGTTGTGCAGATGTCCCTAAAAGAGGAATTGGTTGGGATATAGAGCAACAATGTTAATGTGTCTCGAGAGTGGCTCTCAGGCCAGGGAGTCCAGTGATGGTGCGGCGGCCGACGTATCCATTCACCAGGACCTGGATAACCCGCTTGTCGACTCGGCATGCTGAGACACTTGTTGCAGGGAAATTTGTTTGTGCATCACATAGGACTAAGTCTTTGACTATCCTTCTTGAGTCAGCTCCCCATCGTTGCTATTGGTATATACATATATGCTCATCTGACCGCGGCACTCCTTGATAATATTCAGGATGTCTTCGCGAGGACAGCCAGCCAGGATACCAGCTTTGGTTCATGACGACGACCCTATGAGCTACGAGGCCATAGTCCAAGACCCATCATGCGATCCCCTTTCTCCAAGTGGGCCGGTAGCAGCACCCCCGCCTGTTGAGCAGCAGACAGTTTCAGCCAGACCAGGCTGAGCTCGAGCGCAGGTTGAGCGCACTCCGTGAGTTCCAGTGGAAGAGACCGCTGAGGTTCAGTGGTGAGCCAGACCCTCAGGCAGTAGAGGTTTGGCTCGAGGGAGTGGCTCGCCTTTTCAGGCTTGTGCAGACGCCGACAGATCAGAGAGTGGCTTTGGCAGCCAACCTTTTTCGTGGAGCAGCTCGACGTTGGTAGAGTCTGGAAACTCAGTTTCTTGATGAGTCGTCGCTTTCGTCGGGGCGACTCTCAGTTGTTGCTCCGTGAGGAGTTTTTCCCCTCCTGCTTGCGCTCCGTTTGGATTCAGGAGCTCCTGCAGTTTCAGTAGGGAGGGATGATGGTGGCCGAGTACGTGTCTAGTTTCGCAGACCGTGCACGCTTTTACCTGGACTTGGTCCGTGACGATAACCTCCAAGCGCGGAAGTTTGAGCAGGGTCTCCGCTGAGAGATTCATACTGTCAGAGTACCCTTGGGAATTTCCACATATGCTGGGGTGCTAGAGCATACGCTGGTGACAGAGGGCTTCCTATCATGTTTTGCTGTTGGTAGTGGCAGTGGGCACGATGGAGCCGGGACATATCCCGTAGCTAGCAGGAACCGGAGGACAGGGCCTCGATGCAGGTGGCCTTCCCACTGCCGGTTTCGGAGACGTGGTCGTATACCACTGTGGTGAAAAGGGCGCAGGGCCTCAGTTGAGGATTCCCTTCTGTGAGTGGATCCCGGGCCGTGGTCGTACACCATAGTGGCATCAGAGGGTACCAGGGCAGCCCAGAGAGCGCCGGTGCTATGCTTGTGACGGGCGAGGTCACTTGGCACGAGACTGCCCGGCCCGAGTTTCTAAGAGATTCTGGCAGGCAGCAGGCGCACCACCACGGTAGAGGCAGTGCCATGATCAGAGTAGTATCCAGAGAGTTGGTTCTAGTAGAGGAGCAGGAGGAGCTGGTAGTGGGGGACGATGTTACGAGGTCTTCCCGTCACCACTAGGCGGTCCACGTCAGGCTCCGGGAGCTGACGGTTGGGACCACAGACAGCCGCGAGCTTTGGATGTCTACGATCTTGCAGAGCGTGGGATGGTGAGAGGTACCCCATGCGACTCTTCTACTTCTTACAGTAGAATTGTTAGACTCTTTGTGTGATCTTCTTTCCTCCCTGCTCCTCGTTTGAGGTGTTTCCAGGGTGATGCAGGCCGTCGGGTGTAACCCTGTGTTGGTAAGGAAAAAGGTGTGAGACCTTTTCCTTTAGTCGATGGTGTTGACTCCTTCGCCTTTTGAGCGTGTAAGAGAGCATCGGTTGTGAAATCTTGCTTGACCAGATATCCTTGTGTGTTTCACCATATGGATATTCTGAAGGAGGGAATCACCGGGCCTTGTTTCAGGTGTGGGCAGTGATTCCAGTCACGGCGTGCGACATAGAGGTTGGACCGGGGAGGTGAGCTACCCCCGAGGGCCTTCGGGCCGTTTGAGACCGTGTAAAGGGATGGCGAGGAACCCTACCACCTTGCCCTAACCCCAAAGTCTGGAGTGGGTGCACGACATCAGCAAGGGACGACCTCGCGTGAATAGATCAATCTTTTGGTCTGTATGCGGAGGCGCAGAGCTGTGCGTGGGTTCTTCTGGGTATGGGAAAGCCAGGTGTAGGCTTAGTACCCTGTGTTGCTCACTAGTTTTGCTTTTTGATGATGAAAAGATTGAAGGAGGGAATTATGTAAGAACCCTGTTTTTGCTGTGAAAGACTTTGGAATATTCTTGATGATATTCCAGAGTAGCGCCTTCAGACGGCGTGCGATTTCGAGCCCCGGAGTGGCCGGAATTAAATTTTCAGTGCGTTCACACTGGAAATGCTAAATAAATGGGATAACTCCTAAAAGGAGTTCCAGATCAGGGATACGACTGTAAAGATGGGTCCAGAATGGTGTGTTTACCCTAGGAACGACATAAAACTTGTCGGCGCGGGATGTTTGGACCCCTCGCCCGCTCCAGGAAAGTTAAACGGATAAATTAATTAATTAATTTATTCGTTTAATGGTGAAACTCGAGTATCTCTTAAACAGTGGATCAGATTGGAAAACTGAGGGCACCGTTGAGTTCGGACCGTGCCGTTTACCCTAGGAGGGATGTAAGTTTCGCGGGCGCGAGCCGTTTGTGAAAAACGGCCCCAGGGGCGTTTTTGTAATTTGGCGGCCTCAGGCGCTAAGTTTAATAACTTTTGAACGGGGTCTCCGATTAAAATTCCGAGACCATCGTTGTGCTCGGGAGGTCATGTTTACCCCAGGGACGCCCTCTTTTTTGTCTGCTTCGGGAGCGGAGTCGGGGGCGTGCCGGGCGGGGTGTTTTAGTGTTTTTATTTAAACACGCACCCCCCTCCTTCCTCTTCTTCTTCTTCCTCACAACCCCTCCCCTCCCTTCCTCCTTTCCGGCGAGCTCCGGCGAGGCGACTCTGGCGATGTGGCTCCGATGAGACGATGGCGCGTGGCGGATCGCGCGGGAAGCGCCGGGCGAAGCCCAACGAGGTAGGCAGATTTGAGTTTTTCCCCCCTTCTCTATTTTAAATCCACATTTATGCTCAATCACGCTATTGGATCCTCAATCAAATCCCGTGGTTGCGTAGATCCCGTCCAGAGATTTCTGGGAAGCTATCCGAATCGAAATTTCGACCATTGGATCGTTCCCGGTGGTCCTTGGAAATTTTCCGGCCACGACCGGTTTCCGGCGAGGGCCGAAGGCGGCAGACGGCGGCGGCGCGGGGCGAAGCGCGGCGCAGCAGGGCGGTCGGCCGGGGCTTCGAAGGCGGTGGTGGCGCTTCCGGGAGGCGGCGGATGTCGGAAACCGGTCACGGGCGTCGACGAGCGGAGGAGAGGGGGGCCGCAAAGCGCGCGACCCCCGTGCGTCGACCGCGACCTGCAAAGCGCGGGTCGCTGTGGGGAATCAACCGGCCGCGAGGCGGCCGGTCGGCTGAAGCGAACCGCGCCCAGCTAGCTGCGGCGGGGTGAACCGGACCCGCGACTGAGCCGTGGGCCGGCTGTGCGGACCGGGCCGGCCGGCGCAGGCCGGCCCAAGCAGGACAGACCGGCCGGTCCGGGCCGGTCCGGCCCAAGGGGCTTTGCCCCTTAGTCTTCGGACGCCCGTATTTCGGGCTACGGTCGTCCGTTTTGCGCGCCGTCTGCGGCGGCGCAGACCTGACGCAGAGACGGTCCTTTTGAGATGGTTTCGGGAATTTTTAATTCCCGAAATGAGGTGCCGCGGAGGCGCGGAATGTCTTTAAGTAGACGAGCGTTTCTCCCGAGATTTTTGTTTTGGACGGTGCGGACACGTCCGACGTCCGTTTTGAGTGCCGTCAGCGGCGTTGGGGACCTGGCACTGAGGCGAAGGTTTCCAGGGTGGTTTTGTGCGTCGAAACCGGAGTTGAGGCGTGGGCCCCATGGGCCGACTCTTGAGCTGCGTGCGGCGTTTCACGCCTTTTTCCTCGGACGTCCGTATGGGGCGTGTGAGCAGTCAATGTTGGGTGTTTTTCCGAGGGCATCAGGTTGGCGCAGTCTGCCCGCTATAATTACGCATGACGGTGCGGGCCCCGCTAGGGCCATTTCAGGAGTTGACGGTGATTTCCAGCTTTATCACCGGGCGACTGTTTTGGACAAGTGAGTAGTCCATTTCGTGTACTTTTTCGAGAGGATCGCAACGGTGTGATCCGTTCGTTGAGTTTCGGGACCGGGATGCGGGTCCCACGTGGCGCCGATCGTGTGCGGTGTGCCGGAACGTATCTTTTCCTCCGGGTACCCGTTCTACGCAAGTAAGCAGTCGATTTGACGTGCTTTTCCGAGAGCTTTGCGATGGTGCAGTTCGCCCGACCTTTTTCGAGGACATGGTGTGGGACCCACCCGACCTGGCTACGGTGAATAGTACCTTTTTTACCTGTTGACCGTTTCGGGCGAGTGAGTAGTCTAACTCGCGTGTTTTTGCGCAAGGATTGCAATGGTGTGATCCGTTTGGCTGTACGGAGCCTCTTGCGCGATCTTGTTAAATGTGGAAGCATGGAAGGTGCTCCAGTAGTGGTTCGCCCTACCTTGTTTGTAGCGGGCTCTTGGCGTGTGATCGCGCACTCTTGAGAGAGTGATTTAAGTGGTTCACAAGATGTGGTTGGCCGTGGCCGGGCCTTTGAGTTGGAGATGTTATGTCACGTATTCGCGTTGACGTTGGGTGTCGGGTGAATGATTGCCTATGGGATGGAACAAGGTATACTCTGGGAGTATACGAGAGCGCTTGGAGGTACGTGTGGTTTGTACCCGAGATGTTTAGGACCTTGGTTGGGGTTTGACTTGGGGACACACGTCGTGTGGGCCCCAAGTGCGTGCTGTGTTCTACTTCGCGTACTTGGACCTCTCGCGGCGTAGAGGGTCCCTTTGTGCTCATTTGTTTGGCTAGCAGGGTGGAGTTTATTTCCCCTGGCTTTGTGCTCGGTTGTTTGACCAGCAGGGTTGAGTGGTCTCCCCCTGGTTTCGCTCGCGATGGTTTGGCCAGTAGCGGTGCTAGTGACACCCAGTGCTGGAGCAGACGCTGCACCTCTTTTGGGTGAGTTGTTATGGAGTTGGGAGGTTGTGCGATACCCACTCCGTGTTCAGTTGGCCAGTGTTGTGCCCTCTAGTGGAGATGTCTAGAGCAGTTCTGAGTTCTACCCTCCAGCGGGGCTGGGCAGTGGGTTGCTAACTAACTTCTAGGGTTTACCCTCCAGTAGAGATTGGGCAGTGGGTCACCTGATGCTATTAGGGTCTACCCTCCAGCAGAGACTAGGAAGTGGGTCACCCGACGCTAGTAGGGTCTACCCTCTAGCAGAGGCTGGGCAGTGGGTTACCCGATTACCTCTTAGGGTCTACCCTCCAGCTGGGGTGGGCAGTGGGTCACCCGGCGTCTAGTTCCCGGTCTACCCTCCAGCACGACTGGGTAGTGGGTCGCCTGTCGACTTATTCCAGGTCTACCCTCCAGCGGAGCTAGGCAGTGGTTCGCTTGATGATGTATTAAGGTCTACCCTCCAGCAGGGCTAGGCAGTGGGTCACCAGATGATGTGTTATGGTTTACCCTCCAGTAGGGCTGGGTAGTGGGTCACCCAGTATCTTAATATGGTTTACCCTCCAGCGGGGCTGGGCAGTGGGTCGCTTGATGATGTGTTGGGGTTTACCCTCCAGCGAGGCTGGGCAGTGGGTCACCCGAAATTTGGTTATGAATTAGCCTCCAGTGGGTCTGGGCAGTGGGACAGCAGTTGGCATTCCAGGATCAGTCCTTCCAACTAGGCTAGTCTGTGGATTTCTTCCGTGATTACCGGAGCGGGACCCTTGGTTGTACGGGTCGGTGATGGAACGACTATGGCTTTGAGGAGACCTCTTGACTGAAGGGCAGTGACGAGGTGTGGTTGACTTTCCCTAGAACTCTCAATTATGAGGGGCGCTTTCCCCACTGAGACGCGTTCTTGTGACGCGATCTAAAACCGTGCGGGCGAGTCAGTGTCGCCCAAAGCGGATAGTGTCGAAGTGCAGTGATTGAGCCACTTGGATTGCAGTTTAGGGAAGACGTGTGGGATGCTGGGCATCGATGATGGTGTTACTTTTGGGACTGTTGGAGACTCATTTTCTTGGGCTGATCTATGGGACATATATCCCCTTACGATATTGTTCGGGTTTCTCGTTGAGCATCCAGATATGTATATACCATGTTCCTGCACCCACTTCTTGGGTTTGGTTTCTCTCCTTCTAGGGGAGGTGAAGACGCGCGGGGTATGCCACGTGCTTTCCGTGTCTATCTTCTCGTGGTTGGAAGAGTCCACTCTCCAGATATAGGTAGCGAAGACTCGACGAGAAGTTCATCTTCTCACCGTTTCCAGCTTCTTGTGTATGGACGAGTCTAATTCCTTTCTTTTGTTGGGTTGAGCTGGACTCTTACTGCGCTTTCAATTGTACTCCCTTACATGTTCCTTGTTCGCTCTACTGCTCACCCTTTGGTACCTCCTTTTGTTGCTCCCTCGAGCCTTCGGGGTATCCTACTGAGTATTTTTATACTCACCCCTGCTTGGGCTTTGACCGCACTTGGTGTGCCCTTACAGACGACGGACAGGTGGGGCGTGACTTTAGTGGAGCGTAGGAGCTTGGGAGCTTGGACCGCGTGCGGTGGTCGTGGCCAGGTTCCAGGTGGCAGACCCGTCAGCTGTTTCTTTTCATTTACCTGTTGCCGGGTTGTGGCGCCTTTTCTGGTTGGGCGCGTGTTTTTCCCCTTTTTCCTTTCAGCACTGTACTTTGTACTGTATAGAGGTCGATGCACTTTGTGGGTTATATTTATAGCAGTTTCCCTTTTCTTTACTCATCTTTCCTTTTACTATGCACTTTTGCATTGAGTTTGCTACGTGTGCGTGTGTACAGGTGCTTAGGCAAAGGCATCCTCGAGTTGTTGTGCCTTCGGCGCTGGTCGCCAGCCCCTGGCCAATGGAGGTGGGCTTGGGGTAGTTGCGGCTCAAGCCCGGTTAGGGTCGGGTCGTGACATAAGGTCTATCCAAAAGACTTATATTATGATAGGTGTATCATTAATGGACCACTTGGGGTCTCTTTGAAGATTATAGTAAGTTTATTGACTATATAATATAAAAATACAAAGTGACATGGTATGTGTCAAACTAATTAACCAAGAGTTAAAACAAAAAAATAAGGTTAATATAATGACCCAAACTCGTCTAAAATCTATTGTTTGAAAGGATTTAGACCCATCCCCACCTTAGCCTTTGAATAATCTACTTTGGAGCCATTAGAAACCAAATATGAATTTATTATAAAATAATACTTTATATTTTTCCTAAAGAGCCCCTCCCCCCCTTATAAAAGGACACCACTTCTAACCAATTATTAACACCTTCAAATCTTTTTGGCTTGGCCAAAATCGACCCAAATATCCTCCCAACTTCCCTCAATTCAACCTAGAGGCCTTAGTTTTATCATAAAGCCAACCTAAATAGCCCTTTTGATCAAATCAAAAGGAAGAACCCGAAGAAGAGGTAATGTTTTCACCACCCTCTTTCAAGTTCCTTTCTTCTTCAACTTCTTATTTCTTTGTTATTTCTATTCTAAAATAATAACTACAATATCTTCTATATAATGTGATGTTATTATAAATATGTAACAAACAAATTCATTATTCTATCCATCCCTTGAATGACATGTCACCATACGTGCGTACGTACGACCTACCCTCTCCACGTTGTGGTGTAATTGTTATTCAATATATTATTATTTATATGGTTATAATAATGATGTATAATTCATGTAAATAATAAATATAACATGATATTGATTTTTTATATATAATATAACATCCAATTATATATTATTTTAATATCAAAATAATGATATTGTCGCTCGTGCGTACGTACGGACTACCGTCTCCACGAACGCGATGAGATTCATTCCCCATTATATCCATTTGAGTCTAATTCTCATTTAATGATTAAAAATAATGTTTAAGGACTTGATATAATTCTTTATATGAATAATATTCAACCTATCCATAACAAAAAAGGTTTATGTAACAAAGAATATAAAGGAAAATGAGTAAGTTAACACCCGAAATGACGATAATACTAAAATATTATTAACGAAGCAATGTAAAAATATCATATATGATATCATATTAATGTATATGATTCTTGTATAATTTAATAACAATTATTTCACCATTATACAGGAAGTTAACCAACCCTCGACCAAGGAAAAGCTCAAGGTAAGGGTTTATTTCACAATCTCTTCATTATTTGAGGTTGTTTATACGTAATTATCTACTGGGACCTCTTTATCATCCACATCCATGTTTCTTAAAAATGTATTTCAAAACATTCTTGCTATTTTATATAATATGGGTTAAAGTCATTTATAACCTTGTTTTACTTTTTATAAGAGGTTTATAAAGGAATCTTTCTGTTGTTTTCCAAACAAGGTCCTTTTTAACCTTTTCGACAGAATTAAGGTAAGAATGTCTTTTTTTAACCTATACGGAGGGTGCGGCTATTTTCTGCCATTATAAAATCTTAGAAGCTTCCCTTAAAAGATTATAAGGATTTTTTCATAGTACATGTTTTATTTTATAATTATGTGACTTTTAAATGATTTCACAAAAAAAGATATTTCTCTCAAATAGTTTTGATTTCATCTATGTCAACATCCTTTGATGGATTTTAAGCTTATTTGAAGTTGATTTATTATGATAAAAAACATCCATATTGTATTGAAGGTTTTGTGATATGTTTAATTGTGGTTGTGTTATTTTTATAACATTCATTGTTTTTGGAGAAAGTATTGACATTTCATATGCTAGTTTTAATACGAATGTTTATGTTATGTTTAAACCTATTCACATAAGGAATGCATTGGACTTAGTAAGTGACGGGTGGAGCCCACTATAGCTCCTTGATGCATCATTAGGTCTCTTGAGACAAAATAGTGTCTTGGAAATATGCCTTGAAAAAATATTATTTTTAGTCTTGGCACGAGGCCTTGAATATGTGGTTATGATAGTCTGGCATTATGTATTCTATCATTATGAAAGTGGTTATTGATATTGAATGTGATTATTATATTAGTGGAATATCCATGTGAATAAGTAAACAGAATTATTTCATTTAATCCTTTCCATATTATGATGATGTTCAAGTTTAAAAGGCTTTTGTTTTAGTTATAAATTGCCTTAAATGTTTATGCTTATTTATTAAAGTTTCCACTATATTGTTATCCTTACTGGGAATCTGAGCTCAACCCTTTCTATGTTCTATTTTTCCCATGATGTGAAGAAGTATTTTATGAATGACCTATAGGGATAATATGTGGGGATATGAGTGTGTACTATGGAGACTATGTTGTTGTAGTTTTCATTTTTATGATTTAATGTAAGACTTATGAATATATCTAGTGTTTACAAGGCTACTAAACTAATCAGTCTTTCGAGATTTGGTCTTTCTTGTGATCATGCAAATGTTATGTAATAATGCACGGACTCTGGGTAACTGAGGTCAGGGCGGTACAGTTGTTATCAGAGGAAGTTTAGTACAAACCATGGCAGCTAGATTTATATAAACTCTTATTAGAGCACATAGACCTAAGATGGACTTTGAGGATTCGTATAGAAGAACTTCCTTGAATTTTGGTATTGTAGAGATTTTGTGAGTTTTCTGAGAAATACATCCCTGTCTGGATACGAGAAGGTAGAGCCGGCTCTGGCACAGATATACCTAGGGGTAAAACCCAAAAACACCGCTTTGAGCTAGACTCGAACGAGAACTGGTGCATGACAACGGGCCTTGCTGCACTCCTGGTTATGAAACTGTCGAGGGATATGCTTAGGATAATTCAAATTTTCTTTACGAACCATTATGAAGGGTTTATGAGTATATACTTCCTAAAAGAAAACATTTTTATTATTATGGATTATATCCATAAACTTTTCAATATATGTTAACTGTTTTACAATTATGGAATTATGTATTTTGATTCATAAACTGATCTAGTTTATGACATTGTTTAGAAATGGTGCATAGTGGAAGAAATGGAAACTATATCAACGCACACACTCCATGTAGGGATTTCCCTCCTACTCAAGATAATTATAGTGGATCTGGTGATGCAATTGGTGCTGATCTGTTAATCACCATACTGGGAAAACTCACTCAGGTTATGAATAATAACCTTACCCGTATGGGGACCCTGATCCGCAGCATGGAGGATCAATGTTAGATCGCTTCATGAGACATAAACCACCAATATTCAATGGGATTACAAATCCATTAGTATCTGAGAAATGGATAAGTTTCCTAGAGAAAATATTCCATGCCTTGGGGAGTAGTGAAAGGGAAAAAGTTATCATGGCAGTTTGCCGCCTCAATGGAGATGCTGATCAATGGTGGTCATTGATTCAAAACACGAAGGAGGATGATGAAGTATCAAATATGGAATAGAGGGAGGTCAAATAGCCTTTCTTAAAAAAAATACTTTCCTCGTGACCATCGAGCAGATATGGAAAGGGAATTTCTGAGTCTGAGGCAAAAGGAGGATGAGAATGTCACAAAGTATAAGGCTAACATTACAAGGTTAGCAAGGTATGCTGGAGATTATATATGTAACCCAAGAAGTAATATTGATCATTTCTTTTATGGGTTAAAACCATTTCTTCGTCGAGCATTAGTCTCACAATTCTTCTCGTCTTACGAAGACATTGTCTCATGTGCTATCAAAATGGAAAATGAATTCTCTAAGTCTTATGACTTTAAAGCAAAGCAAGAGAAGAAGAGATCTGCTGATCAATCTGGAAATGGAAATAAGGGGAAGAAGGGAAAAGTTGAAAATCCCTCATGCAGTAAACGTGGGAAGAAACACCCCGGTACTTGCTTAAAAGGAATGAGAGTTTGTTACAAGTGTGGTGAAAAAGGCCACCAAGCTCATGATTGCAAGGGAAAGAGAGTTTCTGTCAACGTGGAATTCTACAATTATAGAGAGATGGGACATTATGCAAATGGATGTCCTAACAATCAGGGGAACTTGCCTCAGAAAAGGCCAAGGGATAAAGGCCAAGCTTATGCTATCACTATTGCTGATGTAGAAGCTCCTAAAGACGTGGTGGCATGTAATTTAATGGTTTCCTTAAGTTTAGAAAATGATTTATTTGTTTCTGGATCATATAATTGTTTCATATCTTCCCAGTTTTCTAAGAAAATTAGATATTTCCAATTTGATTTAACAAAGGAGTTGTCAGTTAAAACTCCAAAGGGAAGTATCATTGCAACAAAGTTTTGTGAATCAATCCCCATTAGAGTACATAAATGTTATTTATCCGTTTATCTCATTGTCATACCTATGATTGAGTTTGATATAATCCTTGGTATGGAATGGTTTTTGGACCATGATGTGAAGATTTATTGTAAGAAGAAGGAGGTTACAATTTTTGATGATGATGATAAAGAACACCTTATTTTTAGAGCATAATCTTCACCACCTAATTCTTATCTAGATCCACCCCCAGTAACTCAACTAAATTCTATTATTGGGGAGGAAGAGAATGAAATGACTATGGGTGAGGAAAGGAATGTTCAAATAGAGGATGTATGTATTTTGAAAGAATATGTAGATGTGTTTCCGAAAGATTTACCTGGACATCCTCCAGAATGAGAAATTGAGTTTTCCATTGATTTAATTCCTGGTTCAAGGCCTATATCGAAGACCCCTTATAGAATGGCCACTTTAGAATTAGTTAAACTAATGAAATAACTAGAGGAATTAAGTAAAGAGGGATTTATTCTACCTAGTGTTTCTCTATGGGGATCCCCTGTTCTTTTTGTTAAAGAGAAAGATGGATCCATGAGGTTATGTATCGACTACATGGAGATCAATGCTATAACAATAAAGAACAAGTATCCCCTACCTCGCATTGATGATTTATTTGACCAACTACATGGAGCTCAATACTTTTCAAAGATTGACCTTCGGTCTTGTATATCATCAGTTGTGTGTGAAGAAGGAATACATTCCGAAGGCAACATTTAAAACAAGGTACGAGCATTATGAGTTTACAGTAATTCCTTTTAGATTGACTAATGCACCCTCTGTATTCATGGATCTAATGAATAGAGTTTTCAAAGAATATCTGGATGATTTTGTGGTGGTATTTATTAATGATATCTTGATATACTCTAAAAGCTACGAAGATCATGAAAATCACTTGCACATTATCCTAAAGACTCTTAGAAGACATGAATTATATGGGAAGTTCAGCAAGTGTGAATTCTGGATTCAAGAGATTTCTTTTCTTGGCCATATTGTCTCTAATTATGGAATCTATGTCGATCCTTCTAAGTCCAAAGCAATACAAGAATGGCCAGCACCGATGAGTATAACTGAGGTACGCAGTTTTATTGGTTTGGCAGGTTATTATCGACGTTTCGTCCAGAATTTTGCCCGATTATCTAACCCATTAACGAAGCTCACACGTAAAGGGGTTAAATTTGTCTGGACAAAAGATTGTGATTTTTTTTGAAGAACTTAAGATAATATTAGTCAATTCTCCTATATTGACTCTACCATTGGGGAATGATGGGTTCGTTATTTATAGTGATGCATCAATGAAAGGACTTGGTTGTGTCCTTATGCAGAATGATAGGGTTATTGCCTATGCATCATGACAACTAAAAATTCATGAGTAGGACTATCCTACTCACGATCTTGAGTTAGCTATAGTAATCTTTTCCTTGAAGATATGGAGACATTATCTCTATGGTGAGAAATGTGAGATTTGTACTGATCACAAGAGTTTGACATATATTTTCTCACAGAAAGAACTCAACATGAGGCAAAGGATATGGCTTGAGCTACTCAAGGATTATGATTTCACGATACACTACCACCCCGGGAAGGAAAATAAGGTGGCAGACGCTTTGAGTAGAAAGGATCAGGGAGTTTTGAACAACATGAGAGTTGGAAAGGATCCTATATACATGGATATTGTAAATATTGATATGGGAATCACCATAGAAGGTGAATCATCAATGCTTTTTCAAATGGTTACCAAACCATCATTACTAGAAAGGATAAAGAGTCTCAGACTGGTGATGAAGAGTTACAAAGGAAGATTAAAGCTGTGAATGATGGGAAATTGAATGACTTTGTGTATGAAGATGGAGTTTTGAAGTTTGGGAAAAGAGTTTGTGTTCCCGATATACCTGATCTAAAAAGAGAATTGTTGGATGTTGCTCATAGTTCAAATTTCTCTATACACCCTGGGAGCACCAAAATGTATAGATATTTGAAGGAACATTTTTGGTGGGACAACAAGAAGAAGGAGATTGCCGATTTTGTGTCAAGATGTATGGTTTTCCAACAAGTGAAAGATGGAAGGCAACAGCCTGGAGGAGTGTTGCAACCTCTTCCCATACCTGAGTGGAAATGGGATAATATCATGATGGACTTTGTCATGGGACTACCAAAGACTCCTAGAAGGAACAATGCAATATGGGTCATTATTGATCATCTTACCAAGTCAGCACATTTCCTTACAATAAGGGAGGATTTACCACTTGAACGTCTAGTGAGAATATATATTAATGAAGTTGTGAGACATTATGGAGTACCCCTATCGATTGTCTCGGATCCTGATCCCCATTTTACATCAAGATTCTGGAAAAGTATTCAGAAGGCCTTGGATACTGAACTTTGTTTGAGCACTACATACCACCCTCAAATAGATGGACAATCAGAACGAACTATTCAAACCTTAGAAGACATGTTGAGATCATGCTCACTTGACCTTCAGGGTATGTGGGATCAATATTTACCTCTGGTAGAATTTTCCTATAACAATAGCTTCCATTCAATTATTTGGATGGCACCATATGAAGCATCATACAGAAAGAGATGTCTCACACCAACCTGTTGGAATGAAATTGGCGAAAGAAAACATGTAGGCCTAGAAATTGTAGAGGAAATGATGGAAAATGTGAAGGTAATCCAAAACCACATCAAATCAGCTCAAAGTAGGTAGAAGAGCCATGCTAACAACCGAAGAAAGGATTTAGAATTTCAGGTGGGAGATCATGTTTTCTTGAAGGTATCTCCATGGAAGGGAGTTGTACGTTTTGACAAGAAAGGTAAATTGAGTCCCAAGTACATCAGACCCTTTGAAATTCTAAAACTAATTGGGGTTGTAGCTTACCGTTTAGCAATGCCGCCAAATCTCTCCAAAGTTCACGATGTGTTCCACGTATCACTATTGAGAAAATACATGCTTGACCCAACGCATGTACTCACCTATGAGGAATTAGAAATGGAACCCAATATCTCTTATTACGAAGATCCTATAAGGATTCTTGATATGGGAGAACAAGTACTGAGAAACCGGACGACTCGTTTGGTAAAAGTTCAATGGAAAACCATAAAATGGAAGAGGCAACATGGGAACCCGAGAAACATATGATGAAGAACCACCCGAGTCTTTTTATGCAGTAATATTCTAGAAATTTCGAGGACAAAATTATTTGAAGGGGGGAGAATATAACACCTCAAGCTTCCACAGTATTCTTCTCTTTTAATAATACAATAGCATGTGTTGTACGCAACTTCAAGATTCTAACACACCGCGACCAATCAAAGTAGCCGTTATAAATATTAATACACAATTTTTGAAATTTTATACATTTTGTCTTCAAAATGGAATTCATTTTTGGATTCAGAATATCGAAATTATCCTAGGATGATATTTTGGTACTTTTCGGATAACTTTTATATTATGATGAATAGTGAAAATTACTAAATTTTTATTAAAAAAAACTTTTTTAATCAAAATAATTAATAGTGATAAATTATTAATTTGAGTAGTTTTAAAGTATATTGAAATATTTTTTTACCATTTAATACAATTTTGGTCATTGGACATAATTCCACATTTAAACCGGACATAAACAAGTGACAATCTTTTGATAGTTATTATCTCTTAAAAACACGCTTTTTGTTTTGATAGAGGGAATTAATTTTAAATTAATTTCTGCCACTTCTGTGTTTTGAATTTGGAAAAATGAAATCCATATTTGGAATCATTATTTCCAAATTGTGTAAATAGGTAACTTTTATTTTTAGACATTTTGAATAATTATTTCGGTAAATATTTTATTTACCATGGTTAAAGGGTAAATCTGGTAAATAAGGGTAAAAAAATAATATTATAATAACACTAAATTACCATAAAACGTGTGTTAACCCTATTGGTTGATACATTTACGACCATGGGCATCTTTGGGTCGATTTTGGGACCCCATGGATCCACTTGTAAGTGATAATGACACTTTATATTAATTAAGTTAAAGTAAATACAAAAATGACAAAAGCCTATATCTTTTAGAAGATTTTTTTTACATAGGGAAATATATGTTATCTTTTAGACTATAAATATTAATTAGAAAGATAAAAATATTTCCTAAAAAATGGTATTTTATTTTTAATTTTTAGACATTAAATAATTTATTTTATTTATGACACAATGATGATGCAGTAATTACTTTATTAGTGAAATATTAAAATAATTGATATTATAAATACCAAAATAAATAAAATTTGAGACTCTTAATGAATTACACGAATTTTATAGGTTAATATAACATGTTAGTATTGATTTAATTAACTTTTTTAGAAGTAATCATGCTGTTATGAGTTTCACAAAAATCAAATACCAAATAGTGTCAAAATTGACATAAAAGAGTTTTTAAAACAAATTTTATATTATTAATTGATATTAAATTCCTAAAAATATAAGGTTCATCCAAAAAACTTATATTATGATAGGTGTCTCATTAATAGACCACTTGGGGGTATCTTAAAAGTTTATAGTAAGTTTATTGACTATATAATATAAAAATACAAAGTGATATGGTAAGTGTCAAACTAATTAACCAAGAGTTAAAACTAAAAGATAAGGTTAATATAAGGACCCAAACCTGTCTAAAATATATTGGTTGAAAGGAGTTCGACCCATACCAAACTTAGGATTTTTATAATACACTTTGAAGCCATTATAAACCGAATATGAATTTATTATAAAATAGTACTTTAATTTTTTCCTAAAGAGCCCCTCATCCCCCTTATAAAAGGACACCACTTCTAACAAATTATTCACACTTTCGAAGCCTTTTGGATCGACCAACCTCTACCCAAATATCCTCCCAACTTCCCTAAATTCAACCTAGAGGCCTTAGTTTTATCATAAATCCAACCTAAAGAGCCCTATTGATCAAATCAAAAGGAAGAACCCGAAGAAGAGGTAATGTTTTCACCACCTTCTTTCAAGTTCCTTTCTTCTTCAGCTTCTTCATTATTTGTTATTTCTATTCTAAAATAATAACTCCAGTATCTTCTATATACTGTGATTTTATTATAGACATTGAACAAACAAATTCATTATTCTATTCATCCCTTGAATGACATGTCACCATACGTGCGTACGTACGGCCTACTGTCTTCACGTTGTGGTGTAATTGTTATTCAATATATTATTATTTAGATGGGTATAATAATGATGTATAATTCATGTAAATAATAAATATAAAATGATAATGATTCTGTATATATTATATACCATGTAATTATATATCATTTTAATATCAAAAGAATGATATTGTCGCTCATGCGTACGTACGGACTACTGTCTCCACGAACGCGATGAGATTCATTCCCCATCATATAAATTTGAGTCTAATTCTCTTTTAATGATTAAAAATAATGTTTAATGACTTTATATCATTCTGTATATGGATAAGATACAACCTATCCATAAAAAACACGACTTACATAACAAATAATATAAAGGAAAACGAGTAAGTTAACACACGAAATGACGATAATACTAAAATATTATTAACAAAGAAATGTTAAAAGATCATATATGATATCATATTAATGTATATGATTCTTGTATAATTTTATAAAAATTATTTCACCATTATACAAGATTTTAACCAACCCTCAACCAATGAAAAGTACAAGGTAAGGGTTTATTTCACAATCTCTTCATTATCCAAGTTTGTTTATACGTAATTATCTACTGGGACCTCTTTATCATCCACATCCATGTTTCTTAAAAATGTATTTCAAAACATTATTTCTATTTTACATAATATGGGTTAAATTCATTTATACCCTTTTTTTAATTTTTATAAGAGGTTTATAAAAGAATCTTTCTGTGTTTTTCCAAACAAGGTCATTTTTAACGTTTTCGACAAAATTAAGGTAATAATGTCTTTTTTTAACTTATACGGCAGTGCGACTATTTTCCACTGTTATAAAATCTTAGAAGCTTCCCTTACAATCTTATAAGGATATTTTCAAAGTAAATGTTTTATTTTATAATTATGTGACTTTTAAATGATTTCACAAAAAAGAGATATTTCTCTCAAATAGTTTTGATTTCATCTATGTCAACATCCTTTGATGGATTTTAAGCTTATTTGAAGTTGATTTATTATGATACAAAACTTCCATATTGTATTGAAGGTTTTGTGATATGATAAATTTTGTATGTGTTATTTTTATACCATTCATGGTTTACGGAGAAAGTATTGACATTTCATATGCTAGTTTTAATACAAATGTTTATGTTATGTTTAAACCTATTCATATGAGTAATGCATTGGACTTAATAAGTGACGGGAGGAGCCCGCTATAACTCCTCGATGCATCGGTAGGTCTAATGAGACAAACTAGTGTCTTGGCACGAGGCTTTGAATGAATCTTATTTGTAGTCTTGGCACGAGGCCTTGACTATGTGGTTATGATAGTCTGGCATTATGCATTCTATCATTATGAAAGTGGTTATTGATATTGGATGTGACTATTCGATTAGTGGAATATCCATGTGAATAAGTAAATGGAATTATTTCATTTTATCCTTGCCAAATTATGCTGAAGATCAAGTTTAAAAGGATTTTGTTTTAGTTATATATTGCCTTAAATGTTTATTCTTATTTATGAAAGTTTCCGCTATATTGTTATCCTCATTGGGTATCTGACCTCACCCCTTTCTATGGTTTATTTTTCCCAGGATACGAAGAAGTATTTTATGAATAACCTGTATAGATAGTATGTGGGGATATGAGTGTAGACTATGGGGACTATGTTGTTGTTGTTTCCATTTTTATGATGTAATGTAAGACTTATGAATATATCTAGTGTTTCCAAGGCTACTAAACTATTTGGTCTTTCGAGATTTGATCTTTTTTTGTGATCATGCCAATGTTATGTAATAATTCACCGACTCTGGGTAACTGGGGTTGGGGCATCAAATCACGTGATTCTGGGTCCTGGAGTGCCCGAAATGATCCGTCAAAGTTTTATTAAGCTTAAGTTAACGCACAAAAGTAGTTTTCCTGAAAAAGTGCAATAACTCTTAAATAGTTACTCGGATCAGAAATCCGAGGGCATCATTGTGTTTAGGATGTCGGGTTTAACCAAAGTATGACTTAAGATTAGTCGGTGTGAGCCTCCAATGAGAAAACCCAAAATTGGCATAACCATAAATAAAATAATTAAATAAATTATTGTATTTTTCAAATGCTTGTAAGTCACAAAAGGTAGTTCAGATTAAAAATCTGAGACCACCGCTGAAATCATGAAGGCATGATTTATTTAAGAAAATAATAAATTTTTCCATCACATTATAATAGTGAAAGTTAGTTTTTGGCTGTAAATAAAATAATTAAGTGACAATTATTTTATTGTAAAATCCATAACTTTTAAACGACAACTCAAATTGGAAATCTGAGAGTACCATTGGGTTAATTGGGGCGTGTTTCACTTGAGCAGAGCCTAACCCCGATCGGTGCGGGTCGAGGGTGACAGTAAATATTTTTCCGATCATTTTTCGAGTATGTTTAGTATACATGCGAGTAGGTTTTTCTAACTTTTGAACTTGTGCTCGGAATTGAAATCCAAGGGCACCGTTGAACTCACAGTGACAATATTCTGTTAATGAGACTTTCACCTCGACGATAGATGGTCGAGGTTGAAAGGTAGTTTTTGAGTTTTTAGTGAATGAATTAAATAAAAATAAAGTTGTGTAACCTTATTTTTATTGGGTTTGTTAAACCTAAATGTGGAATTTGGAAGTGGGATCTACTAGAACTAATCCTCCATGTGAAAGTTGGATATGGGGACCACCAGAGCTTAACCTCCCATGAGAGGTTATGGTGGTGTAGACCACCTGAACCATACCCTCCAATGAGAGGTTATGGTGGTGGGGACCACCCGGGTTTAAACCCCCCTTTAATTGAGAGAAACTCTCAACCCCCCTCAATAATGTGGAGGAGTCTCTTGACATCCTCCACATTAATTTTCCTAATGCACATACCATTAATTGTGCCAACTTAGTTAATTGGATTTCCCCATTTTCAAATTAAGTAACAATGTCATTGGAATTTAGGAAGGTTCCTAATAAATGATCCATCATAAATTACACGATCGTTATCTACCTTCCTCCATATCCTATATATATGAAGCTTGGTAGGAGGATTTGGGATGGCTTCGCCAAGTGACGAAGCATTGGTAAAGTGACGTGACGCCCAACACTTGGAAGATTATACTCCCCAATGAATAATGATCCACCAACAAAGAACGCCGACCTCTTTTTACTTTCTTCATCAGAACTTCATTCGATTTAGGACATGTTCGTCTAAAAAGAATCGGCATCCGTCTTCTCGTTCCAACATCAACCAACATCGAACATGGTAGGTATTTTATTTAATTATGATTTTATTCCCATTATTCTTTCCTTCTAAAAACAAATAACGCGTATCAACTTATTATCAGGTTGATCCATGGATGTTTTCCTTACAGGTTGGGAATACACAGTTTTGGGAAGTTGTATGGGGTTTTTATCGAATTCATGATTTTTTTTGATTATTATCCTCCTTCTTGGTTCATGATTAAAGTAGAACCGCTTTCTACCACTCTAAACGTGGAGGGTGAGAGCCAAACTAACATGGCACAACCCCTCCATAGATCTCCTATGGTGTTCCTCGTAATGGAGAAGGACAACAACCTATGTGGAGGAGCACATGAATGGCGGCCGACACCACCGCTGACCACGACAAAGGAAACGACGCACGACCCTGCTCCGCGGCACCGCCGCCCCACTGCACATTCGCGGCTACCCTGGCCAAGCCACCCGCGGTGCCCGTATGCCTCACGCGCCCCGTGGATCCACCTTATGTGCACCCTACGTGCCTCGCGCACCTAGTAGCTCCGTGCGCCCCGCGTGCCCCACACACCACACAACTCTGCCGTTCGGGCACCCTGTTCACCCCATGGCTCTGCGTGACCCGTGCACCCCAAAGCTCTGCCATCCGCACGCCACATGTGCCCCACACTTCTGCTGGACTAACTGACCCATCGGACTCCCATGTCGCCCTGTCCGTGCCGGCCCGCCGGGCCCTCGCGGCACCCCGGCCGAACCGGCCCGCGCCCTCGCGGCGCCCCGACCTAACCGGTCCCAACCTTCCGACCAAGCCACCTCAAGACACACCCCCTCACGGCGCCCTCTGGGAAAAAATTCCCCTGCACCAACCCATGGATCGTCTGTTCCATCTCGACCGGTCCACGCCCTCACGGCCTATGATCATACCACGATTCATTGTGTCATTTTCACCCTTACACCATTGTATTAAAATGAATTTGTATTGTAAATTAAAAAAATAAGAAATAATTGAATTCCATGTTTGAGTCATTTAATTTGTGTTTATATCTATTAAAAAGGCCAATGTTACTTGTCTTGAAAATTTCATTGAAGGTGAAGGTGATTTGGAGGGCCCTTGATGATGTCCAAAAAAATGGGCCAAACTGCGCAGGATCCAAGCACACCAGTGGATTAATCCACACACTTATACTAAAATGTGAATACAATTAGGATGAAATTTAGTGAGATGGTCCAAAATTCATTGGGCTACATTTCATATGAATCAACCCAAGACTCATTCGGGCTTCTGATGGCCTTGCCGACCTGATCTGTCCAGCAAACCAAAATTGCACGAAGTCAAAAGTAGTGTTCTGTGATCTATCCATATCTCGGGATATAGGTGTCAAAATTGTGCCAAACATTCGGCGGAGACATCCAAGAGGTGGGGATACAACTTTTTTATTCTCTCCAAATCGACATAATGCTGTCTAGAGGTCGAAACACCTGTGAAAAGTGGTTTTAATAAATTTTTCTGCTCAACACCACCTTCCCATTTCCCTATAAAATGACACCTTGGGATCCTCATTTGTAAGTTCATCCAAGAGAAAAATCTCTAGTATTTTGGAGACCCAAATAATTTATCTCCTCATACTTGAAGTTATGGAGGCCTCTATCATCAGGGAGGGATCATCAATGAAGGAGTTCCACCCAATCCTTCTCCTCCTCTCAATGGCGAGCTAAACGGTGGACGATCATTTCGAGGGAGCTATACATACTTGGGAGGGAGTTCTGACACTTGATACTCTACTGTTTTTGTGTAATTTGTGTGTGTATTATTTCACTTATGTTTTATCTAATCATGCTTCTCTTCTGAGTTCATTTCTTGGGTTTAATTTAGTGAACCACCTTTTCATTTCAACATGGATTGGGTTGAAATTTCTAGTGGGAAACTTGAGTTATTCCGATTGGGCAACACAAGGATCCTCTTTCTCTCACACATACAAAAGATATTTGTATTCTTTGGTACCCTTTAATCTGTTCTTGAATTTCAAACCTTGACAACACTATTGTTGTGTTAAGGGTTTGTACTTTGTGCAACGTTAAGAGAGGTAGGAGGGGAATCAAGATCTTGACAACCCTCAACCAAATAATTAAACAAAACCATGTGAAATTTTTAGAACAATGAACTATCCTAGATGTTTAGTGAAATGTAAGTTATCTCATTATCTCATAATTCTTAATCCTCCACCTTATTCTATCAACTATTAAACTCTTTAAGTTAAGTTATTTTCTTAAAACTATTTTCAAAATCGCCCCCTCTTTTAGTAATCTTTATTAAAAATACAAACTATAAGACACCAAATCTCCTTGAGAGAAAACCTAGAGTCTTCCCTTAACTATAAATCACCCTTAAAAACATAATCAATTTGATGTGTCCTGACAGTGTGGTCAAATTTTGGTTCCGTTTCTGGGGAGCGTTTTGGTTTTTAGTGCGTTTTTTATAATGTTTTTATAATTTTTGTGAATATTTATTGGTTTTATCTTATACATTTTCAATCCCTTTTTGTTATGATCTATTTTTTGTGTAGGTTTGGTGCATGAAGTGTTCTACTTCAGGAGATTTAGCACCTTTTGAACCCGAACTAGAGAGGACCCTACATCAACGACACCAAGACACACAAGACAATACTTTGAAGGAGGGCACACCACATATTGAAACTCTTACTCACCCTTCAGATTCTTCTGGAACTGATATCAAAATTGAAATTAACATGAATAACATGGATGAAAACAATCGAAAACTAAAATAACTAACCTCACTTGATGTTGATATTCATCCCACATACATTCAATTACAAGGCGAGACACCCAATTTTGTACTACAATATGGTTTAATTCATCTATTTCCAAGATTCCATGGACTTCTTGGAGAGGATCCATACATGAACATAAAAGAATTTCATACTGGTTTTTCAACATTAAAACCTGCTAAAGTAGATGAGGAATAAGTAAAGCTTAGAGCATTCCCATTTTCTTTGGAAGACACTGAGAAACATTGGTTATATTATGTTAATTCCACAATAAGAGGCTGGGCGGACCTGAAACACCTTTTTCTTGAAAAATATTTCCCTGCCTCTCGAACCCCAACAATAATGAAATAAATTTGTGGGATAAGTAAATATCAAGGGGAAAAACTTCATGAATATTGGGAATTATTTAAAATATTATGTTCAAGTTTCCCACACCACCAAATAAGTTAACAACTTTTAATACAATATGTTTATGAAGGTTTAACCCCTGTTGATAGAAATATGATTGATGCCGCTTCAGGTCATGAACTGGTAGATAAGATCTCAATTGCTGCAAGGAACTTAATCAATAACATGGAACAAAACACTCAACAATTCGGTACAAGGTCTAGAATACCCATTAGAGGTGTTCATGAGGTACAATGTACGGAATTCGAGAAGAAGGTGGACAGAATGTTTGAAGAGGTATGTGCCCTTCTTTGACAACGTGCTCTTTACCAAGGTAAATGCCAATCTCCTCCTCCCATCCATTATGATATATGTTCTTCTAACACCCACTACTCTGACCAATGTCCTCAATTGAGGGAAACATCTGAGAGTTGTGAGGCAATATTTTCAGGCTGCCCCTATAACCAACACTTTAGGAAAGAACCTTACTATCCACCCAACCCTGGGTGGAAGGAGAACCAAGACTATAGACAAGGGGGGTATTCAAACCAACCTCAACACTAATGAAACCTACCAGGGTAGAGTAGTCTTCCATCACCCCACCCAGAAATCCCCAACCACCCCAAAGGCCTTTCCAACAAACCCCTCCAAAACCCGAGCCTCGCCTAAAAGATATGATGAAACAAATTTCTACCAAGAATACTCAATTCCAACAAACCACTCTAGCAGCCATACAAGACCTAAAAACCCAATTAGGCCAACTAGCTAACTCAGTGGGTGAAATCCAAAGTCATAGATCAAGTAAACTTTCCTATCAACCAATAGTTAACCCTAGGGATAAAAGAAATGTTAGTGCTATCACCCTTAGGAGTGGAAAACAAATAGAAAGTAAGATTAATCCTCTATTAGAGTCATCCCCTCCTGAGGAAACCTCCATTCCAACCATTAAAAATGTTCCAGATGTTGAAGAACCTTGCCTTGAGAGAAGCCCTTCCAAAGGAAAGAGTGTGTACATTGATGAGTCACCTAGCCCAACCATTCCTCTTCCATTTCCTCAAAGGTCCACCCAACGGAGAAAACAAAAGTAAACTGATATTGATAAGGAAATATTGGATATTTTCAAGGAAATGTAGGTTAACATCTCATTGATTGATGCTGTGAATCAAATTCCACGGTACGCCACGTTTCTGAAGGAGATGTGTACACACTGACGACGACTTTGTGGAGATGAGAAGGTGATTGTGGGGAGGAATGTTTCAGCATTGATAGAGAAATCACATCCCACCAAGTGCAATGATCTGGGAACTTTCTCAATTCTATGCACTATAGGGGAGTATTCTTTTTCTAATGCTATGATTGATTTAGGTGCCTCTATTAATGTGATTCCTCACTCTATTTACTCTATATTGCAAGTCGGGGAACTAAATTCAACTAGAATTATTGTTTAACTAGCTAAATTGAGTACTACACACCCCTCTTGTGTGTTAGAGGATGTTCTTGTGAGGGTCCAAAATTTAATTTTTCAAGCTGACTTTTATGTGCTTAAAATGGAGGATGATAGGATGAATAAAAATTCCCAGATTATATTAGGGAGACCTTTCTTGAAAACAACCAAAACCATAATTAATGTCCACAATGTTATATTATCTATGGAATTTGGTGGGGACATAGTCCATTTCAACATCCTTGATTCCATGTAGCACCCCTCAGAAGAACATTCCTCACTCTCTGTTAATTCAATTGATGTACTCCCTACCCCTGAAAAAACAACATTTCTTTCCCCTTATCCCCTTTCTGAGTTTTCTTCACTGATTGAAATTCTAGGAAATGATTCATGCATTTATTGTTGTAACAGTCTAGAAAGGTTTCATGCATGTTCGTTGATTGATGATTTCTTGAAAACCGATGATCCACTAATAATTGATGATACTTCTAAGCTTGTAAAAGCTCCTTCCTCATTTGAGGTTGATACCATTGAGCAGTTAGATGAGATCCGTGACCTCTCACACACACTCTCATAAATCCAAAATCCACCTGAATTGGAACTAAAACAACTGCCTCAAGATTTAAAATATTCATATCTTGAGAATGGAAACAAGTTTCCCATCATCATTGCTAGTTCACTCCCTCCTGAGCATGAATTGCGACTACTTGAAATTTTGAAGGAGTATAAACAAGATTTGGGGTGTACACTTGCTAACATTCATGGTATTATCCCATCAATTTTTACTAATCATAATTTGTTAAATGATGAGGATAAACCAGTGAGGCAGCCACAACGTCGAATGAACCCAAACCTCCTAGAAGTTGTGAAAAAATGAGGTAACAAAATTATTGGATACTGGAATAATTTACCCCATCTCTGACAGCCAATGGGTCGAACCCATTCAAGTGGTTCCTAAAAAGACTGTCCTTATAGTAATTAAAAATGAAAATAATGAATTGGTTCCAAATCGTGTGTAGAATAGTTGGCGTGTCTGCATAGACTATCACCGACTAAACCAACACACGAGGAAGAACCATTTCCCTTTTCCATTCATTGACCAAATTCTAGAGAGTCTAGTGGTTAAGTACCACTACTATTTTCTTTTATGGGTAATATGGATAATTTCATATCAATATTTCCCCTGGGGATCAGGAAAAGATAACCTTCACTTGCCCCTTTGAAACATTTTCCTATAGAAGGATGCCATTTGGTCTGTGCAATGCTCCGGGTACATTCTAACGATGCATGGTTTGTATTATTTCAGATTACCTAGAGAATTACCTGGAAGTATTAATGGACGATTTCACTATTTATGGATCTTATTTTGATGAATTTTTGAGTATTCTTGGTTCATTCATATGTCGCTGTATTAAAAAGAATCTTGTATTAAATTATGAGAAATTCTATTTCATGGTGCGATAAGGTATAGTTTTGGGGCATGCCATTTATGGGAATGGAATCCAAGTAAATAAATCAAAAGTAGATGTCATTTCTTCTCTTCCATTCCCCAAAAATATTCGAGATGTGCGATGTTTCCTAGGTTATGCTGGATTTTACCATCGTTTCATTCGTGACTTTAGTAAAATTGCACTCCCCCTCTCCCGATTACTTCAAAAAGAAAAAGAATTTATTTTTGATAAAAAATATGAGGATGATTTTAATAAGTTAAAATGGATTCTCACCTCACCTCCGGTAATCTAACCACCTCTATAGGATTTACCATTTTAGATCATGTGTGACACCTATAACTATGCAGTTGGGGCAGTTTTGTCCCAAAGGGTCGACCGATCTCCACAATTTATAGCCTATGCCTCACGTAATTTGGACCCTTCCACAACAAACTACACTACAACTGAAAAAGAATTCCTTTCCATTGTGTTTTCCTTGGAAAAATTTAGGTCATATCTTTTAGGGTCCAAAGTCATTGTGTTCTCAGACCATGCAGCCCTCTTGTACCTCCTTAAGAAACCGAAAGCCAAACCACGCCTCATTCATTTGATGCTCCTCCTTCAAGAATTAAATATAGAAATTAGAGATAAAAAGGAGTATAGAATGTGGTGGCTGAACATATCAGTAGGATTCAACCATCCTCACACATTGAATCATACCCCTGTATTCCCATAAATGAAATGTTTCCTAATGAGAAACTATACCGAGTGAAAGATGCTATTCCTTGGTATGCTGAAATTGTAAATTATTTTGTAGCATCTTGCATTCCTACTGATTTCAACAAAAACCAAACCAGTCACCTAAAACATGAGTCCCATTGGTATGTTTGGGATGACCCCTACCTTTGGCGCACCTATAGTGATCAATTCCTTAGGCGTTGTGTTTCCTATAGTGAGTTTCAGTCCATCCTAAGATTCTTCCACACTCTTGCTTGTGGGGGAAACTTTGGTCCCCAACGTACTGCTCGCAAGGTCCTTGATTCTGGTCTCTTTTGGCCAACACTTTTTTGGTATGCCCATGTTTTTTTCAAATCTTGTTCTCATTGTCAAAGAATTGGTAATGTCTCTAAAAGAAATTAAATGCCACAACAACCATTACTCTTTCATGGAATTTTTGATGTTTGGGGTATTGAATTTATGGGTCCATTTCCCAATTCCTTTGGAAACTTGTACATTCTTATGGAAGTTGATTATGTTTCAAAATGGCTAGAGGCACGAGCTACAAGGACTGATGATTCTAAGGTAGTTGTAGAATTTTTTAGAACCCAAATCTTCTGTAGGTTTGGCTTACCTAGGTTCATCATCAGTGACCAGGGTTCTCATTTCTACAACCGAACAATTCAATCACTTTTGCTTAGGTATGGGGTTGGTTATCGAGTTTCTACTGCATATCATCCACAGACCAATGGGCAAGCCGAGGTGTCAAATAGAGAGGTAAAACAAATTCTTGAAAAAAAAAAACGGTTCAAACCAATAGAAAAGATTGGAGTCTTCTACTTGATGATTAATTATGGGCCTACCGTACTGCTTTTAAAAACACCCATTGGAATGTCACCCTGTCATCTTGTGTTTGGAAAGAGTTGTCACCTCCCCATTGAGATTGAGCACCGGGCCTACTAGGCCATCAAACAATGAAATTCTAATCATTTTGGTGCAGGTGCTCAAAGGAATCTACAGATTTAGGAGGAAGAGGAAATGAGAAGAGATGCATATGAAAACTCCAGGATTTATAAGGAGAGAACCAAGGCTGCCCATGATCATATTATCCTTCATCGTCAGTTCCATATTAGATAGAAGGTAATTCTTTATAATACAAGGCTGAAGTTTCATCCAGGTAAGCTTCGTTCCCACTAGTTTGGACCATACACTATTACTAACGTCTCTCCATTTGGTGTTGTCCAGGTTCAAAATGAATAAACCAAGAAAACATTTACTATTAATGGGTAGCGGCTAAAGAACTTCCATGAATCCATTTCAGAGTCCTCTAGGGAGGAACTCCATGTTCAAGAATCAATCTATGAATGAAACTCACCAGGTTTTATCCTTCATTTCCACATCCTCTTTTCTTATAGTGAGGAAACTGCACATTCTAGGTGTGGGGGATGGGTACATTCTTGGGTTACATAGGAATTTTCATCATTTTATCCTTTTCACCTTCTTTATGGTATTTTCACTTTTCTTTATCTTGTTGAGTTCATTAGGGTTTCCATTGTCTTTCTTCTTTCTTCTCTTTTTCACCTTCTTTATGGTATTTTCATTTTTCCCCATCAAAAACTTCAAAGTTCCATGATTCTGTGACCATAAAGTGGGGAAAGTAAAAATACCATAAAGAATGGTGAAAAAGAGTATTTGTATGAATTTAACATCAGGGAGTGATTTTTATTGAATTGGTTTTCTATCAATGATATAAATGGTTGTATCACTGTGAAACATTTGAGATGATTGATGCCCCTTATGTGAGTTGTTTTGGGGAAACTATGTCACTACTATTTTCATACATTTTTGCACCAAACCACGAATTATGAAAATTTATTACTTAATATAAGGTAAATATATGCCAGGTTAATATTTTTCATCTTTAAATGATATTTTCATACATTCATTCCTTATCAGATCTATTTCATTACTGTACCAGATTGACCTATGCATGTGTACCTAATGTCTGACTATTGTACACGCTCAAAAAAATTGTTGTGTCTTGGGCAGGTTATAAACCACTCCTCCTCAACCTTTGATCTTGTTATAACTATTTCAATCAGTGTTGTCAGGAGATCAAATAAGGGCTGAGAGATGAGTGTGAGATTTGTTCCAAATGTAACTTAAAAAAACATATAATAAATGAGGGGAGTGATGAAATGTGCAATATATGGGGATATCTAGGTCATGAGATTATTGTTTGACTTCTAGAAATGCTTAAGTGAGTGGGTTTTGAAATATGATTTCAAAGGATGTAGGACGGGTTTGGTGAAAAATCATTTAAAGCTGAATAATGTTAAAATAACCTATATTTATTTGATAGAAAGTGGAAAGAATAGCATCGAATGGTTTTCACACACACACATGGAGAGTTAGTGGAACAATTGAATTTTTAATTCCTTTCTCATGTTGGTGTCATGAATCTCTTTGAATTTTATTGTGATATGATTTACGAGTCCTCTTTTTCCATTTTCACTAGGAAAAACTCCTTGGTGTGGTTCATGCATTTATCACATTACTTTAGTGAAATAAAATTTCCTCAAATGTTAAATATTAATGATATTAGAAATATATATATATATATTTATGAATCATATTATTTGGATATGTGACTTTTCCCAGGAGTGAAAATGTTTAGGTGTGGGGGTGTGATCGTACCACGATTCACTGTGTCATTTTCACACTCACACCATTGTATTGAACTGAATTTTTATTGTAAATTCCAAAAATAATAATAAATTTAATTCCATGTCTGAATCAATTATTTTGTTTTTATATCTATTAAAAATGCCAATGTTACTTGTCTTGAAAATTTCATTGAAGGTGAAAGTGATTTGGAGGGCCCATGATGATGTCCAAAAAAAATGGACCAAACTGCGCAACATCCAAGCACACCTGTGAATTAATCAGCACACTAATACTAGAATGTGCATTCAATTGGGTTGAAATTTGGTGGACCGGTCCAAAATTCATTGGGATACATTTTATATGAAGCAACCCAAGACTCATTCGGCAATCAGATATACTTTCTGACCTGATCTGTCCAGAACCCCAAATCTGCACGGAGTCAAAAGTGGTGTTTTGTGCTCTGTCCGTATCTCGAAATATAGGTGTCCATATTGTTCCAACATTTCAATGAAATTATAATCAATTGTCAAGGCATACAACAAATACCCAGGAAAATTTGTCTCGTGAGTTCTACTGATGAACTGAGGGGATAATAAATGTTGGGCCCTAGGCATCACCTACAGAATACAATTCATTCATCATAATGAAGTTTGGAATAATAATTGCAACACATAATTAATATTCCTTAGTAATAAACATTCATATGAAAAAATTATCACAAAAATGTCAATATTTCCCCAATACATATTAAACCTACCATAACATCTAATATTCATACATATATAACTAACAAGTATATATATTTTTAATGTGTTCCAAATTGATAAAAAATTTATCTTTCCTAGTAAACATGCCAAATCAGATTGATATAAAATATGGTGTTTACACCATATTGAGTAATGGGTATACAAATAAGTCAATATTTGAAATTATGTAGAATGCATCAATGATAATAAATTACAGGGACATAAATAAGATCATAAATTAATCATAAATTAAGCTGCCATTGTAATGAAAAATCCATTTGGAAAGAAACATTAAAATGAATGTGATGCTTTTAAAAATAATTTCACTTAAATCTTTTGTAACATTTTTGCAAAAAAGAATGTGATAAATTACATTCAAAAATAATTTAATAATGATTTAATAGTAATTTTAAACAAATATTTTTCAAATAATTTACAATAATATAATATAAAAAATAAAAAATAGTTATGTCTAATCACATGGAGTGGAAGATAAGAATACACATAAGTGGAGTGAAAATACATTTTCCAAAATTTTAAGAAAATAACATCAATTTAATTTGAAAAAATAATAAGAATAATTATAAAATAAATTACATTATAGGACTAATAAATAATTTAAGAGAATGTAAATCATAAAAAATTTCTTGATGGTTGGAAATTTTTTTCATTCTAAAAATGCTTAAAAAGATATTCTTTTCAAACAATTATAAATAATGAAAAAAATAACTGGTTGGAAAATGTAAAAAATATTCCTTTTAAAATTGTAAATAGATAATAACAGTTAAAAAAATTACCATTATAAAATATTAAAATATTTAAAAGATATTTATTAAAAAAATAAATAATACTAATTTTGAAAAGAAAGTTCCCTAACAAAAAAGGAGATATAAGATCAGATTTTATTATATACATTCTATCAGTCAGTTTGAGTATAAAATTGTGGAAAAGGTAAGGTATACTACATAAACATATAATTAATTATTGGATAAGAAAAATAAATGGGTTTTAGGAGGGAAAGATCTTATAATTCCACAAAATTATATTCAAGAATAAGCAATCCCAATTAGAAGTGAGATTAAAACCTAAACACTTATGGCTTTGGTAAAATTAAAAAAAAATTCAATATATAGATAAAAAATGATATTTTTCTATAGATTCTATTAACTAAATAAAATATTATATCAAAATATATTCATTTTTTATTATATACACCATAGAAAAGAAAACATGGTGCATTATATGAATCCTGTCCCAATGAATTGTTGTTGAGGAAAATAATCCTTATAGATTTTATAACTATTGAATAAAAAAATATTGAAAGAGAGAAATTTAAATGAAAATTTAATTATAATTAATTAATATTAAATCATGATATTATATTTCAAATTTGAGTTTTATAAAATATCTAATATAAAGAGGTGAGTAATTGAAAACCTGTTGCAAAGAAGAATGATTGAGATGAGAAATCCTTACATTCGATTCTTGCTTAGATGGACACATTTTAAAATCCCGGGATAATTATTTTTTTATTAATAATTCATATCCATATTTATATATATATTTATGTATATCTTTTATTCAAAACTGATTTATAAAATTTACTCATAATTATTTGTTTAAAAAAATTATTTAGGTGTTAACTATTCCATTTCTCATGCATTTTTTAATTTAGTGGTTCCGATCCTTAAAATAGGGTAAATATTTTATCAATTAATTTTTTTAATAAAATAATATACATCATAAATATTCATTTAATGTGGTGTTGAAAAATGAAATACATTGTTTTTGGAGGTAGTAACCCACACATACGCATGACCGATGTTTTTTTCCAATGGTTGAAAAATAAATAAATTAGAAAAACATTTAACATTAAATAATAATAAACATAATGAAAAATAACATTTTAATTAATTAAACAAATCCTTATGACAAAACATGTGATATGGTAATTGAAAAACAAAATGTGTCATTTGTGGAGGGAGTAGTCTGCACGTACATATGAGTGATGCTTCCATTTTCCCACAGATGACATAGTAAGTAGGTTGAAAATATATTATCTTTAAAGAAACAAAAATTATTTCTTAATTATCATATATATTAATTAATTCCATATTTATAAACAACCATTTGAGGTGGTGAATAAAACAATGCATCCCTTAATGTAGACAGTATTCTGTATGTACGCGTAGGTGATGTTCTCATATACCATTTGTTAGAGGGAAATTAGAAACTAATTGTTCCATTGCCATAATAAAATTTAAGTATAAATATTATACTTATTTCATAATATTATTATTTTTATTATAGATATTATGTTAGAATAATATAAAATTACTTGAATGAATTTATTTAAGAATTATACCTCATCCTTGGATATTTTCATTTAGCATTCACCTTAAGCCTTATAGGATTGGTATTTTAGTGAGACAATGACCTGTAAGCCATGTATAATGGTATTTATAGGGTATATGGAAAAATTTTGGTTGTTTATTTGATATTTGGATGTTATTATAAGTGAGTAGATGAGGTTCTCTTTTATAAGTGTGGGGAGTAACACCTTTGTAAATATTAATAACATTAAATATAATAAATGTACATCTCCTGTAAAGTGGTTGAAATTTAGTTCCATTTTAGGATATGATATATTAAGGTCAAAATACACTTAACTAATCACTTTTAGAAATTTTTTATAGATATTTTAAAAATTATATATTATTTTATCCTCCCAATTTACCTTTTTAACCTTTTCTAGGTGATTTTCTTTTAACATGATAACTATTCATAACGAGTAAAAATGAAATTGGACACATTTCCAAATTAATAAATTTTGATCCAAAATATTTAATCTATTTTTTATTCCACTTATATTGGTGTTAAATATTTCTTTTAATATGAGTCCAAAAAAGGAAACAAAAAGAGTTATTAGAAAAATTCAATTTTTAAGACTAAAGATTATTTTATAAAAAACATGTATAATATTGATTACTAGTGAATTAATTGTATTATTTTTAATCAATGCGATCTTATGTTAGTATAAAAACAAATCAAAACTAAAATTAACCTTGTGAATACAAGATTAAAATAGAAGAACCAAAATAGTTTTTATTTTCATAAAAACCATCCAGAAATTTCCAAAATTCGAACCATAGATTTAAAATTTAATTTTTATAATATTAGATGAATTATATCACTTATAAAATATATATTTTTTCATGTAAAAAGGTTTTGTAAACTATCAAGACATTCTTATATCATGATAATGTCCTAAAAGTGAATGTATTTGTAAAATTGAAAATTTCACCCTAGCATAATTCATCCTAATAAAGAATCATGAAATTTCACCCAAATTTAATTTTGAAATGATGAATTAGAAAATTATGATCATTTAATTGATTTAAAATTATAAAATTTTGTATTTTATATTTTATATGAAAATATGAAATATAAACAAAAAAATGTTTTTTTAAAAAATTAAAATTTTAAACATCAAGTGCTCAATATATTATTTATTATAAATTTATATTAATTGAGACTTAACTTATTAGATATTACATCAAATTATATTAAAATATACCAATTTATTAAAAAACTTATTTTTAAAATACACCCATTTAACATTGAATTATTTTAATCACATTATATTAATTATTTTTTTATCATCATTAAATTTAATCTATCAATAAAAATTATGTAACATAATTGATTAATATATTTATATTTACTAAAGTATTATTTTAACAAATCAAGGATCATTTTTTTTCAATTTTATATTTAATATAAGATATCAAACTTAGTATTATTTAATGGATAATTATATATTGAAATATCAGGGTGTCACATTCTCCACCAATTATAAAAAATTAATCCATCACAATTTGAATTTTTTACTACCAAAATAAGTGTATCATATTATTGTAATAAAATATCATTTATATTTTTTCATGATAATTAATTTATATTCCACTACTATGAAACCTTATATTTTCGAATTTAATAGTTTTAAACCCATGTATGTATCACTATAAAACTCATACTTTTGAATGAGCTTCCAAAATTATACCTTGATAACAGAGTGATATTTTTTATATAAAACTCAATAAGTATAACTTCTTATTTCGTGAGTTGAGGAATTAATTTTCCATTAAGGAATATAATTTTAGGAAATTTACTTTCATGTCTTCTTTTCATTACATAATAATAAGTCTGTTTTTTTGTTCTGTTTTGAGCTGTTTTTTTTCTTTGCTTTATGTCATAAAATAATTTGACCATGATCAATTTATCATGCCTGAATCAATAAAATTTACTTATAAACAATCTTAAGATCAAAAAAATGGATTACATGTCGTTCATCCCATCACTTTACATTCAACAATTTTATATGGTCAAAATAAGTTAAGATAATATTTCATATAAATAGGCCTTCATATGAATCAACAATACATTAATCTATAAAAAATCAACAAAAACACCAATAGTTTAATTTAAATAATTCAATTAATAAAAAACCATTCAAATTTGAAAAATATGATCAGAAAAATTAAAAACCTAATATTATAAATAGTTGAATAAATATTATTTCAAAATATAAGTAATATTTATCACCAAAAAACATTAGTCACTCATTGTCACATACCAAAAATTTATTTTCCCTAAATATATTCTCTAACAAATACTATTTTTTTAAAATTACTTGACTAGCCATGAAATAAAACAAAAAAAATACTATATACTTATACAAAATTACACAATGTTTATTCTTCAAATAATATCATCAACTAAAGAACTATCTTACAAATACCATTATCCAAAATTATTTTAAACATCTCACTAAATTACTTTTTCATTAAGTTACATTTCAATCCTAAGGATTTTTTATACATTCCAAAAAATATGATAACCTTATTTTACCCCAAATAACCATAATTACCTTGACTTAAATTTACATACTAATCTAATATATATTTATACCAATAACTTGTTTCCAAAAATATATTTTTTCTCAAATAACCACCAAAATAAATTACATATAATCCCATGGGTTATATTTAATTTAATAATGTATTCTAATATATGTATCTAGAAATATACTCAATCCCATTTAATAGTAACATGATACTTAAAAAGAGTATTTAAACATTTAAAATTATAACCATCCTTAAACATATAACTCTTAAAATATCCTAAACTGATGGAATCTTAATCTCTAAAGGTATCTAAACCATACTATGATAAGAAATTTAGCAGTTCCAACCCATTCTATATGATATAGTGTAAAAAACTCTTTAAATAATGAATTTGATAATAAATTGAGTGACCCAAACATTAAATTTGATAATTATAAGATCAATTAAATTATTGAGTCTCCCACGAACCCAAGACCTTTCTAGATTTGGATCTTTAGAGTATTAAGAAAACAATATACTAAAAAACATATCTATATCACCCATTGTATATTTTTTCCACATTACCCAAATTCTATTATTCTATAATAATTCATCAATATCTCCCAAAACATTATCCACATATGATATGATTCATGATTTATAATATTTATTTATATCCATCATAAAATATGGAAATGGAAAACAAAAGAATGGTTAGCTCAAACACTTAATGAGGTGTAAGGTTTATATTGAGGTATAATAAAGTAAACAATGAATTCATAATAAAGTAATAACAAATGATAATCAAAGGAATTCATATAACTAATTACATAATCTTGAAATATATCATGGATAATAATATAAAAAATCACATGGACATTAATAAATAATTTTATAATGATGGTGTGCCAAAATTTTCAAATCATAATCTTTCTATCAAGGCCTCATCCAATACATCATACATACAATCAAGGCCCAATTTAAAGACATGCTAAGAAAATTAGGTAGGCATGCACTGAATACCAATGTTAGTTTATGTCATGAGACTTATCGATACATCAAGGTGATATTTAAAGTTGGACCCTACTATAAACTTACTATGTCCAATGTATTCATCATATGAATGGATTAAATAAGAAATAAAATTAAAAATATACATCAATTAGTAATAAAATTTAATATTTGAAAACATACATAATAAATTTCATCATTTCTTTTAGAAGGACTTATGATTTATTTAACCCATAATTGAATGATTTATAATAAGGGTTTCCACTTCATACATTTCGAGGAACATTTCGGCTACTAGTTTTTGAAATTATATAAAAAATTATACAATAATATGGAAACTTTCACAAAAAAACATTATTTCCTAAAATATAGTGCTTTACCTTTACTCCTCCATTTCATTCAAGGAACTCTTGATTCATTTAAGATGAGTCACCAAAGCTTAATTTTTTTACTTTGATAATTATTATAGTTATCCATAGATCCTATGAAAAAAATTGAAAAGACATTATGAAAATAACAAGGTGATGTAAGGGATATATAGAAAAATGAATCCAATTATTTCAGTTAAAATCATGAAGACATGTGAGGTCATTTACCATTTTCACAATAAAACTATTAACACTTAAATAAAACATTTCCATATGTGAAAATAAATATTTCTTCAAATAAAACCCTTGGAAACCCTTATAATGTATATGAAAATACATTAAGTATTACTAAGTAATATGGTAACTCATGAAAGTATTTATATTAAAAAAAATTCATTTTTTGACGTTCATTGCCTTTTCTTACCCCATGAAATCAAAGGTATTCCTTAAAAATTCAGTTTTTACAAAGGTATATTGGAGAATCATATTCATAAACCATGATTCATGATTTTAATCTTAGTAAGAATAACTAAACCCAAGTTAATTAAATATGAATAAACTACCAAATTATCTACCACATTTTTCACTTTCGATGACTATTCATTACATAATGAATTTGAGAGATATATTAGGATCAAGCATCTTCATATGTAATATCTATCTCTCTAATCATAGTATAAAATTATAAATTACTATATCATTAATAATAAATTTGGAAGGACTCATTTTTATATAATAAAACCCTTATAAAACTCATTTTAACCCATAGAAAAACAAATTCAGTTATCTTATAATGATGAAAACATGTTTTTGTTTAAAATTTTAATTTTTAAAACCATTAAATATAAAGTGACAAGTATTTGATAATAACTCTTAGTAATATATTTTTTCATAAATAATAAAAACATGAATCATTTTTAAGAACATACATATGAAGTATGAATCGTTTAAAACATTCTAATCTTAATTCTAAAAGAAAATTCCTTACCTTAAAAATTTTATAACTTCATATGTTCTCTAACTCCAGAATAATGAAATTATATTTGTTTTATGCTTTTTTGATAAACTATTTTTATTTTAATTATTATTTTTTCATTTTATTTCAATTATTACCATATTTTATTTAGTTACAAAAATAGATAAGTTCTCATTGGTGTTTTGGAATCATTCATTTTATAACCCCTAAACCACATCGGTTCATTGACCATGGTCAAAAGGATTATTTTTCCATTAACTACATAATATTAAACAATATATATATATATATTTCATTAATAAACTATACAAACTTTTATAACAAAAAATATATGGTGTCTATGAAAAATGAACCACATCATTTTATGGAGATTGTAGTATGTATATATGCATGAAAAATGTTTTCTATTTTCTAATGGGTAGAAATGAAATAAAGTAGATAATATTTTAATTATACAGAAACATAAATATGTAATATATTTCATATTTATTTAGTAGTTCCATCCTTATGACCATACTTATCATTTTTGTTACATGATTTGTATTTTGTGTTGTTTTTGTTCTTGGTGTTGGTGTGTCAACTGAAGGCTTGTAGGGATCTGTGGTTCTTGGGGTGAATGTATTCTATAGTGTTTATGGTGAAGGATTTTCTTTTTTTATTATGGTTATTTTAAGAATAATTTTTTGATTTATTTCATAGTGTAGATATTTCTGGTTTCATTACTTTATGGGGAGATTCAATCCTGTCTTTTTTACTATGTTGTGAAATTTCCTTTTGGCATTGGTGGGGTTCCAAAATGGTGTTTGTTTGATCTATAGTGATTGTTTTTTGTTGGGTTAAAGATAATTTTAGTTTTTATAGTGGGTTATGAAAAAACATGTGATAAATACATGTGATGATGACAAATAGATGATACATTCTTGGTTGATGTTTTTGATGGTTCACAATCTATGGTGATATTCTTTAATTTCGAATTTTTGGTGTGTCCAACATGTGAAGACCTCGATTTTTATTTTTATTTTAATTTATGTTTTTTGGATTTTTGATGTTCCCAATCAACTACTAAAATGTGTTTTTTATAAATCCCAAAAAAACATCTAAGGACAATCCTTATAAGGGGGAAATGAAAAATAAATCACATCGCTTCGTAGAGATGTTATTCTACATGTAAATATCAGAAAAATTATCAATCACAAATAAAAAAAGGTTTAGAAGGTAAGTAGTATATTAATTTTATAGAATAATAATTATGTTATAAATAATATATATATATATATATATATATATTCATTGGTTCTATAATTTTAACTATCCATATGATCTAGTGATGAAAAATGAAACACATCGCCTCTTGGAAGTGGTAGTCCAGAAGTATGAACGAGCGATGTTTGCATTTACCATAAAATAAAAAATGATATGATAAAGGGTTATACCATAATAATAATAAAATATAATTATATAGATTTTTTTTATTTCATCATGATTAAATAATATTTCATGGAAGTAGGAGAATAAATAAACTTGAAATTAATTGGATTGGACTTACACCTTCTCCTTAGATATCTCCCTTTTTCATACACATTTAGACTTCCTAGATTTGGATTTCAAGAGAAAAAATATATGAAATGGCGAGGGATGTTGGAAATATTTCCATGTAGGTCCCGGATAAAATAGACTTCATAAAATGTAATTATGAATGGAGGATATAAGGATCCCTTTTATATGTGAGGGGAGTGTCACACTTATAGTTTTTCTAGACATTTTAATATTATAATGACTTAATCATTAAAAATTGGAACCAAAGATACAAAATTTATAAGATAAGGTGATAAATTTTTAATTAACATTATCTAATAATAATTAATATAGTATTTTGTGGTCTTATCCCTTAGTTTTTACATTAATAAACAGAATTTACTCTTTATTGTGGTGATAAATTTTTACCATGGTTACTATTCATAATTAACAATAATGGAATTGATCTAATTATTAAAAATATAGAATCCATTTTTCTAAATTAAATTTGTATATTTGGAATAAATTAATTTTAATATAAGTTCATAAAAAACAATGATTTTGTTTGAAATTGTGTTTTTATTCATAAAACAAATATATACAAAAATAAAAAATAATATTGATTACAAAATATTTATTTAGATTATTTTAAATAAAATAGATATTATTATATATTAGAACTAAATCTATTACATAATAATACTTTTAAAATACATTTTTAAAAAAGATTTTTCTATAAAAAATTATCATTTTTACCAGTCAATCAAAGATCAATATTTTTAGAAAAATAATAAAAATTAATCCTATGATATATTAAATATTTTTTCCCAAAATAAATTAATTTTTATAAAATGAAATTTCAAAAATAATGAAATTTATCTTTTATGTAAAAATGTGTAATTTATGGAAAAGTAATTTACTTAAATAAAACTATTCCACTTTCAAGTAAAAATAGCTATAAAATTATTTATAAAACTATGGTGAATATAAACCCAAAAAATAAATAATTATAAATCATAAGATTGATTTACTTACATGTTTTCCTAGGTTGACACATTCTTCCACCCTTAGTAAATTATGTCCCCATAATTTAACTGAATATATAAATAAGTATGGGTATTTTTACCACATAGTATTTTTTGATTACTATATTGATTCCTCAATAATTTGATTCGTTCATAAAACATTTACCTAGATAATCTCCTTATTTTATAAAAAATTCCTTATGATATCCAAACACTAAAAAATTATTTGTTATTATTATATATTATCATTTTATAGTACCACTTTAGGGATCATGATATGAGATACATTAGGTATGTATATTCATAAGAAATAATCATAAAATACATTAGGCCCAAGAGATAAACTCATAGTTCAATTTAATTTATAAGAAAATGATCCCAACTTTTTAAAAATTTCACAGAGAATAATAAACCATTAACTTAAATTTCCTCTTATGTAAAAATTCATAACACATTTACATGGAGATAATTTAATAAAAAATGACCTCCTACTTCAAACTAGATATCTTTAATCCTATTATATGAATAAATATTCTTCCAATAATGATCTATAATTATGAATGAATGTCCTGAAGTCCATAATTTATTTGGAAAATCCCTCCTTTAAAATATGTTGAGAGGGAACCATTACATGACTCATATGCCTAGTAGAATAAGGCCCAGTATATAACTCAAAGGCTTAGAGGCACATTACCAAATACATGACCGAAAGGCCCAAAAAATCTACATTATAACACTGCCTGCCCAATAATCTGCACGGTTGAAGTCCAATCTCCCCACCTTGAATGGATGATCTTGTATAATTTCCCCATGTAAAGCTGCATTTTGTTTGGTACCGATGGTAAATTCCATAACATCTCATTTATCCAATACTATTAGCTCTACTTTGGTGGGTAAAACTTTCTCTAAATCCCATTCTGGTTCCTGCCCCATTATTGTTTATTAAGGATACTTCTTGGTAATTAAGGCTAAAAACCCCATGGATTGAAGGCTGGAGGTGGCCCAAAGGCCCTGTGGCCTGATGGCCTGAGGTGGCCTGGAGGCCCTATGGCTCGAAGGTCAAAATCAAAATCTCTTTGGCTCAAATTAGGTGTATAGTTATTATACTTCAGTAACTAATAGAATTTGTACTATATTAAGTGATATAATACTACTAAAATACTAAAAAAATATACCCCTTCCCAGGTTTAATCATTGTTCATTCAGATGACATGCTAGAGATTTTACCAATCAGGTACTGAATTGTTGGAAATAATCTTTCCACATGAGTTGTTGAATCATATTTACTTTCTCCAAAATTACATCTACTAGTTTTGGTCCCAACAAGTTCCTTTCACTAAATTCATCCATACATGGTGGCATCCAAAATCATTTTCCATATAATTCATAAAAATGTTCCAAATTTATATTCTAAAGGAATAGAAAATTATAAGAAAATTATATCAATTAAGGATACTAATTCCAAGTTCTCTGATAATCCAAAGAGGACGCTCAAATCATACCATAAAAATTTTAAATTGATCCTTTTGACTATCTGTTATATTAAAGAATAAATGATTTAGTGAAATATAATTTAGTACCCAATGAGTTTTAAAGTCCTATGTAAAAATTTGAGGGAAATATTGAATTGTTATATGATACAATAAAAAAAATTATTTTATGTAACATTACTATCTACATAATATAAATTCTAAAAAGTTTTTCAAATGACACAATATATTGAATATGAAAAAAATGTGCAAATTTATTCAAAAATTAAATAATAACCCAAATAAAATTATTACCTTACGACGTCTTTGGTAATCCCACTATGAAATCCTTTGATATATTCCCCTATTTATATTCAGACATGAGAAATGGTTGAAGAATCGCATTCGAATGTTTTAATATAACTTTAACTTATTGAGAGGTTAAAAAAAGTCATGTTAAATTCAACAAAATATTTTTTCATAAATTCCCACCAATAATATTCTTTATGGTCCTTGAACATATTTATACTTCTAGGATTAATGGAAAATTAAGAACTATGAGATTCACTTAACAACTAATTCTTGACATGGGAATCACATGGTTCACACAACCTCATTCAAAAATATTATAACACCTTATTTATCAACATTATTCTAATGAAACATAACATTATTGAGTGATTCTACTATTTCATTCAAATAAATATATTAATTTTTATCCCCTTTAATTATTCTTAACAAATATTATGCATTTATATATGATCCAAAAAAGAATATGTTTTCGTATACACAAATTCTAGGCAAAAATTTATTATATCATTAACTAAAGGATCATGTTCTATTCAAAGAATAGTCAACAATATATTATATTTTTGTATAGATGCTTAAGGTATATGGTATTATTTAACTAGGTGATAATTAATTATGTAATCATAATCCTTAATTAGTTCATTCCATTTTCAATGACTCATGTTCAACTATTTTTGAGTGAATATATACATAAAACTTTTATAATTAGTATATATTACACATTTATCCCCAAAGAAATTATGGCTTCATATTTCTAAATAAAAAACAAATACAACAAACTCTAGGTCATGTGTAGGATAATTCTGCTAATGTGGTGTCAATTGATGAGATGTATGCATGATAACCTGATCTTTCTATATCAAGAACCAACCAAGTCTCTTCAAAGGTGCATATATATAAATAAAAAATTCAACATTTTTTGTTGAAAATGATAAAAATGGATCATTAACCAATATAAATTTCAATTAATGAAAGTATTTATCACAGTTCTTTGTATAAATAAATGCAATTCTGATTTTATTTATCTTAGTTAGTGGGATAGATATATGATTCAATATCTCAACAAACCATTGGTTTTAACCCACTTATACAAGAAGAAAACTAATCCTAGTGAAATTTTTAGACCTTGGACGGTCTTACACCACTTTAGTTTTAGCATGATCAATATTTATTCCTTATTTTAAAACCATATGCCCAAGAATATATATATATATATTTCTTCCAAAATAAAAATTTAATTAGTTTTTCATATAACATTATTTCTTTTAATGTCTACAAAACAATCCTCATGTTTTCATCATGATCTATATATCTTTTGGAGTCTAAAAAAATATCATCAATAAACACAACCACACATTTATCCAAATACTAATGTAACAATCAATTGATTAGATCCATAAATATAATATATGTATTTATTAACTTTAATGGAATAAATAAAAACTCACAATTACAATAACTAATTATAAAAATCATTCCAGAATTTATTCCCCCTTAACCTTCAACTGGTGATACCCATTCCTAAGACCAGACTTCGTAAAATGACATGCACCATAGATCTGATCAAACTGGTCATTAATATGAGCCAACATGTAGAAGTTGTTAACTGTGAATTTATTAGGTTCTTTATAAACAAAAAAAACTTCATGGAACCATCCTTATTCTTAACCAAAATTATATTTGAACCCTAAGGATAAGTGATTGGGTTTATGAAACCTTTATTTGTAAATTCATCCATATATTCATTCACGACTAGTACATCACTAATATGAATAGTTTATTTCTTTTTGAAACTCATAAAAGATAAATTTATCTTCAATAATTAATCAGTTTCCATATTCATGGTACACTATCACAAGTAATAAGTCATTATTATATATTAATTAAATATTACTCAAAAAATTAAATTTTACTTATTTAGATCTGCAATATTTCCATTCTTGGTAAATTAAAATCCAATAAATACACTCAAAAAATTTAAACACTATAATGGGATTGAAAAAATTATTTGTAGGAAAAACCATTACATATATGATATTGTAATGATTTTTATAAATTATTATAGAATTTATACTACCCATAAGAGTTTATAACAATATTTATGACTTCACTTCTTGAGATGTTACTTACATTTTACATGAATTTTTACTTGAAGTAAAATAATTCATACATATCAAACTACTAAAGAAATTGGAATAATATAAATATACAAGTAATATACCTATAACCACTTCATTTTATAGTCTAACTTTCGTTGAATTATTAGAAAAATACATTACCACAATTTTTATATTTGATCGTGATGATTCTAATATTGAGTAACTGTATTTGGACATATATTAACATAATGACCCAACTTGAGAAACTGAAACATCTCACCACATGATGAATTTTAATTTTACCATTTAAATTATGATTAAAACTATTTTCACAGCATTCATAGGACAAATAATAGAGATTACTATAACAATAAAAATTTATTAATACTAAAAAAATATTTAAAATATTTTTTCAACATTTGAAACATTTTGGTAGATTTATTAAGTATTTCCTGGTTGAATTATTATCCACTTATTTTTACCATTAACACATATTATATTTCTCATCAAGAAGAATACATTACTAAAAAATTCCATCTCAACTTTCTCATAACAATGAACAAATTTGACATAACTTTTAAATTCACAAGTGGACAATACAATTCAGAAACCTGATTTTAAACCTATGAAAAATCTATCAATTTCACACTCATTGTATAAAACATAATTGAATGCATACCATGATAGTCTAGAAAAAGGTTCCTCATAATAATCCATTGAGTCTTTATTAATTTTCCCCAAATCTAGAAATTTTATTTCCATTTTATATTGAATATATATGGGAAAAAACTTCTTTAGAAAAATATTTATAAATTATATACTCTATGACATAAATCTCATATTTTTTTGTAGTATTTTTCTACATATTCCACCATTAATCATCTTTACCTTAAAAATGATAATTTAAACGAATTTCTTTTTATGTACTATACATCCCAAAACATGAAATAAATTTTCTAGAGAAATGATCCATCCTTCATATATATCTATGTAAGAAGATCCACTGAAATGCTGTGAGTGATATTTCCTAGAATGATCCACTATAAACATCTTTCTCTGTGGAGAATTAAATTTATATATTTCATGGGTGTTATTATTAATATTCTAAATCAAATGTGTCAATAATATCATACATTTCTATGTTTCAGCCATTCCAGGTTACTAATTTAGGGGGGAATTATCCTCTTAATGCCATCCTATTTAATATATCCAGTTTCCTATATAGAAATAAATTATGAATATACATGGATTATATTATGAAATAAATAAATCTTTAAAATAAATATCATGATACAATAACCACAAATTCGAGTATCTTTAAGTTTACTTTTATCTTTACCGTAACCACTAAAGGTATCTAAACTTTTGATATGAAACCTATAATAATTACATGTTCCTTATTAAACCCATAACTAGATTATTTATAATAAGGTTTTCACCTTCTTATATTTACATGATATTTCATTTTAGAGTTTTAGAGAATCAGGAAAGATATTATATTATAAACAGTAAACTTTCATACAATATAATTTTTCTTTTAAAAAATAGAACTTTAATTTTACAAAAAAATTTCATCCAAGATATTTTTTCTCGGATTAAAATGAGTCAGCAAAGTTGAAATATACATTTGGATAAAATATCCACTCATTATTATATATTATGAAAAACATTTAATAATGTGGGATAAGAAATGAATGTTCATTAAGGGATATAAAAATAATGGAACCCTATTTTTCTAATAAAATACATGAAACTCCATTAGTATATTTAACCTTTTAAAAATATTTTTTTGAGAACATAAATAAAATATTTCCACAAGTGAAAATAAATATTTGATAAAATCCATGAAAACCCATTTTAAATCATAGGAAAAACCTTGAAAGAATATTGAGGCATGTGGAAACTCATAAAATCATTTCTTTGGAAGACAAACCTTTCACAATAAGAAGTTCATAAATTTTAATTACCTTATGAAATAAAAATATTTACCTAAAAACCATTTTTAAAAGAATAATATTGGTATCATGAATAACTCAATTCATAACCTATTTTTCGTCAATTTTTTCACATGTTAGAATAACTGAAGGCAAGTTCATTCTATAGAAGTATCTTACCTTGGAATCTCCCTAAGTTTTTACCTTAGAATACTATTCACTAAACAATACATTAAAGAATCATATTATAAGCACCCATCGTCATGAGATATGTCAGGCTCAACCATTTACCTAAGCTATATCGAGCACACCCATCATCCTAACATATCTCATCATAATGAGAAAACATTTTTATTTTCATAGAAAAAAATTAAACATAAAAATTCAAAAAAATATTGAGAAAAATATTGCATATAAAAACATAAATGTTAAATTTTGAAGGAATATTGATAATGACTAATGGTTATGATAGTGAAAATAATTTGTTAAGTCACATAAATTAAAAAACATTCTTTTACACTAGTGCTAAATATGAGAAATTGTATCATAAATGAATAAATAATTTAGTAGTCATGGTAAACTAGATATTTACATGATTCCCATATTATAGTAGAGATGGAAAATTATAAAATATAATTTTGAGAATATTATTATTTACTTTATGATTTCATTGAATATAATTTATATAACACTTAAAAAGGTTTTTTGTAAATGAAAAAAATAAGGTTGATATAAATTTCATAGTTAGGGTTAGTTAAATTAGAAGCTATCATGAGATAATAAATCCTGATAAATTAATAATAATAAATATAGAAATATAAATAATTGAAGAGTCATATCTTTTAATTAATAACTAGATAATGAAATGCATCCAAATATAATATTAATTTTAAATTCCATGGATAATAATGCAAATGAATTTTTAATGAAGGAAATACATAATATTGAATGTTATGATCTTAGGCATCATAATACCTATATTATCATAAAATTTCACTTGATAGTTTAAAAATATGGTTCAAAATCAATTAAAACAAATCTATCTGATTGATTCATCCCATTATACTACATATGCATTAAAGGGATATCTATAACTGATCTCCATAAATAAATAATTGTCAAAATCATTTATCATATATTGATTTATAAATATAATTTAATAACAATATTTTTTATCAAAAAATATTTTAATTGAATAAAGAATACATAGTATAAACATTTACCCAATAAATTTAATAAAATTCAAAAGTAAATAAGCATATGTAAAAATGAGATAATGTTTAATAAATAATCATATCCATTATAATGAATATAGAGTTTTATGGAACATTTAATGTCTATTAAGAAAAAGAATTTGAATGTTCCCTAGGAATGTAAATGACTAAAAAATAAACCAAGAAATATAGTTTAAATAATTTCTTTAGTTGATCTGATCTTAAAACATCTAGAGGAAGAGTAAGGATGGTATTGTTATAACATATCTTCATGAAGGTATATATAAAATAAAGGTCTTCTGTTATTGTTGAATATAAATACATTAAAAAATTAAAAACATTCTTTAGGAAAATACCCTTTCACTTTGAAAATATCTTTTAAAAATAAAGTATTTCTAAAATATAAATATTTTTTAGTTAAATAGATCCATGTAAAATTGTAAAAGAATATTAAAAATAATGAGTTTTAATGATAATTAATTTTATATATTCCATGTATGTTAAAGAAAATATTCCTTTTACATTTTTATAAAAAAGTAAAAAGAGATTTGTTAGGAATATAAAAAAGGAGATTAATTTTAATCTATTTTTTTAAAAGAAAAAAATTGGTAAAAATTAATTACATAAATATATTTTAGACTTATAATTTTCTTGAATATGTTTTAAAAAAACAAGGATACAGTCGAAGATGAAATTAATTCTGGAAATAAAAATAAAGTTGGATATTTAAAAAATATATTATTTATAATTTTAAGTACCAAAGATAGGAAAATAATACAATTACATGAAAATTTCATGAATAAACAGAGGAAATTTAAATTAATGGGGTTTATTGAATATGATAAAATAATTTTATTTAATGGAAATTCAATCATAAACAATCTACATTATATGAGATTTTAAAATAAACCCTTACAAAGATTTGAAAGTTAATGTGAGAATTAATCCGATGAAATAATTAGGTGTGTAAAATGTATATCCACCTAAAACATGTGGAAATAAAACATAAATAAATCCAAGGTTATTTCACAGATAGTAATGGAATAATATAATCAAAGAAGTATATATATAGCCTAGTGAATAGAAATTGAGCTAAGAAACCCCCTTACCTCATGATTTCCTTTAGTTGATAGTGAATTAACCTCCTATATAATGGTTTAAATATTTCATTAATTTATACCAAAACCATATTAAAAATTATAATATAATATAACATCATTTTTCTAACAACTTATCACTTGTTTGTTAATAATATTTAATTATCACTATTGTTTTGGGTGTTAATTGACTTGTTTTCTCATACATGTTTTATCATGAAATTTCAAAATAATGAACATAGTATATAGTTACATCATATAAAGAATTATATATATTTTATAAATTACATTTTTTTCATTAGATACATCATTACAATAATAATTTTAATTTTAACATGGATAATAAATCACATATCTTCGTGGAGATGGTAGGTTGTACGTACACAAGAGCATTGTTATCATTTCATTAATGGGTGAAAGTGTAAGGAATTGGATAATATATTAATTTTAATGAATAAATATGATTTCATATGTATCATATATATTCATTTATTTAATCCATTTTAATTCCCATGTAATGTGTAAGAGGAAAATGAATCATAATGCTTCATGAGGAGGTCGTTCACTGTACAAAAGTGTGATGTTATCATATCCCTCATAGAATGAAAAGTAAGAATATATATATATATATATATGTGATACTATAATTATATAATTATAATTATATTAAAAAAAATTAGATACACAAACAAACACTTAGACACACACACACTGATATATATATATATTAAATCATCCTTATATCCAAACATGATAGGAGTTGATGGAAAATGAGTTTCATCGGTTCGTGAGGTAATAGCCCGTCATATACACGATCTGTTGTTTTGTTTCCCATTTGAGGGAGGATGAGATGGATAAATATTATTCCATTTATAAAATAACATCTATGTATTTGGGATATATTGGTGTTATTATATTTTAAGTTTTAAGACATAATTTAAGGTGATAAAATATAAGTAAACAAATAAATATCTTAGTGAAGATAAATACAGTCAATTAGAAGAAATTATTTTAGATCTCTTACTAAGGACCCTAGGGTTAATATTTTTGGGAAACTAGAACATATATAATGTGGATAAATATGTTTGGTAGATATTTTTTAGGGAATTTTTGGAAAATATTTTTTTGATGTGTGGAAAAGTGAGCGGAGGAAATTGCCTTTTATAATTGGGGAATGGGACATTCTTTAAAACCACAAAATAATTTCCCAAAATAGTACAAAATGATAAAGTCATTAAAAATAAAAATAATTTTATATGACTATAGGACATAATTTAGGATATTATAATGTTTAAATATGTCCATTCAATTGTATTTTGACCATTTTAGTTGGCTATATTACAATAATATTTTGTTTTAAACCCCGATAAACTCATTTTATCTATAACCATGATAATTAATTTTTTCTATTTTCACTATTAATTATCCTAACAAATTAATTTGAACTTATTATAAAGTAAAAATTATAATTTTTAAAAATATATAATCAATTTTACCAAATTAAATTTTTATAAGTGGAAGAATTAGTTTAAAATTAAACCTACCGCCATGATAAAAAAATTATTTTCCAATCGAAAAGTTTTCAAAAGTAAAAAAACAATTATATAAAATTTTAACATATAATGATTCCAATGACCCAAATTGGATTATATATAATATAATTTAACTATTGTTTCATTTAAAATATTTTTAAAACAAAATGTGACTTATAAATTCATTAAATGACAAAGTATTTTTTAAAAAAATTAGTATTTTAACTATTCATTGAAAAATTAATGTTTTTAGAAAATTATAAAAAATTCACTTTAAATTTTTTTACATTATTATTTAATAATTTAATACATATTTTTTTAAAATACATTTTATAAAAGTGTAGAATTTTAATTTTGTCATAGGTTCTCAAAATGTGATGAAACCACTTTTTAGAAAAGACATAATTTTTAAGCATAAAACTAAGTTTTTTCTAATCAAATTATTAGAAAATATATAAGATGAATGTTAATTTTTTTATTGAATATATAACACAAATAATTCATTAATATAATTCAAAAATAGTAATTAATTTATTTTATTATGATCAAATAAAATTGCACACATAAATACAGGTTTAAAAAACATTTCTATTACTTGTAAATGTTTTTCATTTTAATTTACAATCAATTGAAAAGTAATGAAATTACATTACACATGTGGAAAAAATATAATATTAATAATTAATTTATTCCTTTTAATATCCTATAAATTATCATCTTGGTTATAGTGTTCATATTTAAAAAATAGAGTATTGTGGTTCATCTAAACTCGATGTTTCGTGTAGGGAAAGATATCAAAGAAGTGAAAATTATTTAAAACAAATATACCATAATATATTAGGGATTAATTAAGAAACTATAAAATATATAATATATGATTAAAAGGGTAGAAAATAACTTCATATAATAAAAATTTAGATGAGATTTTGTGGCCTCATCTCTGTGATATAACCTTAAATAACCTATTTCACTCTTTACCAAAGTGCCAAGTTTTTATGATGGTTACTATTTAAAGTTAATGGAAATGAAAATGAGATAATTAATAAATTTTGACCTCATGATTAAAAATTAGGAATAAAATTTTCAATATTAAATTTATATTTTTGGTAAGAATTAGTTTTAATTTAAGTGCACAATACACAATAAAAAATAGTATTTATGAAATTGTGTTTTTATGCATAAAAATGAACTGACACAAAAATTGAATATAATGTTGATTACTATGGAATTATTTAGATAATTTTTAATAAAAATAATATTACATTACTATAGAACCAAATCCAAGATATAATTGGATATTTTAATTACATATTTTATAGAATAAAAATGGATTGTTTTTAAAAAAATCATCATTTTTCAATATTCACTCAAAAATCAGTCCTTTCATAAAAATCCCAAAAAATAATAATAAAATATATTTGATATATTGAATTAAAAAATTATTTCCTTTTGTTAAAATTAAATTAAAAAATTAAAAAAATTAAATCTTAAATAAAACCTTTATTTCGAGGAAAAACAATTTAGTTAAATAAAAATATTTTTATTTATATTAAAAACCTTTAAAAAATTATTTATAAAAATTTTACTTGAATAATTTCCAAAAAATGAGTACTTATAAATCATAATACATATTTATTTATTGAATTTATTTTGTTTTATTGTCCGTAATACATATTTAAATAGCCTTAATATTAAATAACCATCCATATAGAATTAACATGTATTCAAACTATTAATGTTTTCCCAATCATTAAATAAAATTTTATTTTTGATGAACACCCCCAATCTGATTTATATAAAATAGAGTGTTTATACCATATAGAGTAATCTGCATATAAATACTTCAATATTGTAAATGGTGTAGAATAAATCCATGATTTTAAAAACATGTAAATGAAGAAGATCATTAGTTCGTATGAAATAAAGGTATTATAGTAAAGACATGTCCCGTGGGAAATAGTGACGATAATGGAAGCGATGATTTTAAAAATGATTTCTCATAAATATTTTGTAAAATTATTGAAAAAAATATTCTAAAAAATCATTCCAAAACTTTTTTAAAGAGGTCGCAATAATACTTTGAACAAATAATTTTTACAATAATTTAATTTAAAAAATAATATATACCTATGAAAAAAATACGGGATGTAAGACAAAAATATACAGAAGAATATTGAAAATCCTTTTTTGAAAATTTTAAGAAAATAAAAACTTTTTTACTTTGAAATAATTCATACAATAGTGTGAATATATTTTACTTTGGAAATCCATTAAAACATGAAAAGTAAGTCAAATCAAAAAGATGGTTCATAGTGGTAGGAAAAGCTATTCAGGCTGAAATGTATAAAAAGAGACACATTTTGCACGTTTATTTAAAATAAAAAATTAATTGTTAGGAAAAATTTAAAAGGACTAATTTTAAAAAATTTAATAGAAATTAAAAGTTAAAATAATTTTCCGTTAGATATTTTTAAAGTATAGAAAAAAAAATTTCTTAAAAAAAATTAAATAATATGGATATCTAAGAGAATGGTTCCCCACCAAAAAATAGAAATATGGTCTAATTCTCATATACATATTGTCTTGAAATATTTTAGTTCCAGATTGATGAAAAAAAACAATACATTAAAACTATAGAAATAAATGTAGGGGACTAAAATCAATAGTTTTTAAGAGATAAATATCATATAATTCAACCAAATAATATTAAAGCATTTTCAATCCTAACTAAAAGTGAGATTAATATATAAAGCCTTATAATTTTTGTAATTTTTTAATAAATGGAAATAAAAAGATAAAAAAATATTATTCAGTAAATAAAATTCATTAGATAAAGGTTTATGTAAAAATATATTCATGTTATAGTACCTATACTATATAAAATATAACTTGATGCAAAAATTGACACATGTCTCAAGGAATTGAAATTGATATCAATAACACTTACATATATTATATCACTTGAATCAAAAATTATTGAAGGAGAAACAATAAACAATAACTTTAATTACAGTCATTATATCTGGGATCATGTCATAATATTTTATATAGATATAATAAACACCACCTAATTTAAATAATTGTGTAATTAAAAATATGTCTCAAAGAATGATGTTTGAGCTGAGAAACCCTTACTTAGGACTACTGCTTACTTGGAAACACTATAAAATACATGTATACAAAATAATATTTATTAATATTTTATTTTATTTCTATATTTATATATATATATTTTGATAATTTTTTTGATAACTTATTTCTACACATTTATTCAAAATCTTTTATTGATATCAACTATTTAGGTGTTAGCCATTATGTTTCTCATGCATAATTTTAATTAAGTGGTTCTAGTTAATTAACCATGGTATTAATTTAAAAAACTAAAGGATTAAAATAATTTTATATATATCATATTTATAATTTAAATATTTTTTTAGAACCATCCATCTATCACATGGATGAAAAATTTGGTTTGTCGTTCATTGAGGCGGTTATCAACAAGTATATAGGAGAAACATTTGCATTTTTATAATGGATGAAAAAATATATTAGATAAAGGTTTAACCTTATAAAATAAAATTGATATAAAAAATATATTACTTATCCATTAAATTTATTCTTATGACCACCCATGTGAGATGGTAAATGAGAAAATGCATCTTTCTTGGAGGTAGTAATCCAATGATACACATGAAAGACAAATCCATTTTTCAACAGATGAGTGATTAATAAGGTAGATAATATATTATGTTTATAGAATCATAATTATGTCAAAAATATCATATATATTCATTATTTACATATTTAAAAACAACCATGTCTTGTGGGAATGAAAAATTAAAAAATATATTATTTTCCCATTAAATTTATTCTTATCGATATTTTCATTTACCATTAGATGGAAAAGAGGTTGGAAATAGTATTTCCATAAATATAATAAAATTTTATTAAATAAAATATAATTATTTAAATATATTAGTGCATTAAAAATATATTTTATTTAGGTTGAATAAGAAACAAACTTGAAAGAATTCGGTTAAGACTTTGACCTCCTCCTTAGACATCTTCCAATAGATTACACCTTAATCCTTCCGAAATTGAATTTTTTTAGACTAATACCTCTATAACTTGTTTCATTGTGTTTTAAGTGAATTTATTTAGATATTGGTTGATATAATATATATTTTTGTGTGTTTATAAGTGATTAGAGGAAGTTCCATTTTATAAATGAGCGGAGTGTAAACTTTTTAAATGTTATAAAATTTAAAATATAATAAATTTATTTTTGAGGAAAGTGGACCTAATTATTAGAGTTTTAAATATAAGATATTTTAAGGTCCAAATATACTAAAAAAAATTATATTTTTAAATGTTTTAGTGATATTTTAAATCTTTATCTATTAGTTAAATATATTAATTAACCCATTATCCCATTAACATGGTAAACAACTATTACCATTGTAACTATTTTTTCTGGATAAAAATGAAATGGATCTCCGTTTTCAATTGAAGACATGATAACACAAAATATTTAATGCATTTATATGATTAAATTTCTTTAATTGGAAAAAATAATTTTAATTTACATTCACAAAACACAGTGAAAATAATTATTATAAAAATACCATTGTTAATAAAAAATGATTTTCTAACCAATCATGTAAAATATCGATTACCATGAAATTAATTGGATTTTTTTTGATAAAATGGAATATATTTCACCTTTAAAAGAAATCAAAACTGAAGGCTACCTTCTAACATAATTAAAAAAATAAAATAACCGAAATAGATTTTATTTTGAAAGAAAAATTACTTAGATTTATAAAATGTAAAATATAGATTTATAAGTACAATATTATTTTTTAAACAATTATATTACATATTAAATATTTATTTTTTATATATAAAAAGATTCATCAAAATTCAATTCATTCTTTTATCATTATAATTTCATAAAAGTTATTGTATTTATAAAATCTATATTTTCATTATTCACCTAAAAATCATCCTTTTTTGAAAACTGTGAAAATTCACAAGACTATAATTTTAAAATTATGAGTTTAAAAACAAATAAAATTTCATTTTTAAAAAATATAAAAAGTTTTCTTTTATATTTTTCGTAAAAAAATGAAATATATAAAAAAATTTATAAAAAATGATCCATTTGAACTTCAAGTACTCAAAACTTATTCCCTATAAATTTATAATTAATTAAGTGTCAATTTATTAATTTATACAATTAATTACTTTAAAATATACCAATTTATAAAAATAAAATATATTTGAAAAATATTACTTTGATAAATACTCCCTTTTAACACCTAATGATTCTAATTGTATCATATTAAATATTAATTGTCTAATCAAAATATTTTTATCACTTAAAAAATAATACATTTAAAATATCATAGTTGATTACTATCTTTATATTTACTAAATTTTAATTGTAATATTTATATAAAATTTTTAGTCCGGTGTAGAGTGTAATGAAATCCATTGAAAAAATTATTATTTAAAAGAGAATTGCATATTGAAATCATACTATGTTGTAGTGATGGTCAATCTCTCCCACACCTCTTTTATTACTTTTGTTATTTATATCCTTTTTCTTCTTCCATCTTAAGGGAATTGGTTTTATTATTTAGAATATCATAAAATTATTCATTTTCCATGATACCTTGAAATGTCTTCTAATTTAGATAACTATTTGATTGTCTCAATTAGAAACACACATTTTCTTTCATCTTCCTCAATATAAATTCATTTACCACACAAAATATATTTTCTATATAAGTAATATATAAAATTTCTTATATTTCAAATGTTATAATTATTATCAATCAATAATAAACTAAAACCAATGGGGGGGGGGGGGCTCTAATTCTCTCTATAATTTTTTTTCTGTTAACTACTTATCTCCCATGGCATTCTAAAAATTACCTCCTTCTAATTTCCTCTAAGTTTATCCCTACCAAAATAGTTTCTATTTAATTTAGTTGGAAAATTTGAATAATTATTCTAAAATTAACTATTCAAAATCCATAAATATTCTATCACCATAAATTCATAAAAATAACCATTAAAAATATTATTGTAGTGTTGTAGTATTCCTTACAGTATGATAACCAATAAAAATAATTCAGAATAAGTTTCAACTTGAAATTTAATTCTCAGAGTACTTCACTATATAATCTTATTCAAGGAATCATAAATATTATATTATTAATCCATTCATTAATCAAAAACTAATTAGGGATATTTAAATTAATATTGATCAGTTACAATAATTCCTGATTTTATTTCTAGATGTATTTATTCTTGAATTTCTATATCATATGATTTCCCATTTTTCACTATGTGTAAAAAATTATATAAGAAAATGAATATAGTATATATAAAATTGTGGGAAATGGTTTATTAAATTACAAAATTAATTCCTTATGTATTAAATAATGTTTAATACTTATAAATATTTTATTTTCCTACTGTATAAAATCTTAAACATCCTCAAAATAACATACATATATACACATATGATATTTTAGACATTGTTAAATTTATTATAATAGAAAAAATAATTATATTTATGTAAGTTTTTTTAAAATTCTTATGTTATATATAATGTTTTTCCATTTCAACATTTCTTCTCAGGAAAGAAAAAATTTCCTACATAACTTCTAGAAAACAAACATATAAACTGGAATATCTTATTAATCTCATAAGATTATTAATTTAAAAGCATTCTCAATTACTATATAATATTCCTCGTGAAATTATAAAAATATCTTATGTATTTCAAAAGATCATCCCATTTTCTAATTTTTTGCTAAATCAAGAGAATTATATTACATATAATGTTCTTTTTCGGATTTCAAACTCCTCTATATAAAAAATTACATATATAAGAAACTATGAGGATGTTTCTAGTTTTTTTTGTTCTAAGTAAAAACTTGTGTATGAATATAGACATATAAATATTTTCTCATTTAACATATAATACTATGATTTATTAGAGTAATCTGAAAAGATATTCTAATATTCTTTAGTAATTCTCATACATTTCAAAAACGTTTTAAATAACATTGATAATTTTATAGTATTTATAAACTCATTTTCATTAATTATAAAGTATTTTGAAAATTTTAAAATACAATCATTGTTTGTTTCAAGATAATTCATTTCCACTTTTAATTATAAAATTATTTCTAACTTCTCAAATACATCACCTAAGAGATATTGTTCACTGATTCTACTAGTCTTCATGTTCAATATTCTTTAAATGGTTTTTTTAAAATTATGTGTAGCATTTATCTCATCAATCACAACTGAATCAATACATTTACAAACCCACTCATCAAAACTACTCAAAATTCTATAGCTAGTGATCCAACAATAAAATTATCACTTGTTATCATTATGTAAAGATCATATAAAAAATTAGTATTTTTGTGTGGGTTCTACAATAAATATGTTTACATAAGGCTTTTGAATTAGAGAAATCCATTTACCATTATTGCAGATAAAACCACTATACTATTCATTTTAATGTTCCTCTATCACCCAAAAAAATATTGGAATTGTTATTGGAAAAAATACAATCAAAATCCACTGGGATATTCAAACCCCCTATAGGTTTTTTTATCAATATCATAGACTAATTTAATAAATATAATGTCAATATGTTTTTAGTCTTTGTATTATTACCCACATAATTGATAATAAATAAAAAAGTTAATGTGTAAGGGAAAAATTTATTTCATCACTCTAACAACCTTGATTTTAGGAATAATATTTTCCCATTTTATTACACATTATTTGATCTCTCCTTGTATTCAGAGATATAACATGAGAGAAATAAAAACTAATTTTCTTGAGAGAAGGATTTCACCCACTCTTACATGAAAATTGTCTATAAATAAATCAAACCAACATGTACTTTAGAATTGATTGATGTACAAAATAATATTGACGAATATAAACAGAAAATTTAACCATTATCTATCCAAAATTTTGCAACAACTATGAATTCAATTCAAAGGGGATATAATAGAATATTTTTTAAGAATTTTTATAACCTCTACTCATTTTCTACCAACATATCAAAAATATTCCTATGAAATAATTTCTCTCCCCTTTTAATCTATTTTTCATTTTCACAATAAATCTTTAATAATGAGATATATCACATTCGAAAACAGATTTGGTAATGTGATCATCATACCTCAAACTTTAGCGTTTTCAAGTGCTATAATGAATTCTATATTTTATCATGAAAAATTAAAACCCTAAAAACTTTTTATTTATTTTAAATTCTCCATAATGGGTACTCTTTATATAATTTATCATGGCTAGTGTTTTTTTCATGAATGAATTTCAATAATAATATTTTGATACCAAATGAATTCTAAAGAGATGTAATCATGATAGCGACTAAAATTATTCACAATTAATGATATTTCATGGTGTATAGACAAAAAAACATTGAATTTTTTATCTCCCATAGTATATTACCATAAATTACTTATACAACATGTTTACACACACAAATTTGGGAATAAGTTGAGTCTTCATAATCTGTTTTGTGAGATTAAAGGAGAGAAGACTTATTTCACATCCTAAAAACACTTATTTTTTGCTCTAAATTTGGGAGACCTCATTATTTTATATTCATATTTGATTTTATAAATTTGAACATATTTTCTCAGTTTTATTTCATTTAATTTTTAACATTATTATTAGTAGGAATAATATTAATTACTTCAATAAAGAAAATATTTTTACTTTTTTGCTTTCTCCAAAATATTATCTAATTAAAAATGTAATGTTTGTATGGGTAAAAACTCTTTAGGAACAAGATTAACCTTATTTTTGTTTGATGAATCCATTTTTATAGTTTTAGTCTTGGAATTTAGAGTAAATGATGATTTCTATTTGTTCTTCAAAAAATCATTATGTCTAGGTATCCTTGACATATCCTTATTTTTTGTATGCCAAGATAGTTCAAAACATTCCCTGAAACTTTTCAACAACATTTAGGATACCAATTTTTGGAAACCTCTCATGATATTTTAATTATTATTCATAGATTTATTAGACGTAACTAATCATACAATTCATCTCTTAGATTGAATTTTTATTTGATTTAAACATAGTTCCTTTTTCAATCAAATTCATGGTTTTATTATATTAATCCATGATATACTATTAAATTTCATAGGAGAAGTATCTCTTCTTTTCACAGTGAGATATCATCTTCTCCTTTTACCTTAGGAGATATATTATCAACTCTTTTCTTCTATTTATACGTGAAGGAATTTTTTTTGTTCATTCCACATGCTTCACTTTATATTGGAATTTTCTTTTCTCATATATATATATACACACAATTATTGATTGGCATATACTAATGTTATAGTATAATAATGAATATTAGATAGGGAAAAAGTGATTAAAACCCTATTTTTGATTATTTCTATGCCACAAAATATGAAACTCAGTATAAAACAGAAATGAATAAATAATGTAAATGCATACCATTCAATAAATTTTCCTATAGTCCCCTTGATCATAGTTTGATATATTTTAGATAGAATACTAATCTAGAAAAATAATTCATCCATCCTTCAAATTCATCCATGAGCTCGTTGGATCTCTCATCATATGCGATGGATTCTTCTCCACCGATGGTGCACTATAACCTCAATATGAAAAGTAAGAATAAGAAGAGTGACTCAAGTTTATAAGTGTTTCTTAAATGCTTATGAATAACCACTCTCAAGATTCAATGACCTGATAATTATTTATATATGAAATTGAGTATTATCCTTAATTTCAACTTCATTTATTCATGTTTTGAAATGAATTAATGAATTCCATGGGCTGTTTATGAATATATGAATGAATCATATTCATTTACTCCCTATAATTAAATATAATATAATGAATAAATAGATTATATCCATGCAGTGAGATAAAACATACCAAAAAATAACACTATCATAGTTAGTGTAAAATGATTTACCAAATTTTGATAATATTAAAATACACAAACACACATGGATATAAGGAAAATAAACTTCAATATCCTATTATAAATAAATCCTAAACGACATTTTATTCATTTCACCTTATATTATATCGTATAAAATTACTTACTAAATCATATTCGAAAATCTTTTTTTATATCATCCAAAAAAAATCTGGGATGATATCATAAAACTTACCTTATATAACATCATATGCAATAGCTTGTGAATACCCTCTAATAAAAATTTTAATAAACAACAAAACACTTTTAGTGAATCTCTGTAAGTCAAAATAATTCCCTAATTATCCAAATAGAGAGTGTGATTCCATATGAATTTATAGCATTGGAAAAAAATATGTATCTCTAGATCCACGTGTGCAGGAAAGTATTGACCCGTAGATAACCATAATTGAAACACAAAGTATAAAGTGAACTAACAAGATCCTTATTAAAACCATCTATTTATATACCCCTTTCCATCAGTTTGCACCATATACAAACATGGTTTCTCTTATTTTACCACTTATCCATACATTGAGTGACTATGGGACACAAAACATATCAATACCATATAACTAAATCAAATGTTCTTGATTCATAGAGTGTATAGTGATGTAATAAATTAATACATCACATTTCATTTATCCTTATGAAAAACTTCCCCACATTTCCCTTATCCCAATATATATGAAATGTCTAGGTGTGACAACACACTCCAAAAATCCATCTCAATTGAGGTCCTAGATGTCATAATATTTATACATGAGGACAAATCTATAATATCCCAATATTTTCATACATTTATATTACATATTTTTATACTATTTTTCATTACATTATACAAACATATTCTTGGGGATCGTAATAGTTTAGTTCCATTAGAAACATGTAACACAAACTTCTATTCAGGTTAAAGATCTTCAATATTTATTATAATGATCATACAACCTAGTACACTTCATAGACATACACCACATAAATCCTCTATTCATTACATGAAGAAATGAAACATAAGAATGGTTTTTCTCAGAAGCTCAGTAAGGGTAACATAAAAGATATAAATCTATGACCATATGAAATAATAATATAAGTATAAGGATATCTGATAATGATCATAACTTATGAAGTATATACCCAACCTACCATATACAATAAACCTGAGACATGGAATAAATATTGGCATTTCATAATACATGAATCATAAGGGAATCAAATAAGATGATCCATGAGAGAATAACATTGGCATAAAACACATATTTTTTTTCATACAACTCTACTTATAACATTTTCAACATGAATGAATAGAAAAATGTTTATTCATTAAGTTGAGACTTGAAATCAGGCCCCCATATAAACCAATGGACATGCAACCAGGTCCACACCAAACATTATAGACATAAAATATAGGTCCATTCATAACATTTGGAACATATAATTGGGTTCACACATAACATTGTGAACATGTGATCATATTAATTCATAATATTATATACATGAAAGGGAGGTCCACACTTAACATCATTTTAGTCAATGTTAAATCCCAAAAATATAATATCAGACATTTTACCATACGGTCTTGGGTTCAATTTCTATTTTAGTCTGGTTTATATTATGAGATAAAAATTTTTACACAATGCCTTGGAGGGAGGTATAGGTCCTATCCATATCAGTTTATAATGTAACCACTATACATGGTTATAAAGTGACCACTGTCAAATTATAAAGATCCTACATATGTATTTCACATAGTCATAAAAAGTTATCCTATAGAACCCATTAAATGAAATTATTTTCATAAAATTTTCATCATAAGACAACCTTTCAATAAATAAACATATTTCTTAATCATTCCACCATTTCATCAAAACATAACCCATGGAAATAGAATATTTTTTCATGAGAATATTTTAATCATAAACATAAAATATTCATAGAATTAGTAAGTATGGAATCCTTGGATCATATCCTTAGTAAATCATAAGAAACCAAAAAAATATTTTCCTTAGATGAAAAATAAATTTGAAAGACTCTTGGAAAACTTATTGTGGATGACAGATTTATTTGAAAATAAATTTTTTAAATATATAAATTTTTTAAAATCATTTAATTTTAAAATAACCTTTAAAACATATAATGTAATCTTTTGAAAAATCACATAAATATATTTTTTAGGATAATATCATTTCTCTGAGAAATTATTATAATAATATAAAACACTTTAAAAATACTTTTCAATTTAAAATAATTTCGTTAAAATATAACCTTCCAATAATATTAATTATTTAGTTTTATTTAAAAATTAATTTTAAAACTTTTGAAGGATTTTTGAAATCACTGAGCGATATTGATAGCGAGAATTATTGTTTATACCATGCTTGGTAGAAATAATTATTCTTTTAACATTTTTTGTAAAATCATAACAAGAATTATTTTGAAAAAATCTTGAAGATTCATTTTATTTTTTTAAAATTCAAACATGGGTAAAAATTTCTTTTAAAAATTAAAATATAGTAATTAATTTTATAAAACATTTTTAGAAAACATGGTTTTGGAAGAAGTCAAATTTATGACTAAAAAGGGAAATAATGTTGAATTTTCCTAAAATCATTTTCTAGATTATTTAAAGTCTCCAAATGGGGAAAAAGGTATCATTACTTGATGATATCATGAAAAACCATTAGAGAATAATATTAATTATAATTAATGAGATTTTCATCATGATATTTCCAAATGTGATATGTAATCATAAACAATATCGATAAATAATGATAGTGTAACATAAAATATTTACCAATTCGGTAAAATTAAATCATAAAAATCATGAAATAATAACATAAAATGAAACATAAAATATTATGATGATGAATAAATTAATGATATTACATTTCTAAGGTCTGTATATACACCTTTCCAAATAATATATGGACATAACATAACATACGTATCAAAGAAGAAAAACCGAGACATAAATCCATTACTACTTTGGTAATGTTTTAATCATTAAACCCTTGAAAGAGAGATCCTAAAATTAATTTTTAATTCCAAATATTTCTATATATTAGATTAATTATATGTATTCTTATGATGTATACACATCACATTAAAAAATTCATGCTGAACATGGAATGTGTCTCACATACGTAAAAAGTTAGACGAGAATCCGATACCTTATGTCTTGACTTCTGTATTTATAACGACCCATACTTTACATACATTGTTAATACTTCGAAATTGAAGCACACTTATTACAACATATGACAAAACCACAAAGGACCGTATAGGTATAGTGTCTTTAGAAACTGGGAAACATAAACAACTGGTTCATAAATCTTCTACAGTGTCTCCCATTTATTTCATCATATCTAGGGTCCCTTTTAGCATATTCTACTTAATATCCATCTTCCTGACCTGGGGAAAAGAAAACATAAAAGGGTGAGCTCAAATGCTCAGCAAGGGCAAATAAAGGAAATAAAAATCATATCATATCTTTTTGAAAATCAAAACCTGCAAAAGAGATCATAATATCTTAACATGGAATAAATCATAGAAGTGAAAATGAGATCCCCATAATCATAACATAAAACTTGAAACTTTGTGGCATGCACACATAATCATGGAAATCATTTCTTGTTAGTCATGACTCATTGCCAAGACCATCTTAGTGGACAAAGTCCCTTTCTGAACCGAGTTCACTCCTCGTTTCAGTCCTGTATCACTGAACCGAAATAACCTTCCGTTCCAGCCATGTCTATCTCATGAGATATAAAATCATTACCCAATGCATTGGAGGGAGATATAGGTCCCACACATCTTATAATGAATCCTTTCCTATGTGTGCCACATAATCATAAAACATACATCATCGCATAACACATATAACAAAAATGGGATTCTTGAAACATCATGACATCATAAATCAATTCATATAAGATAAAGGAATTCATAAACATAATTCCATCACAACATAGTCAAACCAATGTAAAAATATGGATAGAAACAGAACCCTTTATTATCTTAGATGGAAAATAATTTTGATAAAACACTTGAATTGAATTCTTGAGGAAAATATCCTTTCTTATTCAAAAACATTTTTCCTTTCATAACATGTCATACAACTTTAAAATAAAAGAAGTTGATTAAAAATAAACTTGAAAACTTGTAAAGGAAGCTTCTTTTAAGTAATGTTTTAAAAATCCATTCATGCCGTATAAGTTAAAAAAAACATTCTTCGTACTTTTGTCGGAAAAGTCAAAAAGTACCTCGTACGGAAAAACGACAAAAGATTCCTTTCATATTCTTTAATAAAAACTCACCTAAGGGTAAAATTGGATTTAAACTATTTCAAGTGGATGGAAACAATATTACATATTGAGGGAACATGGATGTGGATGATAAAATACACCCCAGTAAATACTTACGAATAAACAATCTCAGATAAAAATGAGATTGTGATATTTCCCTTACCTTAGGTCCGATTTGCTTTGTTCGTGTCCGAAGCTCCTGTATAATGGTTTAAATAATGTTATTGACTTATTCCAGAATCATACATATTGATATGAGATCATATATGGTCATATTATTAGCTTCTTGTTAGTAATATGTCATTGTTACTTGTTACTCGGGTCTTTATAACTTTTTGTTCTTATGCGTGTTTTGTCGAATAAATTCTTATTCTTATCTTTAGGTTATAGATAATTCATTTCCAGAATGGTATTAGTGTAGTATATACCATATTCATTAATTCAATTCATTTATATAATCATTATGAAATGAAGATCATGTAGAACGAGTCGCATCACATCGTGGAGACGGTATTCCGTACGTACGCACGAGTGATGATATCGTTCCTATGATCGTGGAATTGTATTGGAGTATATATATATATTATTTCAGTATCAATATTACTTAATAATAATCATATATAGTTACTGATTACACCATTATACCCATCCTTGTAAGGTGATGGTGGAAAATAGATTACACCACGGCGTGGAGACGGTATTCCGTACGTACGCACGCGCGGTGATTTCATTTTTCCGTAGGATGGATAGAAGGTGAATTAGGGTTGTTTCATATTTATAATAACATATCAGTATGTAAGTAATACTGATGTTATTACTTTATCATGAAACAACTAAAGAAGAAGAAGTTGAAGAAGAAAGAAATTGAAAAGATCGGTAATGGATATTACCTCTTCTTTGGAACGCCTTTTTGAATCCTCCACTTAAGGAACTAAGATTGGTCTTTGGAGAAGACCAGGACCTCTAGGATTATTCTAGGGAAGTGGAGAAGGGAAAATGGCAGGGGTTGGCCGAGCTTGAGTGCTCAAATTGGTGTGAGGAGGAGGGGGAGGATGTTCCCTTTTATAAGGGAGGAGAGGGGCACCTTAGGAATATCTCAAAATATTATTTTATATTAAAGTCAAAATCGGTTTATAATGGTTCCAAAGGGTCTTATTTCGAAGCTAAAGTGGGGATGGGTCGAAATCCTATCAACCAATAGGATTTAGACAAGTTTAGGGTATTATTTTAACCTTATCAATTAGATTTAACTCTAAGTTAATTAATTTAACTTTTACCGTGTCTTTTTGTTTTCTTTCACTATATGGTTAATACACTTACTATAACATGCCAAAAGAACCCCAAATTATTTATTATTAATATATATATCCTTATCTAAGTCATTTGGCCGAACCTTAGATTTTTAGGAATAAAATAACAATTAATAATATAATATTTGATTTAAAAACTATTTTGTGTCAATTTTGACACTATTTGATATATGATTTTTGTGAAAGTCATAACAGAATTATATGTTCGAACCAAGTTGATTAAATCAATACTAATATATCATAGTAACCTAGAAAATTAGTGGAATTCATAAAAAGTCTCAAATTACATTTATTTTGGTATTTATATTATCAATTTTGTCAATATTTCATTAATAAGAATATTACTGCATCATCTTTGTGTCATAAATAAATTAAATTATTTGATGTCTAAAAATTACAAATAAAATACCATCATGTAGGAAATCTTTTTATCTTTCTAATGAATATTTAAAATTGAATTTATCTTATGTATAACCCCATATTAAAAATGATTTACTTATTAAACTTTGATTTTAACTACTTTAACCCTTCTTTAAATAAATTAATAATAAATGTCCTAATCTAATCCAAGTGGGCCTAAATGGTCATATTTTATTCCTAAGTTTGTTTTTGGTCGAATTACACTTGTCCACTAGAATTAGGACATGTGTTAGGGTAATATTAATATCATATTTACCCTTAGTTACCCTATTTACTATTAACCGCGGTAAAAAAAAGTAAAAAGTTACTATTCACCAAAAAATTATTTTCATCTCATTGAACCACATTTTAGTCCTTGATATTAACCGTGTCTCTCGGATTTTCGAAATTCCAATCACAGAAGCGGTAAAATTAAGTTTTATGCAAAATTCAGTTTTTAACCTACCACTTAGTGGTTTCACTATTCATCAAAAATTGAAAGTTTTCAGAAAAATACCAAAATTTCACCCTAGGCTAATTTCGATATTCTGAGTCCAAAAATGAAGTCCATTTTGAAAAATAAAATTTATAAAATTTCAAAAAGTGGTTATTACTATTCATAACGGCTAGTTTTAATAGCATATTGTTGTTTAGTGAAACTCGGTATTGCGTACGACGCAAGCTATCGAGGAAGGTCGCGATTGCGTGTAAAGCAAGCCAAACAAGTGTTGTGTAGAAAAAGATTCCTTTGATGATTTATATTACATAAAAGTCTCGGGTGTTACATTCTACCCCCCTTAAAAAGAATTTCGCCCTCGAAATTCGTCACTTTGCAACAAACAAATGAGGATACTTCTCCCTCATCATATCCTCAAGCTCCCATGTAGCTTCTTCAAGTTGGTGGTTCCTCCATAAAACTTTCACCAAGCGAGTGGTCTTGTTTCGTAGGACTTTTTCGCTACGATCCAGAATCTCTATCGGCTGTTCTTCATAAGAAAGATCTTGCTCCAGCGGTACAACTTCTGAGCTGAGTACATGTGAGGGATCTGGTATGTACTTTCTCAGGAGAGATACATGGAACACATCGTGAACTTGAGAGAGATTCGGAGGAAGAGCCAATCGGTAAGCTACCTTCCCAACACGATCCAGTATTTCAAAAGGACCGATATATCTAGGGCTCAACTTCCCCTTCTTTCCAAATCTCATAACCCTCTTCCAGGGAGATATTCGTAAGAACACTTTATCACCCACTTCAAACTCTAGGTCTTTTCTTCGGTTGTCGGCATAACTTTTCTGTCGACTCTGAGCTGCTCTTATGTGTTGTTGAATAGATCTGACCTTTTCTGCCATTTCATCAACGAGATCAGGTCCTAATAGCTTTCTTTCCCCAACTTCATCCCAGCAAGTTGGAGTCCTGCATTTCTTTCCATAGAGAGCTTCATAAGGAGCCATCTGAATACTGGAGTGAAAGCTATTATTATAAGAAAATTCCACCAAAGGTAGGTGTTGATCCCAACCTCCTTTGAAATCCATAGAGCAAGCTCTCAACATATCTTCTAGGGTTTGAATTGTTCTCTCAGACTGACCGTCTGTCTGGGGATGATAAGTAGTGCTGAAACTCAACTCTGTATCCAGAGTATGCTGAAGACTTCGCCAGAACTTCGAGGTAAATCTCGGATCTCGATCAGATATAATAGAAAGTGGTACTCCATGCAATCTTACCACTTCCTTTACATATATCCTGGCAAGCTGATCTAGAGAGAAATCCTCTCTAATAGCAATGAAGTGTGCAGACTTTGTAAGACGATCAACTATGACCCAGATAGCATTATTGCCTTTGGATGTTTTAGGAAGTCCTGTGACAAAGTCCATAGTGATGTTTTCCCATTTCCATTCGGGTATGGGTAATGGTTGTAACATCCCCTTAGACTTCTGTCTCTCAGCTTTAACTTGTTGACAAACCAAGCATCGAGAGACATATTCAGCAACATCTCTTTTCATGCCATCCCACCAGAAGTACTCTTTCAGGTCCCTATACATCTTCGTGCTTCCAGGATGAATAGAGAATGAAGAACTATGAGCCTCATCCAGCAGCTCTTTTTTTAATTCGGGGATGGGAGGAACACAAACCCGATTCCTGAACTTTATTATCCCATCACAATCAAGGTTGAATTCAGGAACATTTCTCACCTTCTTTTGTAACTCGACATCTTCTTTCTGTGCCTCTTTAATCTTCACATGTATAGATGGTTGAACATTCATTTGAGAAAGATAAGATTTTTCCCCTTCCATTATAATTCCAAGATCCATCCTTTGTAAATCCATAAATATTGGATCTTTTGTGATCCTCATCATGGATAAACTAGCATGGTCTTGTCGACTTAATGCATCTGCCACCTTGTTTGCTTTCCCAGGGTGGTAATGGATTGAGCAGTCATAATCCTTAATCAGTTCCAACCATCTTCTTTGGCGCATATTCAGCTCCTTTTGTGTGAAAATATACTTTAAACTTTTATGATCAGTATAAATATCACACCTTTCACCATAAAGGTAATGCCTCCAAATCTTTAATGCAAAGATTACCGCAGCCAACTCCAAATCATGTGTTGGGTAATTTTGCTCATGGATTTTCAACTGTCGTGAGGCATAAGCTATCACCATATCATTTTGCATAAGAACACACCCCAATCCCTTCTTGGATGCATCACTGTAGATCACAAACCTTTCTCCACTACAAGGCAGTGTGAGCACAGGTGCACTGGATAACCTTCTTTTCAACTCCTTGAAATTCTCTTCACATTCCTCTGTCCAGACAAACTTAACTCCTTTCCGAGTCAACTTGGTGAGTGGATTAGATAATCGTGAAAAATCTTTTACAAAACGTCGATAATATCCAGCCAAACCAAGAAAACTTCGAATCTCAGTTACTGTTGTTGGTCTCGACCATCTTTCGATAACCTCTGTTTTTGCTGGATCCACAGATATCCCCTCTTTTGAGATTATATGACCCAAAAATGCAACTTTTTGAAGCCAAAATTCACACTTGGTAAATTTGGCATAAAGCTTCTCTTTTCTCAGGGTCTTCAATATAATTCTCAAGTGATCTTCATGCTCTTCCTTGCTCTTTGAATAGACAAGAATATCGTCTATAAAGACTACCACAAATTGATCAAGATAGTCTCTAAAGACTCTATTCATTAGATCCATGAAGATAGCAGGGGCATTAGTAAGACCAAATGGCATCACTATAAATTCATAGTGTCCATACCTTGTACGGAAAGCCGTCTTTGGTATATCCTCCCTTTTGACCCTTAATTGATGATACCCTGAACGAAGATCAATCTTGGAAAAGTATTGAGCTCCGCGTAGTTGGTCAAATAAGTCATCAATGCGTGGGAGAGGATATTTGTTCTTGATAGTGATCTTGTTAAGTTCTCTATAATCAATGCAGAGTCTCATTGATCCATCTTTCTTCTTAACAAATAGAACAGGTGCTCCCCAAGGTGACGCACTAGGGCGTATGAATCCCTTATCAATATTCTCTTGGAGTTGCTTCTTCAATTCCTGCAACTCAATTGGGGCCATTCTATAAGGTGTCTTTGAAATAGGCAAAGCACCCGGTACGAGTTCTATTGAAAACTCAACTTCACGATTTGGTGGAAGACCCGGTAATTCCTCCGGAAAGACATCATCAAACTCCTGTACAATGGGCATATTCTTAATCGTGAGTTTCTCACCAACTATTTGAGATAAATAACCTTCATTTAGTGGAATCAATACCCATAAGATGGAAGAAATTTCCACTGGAAGGTTATGTTCATCCTTGCATTGATAGACGATCGTAGGTTGATCTGGAATATGAAATGTGACTTCCCTTCTTTGGCAATTGATATGAGCTCCATGTAGAGAAAGCCAATCCATGCCAAGAATCACATCAAATTCCACTAAAGGAAGGATCACAAGATTTGCAGGAAGCACTTTCCCACAAACTTCGATCGGAGAAGAATTATAAACTTCTGATGCGATTGATGTGCCATTAGGTGTTGTCACAGCTAACTCAACATCTAATTGTTGAGGTAATACGGTGATACCCTTAGAAAATTTTTCAGAAATAAAAGAGTGGGTGGATCCAGAATCAAATAAAACATTTGCTACTTTAGAGTGGATGGTAAGTGTACCTTTCACCACATCGTTATCGTACTCCACATCGCTGATAGAAATTGCATGTGACTTTCCTTTGTCTTTAGCTTTAAGAGTTTGTTGACGTCGACCATCATCATCAACCCTTGGATTTGGGCATTGATTGGCATAATCCCCCATCTCCTTGCACTTGAAACATTGAAGTGTAGCAGGTTCATTCTGTGTATCCCTTCCTTTGTTTGCATCATTAGACATCTTCTTCCCATTATCACGGCATTCAAATGCCCGATGACCTTCCTTTCCACATTTAAAACATTTACTTGTCCCTTTAAGACAACTCCCTCCATGTTTCTTTCCACACTTTGAGCATAAGGGAAAGTTCATCTTCTTTTCCGTGTGCTCTTTAGATTTTTCTTTGAATTCCATCTTCCTCTTCTTATCAAACCCATGTGACTGATGGGTTACTCCAATCTCCATCTCGACTTTGAGAGCACATCGAACGATTTACTCGTAGCTATTGAAGTCCCTTATGGATAACGCCCTTCGAAGACTTGGTTTTAAGCCACTAAAGAATCGATCGATCTTACTCTCAGGTTGGATAATAATACCAGAAGCGTACCTTGCAAGTCTGGTAAAATTTGCTTCATAGGTACCAACAGATTCATCATCCCTTTGCTTCAGTTCAAGGAACTCTTTCTCCATCTTTGTTCGGAGAATACGAGGGAAGTACTTATTGAAAAATAAGTTCTTGAACTCGTCCCATTCCATAGACTCAATTTCATCCCTTTGCCTTGTATTCTTAACAAGATTCCACCATTGATCATCATCTCCTTCCAAACGATACACTGCTAGGATGACTTTATCATGCTCAGAACATTGAAGAACTGAAAATATCTTTTCAGTAGTACTAATCCATTGTTCAGCAACTAATGGATCAGTAGACCCGCTGAAAGATGGTGGACGCTGCCTCATGAAGGATTCAACAGAATGTTGCTCCCTCCTTTGTTCGTTTGGAAATCCTGCATGATTCATAGCTTGAGAAAGTTGTGTGAGCATGGCTACAAGATTTTGCATTCCAGCTCCCATATCGTTTGGTTGCTCAGGGGGACAATCATTGCATTGCCCATCGCATTCCGCATTAACACGGTTCCTTCGGGTTCCAGCCATTGACTAAAACCAAGAAGAATAGTGTGAGCAACACTAATTATAATAGGAAACCACATAATTCAAGAATAAAATTTTCATGCTTATGGTCTTATCCTAGGTTATTCATGGCCATTTCTAAGATTGTGTTCTATGCTTAGACTTATCCTTAGGGTTCTTACTAAGGCTTTCACATCCTAGTTTCCAAAGGTTGACTATACCTTTCCTCTGATACCAACTATAACGACCCATACTTTACATACATTGTTAATACTTCGAAATTGAAGCACACTTATTACAACATATGACAAAACCACAAAGGACCGTATAGGTATAGTGTCTTTAGAAACTGGGAAACATAAACAACTGGTTCATAAATCTTCTACAGTGTCTCCCATTTATTTCATCATATCTAGGGTCCCTTTTAGCATATTCTACTTAATATCCATCTTCCTGACCTGGGGAAAAGAAAACATAAAAGGGTGAGCTCAAATGCTCAGCAAGGGCAAATAAAGGAAATAAAAATCATATCATATCTTTTTGAAAATCAAAACCTGCAAAAGAGATCATAATATCTTAACATGGAATAAATCATAGAAGTGAAAATGAGATCCCCATAATCATAACATAAAACTTGAAACTTTGTGGCATGCACACATAATCATGGAAATCATTTCTTGTTAGTCATGACTCATTGCCAAGACCATCTTAGTGGACAAAGTCCCTTTCTGAACCGAGTTCACTCCTCGTTTCAGTCCTGTATCACTGAACCGAAATAACCTTCCGTTCCAGCCATGTCTATCTCATGAGATATAAAATCATTACCCAATGCATTGGAGGGAGATATAGGTCCCACCCATCTTATAATGAATCCTTTCCTATGTGTGCCACATAATCATAAAACATACATCATCGCATAACACATATAACAAAAATGGGATTCTTGAAACATCATGACATCATAAATCAATTCATATAAGATAAAGGAATTCATAAACATAATTCCATCACAACATAGTCAAACCAATGTAAAAATATGGATAGAAACAGAACCCTTTATTATCTTAGATGGAAAATAATTTTGATAAAACACTTGAATGGAATTCTTGAGGAAAATATCCTTTCTTCTTCAAAAACATTTTTCCTTTAATAACATGTCATACAACTTTAAAATAAAATAAGTTGATTAAAAATAAACTTGAAAACTTGTAAAGGAAGCTTCTTTTAAGTAATGTTTTAAAAATCCATTCATGCCGTATAAGTTAAAAAAAACATTCTTCGTACTTTTGTCGGAAAAGTCAAAAAGTACCTCGTACGGAAAAACGACAAAAGATTCCTTTCATATTCTTTAATAAAAACTCACCTAAGGGTAAAATTGGATTTAAACTATTTCAAGTGGATGGAAACAATATTACATATTGAGGGAACATGGATGTGGATGATAAAATACACCCCAGTAAATACTTACGAATAAACAATCTCAGATAAAAATGAGATTGTGATATTTCCCTTACCTTAGGTCCGATTTGCTTTGTTCGTGTCCGAAGCTCCTGTATAATGGTTTAAATAATGTTATTGACTTATTCCAGAATCATACATATTGATATGAGATCATATATGGTCATATTATTAGCTTCTTGTTAGTAATATGTCATTGTTACTTGTTACTCGGGTCTTTATAACTTTTTGTTCTTATGCGTGTTTTGTCGAATAAATTCTTATTATTATCTTTAGGTTATAGATAATTAATTTCCAGAATGGTATTAGTGTAGTATATACCATATTCATTCATTCAATTCATTTATATAATCATTATGAAATGAAGATCATGTAGAACGAGTCGCATCACATCGTGGAGACGGTATTCCGTACGTACGCACGAGTGATGATATCGTTCCTATGATCGTGGAATTGTATTGGAGTATATATATATATTATTTCAGTATCAATATTACTTAATAATAATCATATATAGTTACTGATTACACCATTATACCCATCCTTGTAAGGTGATGGTGGAAAATAGATTACACCACGGCGTGGAGACGGTATTCCGTACGTACGCACGCGCGGTGATTTCATTTTTCCGTAGGATGGATAGAAGGTGAATTAGGGTTGTTTCATATTTATAATAACATATCAGTATGTAAGTAATACTGATGTTATTACTTTATCATGAAACAACTAAAGAAGAAGAAGTTGAAGAAGAAAGAAATTGAAAAGATCGGTAATGGATATTACCTCTTCTTTGGAACGCCTTTTTGAATCCTCCACTTAAGGAACTAAGATTGGTCTTTGGAGAAGACCAGGACCTCTAGGATTATTCTAGGGAAGTGGAGAAGGGAAAATGGCAGGGGTTGGCCGAGCTTGAGTGCTCAAATTGGTGTGAGGAGGAGGGGGAGGATGTTCCCTTTTATAAGGGAGGAGAGGGGCACCTTAGGAATATCTCAAAATATTATTTTATATTAAAGTCAAAATCGGTTTATAATGGTTCCAAAGGGTCTTATTTCGAAGCTAAAGTGGGGATGGGTCGAAATCCTATCAACCAATAGGATTTAGACAAGTTTAGGGTATTATTTTAACCTTATCAATTAGATTTAACTCTAAGTTAATTAATTTAACTTTTACCGTGTCTTTTTGTTTTCTTTCACTATATGGTTAATACACTTACTATAACATGCCAAACGAACCCCAAATTATTTATTATTAATATATATATCCTTATATAAGTCATTTGGCCGAACCTTAGATTTTTAGGAATAAAATAACAATTAATAATATAATATTTGATTTAAAAACTATTTTGTGTCAATTTTGACACTATTTGATATATGATTTTTGTGAAAGTCATAACAGAATTATATGTTCGAACCAAGTTGATTACATCAATACTAATATATCATAGTAACCTAGAAAATTAGTGGAATTCATAAAAAGTCTCAAATTACATTTATTTTGGTATTTATATTATCAATTTTGTCAATATTTCATTAATAAGAATATTACTGCATCATCTTTGTGTCATAAATAAATTAAATTATTTGATGTCTAAAAATTACAAATAAAATACCATCATGTAGGAAATCTTTTTAGATTTCTAATGAATATTTAAAATTGAATTTATCTTATGTATAACCCCATATTAAAAATGATTTACTTATTAAACTTTGATTTTAACTACTTTAACCCTTCTTTAAATAAATTAATAATAAATGTCCTAATCTAATCCAAGTGGGCCTAAATGGTCATATTTTATTCCTAAGTTTGTTTTTGGTCGAATTACACTTGTCCACTAGAATTAGGACATGTGTTAGGGTAATATTAATATCATATTTACCCTTAGTTACCCTATTTACTATTAACCGCGGTAAAAAAAAGTAAAAAGTTACTATTCACCAAAAAATTATTTTCATCTCATTGAACCACATTTTAGTACTTGATATTAACCGTGTCTCTCGGATTTTCGAAATTCCAATCACAGAAGCGGTAAAATTAAGTTTTATGCAAAATTCAGTTTTTAACCTACCACTTAGTGGTTTCACTATTCATCAAAAATTGAAAGTTTTCAGAAAAATACCAAAATTTCACCCTAGGCTAATTTCGATATTCTGAGTCCAAAAATGAAGTCCATTTTGAAAAATAAAATTTATAAAATTTCAAAAAGTGGTTATTACTATTCATAACGGCTAGTTTTAATAGCATATTGTTGTTTAGTGAAACTCGGTATTGCGTACGACGCAAGCTATCGAGGAAGGTCGCGATTGCGTGTAAAGCAAGCCAAGCAAGTGTTGTGTAGAAAAATATTCCTTTGATGATTTATATTACATAAAAGTCTCGGGTGTTACAGTAATACTCCTTAAAAACTCATGTATAATAAATATATATTTATTATACATCTATTTCATAACAATGTTCATAAATATAATACCATATATGATTTTATTATTACAATTAAATACCCTTTAATTAATAATTCAAAGTTAATGTTATGTTTAGACTCATAACCACTTTGTCTTTTGAATATGATTTCATTTGTTATTTTTTTGGTCCTCATACATTGATCATGGTTCATTAATATCAAAAATTTTATTCTTGATATAAATATAATATAAATTATATAAAAATTATTATATTATAATCCATAAAATTTAGTGATAGAAAATGAAATACATTGTTCATAGAGACAATAGGCCGTATGCACGCATGAATGATACTTTTTTTAATATTACTATCGGTTTGAAAGAAATAAAAGAAAATTATATATAGAATAATTATATAATCATTTTTATTTTATATATATTACATATTTTTATCTAACACATCCTTAATAAATTCCATGTAATGTGTGAACGAATTACAACACTTCACATAGCGGTAGTTCGTTGTATACTTGGGGGACATTATTATATTAACTCAAAATATAAATGAATAATTTATGTTTGATATAATTATTATAGATTCATAATAACATCATAAATAAATAATAAATCCATCATTAATACCAACCATGATAGGTAGTAATGAAAAATCTAAGGACATTAGTTCAAGAGCTGGTAGTTCTCCGTATAGACGAACACTAATTTTATAAGATAATTGATGTTATTTGAGATGTTTTTAATTCATTAACATAAAAAAATATAAATATAGTTAGGATTCTATATTAATTATAATATCATTGTATAATAATAATTTAAGGGGGTGGAGTATAAATAAAACAAAACCCTTCATTGATGGATGTTGCCTATTAATCAAGTTTCCTCATTAGGTTTTCACTTAAATCCATCATAGAATGGATGTATTTCAATATAAAGGATTAGAGTTTATGATTAGGTAATTTGGAATGTTATTTTTTATGGTTTTTGTTGATAAAAATATACTTATACATCTGAACAATTGAGGTTAGTGAGGGCATTTTTATAATTGAGGAGAAGTGATATTTTTTGTAAATACCCAAAAACACTCACTATTGGGAGGTCAATATTACATCATGTCACTCAAAAATTGAATAATAATAGAGGGTTGGAATAATTTTTATAATACAGAATTCCACCATAGAAAAATAAACACGTTTTTATTGTGTAATTCCTTAGTTTTTAAGTTAAATCAATTTTATCCTTATAGTTTTTACCGAGGAAACTTGTATATTTTTATTTACCTAGGTTATTTATCCTTTAAGACAAAGATTAAATATTTATTTATTAGTTAATCTAGAAAAATTTATTCTAAATTTTAAATCTAATAAATTAAATAAAAAACTAATTTATGTGATTAAAATTTATTTTTATCCACACATGTAATGCACAAAACCCCAATATAACCTTAATCACTATAATTAATTTTAACTATATTCATTAATAATTATGGTAAAAAATAATTTTACCTAATTAGCTAATTTAAATTATTATTATTACAAATATAGAATCTATTTCCCAAAATTTCATTCACATAAAAGGAAAAAATTAAATTAATCTCACAGAACTAATGATATTGTGGGGTTTTGAAGAAAAAATGTTTAATGTTTTACAATGTTTTATATCTAATTTTCAAACTAAATATATCCAAATGCACTAAATTTTACTAATATATGAATAATTAAAAAATTATACTTTAAAAGCAATTTAAAATATAATTTAACTTTATAAATTATTTAAAAGAAATCACATTTTTCAATTAACATTAAATAACTATTCACAAAAAGTGAAATATTCAGAAAGATCTCAAAAATTAAACTTAATATAATTTTAACATTATGAATTCAAAAAAATTATTTTATTTTATGAAATTAATTTTGTAAAATATTCTAAAATATATTTTATAAAAAAATAATTTTTTTTAGAAAATAATACTTTCAAATCATATAAAGACTTTACCAAAAAATGATGTTAATTTTTTTATTATGTTTATTTTTTATTAAACAATTATAATTAGTAATTTATAATTCATAATTACTATTAAAATAACTATTTTTAATGGGTAGGTTATAATATTCATATTTAAATAACTATATTAATAATATTTATTTCTTTTTTTAGAACTCAGCGTTTCATGTAATGCTAGCTAAGCTAGTGTTCATTGTAGCTCAATATTAACATGTTGTTTAATTTAACATAACAAATCAATGAAATTTATAGTATTTGAAAAAAATAATTCATGAAAACTCAGATTATTACATTATTCCCCCTTAAAATGAATTTCATCCTTAAAATTCATCATTTTTATACAAACAAATGAGGATACTTCTTCGCCATCATACCTTCAAGATTCAACATAACATCCTCAAACTGGTGGTTTTGAAATAAAACTTCTACTAGGTGAGTGGTCTTGTTTCATATAATATTATCTGTATGATTCATAACCACTATTGGAAATTCATCATAAGAAATATCATTCTCTAGCGATACAAACATTGAGTTTAGTACATTTGATGAATCTGGTATGTACTTATATAGGAGTGATACATAGATCACATCATCAACCTAGGATAGTTTCGGTGGACCTTAAAAATGATGAGCTATTGTCCGAGGAAAATCAAATAATTTAATAGGAATGATATACATAGGGCATAGTTTTCACTCCTTTATTCCATAAGGAAATGTTTAGAAATACTTTCTCACCATAATCAAACTCTAGATATAATCAATGAATATTTTCATAAAATCTATATAAATTTATACAATCCCAACATTTTTCTGAATGGATTTAGCCTTCTCTTCCATCTCACATTTTTCACAGGTTTCAATAACTTTCTTTCTTCAACATCATTATAGTATGTTGGAGTTTTACTCTTCCAAACATAAAGGGGTTTATAAATATCCATATGAATTCTCCTGTCACATCCATTATTGTATGACGCATTTTCTCTAGGAAGGTGTTTATCCCAACCACCTTTTTAATCCATAAAAGAATATCATAGAGTATCCTTTAATCATATTTCCATAGGTTGTGACAGAATTCATCCTTAAATAACTTTGTCACTATATATAATACCAAAGGGTTTCATTTCTATAAATATCTCTTAAAATATTCTGAATCATCATAAAATCTCATTACATAATACTACAAAGGGGGTGTTAAAAACTCTAAAATTATTATCATACATAAACTCAAAAAACAATTTTGGTATCCACAACACATAAGTTAATCATACCCAGTGACAAATATTCTTCCAAAATACAATTCACCATTATTTCTTTAAATAACATCTTATCCCGTAAAAAAACATTTTCAAAGAATATTGGGTTCATCCATGTACCAATAGAATATAAAATGTGATTTTCTTATTCCAGAATCCATGTAGAGGGAGATAATCACTTGAAATTTAACTAAAGGACAATAAATAATATTTTTATAGGTCTCATTCATTCAAAATCAAACATAAAATTCTCAACTAACTAGGAAAGGATATCCATTACCTAATTATCATGATTCACTCCATACATTGTGATTTCATAATCTATCCCTTTTTAATTTTTCCTCAATGGTTGTTGTGGCTTATCATCCACATTATCCCTTGGACTAAGTAATTGTTTTTCACAATTCCCAAACACATTGAACATGAAACTATGATGTATGGGTGGTGAATTCTATTAAGACCTCTCTTCAGTCATTTCATTTACAAAACTATTTACATCAGTTATACATTATTTTTTGTGACAAATAAGATTCCCACACTTGAAAAACCTTCTAATTCCATTTATGAAATCACATAATTTCTCCTTCCAATAGTTTTGTAAAGTAGGAGTTTGAAAATTTTCTTCCCTCCATGTGACATATCATTTGACTTTACCTAGAACACCAAATTCTTTTTCTTATCACTATAACTTAGAGGATTTATAGCTTCCATTTCAACTTTCTCTGCACATTGAATGATTTATTCATTACCTTAAAAGTACCTATGTCTAATTCCTTTCAATGACTTGGTATCATTCCATTGAATAATCAATCAACCTTAGTTTTACTCTAATTTATAATACCTAAATATTACCTAGAATGGATTTTAAAATTTCATCTATAGGAACCAATAGATTCATTATTATTCTATATAAGCTCTTGGTATTAATTCTCCATTTTTTATGAAGAATAAAAATAATGTAAATAAAAAAAAAATAATCTTTAAAACTCATACCACTTAATGAAGTCAATTTATTAACATTTAATAACATTGTTAATATTATTTAATCATTTATCTGCCTCACCGTCTAGATAGTAGAAATCAAGAAGCACTTTTTCATGCTCAAAATAATGAAGAACATAAAATATATTTTAGTTATTTTTATCCACTAATAAAAAACTAAAATATCAGTGTAACCAATAAGATAATATGGGAATTGACTCAATAAGGACTCAACATATCTTTTTTACCTTCATTCTCTAATATGGATGTTCACTATGATTTATATCTTGTGAAAATTGTTTTAGCATAGAAATGATGTTTTTCATTCCTTCTCCCATAAAATTAAATTTATCAGAAGGGAAATCAATTCATTTAAAGATATATTCCTCATTAACATGATTCATTCTGGTTCCAACCACTTACTATGACAATAAATAATAGTTTGATAATCAGTAATCATAATGGAAAATCATATAGCTGGAAAAATCAATTTGGAGGTCTAAATAAAGACACATTATTTTTAATCTATGTATCCTTATTTTTATCCTATTTCAACATTTAACATCATTTATTGTTATCTTTCATGGTGGTATGTAATGAATTTTTTAATTTTCAATACATAACTGTCAGGAGTCTCAAACTAGGTGTGTTACACAGCCCATTATCGTGTGCTAATTTCTGATCGAGTGTAGCTCAATACAATGTTTTCTGGGTTATTACACCAAGGTTAATTTTCTCTAGATTCACATCCATGGGTAGTATCAAAAAAATGATGCAATTTAATGGAAACCACTCACTAGACCCTTTACAAAAATTCCAATATATAATCCTATACATAAACGCATCTTTATACTTATCCTTGGAGACATTGCTATACATATCGATACAAATATCCCTATAGAACTAGATAAACTTATCTTATCCTATTTTCCAAATGTTACCTAAATATTTTATCAGATACCAACTTTAGTGATCAAGAATTCTCAAACATTGATATGTCCTCTTTTTATATGAATATTCAATACATTTCACAAACACATGCATGGGGACTATATCCTATGAAGTTTTTTTCCCAATGTATCATTGGTTATATAAATGAGAAATGGAATAAATATTGGAATTTTATAATACATGAATCATTAGGGAATAAAAGAACATAATCCATGATTGAATTATATTTAAATAAAACATACAATTATGGAATACACATATGCGTATAACATTGTGAACATGTAAGAATAGAGATAGGTTAACCCATTATGATAAGAAGAGGAAATTAGGACCTCACAAAAGCCTATGAACATACAAATAGGTCCAAAAATAAAATTATATAAATTAAAGATATACCTATGCATAACATTTTCAACATGTATTAAGGTTCATGAATAACATTGTAAACATGTAATCAGATTTATGAATAACATTTTGGACAGGAAAAAAAGGTCCACATATAAAATCATAACATTCAAGGTTATATCCCAATAATAGCATAGTAAACAGACTAAACCTGGTTTATTCTCCATTCTAGTCTGGTTTATATTAAGAGACATTATTCTTTACCTAATGCATTAGAGGGAGATATAGGTCCCACCCTTCTTAGGTTATAAAATAACCACCATCATTGGTTATAATGTTACCACCATCACATAATGATAATCATTCATATGTTTGATAGAGAACCATAAAACAATCATCAAATCAAAACCCAAAAAATGAAATGGGTTTTATAAACATTTTTTCATAACATAACCTATGAAAAATAAATAAGTTTCATAATAATTGCATTATTTTATCAATGCATATCCAATGGAAAAAGAAAAAGGTTTCATAAGAATAATCTTCATAAACATAAAACATTCAGGGAAATAACAAGAGTGCTATTCTGGGATTATATCCCCAGTAAAGTATAGTAACCTCAAATAATGGCCTCATATATGGAAAATAATTTTGAAAGAATAGTTGGAACATTTCTTCTAAAAAACATATTTTCTTTGAACACAAAATTTTAAAACACAAAATTTTATAAAAATATATTTATTTTAAAATAACCTTGAAAACATATAATGTAATATTATAAAATTAATTTAAAACATTTCTTGAAAAAAGTATCCTTTCCTCTTTGAAAATTTGTTTTTAAAACATGAAAAAATTTAAAAATTCTTTTTAATTTAAAATCATTTATTTAAAATCAGATATTTCCCAAATATTATGGTTAAAATTTTATCTTAAAATAATGTTAAAACATTTTAATTAATTTTTGAAATAATTTATTGGTCATGAAAGTGGGAGATACTATCATGTCATGTATTCTAAAAATGAATATTATTTTCACATATTCTGTAAAATCCAAATGGGAATTTTTTTTAAAAACATCATAAAGATTATTATAATTTTTTTACAAAATACTCATTAATGGTTAAAAATAATTTTAAAAATAAAAAGAGAGTAACAAAAAGGTATATTTTTTTATAAAATATGGTTTTTGAAAGAATATAGATTTATGATCAAAGAGAGAAATAATGTTGGATTTTATTAAACACATTTTCTTAATTTTTTAAAGTACCAAAGAGTATAAAAAATACCATTAAATGAATATATCCTCAATAACCATAGGAGAAAAAGATTCATGATAATTATTTATAGGTTTATCATAATATTTCAAAATTGGATACCCAATCATAAACAATCCAAATATATGACTAGATTGTAACATAAAATCATTAAATCTTTGGTTACATTGAATAATTATCCCCATGAAATAATAACATAAAATGAAACATAAAATTTTATGAGGATGAATAAATTAATGATATTACATTTCAAAAGGCTTTATATAATCCTATATAAATAATATAGTTGAATAACATAACATATGTCCCAATTAAAAGAAATTGAGACAAAAATTCCCTACCGCATTGGTAGAATTTAAAGTATAATTCCTATTAATGGTGAATACTAAAATGTATATTTAAATCTCAATATTTATCATTATAATAATTATAAAATACATTCAGGGGTTTTATACACACCACATAAAATAAATAGGTTCTTAACATGGAATGTGACTAATAGATGTAAAAAAAATGAAAGGTGTGAATTCCTTAAAATAAGTTTTTAATTTCTTAGTACTAATTCTAAAATTGTTTATAATAATTATACATTTATTCTAGAAATATTAAATATCCACATTCATATATATATATCATACAATATATGATTTTATTATGACCTTTTATTATGTTTTTTGGTTAATAATTCTATTTTAATGTACATTTCAGGTGATAACCTATTTTTATTTCATATGTGTTTGGATTTCTTATATTTTTTTCCTATTAATTTGATCATGGATAAATAATATAGAGAATTATTACCATGATATAAATATGACATATATTTATTATGTATTTATTTATAGTAATTCAAAAAATCCAGTGATAGAAAATGAAATATGCCGTTCAAAGAGATAATATGCCATCCATATGAATGAACACTATTTTTTTATTTTCTTATTAATTTTAAAGAAAGATAAATAAATGATATATATTATCATTATATAATTATTTTTAATTAATATATATTACATATTTTTATTAAACCCATTTTTAATACATTCTAAATAAAGTTTGAACGAATCACCTCAATTTGCAAGGCGATAGTCCTCCCTATACACGAGAAACATTATTATATTATCGAAAAATAAAAAAATAAGGAATGTGTGTTTTAAAAATTATATAATTATAATAAAACAATAAAAATAATATAAAAATAATAAATAAATCATTAATAATAACCTTGTGAGGTGGTAATATAAAAATGAACAATATTAGTTCGTGAGGGGGTAATGTGTCATACACATGAATGATGATTTTGTAACCCACTTGATGGAAGTGGAGATAGTTTCAAGTTAGGAACATAATAGAAAAATATAATAACATTGAAGATACTAAGGTAATTATACAATCATGGTTTAATAATATTATATGGGGGTTGAGGAATAAATAATATAAAAACACTCCTTGATGAACATTACCTCTTTTTCAGGTATCCTCCATAGGTTTACACACAAAGCCTTACTAGGATGGATTTACTTCCAAAATAAGGTTTATAATATTATATAATATTTTTTGGGAATTTTTTATTATAGGTTTGGTTTATCCAAATATACTGAGAGGTGTGGATATGTTATGGCAGTGAGTTCTCTTTTTTAATTGAGGAGTAGTTTCAATTTTGTAAATTGCTTAAAGAATTCACTATTGGGAGGTCAATATTGTCCCATGTGGCTCCAAAATTTATTAATAATGGGGGGGGGGTAGGTATAACTTGTTCATGAAATAACACCCCAAAAAAACACATTTCTTATCATTTTATTCCTTAGTCTTTTAGTTTAATCAATTTTATCCTTATAGTTTTCATCAAGGTAACTTATATCTTTTTATTTACTTAGGAAAATTTTCATTCAATAATAAGATTAAAAATATACTTATTATATAATGTGTACCTTGTAATTATGAATGTTAAATCAAATTCATTAAATAAAAAATAATATTTGTGTGTGAATTTAATGTTAATACAAATGGTTGTAATGGAAAAAACCTCATTTTAGCATTAATCACGGTAATTAATTCAAAATGTTTTCACTAATTAATATAGTGAAAAATTAAATTTATAATATTATATAATATAAATTATTCTGATTCCAAATATAGAATACATTTTTCAAAATTACATTCACATAACTGGAAAAGGTTAATTTAAAAGTAATCATGTATATGTGATGAGAAAGTGGGTTTTTAAAGTGAAAACATTTAAAAGTCTACAAAATTTTTCTATCAAATATCGATATTAAATTTATTATAGTAAACTAAATTGGATTAAAATATTTATTATTTAACTATCTATTCATTAAAACTAATCTAAAATATAATTTAATTTTATAAATTATTTAATTGGAAATGTGTTTTTTAATTATAATTCAGTATTTTTCACTATTCATCATAAAATAAAAATTTTAGAAAAATATCAAAAATTAACATCACGACAATTTTGAAATTTCGAATTCAAAAATGAATTTTATTTTATAAAATTATTTTTATAAATGTTTTGAAAATTATTATTATTATAATTGTTTTTGAGAAATTTGTATTTTGAAAACATATAAGGACTTTATCAAAAATTATGTTCTTTTTTTCAATATGATTCCTTTAAATAAAACTATTATAATTAGTCTTTGAAAATTATTTTTTAATATTTATATCACTATATTAAAAAATAGGTTATAACTGTTATGTTTGAATAACTATATTTGTAATATATCATGGTTTCATTAAAACTCTATATTGTGTGTAACACAAGATTAAGTAGTGTTGAGTGTAGCACAAGATTGAAAAATTGTTGAGTGTAATTAATTATTTAATCAAAATTTAATTTATTTTAAAAATGTATTTCATTGAAACAATATGTGTAACAAAACACCTTCTTGGTTGTGATCTGATCGATGAAATGATCAACAACCTATCCAACCACCCCCATTCTGGTTTAGTTAATATGTTAACTCACGTAAGTAGAGTATTATAGAATGAAGGTTATCATGGTTAGTATCTCACAAACCTCTAGTATTGGGGACTCAAAAATGACCCATGAATCTATAATATTCCAAATACATCAATATATCACTCAGTTTGGTATACATTTATAGTCATATAATATACACAAAGTATCACTTTCTTTGTTTTATGCCTCATAAGAATATTTTGTATCTCCATACAAGAATACAACTCACAAAAACCTTTATTTATTCATAACCTATAACACTCCATGAGAAATATCAAATTGAGATAAACCCAATGTCATACATTGAGAGGTCAATTATCATTACACTTGATGAAATGTACATCTATATATACATTCATGTAGTTAACATGAATGAATGATAAAATGGAGGTTTCCTTTAATATGATACATTTTAATATTCATAATCTATTTAAGAATACTTATCAGAAACCAAGATAATGACCAGTTTATCCTATCATATATGAAAAAAGACCATATGAGACTTAGGTTTTCTACATATTCAATGTTTTGTTACATCATATGTAATTCTTATCACATTTCTATATAATTACTTGATAAAACACTCCCACTGAACTTTTTAATATGAAAAATCTATAAATTAATATAAATAAAATAATTTTGACACTTATGAATAACATTTCTAATTTTTCAACTACTTTAACATATTAAAACATCTTAACTTCACAATACCAAATCTTATAATGTCAACTTCAGTTTTCTACTTATAAATCTTTCAAAGTTAATCATTATCATTCTTGAATACCTATTCCTTCACATTTTTCCTTTAAATAATGTAACTTCTTATATTATTATTTTATAATAAATTTTAGACTCTATTATGATATTAAGTATAATTAATTTTAAAACATATATTGGTATAATAGTTTAATTAATTACATTCAAATTCTCTAATTTCAAACATACTCCCACTATCCACTTAGACATTATATTTATTTCAAAATAACGTGAAAATATTAAAAAACTGCATTGTGTTTAAGGAATTACACTTATATTATTTTTAAAGGATCATTGATGAAAAAAACTATTATTTTCATATCATTTATAAGATTTTATGTGTTTAGAATGATTAATTTTGAAGAAAATATTTATTAAAATATACCACATATGGTAGGCGGGTACACATTAACTTATATTTTAGGATTCATCTAGATGAACCCTTTATCCAAGTTAACTAATTATTATCCTTATCTTCTCCCAAAAAATGCTATATAATCCTGATTAATTACAAACCATGTGAATTCAATTAATCATTTAATACTATATACCAAATTTTTTTTTATTAAATAAATTATATTATAATATAAGGGAAATTAAATAAAGATACACATCATTTACATAGATTCAGTTAAAGATTGAAACAATCTTGAACATATAATTTTTTTAGGAAAACCTTTCTAAATGGATTTAAATTATAAGTTCAAACAATATTTCCTTGGAATTTAAAATCATGTAAATTTAAAACAACTATAAAATAATCATTTGGTTTCACATAAACCTCAATAGATAATAATTGATCTCTACGACACCCATATCTAAATGGTATATTCCATTTAGATTCATAATATCCTAAAATTATATTGTATAATTGCATTATATAGATTTATAACTACTCCATCCTAACAACCCTAGAAATCAATGACATTAACTAGTCTTTTTGGAATGAATTTTTGATATTTTAATCCAACTTTTATTCACCTGATTTGAACATTTACCCACTGGAACTATTAATATTATACATTAAAACCTATATATCATATGTTTAGTTAATGTTTTACATACAATTTGATAATATAGAGTAAATGTTCTTGATTTCAATCATCTTGTCTAAAAAATTCCCTAAATAACAACCAAATTATTTCCATTACTATAAGAAGTTATTATAAGTATCTATAAAGGATTTTTTATAAATAAAAAAAAATATGTGTGTTAACATCCATCTCACTTAATAAAAATAACCATTATTTATAATATCTTCTCAAGTGAAAAATTATAAAATAAACATAATATGAAATATTTATCTAGAAATGAAGTATCCAAGACTCTAATATAGTAAAAAAAATTTATCACTTGGATATCAAATTTAACATTGATCATTCATTTATTTCTTTTTCTTATGTTGTAAAATATATTTACAACAATTATGAAATATATATTTGGTTTAACATAACTTAAGTGGTTAATCCATTTGGCTTCTGTCAACACTTTAGGTAATCCCAAAATTTTTTTCTCTAATGGACAACATTGACACAATGAAAACATTTTCCTTCCTTTTAATTTTCAGTATGATAGAAGACATGGACTTTCCATGACCTATTTTTTTAAATTTTTTTTCCATTTCCATAATAGATATCTTTATGAACCATTGGAATAATACTTTAACCTAGATCTCCCAAGAATATTTTAGTCATCCCCAAGATATTAAACTCACTAGGTTATGGGCTTTAGATTTCATTTATATCATAATTCAAAAACATTATGTTGGATTTTACTGACAATGAATGTATAATGAAATACATTTCCATATGAAGATTTATTGGTGAATTTAACATCTCTTATTTATTTAAATATCCAATCATATTGAGTACCTGAGTGGATACTGATATTTGTTTAGTTATATTGAAACCAAAAAGATCATTAGATACTTCTTAGAATTCATGCATGAGTTTATCTTGATATATCCTTTTCAGATTACATATCATTGGAAGGAATTAAATGTGTAATGTTTTTTCAATTTTTACTCCATATTAACAAAAAAGAGTGTAGTGACTTATTATGAATCATTTTGATGTGTATCATAGTTATTCAAATAATTTTTGAACAAATTCACCAATTGGTTTATTAAGAGGAGGTTGTTCCAACACATAGAATTTTCCTTCTTGTTTGAGAATGATTCTAAAATTTTAATATAAAAAATGGATGTTCGTAAAATTTATTTTTTATTTTTCATTTAATGATATTAATGTAAATATTGGAGATAATTCAATTTTTCTATGATATAAGTTTTTATTTGATGATTATCATGTTTTTTAACCATTCAATAAGAACTTTTATTAAATGTGATCCCTCTAAATTGATGACCACTTTTGGAAACACATCATATCCCTTAGTATGTGAATATACATATTTCACCATATCTTACATGAATTATATGGTAAATAATCCATTAATATATCTTATAAAAAATAAATTTCAATCATATCATACATGTCTCTTGGATAGTTGACCATAAATATCTTTGTCTAATTCATCATACGGATATAATCAACTATATTCTTATGATATCCTTAACATTAGGGGTTTTTCATTTAAGTATACCCTAAATCAAATTACAAGAATAAGAAAAAAGTACAATCAAGGTATACTCATTCTATGGTAAAAAATACCATCAAGATAATCCAAATTCAATTATAACTTTTTTCCTTTGCACATGATAATCTATGGGTAATTGTATTGAGCTTAAAAATACATGGTTTAATGAAATTGGTCATGAAAAGTGACACATTTAATTGAATATATCAATTAGTATTTTAATGGTATTATAATATCCATATCTTATCTCATTATTAGACATTTTATGTATGCATTCTTATAGTGATTTAGTTTGGAATTTTATTCCCTACACCAAATCCATACGGTGAAACCATATTGATGTGTAACACTATACACAACCCACATGATTTTTTAAGTCACGATAAATTATAAGTCAATTATATTTATACATATAAGATTAATGATATACATCAGTACCCGAACATATTAGGATATCAAAAATGTAATATAAGATTGAAAATCTCTACATGAGTAAGTCCAGAGTGGTAGATAACATGTAATTCCTTGGAATAAACCATAAGGTCCAATTTGGAGTTCCAAATTGAAACACTTTGATTTTTTTATAAATTAGTATTTTTCAAATAAATGAAATTTATTTGATAGTTTCCATTACACACAACAGTGATATTATCTTTCATTTATCACAACACTTAGTTTTATCAAACTGCAATATATTATGAATATTATTATTTAAATGTGACTATTATAACCTATCCATTAAACTTATTGATATTATTAGTAATAAATACATTTTAAATATTAATAAAAATGTCTTTAAATAAGGAAAACACATTGATAAAAAGTACTTAATTTTCAGTGAGGTATTTATATTTCTGAAAATGCTATATTGTCAAAAAATGTTTTAAATAAACAATAATAAAATTAAAATTTGAAAATTTTATAAAATTAATTTTATAAAATGGGATTAATTTTTGAAAAAATAATATAAAAAATTTCATAGGGTAAATTTTTGTGATTTTCTTGGAAATGATAAAAATTTTGAGGAATAGTAAAAATAACAATTTTTATTAAGATTTTTTATTTATTATAAATAATATTAAAAAATAAAAATTATTTCAATATGGGTATAAAAGTAAAATTTGGTCAATTATATATCAATTAATCAAATTTTTTTCATTGGATTCAATTTCATATTTAATTTTTATGTAAAAATGTTTTAAGCTTTTGAAACTTTTCTCTTTGGAACACAACTTTTTCTTCCCTTGTATGAGTTTAATTTTATATTTAAATTTACCAAATATTTTAATGGAATTTGGAATATTTTATTCCATATTTTAAATTATATAACATTATATTATCTAATATTATAAAATTAAAATTTTAACATTATAAATTGATTTTTTTTTAAAAATTAATTACCACAATTAATGTGAAAATGGGTTTACCAGAGTGAGGGGAGGGGGGTGTTAAACATAAAATATAAAGGTTAAAATGAAATATAAACATTTAAAAAACAAATTTTATTTCCTTAATAATATTTTAAAAATAGTAAGGATTGATAATGGATTATTTTGGATACTTTTGGTATGTAAAAAATGTGGGTATAAGTTTTTCTTTTCAAAAATTACAACCGGTCTGCAAACCTTATTTATAAAAGGCCAAAACATATACTATCATTTTCACAATTAAAATTTTTTTCAATAACAAAATAAATATATTCATTAATTCACTCATACCATTTAATAATCCTCAGTTTGGTCATAAATCTAACAAATTATGGATTTTGGCACTAACTAAAAGATTTTATCTGAAGAAATGGTAACATCCATCACTGAGTGTTTTATTTTATTTATTTTTTCACATAATTAAATTATTATTAAACCATTATGAAATAATAACGTCATTATATTATATATTATAATATTTTTTATGTCTACATAATTACCTACGACCATCTCCTCCTCCCACAAATGTAAAATGAAACCGTTGATTGTATATGTGGTGGACTGCCACCTCTCAAACCGACACAATTTATTTTCCGTCACCACCTCTCTTGGATAGATATAATTATGGATTTAATATTAATATATTATATTTATGATATTATTTTACCACTATAATTATATTAACATATTTAAATTCTTACATACCAACCTATTTCAATATAATAATGTCGCTCTTCTGTATGACAGACATCCACCTCACAAACTGATGTGACATGTTTTCCATTTATATTTTACTTGGATGGAAATTAGGATATATTAAATGAATATATATGATAAATGTAAAATAATTACACTTCTTTAATTATTATACCAAATATAACTTTTTTTACTTTCTATTCTTTGGGGGATTCTATAACGTTGTTCGTGTTTACAGTGGACTACCACCTTGTGACGCGTTAGGATTCATTTTTCAGGTACTCTTAACATAGAAGGTAATAAGGATAGGTTTATATTAACCCCTATTATATACATATATGTGTGTGTGGTATAAATTTTTTTAATAGAAATATATAATTTACCTTTTATTCTTTTAATCCATCAAGAAAATAAAAACCACATTCATACGTATGTATGACTTACCATATCCATGAATGGTGTATTTAATTTTACATATCTAGGTTATATAGATTAAAATAAATGAATATATAATGAATATATATGATATTTATATCATGTATATCATTATGGTGATGAAAAAACCAAGATAAAATTAAGAGGATAGAAAATAAAAAATAAAAATACACATGAAAAAAGTAGTTATTATCTAAAATATGATTTTGACAAGGAATTGTTAATAAATATATTATAAAAGGTCATAAGTAAAAAATATATGATGTTATATATATATATATATTTAATTATAATAAAGGTATAATAATATTATATTATATATATAGGAAGCTAAAATGTGTATGAAAAAATCTAGCCATAAGAAATCTGATTTTCGTTTCACTATTATTTCCTACGAGACACATGCCATATTCACCATTTGTTTCTTTTATGTGGTGTATATACTTCCCATTAGTGTATTATATAATTATTATACTGAAATTTATTTCAATTTAAATATAAATTTTAGTATCTCTCTTTCATGGGTTTTACAGTTCAAATGTTACTAAAGCGTTAAAGGGTTTTTTGTCTCAATTTTCCTTCTTTGAGATATATGTGATGATATGCAAAAATATTCTTCTATGATCTGTATTTATATACCATTATACATGTAATATCAGGAATTTATTTACTAAAATTATATTTTTGTTTCATTTAATGTTATTATTTCACGGGGCTTATGGTCCAGTGTTACTATTGTGGCAATGGGTTTTTTATTCAATCTCATATTTTACCAGGATTCATTATGTTTATTCCTTCTATGAAAAAATATTATGATCTATATCTCAATGAACTCATTAATTTTATTCTCCTATGTTTATTTCATTATTATACATGTTCTCCCTTCATTTACACTCTTTTTGTACTCAATATTTTCAAATAATTGTTTTAATGGAAACCATCATTATTTCACTTTTCATTGTATAATAATTTTTCTTCAAAAATCATGTTTTATAAGAATTATTCAAAAAAATGATTTTAAATATATATAAATGAATTATTATTGGTATTATTACCCATGTTTGAATTTTTAATTAATTGTTTAAAGGATTATTTTTGTCAATTTCCAAACAATTAATGTTTAGATTTTATCAAAAATATGAGAGGAATATTTGTTTTAATGTGTACAACATGGGTGGTAATTTATCCAGTCATGGAAACTCATTTAATAAAATATTCCTCTATAATATTACAATATAATTTTCTAATAAAATTTATTTTTAAATATTTTTATGATTTATAATGTTTTTTAAATTGGAAATGTTCATTTAAAAAAAACAAATTTAAATGATTTTAATTCTTCATTTATATGTTTCCTTGTTTATTTTCAAGGAATGGTATTTTGAACATGATTAATGTTTTTAAAAAGTGTTATTCATGGTAGAAAGTATATTTTCCTCAAAAATATTTTAGTCGATCTTCCAAAATCATTTTCAATCTAAGATGACATCCTTAGATGTTGCATATGCATTATTGGGCATATGATCCAAGGATACCATTATCATTTTTCATTGGAATGATTATTATTCTGATAAAGTTATGTTTATGAAGCCCATTGTTTTCCATGGTTTATGATATGATTAAATTTTTTATTAAACATATTTCTTTTCATGGGTTTTGATATGATGAATTATTTATGAATCCCATTTCATGGGTTCGATATGATAAATGTTCTTTGAAGCTGATATATTTTCCATGGCGTTTATATGATGAATGTTTTATGATATTATAGCACACTAATATATGGTTTTAATTATTTTATGGTTGTTATTTTATAAAAAAATAGGGTTGAAACCTATATCTCCCTCTAATGTTATGGGTAATGATCGATTATCATCAGATAAACATGACAAGAATCGGGAGTGAAGCTAGTTCGGTTACACAATTTTTTCACTATGATAGTCTTGGGTGTGAAACATTGACTACTACAATGGGTTGCAAAGTGAAACCATTCCACATTGATTTTTTGGTAATGAGTCCAATAATAACAATGAATTTATTTTTTATGATTATTTTTATGCCATAAATCTATGTGTTATGCAAATATTTTGTTTTTATGGTTCATGTTTTTTGACTCAATTATTATAAACATCTTATGAACTACAATGATTTATACCATGACTCATGTTTGTTATAAATGACATGTTGGGTATCATTTTCAAATGTTATTCTAATATTGTCTTCTGTTATGCTCATGATATGTTGATATCTCCCATTTTTACCCTTATAGAGCATCTAACCTCACCCTTTCTTATCTTTCCTTTTCCCCATGTTATGATGAATGGTATTATGTTTTATATGTATAATTATGGTTCTACTTATAGATATCATTGAGGGAGATAACATAGTTCACTCATGGACTAGTTTTCATGTGTCTAAGTTTTAAAAGATATTCTACATGAACAATTTTTTCATGGATAGGTATGTTATATAATGAATATTTTTATTTTAAGATGTAATATTTATGAATTATAATTTTTGGTAACCAAAAAAATTTCTACATGTGCACATCACTATATAATAGAGGCTTGTTACTAGTAGTTAAGTGATAAGTCCATTATTTGGAAGACTATACATTGAGTATAAATCCATGAAAATTATTAATTTAAAAATATAATAGAGTAACATGTGAAAAAAATTATAATCAAATTTCATAATTCATGGTACACAATTCATTAAAATAATAAACAAAAGGATTCCTTATGTGGTAATCTAAACTAGAGTAAAGTGTAATAATATAATAAATAAATAAAACTATGGTAATAATCCAGAGTCCATCTATATGATACTACTTGATTTATTCTCTTTTGATTAATCATATAACATGGGATCATTTACCATTCCTAGATCCATATACATTAAGTATTTATTCACTCCAAGATTCCCAATTAGGGTGTCATTGATAAAGAAGAATAAGAAACTACTAATATATCCTTAACAAATTTGAACATATATCATATGCGAATTCAATGGTAATAATAAATATTCAAATAATAATAACATTCCTTCAATCATAAATTGAGTGATTATGCACTAACCAGGAATCCACAAACCCTCGACAATTCATTCTTTTGTTCCATACTAAAAAGATAGTTGTTATATTTCTAATGTGATAATAGAATAGAAACAAGGATCATAGTAACATCTCTAAGTAGTCTCAAGGAATTGATTCGGATCATGCCCCTAACCATCACATCCTGGATTGGTCATGGGTCAAACATCTAGGCCATTGTACCTTATATGTTCCTTGGGTAAGGCCATGATGCCCCTAACGTCACTACCTATCCCAAACCCCCTCTAGGTCATCATGATCCAACCCCCCTCTCCTTCACCAGTTCAGGAATCTAGGTCATCATGATCCAAACCCATTCTTAGATCCATTGGCTTAATAATTGCAAGTCAAGAAAACTTCCCCCTCTAAGGAAAAATAATCACATGATAGTCCACATATCCCATGTTTTAATAAAAACATCCAATATAATGGTTACATACATAAAATTATAGATAATACGTGGAAATCAAAACATAAAATCATTAGAATATATAAGAAACATATAAAAATATTTTATCATCATCAACTAAGGAAACATGGTTCTCTACCAATACTCATGGAATGAAGAATTATTAATAGTCCTCATAGGAAACACAAAAACCCATATACATTATTGATCAAGCATGATCAAATAAGGTATTTCATCCTAAGAATTATTGAATTTTAAAAATATTATTTGAGATCCCCAAATTTCAAGTAACTTATCACCATAAGGTTGTTAATGAATCAATCCAACATACGTTAAAGGAGTTTTTGAATGATGACATCACGCACCCATGGAGAAAGAATCACGTGCACATGATGTCTAACTCAGTGCCAGATTCAATAATAAAGATGTTTAGGATGATGACTCAAGAGGAATCCATATCTATATGGTTGTTCTAAAGTCACATTCCTTAAGGAGTCTATCAGTAGAATAGATTCCATGGAATTTCAAAGGATGAAATTCTAATTCACAAGACCCATTTTAAATAAGAGGACAAATTATGAATTCAATGTTTATTCCAGAAGAGAGATTCAGATCTATTCAAGAAACATAGATCCATCAACAATCCATCAATAAAAAAGGTATTCAATAAAGAATAAAGTCTCATTATTATCATTCAATAAATAATTACCTGGAAACATCACTATTCATGAGAATTATAGACCCAGTCAAGGTGGTTGTCATTGACATGTCAAATCCTAACTAATCTTCCATGAAATCGTTAATGGATTATAATTACATAATCAATATACAATAATTAATATTTCTAGGAATAGTATTCAAGAACTCTTACTAATAATATTATCAAATTCATTATTAGATCATGGTTTCATCATAGAATGACACTAACATTATTGATCCTCCAGTATTCTACGAGAAAGGTGAGAAAATTCCATAGGATCTTATTTGAAATTATAGATTCAATATAGATATATGTACATTACACAAGGAGGAATAAATATTTTTTATGGATCTAAAGAAAACATTCATTTCTATTTCTACTAAGATTGGCCAAATATTAGAGGGACAAGTGGGGTAGTGTTATATATTATAAGGAAAAGGGGGAGGTCTCAAACAAAAAATAGGTAGGGGCAGATTTTGGTGATAGAAAAGGAGACATAAATTTTGGAATTAAAACCCATGGGGTTAATTAATTTCACCCCCATACTAAGTGACTTGGTGACCCAATGTCACCATCATTTTGATGATGGGTTCTTATATATTTGGAAAACCAACTAGAACCACACTAGATGGATAGTGGGTTCCACCTAATAGCTAGTGGCTATTTTCCATCCACCCCAATTATATTCCATTAGTCAAGGTTTATACTATCACACTTGATAGTATAAAAAACCTCTAACACCACTATATCATAGATAAAACATCATAATAATATATAATTTCATAATATAAACTTCTAATTCGTTGTATCAAAGTAAAAATGTTAAAATTATTCCTCTCCAATAACTTCTCACACTTAAGAGGTACCTTTAATGGTTTATCTCAAGAAATTGGGCCACTAATATCAATCATTTTCCCATCTCCGAAATTTCTCATCCAAAATCTATCCAATATTTCATAAAAAATAGAAAAATGGTCCTATATTCCCTTGAAGTAATTTCTTATCTTGATATACAATATGAATAAATATATCCATGTACAATTCTTTGTGATCCATCTCAACATCCTTACTGTCAATGACATGTGTGGGATCAAAGATGTACCTCCAAAGTTGTGACATTTAAACATATCATGCATAACTCAATAGAACAAAACAAGATATATGATGTACACCAATATCCCCACTCGATTGGTGATCTTGATGGGTCCAATATAGAAAAACACTATCATCCCTTCATTTTTCAAACATTGATGTCCTTACAAATGATTTATTTTAAAGAAAAGTAAAACACCTAAAGTAAACACACGTGCTATCGTCTTATGATAAACATATTTCATTTTATAGTTTTGAGCCAGGATTAACCTCTTCTAGATGATCCAAACTATCTCAGAGGTCTCATACAACATACTATTTCCCACTACCACTTCTTCACTAGCCTCATGCCAATTGACCAATGAATGAAATGGCCTCCCCTAAAGATCCTCATAAGGGTCCATATGAATTGAATCGTGTTAATAATTTTTATATGAAAAATCAAAAATTTACAGGGGAACATCCAAATATCTACCAAATAAATGGTTTCAAGCCCAAATAATATAATCCACTATGTGAATCATCTTCTTAGACTGCCCGTTTATCTGATAATGGTAAGATATAATCAATATCAGGTGAGTACCTATGATTTTTTTCAAGACTTACCCAAAAAATGATGTGAAATGACAATCTCTATCTAATTAAATACTCATTTAAACTCAATGAAAGTGTATAATATCACATAAATAAATAATTCAAAAATAATCCACTATGTGAGTCTCATAAAATTATTATGAAATACGAAACTGTCATCAATTGATCAATGATCACTTAGACAACCTCATAGATCCTTAGGTTCCCAAGATACCACTTCAAAAATTCTATAGTGACATCATAAAACATACAAAAGGGAATAATAAGTGGGTAAAAAAATCACTAGGAAATTAGTTTTTTAATTTTATCCTCATACAATTAAGACATTATAAAATGAATACAAAAATCTCCCTCTTCATCATTGGTCACCTATACTATCACCTAAATTCATTACACATTGTTGTCACATTAGGATGTAACATCCATTTAGAGTTACTTAATTCTATCATAATATCTTCTCTAATGAAAGTAGATACTATAACTATCCCATGAATCATGATCACATAATCACCTTCTATCAAACACCCATGTATCTGGTCACCATGTTCTTGTCATTCCCTCATCAAAAAACACTTAGGTTCAAATTACTAAGTAGGATTAACCTGGACTACAAGATAATATATGATAAAAAAATAGGAAAAATTCATCCATCTCGGGTCTTCTAAAGCATCTATTCGCTAATCATCCTATAAGATTATCTGGAACCAATTCTCCTTAGAAGGCCAGCATCCAGATATTGTGTTATCTACATCTTATGGATAACAAAATCATCAAAGATGTTACATTCACCAGGTTTGTAGTCTATATCAATGTAAAATGTCTATAGATTCCTTACCTAGTGCCTTTACCTTAGATTAAAGCCCTATCATGAGAAGTTATATTAGAGAATCTTATGGTCATTGTTGATAATAATCCCTTATCCATAGAGATAGTGTCACCAAAACCTCATAGCATGGACCATAGTTTCTAGATCCTAGTCATGTGTAGGAAAGTTATGTAACTTTTGTAAAATGTGGAATGACCCATAAGATACTACATGATCCCTCTACATTAGTATGGATCCCAAACCAATTCTAAATGTATAAAAGTATACAACATTACATTTACATAGAATGAAAAGTACTCACATTTTATTTATAGTCAAGCTCTTCTCCATATTATGAAATACCTATTCAAATTGGTCCGAAAATTGTATCTTCACTCCCTTATTAGTTAACATAGTCATAGGTGATGATAAATGAGATAATTCATTGGTAAAACATTTGTAGTATCTTGAGAAACCCAAAACCTCATGATCTCGAACAGATTTAGGGCTTATGTCTTGGATATCACTATATATACTTTCTATAGGACCATGAATTTACCTATCTTGAGCACCACAATCCCTAATAATTTCACTTGTAGAATCAAAAAAGAAACACATATAAATATTATAATTTGGAAAATGTTTTCAATACATACTAAGGTTTATCTCAATTTGTCTAGTATACTATTATGGGGTTGGTGAGTATATAGGGATTTAATCAATGAACACCATGAATAATATGTCTATATATTTTAGGAAGACCTTGTGCATGAGATCCATGAATGTTTCTGACAAATTTTTATTACAAATAACTTCACCATGTAATTATATATCCCAAAACTTCTTTGAAATGTCATCTTGGTGATGTCCTTCTCTCTAATTCGCAACTGGCGATAACCTAATCAAATACTAGTCTTGGAGAACCATCATGCTCCCCATAACTAATCAAAAAAAATCTTTTATATTGGGAAAATGATATTTTTTATTCACCATCACTTGGTTTAGATTTTTCAATATACATAGTGACCTATACTCTCATCTTCATTCTTTGGTGAAAAAAAGTTACACACCACAGTGAAGTACATATCCTACTAAAACCCATAAACTCCATGTCCCCAAGTTATACCATGATCTCATTTATATTGGATGACACCATTTGATATGGGGGATCAAAATGGGTAGAACACTTTTAATGAAATCAATATAAAATTAAATCCTTTTTCAAGGGGAATTACTATGAATTCATCTAGGAAGAATAATTTATAAGGATGCATGATGAGGGGAAATGATGAGGTAGATTCCTTTGACCCTTTGAAAATATTCTATCCAAAAATCTACACCATGATCATCTAGAGATTCCTCGTGTCTAGAAAAAATCTATCTACTTCTAGTTCTCATACTTCAGTCAACACACATGTCTATCCCTTTGAAGTATTAAACAATAAATATCTCCGGTAATAGTAATTGAGATCTCAGAAGATGGTCAGATAGTCCATACTGAGAATCACATCAAATCTCATCATCTCTAAAATCATGAAGCCCCATATATTTATATAATTAATAATGAATACTGGACACTCTAAGAATCATTGATTATGACTGACATTCGTTCTCAATAGTGTATCAATTGAAAGTAATTGATTGGATAACAAGAGTTGTAAATAAAGTACATCAATAACCTATACATATATGATTAAATGAGAAGAATTCATATAAAAAAGTAGTAGATAAAGTATAGGTGATCAAAATAATATCGTAAATAATAGACGATCTCAATCCACCATCTGTCAAAGTCTAATATAATATATAAATATGACCTTCCTTATATAAGTTACTGAGTCCCATAGACACATTATTAGTCAAAGTCATAATTGTTTGAGCATATTGTTGAGGTCCCCGGATAGATACCTGGATTATTGATCGAGCCTATCTTACACCACAATAAAACTTGATCCTTGAGTATCTAGAGAAAAAATGCATAAGACATCCCATCTTTCATAACATTTTACATAACCTATAATGTTTTTAAAAAAACATATGATAATATATTACCTTCCCACAGTTGAAGGAATGAGGTGCTCATCCTGAGGGGGATGAAGAAGTGTTACTCTGATGCACCATTATAACACTACTCTAACTCATTTCCACGGTCTTCCTCTTCCTTCTTCTAGAGAAGTTTATCACCACAATTGAAAGAGGTTCACTAACCAATGTGTAGTATGGTAAAAGAAAACCGACTGCTAGATCATCCTCTAGAACCTTCATAATAGTCAATTCTTTACAGATAATCTGTGTGTATATTATATGAATCCAAACTTTTTGTACATATATATTACATATTTTTAGATGAATATTAAATATATTTGAAAAACACATGACTGAAGGACATAATAGTTAGGTGTCATTGGAAACTATGTACAAAATCTTCTAGCTTGGTGAAAGATCTTGAATATCTCCCTTAAATATCTTCCCCATTAGTAGTCATAACAAACATACCATACTTAAAACCATTCTTCAAATCCTAGGGAATGGAAACATAGTAAAGGGTGATCATAGATTATTAATAAGAGTAAAAAGGGAGATACATAAGAATAATATGAATATATGGGTATGATAACATGATCATAACATTTGAAACCCATACCCTTTTTAACAAAGATCAAAATCACGAGTCATGGAATAAAAACTAGCATTTCATAAGGCATGGATCCCAATGAAATCAAAGAGCATGAGTCATGAGAGAATAAAATTAGAATAATACAAAGAATTGTGGAATGCGCATAATCATGGAAAATATATTGTCAAGTCTACCCACTAATACATTCATAACAGGTTGGTCTTGGGATTACCAACCATGTACTTGCTTCAAGCTTGGGATAGACTCCAATGTACCCTGTTTTGGGATTTGGATAACCTGTCATGTACCCTTTGCGCTTATATAACATTAATCATTACCCAATTCATTCAAGGGGGATACAATTCCCACCCATCACATAATAAAAATCATATATATATGTTCCACAAGATCAAAAAACATTCATTATATCATATCCCCTGAAAATAAATGGGTTTCATAATCATTTAATGAATTAATCATAGTATTAACCATGAAATAATATGTTATTTTTTATAAAATTTTTATCATGGTACAACCAATGGAAGTGAAATAGGTTTCATAAACACCTTATTATCATAAACACAACCTATTCAGATAATTAAGAATAATGGTATCTTTGGGCAATATCCCTTGTAAATCATAAGTAACATAAAATGATTTCATATTATATGGAAAATTATTTTTCAAGATCACTTGAATCATTTCTATAGAAAATAATATTTCATTAAACAATACATTTTAAAACTAAGAAATCATAAAATATTTTAGAAATAATTTTCTTTGAAAATGACTTGAAAGCTTGAAATGGAAGCTTTAAAAATCATAAAAAAATTCTTAACAAAATTAACCTTTTCACTCTGAAAAAAAATTGTTAAAACATGAAATATTTTTAAACAGTATTTTATTTTTAAATATCCGTGAAAACTTATAAAATAATATTCAAGTAAATTCATGTTTATAGTGACACGAAATTCCATTCAAGTGATTCACATTAAAGAAAATATTGATTTTATAGTTTTGGTAAAAGAAAAATGGGAATTGTTTTTGAAAATGTCATTAAGATTTCATTTTTAAAAACTTTTTAAAAAGTAAAAAATGTTAAAAAATTAGTTTTAAAAATAAATTTATAATTAAAAAAATATTTTTAGAATACATATTTTTTGTTGGAAATGGATTTTCAACCGATTATACAAGTAAAGAAAAATTTAATTTAAAGATCATGTTGATATTTTGAGTACATAAAGAGATTAAAATAGATGGAGGAGATTTATTCTCTATAAATAAAAATTAGAGAATAAATAAATGATTTTATTCTGATATATATCATAAGATTTCATCATTAGAAGCATAATCATGAGCAATCTTGATAAACGATTTGATTATAACATAAAACCATTACCACTTTGGTAACATTGAATTATAATCCCCATGAAATAATAAAATTAAATGAAACTTATAATATCATTATTATAATTATATTCCATATATTAAATTTTAATTGGTATGTATATACACCTGATAAAATGGGATACATTAATAACATAAAAAATTTATTAATAAAGGAAAATTGAGACAAAAATTCGTTAAAACTTTGGTAACTTTTGAGCTATAAACCCCATAGAAGAGAGATCATAAATTTATATGAAAATACCCATAATAATAATGTAATAATTATAATATAAATTCAATGTATGTATATATATAACATAAATGAAACACATGGTGAATATGGATTTTGTGTTACAAAAAAATAAATGGGAGATAGAAATACACAACCACCTTAGTATTTTTTTATTGTAAGACCCAATAAATAATAACATAAAAAATAACTATAAATAAATGTTATATAAGTATATTTATGAATTACATGGAATAGTGGTAGTATATGAACCATAAAAAATAAACGAGTAATGAATTTTCATATGACTCCAAGAAATAAAATAGAGATAATAAATCTCTTAATGCATTATTAATATTTTGGATTATATTCCCCAATAAATAATAATAATTAAAAAATCATTAAATATCCTGAAAATGATGAGATTCATTATATAAAATGTGAATGGGGAAGTATATACACCACATAAATGAAATGATTGGTGAATTTTCAAATTTCTCTCAGAAATAAAAGAAAGACTAGAAATCCATTATCGACTATGAAATCATTTAGATCATAAACCCCCAAAATAATAAAATAAAACTAAATATACCATGAACATAAGAATATTAATTATATAAATTGTCAATGGGTCAGCATATTCCCCACAAAATATAAACTAGTGGTGAATTTTCATATGTCTTCTAGAAATAAAAGAGAGGCTAGAAATCCCTTACCTTAAGTCTAGACATCATTTATACACGTTTGAAGATAATATTTAATAAATATAATTTTTTATAAATATATTACATAACTATCTATATATCTACATCATGCAATATATTATTTACTTATTTCCATTTATTACCCTTTTATTAACAATTCCTTTTAAAACTCCATTTTGGGTAATAATTGCTTTGTGTTTCATATATGTTTTGATTTTTTTATATTCAGTCCACTTATTTGATCATGGTTCCATAATATAAAAAATAATAAGAACAAAATAATTTTTATATTTTTAAATAAATAATAATTTTAATAACAATCAAGAAATATGGTTTTGAAAAATTATATATCTTATGGACATGGAGATAGTAGATCATATATAAAAGTGAGTAATGTTTCCATTTTTCAATGATCATTATGGAAATGAGGTATGTAATATGTTATATTTCTATAGTTATAATAATATCTTGAATAAAATATTATTTAATTTTATATACTTATATATATATCATCCATATTTTGTGTAGATGAAAAGAGAGAGTCACATCACGTCGTGAAGTCAGTAGTCCACACATACACTAACGATGTTACCATCATTAAGTGAGTGAAATGGTATAAAGAAGACAATATATTATCATTTAAGGTTTATAAATATCACATTAATATTATAATTATGTTATTTATATTATATATATTCATTAAATTAAATCCATGTTTTCTTCCATGTAAATCATTAGTGAAAACAAATCACATCACTTTTCTAGGCAGTAGTCCACCGTATACATGAATGACATTATCATATCCCATACGGATTGGAAATTAATAATTTGTGTATGATATAATGTATAAATATGTAAAATTATTTTATAAACATTTTATATATTCAATATATTCATCATCATACCAAACCATGATAGTTGGTAATGAAATATTGAATGACATCGATTCATAAAGTTCGAGTCCTCCATACACATGAATAATGGTTTTGTAACCCATTTGGTGGAAGTAGTGATGGTATTAGGTGAATAAGTTAACATAAAAACATATAGGTAAATTTAAGTAACTTATTTTATTATATAATAATGGTATAATAATAATTTAAGGAGGTGGATGAAGAAATAAAATTAAATTATTCATTGAAGAATGTAACCTGTTCTAAGGGAACCTCCATAGGTTTTCAAAAAACTAATTATTAGATTATGTTTATTAAAAAAAATAAGGATTTTAGGATGATATCATTGAATTTTATAAGTTATTATTTCAGGAATTTTCATTAAAAAAATTGTTTTAACAAGTAAATAATGGAGGATAGTGGTGACCTTTTATAAGTTAGGTGAGTGAAACACATGTAATTTTTAATAAAGAAAAATATAGACCCACATTTTTCTCGATAAAAATTTATAAAAAATGGATAATTATAGATAAATATATATTTTTGGTTTTATATACGTATATAAATATATTCCATATATTTTTTTGACTATTTTAACCATTATCATTTTAGTTTAACCCCCGATAAACCCATTTTTACCTTTAACACAGTAATTAATATTTATTGTTTTAACTATTCATTTTTGTCATAATTAATTTGGCCTTATTAGGTAATACAATTTATCCTTATTAAAAATTTTGATTCAATTTTTCAAAATTTAATTCACTGAAGTGGAAAATTTAAATTGAAAATTAATCATGTAAATGTGGTGAGAATGTGGTTTTTCAAAGAGAAAAAGTTCAAACATTTAGAGGGTTTTTATATAAAAATTAAATAAGAAAAATATAAAATTGATATAAATTGTATTAATATATATATTTTACCTAATTTTAATTTAAAACCAATTTAATATATAATTTTACTCTAAAACTAATCAAAATGAAAAGCAGTTTTCAATTAAAATCTACAGTTTTTCTATATTCATAAAGAAATTATTCTTTTTAGAAAACTCTAAATAAATCACAATAATTTTTTTTAATTTCTGATTTTAAAAATAAGAATAATTTTTTAAAATACATTTTATTAATGTGTCAAAATTTATTTTTAATATATTTTTTCAACACGTGTGACAAAACTACTTTTTAGAATGATACTATTTTTAAAAGTATAATTGGATTTATTCTTATCTCTTGAATGAAAAACATATGAGATAAATATTAAAAAATTAATTTAATATATAACATATAAATTTTATTAAAATCATTAAATAAAATATATTTTTTAGTTTATTTATTTAAAACACAATTTTGTGTGTAAAAATAGTGTTTTTTAATATTTTATACATTTTCTAAAACATTTTAATTCCTTTATAATTAACATGACACAAAATAATTCATTTTATATACATGTGTAAAAATTATATTTTCATATTATAGTTAATCATTTAAAATCCATCCATTCCAATAGATATGTGATAAATATAATAATAATATTTTTATAATATGCCATGTTTCCTCAAAACGTAGTGTTATATGTAATTAAAGCTATAAGAGAAATTTAATTTTTCAAAAAAAGTATTCAAAATCGTAGGATGTTACATTATAACCCCATTAAAATGAATTTAATACTATAAATTAATCACAATATTTCAAAAAACTGAGGATATTTTTACCTCATTACATCCTTAACTTCCCACAATGCTTCTACCAGCTTGTGGTTTTGCTAAAGAACATTAACCATGTGAGTTGTTTTGTTTCATAGAACTTTTTATATTTAATAAATAATCTCTAAAAGTTTTCTATCATATTATTTTTCATGTTAAATCAAAAAAAAATATTTTTAATATATATTATTGATTAGGTATTTTTTTACTCAGGAGAGATATGTGGAAGACATCATGGGCACGAGAGAGGTTCAGTGAAATTTCTAATAAGAGGCTACCTTCCCGATACAATAATAAATTTCAAAGGGCTAGATATAACTAAGGAATATCTTTACATTATATTTTAATAAAAATTTCACTCTTAAGTTGTGCTTCGATAAATTCACATTTTATCTCTAACTCCAATAATTGAAATTTTTTTTATGTTTGAAGCACTAATGGTTCCTAATATACATAATAGAAAGATAATTAATTACTTATATATTTATTATAATAAAATGGTTATCATTGGTTATCCAATATGAATAAATATTAATATGGTGATGTATTACATTAATCTCTTAAAATTCAACAAATTTTCAACTTAAACCATTCCATAAATGGTTAACATAATAATCCTTCCAATACTCAAAATTTAAAAATACGGTCACCAAATTTATCAAAATAAACATTCCATTAATTACCCATCTATCATAATGTGTATATTGATTTCAAGATACCAAAAAAATGAATAACTTCATCATGTATTCTCTTAAAACATAGTAATAACCTCGATTAACATAAAACCATATTGAAAACTTAAATTATTCCTGATTAGCAACATAAAACCGATATTAATATATTTATTAATTAAATAAAATATATTTTAAACTACATAAATTGTAATATAAACAATTTTTTCAGCAAATCATTAGTCAATTCAAAGGTCATTAAAACTATCCAATATACATTATTTATATCAATAATCTTTTTTATCCAAAATAGAAAACCATTTTCTCCTCATAAAAATAATATTAAGGGTAATCTTTTATTAATAAAAATATAACTACTTCATTAAATCAATTTTCTATCTCATCATCACCATGAAACATATTCTTGGAAATCATTAATACCAAATTTTCAAACACAATCCTTATATATATATATATATTTATTATGATTCATTTATCAAAATTCTAAAATTCCAATATATAAAAACTTCTATTATTATGCATCATCCTTACGCCATTAAATTGACTTCATATAACACCCCAATATTCCACAGTACACTTATTTTTAAATAATTTAATAGCTTACACTACAAGAAATAATGAGTTTGATCGAACCATGACATATCAAAAAATCTGTTTAAAAAGTAGTTATGAATAATATTAACATAATAATGCAATTTGTAAATTTAATATTTCAAAATAGATGTCATTTTTTAATTTTTAATTTTCAAAATTAGCTCATGGAAAATTATTGTTATTTGTTTAAAATTTTAAAATTTTGTATGAACAATGAAAAAATATGCATTATTGATAAAAACATATTTATTAATTTAAATAGTTATATTAAATGTATTTTATTTTAATTTCAAAATTGATATATATTTAATATATCATTCCAATGTATTTCATAAGAATAACTTTATAATATAATTAGATATAGAAATTTTATTAAACTTTTTAACGTCTCTTTTACCGACCTTCTAATCACATTTTTCGATAAGCATTTAACATAATTTTACAAATTCCGCAAATTCATATTTGAAAAATATACATACATTTTTATAATTATTATAAAAATATGGTTTAACTATAAGGACCCAGACTTAAACCTTACTTAATCTTGAGTTATTACAAGATTACACATTGAGGATCTTTTCGGGTTTAGAGTTTTAGAGAATTAGATCATAAAACTTGCATTACATTCCACATATAAACAAAGTGGTTACATAAAGATAGTATTCTTCTTTCCCATCAATGGAAAAATATTTAAAATAAAACATGGATTCTTTCTTAACACTTCCTTGACACTATCATCATATCATGTACCTTTCCCTAGACCTGTGAAAAACATTTCCAAAAACATGGGATGAGCATAAAAAGCTCAGTAAGGGATATAAAAATATGGAAAGGAAACATGGGTACATATATACATAAGAATGAAATCATACTTTACCCATAAAACATAATCACTTTAACATACCTCATCAAATCATGAATAAATCATAGAAATCATAAGACATAAAGGCAACTTGAGGCATTCATAACATTCTTACATAGGGAGTAACCCTCTTGGTTACGTTTGGAATACCCATCACAGTATATTCCCCAAATCTCTTTGGAGAAACCTTAACGTTTCACTCCTTCGCGTTACCCAATGCATTGGAGAGCTATATCGGGCTCACCCGCCCTTAGTTTATCACGGAAACACCCGTCTTCATAATAATGCCCAAGAACCTCAACATAATCGTATCATATAAAACATGCATAAAGGAAACATAACATTTCCACCTTTCAATCACAAGATATCAATACAACACATTGATATAAAAAAATCATGAAAACCATTTTCAATACCTAAATAAAAGAAAATTAAAACATGATATTTATTTTTCTTTAAAAAAAAGGTATGGCTTGTAGAGGAAGCCGAAACTCAAATAATGGTCATGGCAGCAGAGAAGTCATTGTCGCCGCATACGTACGAAAAAAACATTCCCTTTTGTCGTTTAGTAAATGCTTCGTATAAAAAGATTCCCTTTGAATAAACGTAAAAGTCAAAGGGGTTTATACACCATATAAAATAAGGTTGTGTATAAAACAAAATATGCCTCAATGAAAGGAGAATGAGACGAAGTCCCATACATCGGGTCCGACTTGACTCGGTCGTTCTTTAATCTCCTAAATAATAAACTTGAGTTAATTTCTACTTGCTTAAGAACCTTTTTCAAGTTCATTATTCCTTTTATATCACTTATTTCCATGTCATGAACACTATGTAATTATTTAAGTTAATAACGGTCGTTTTAACGATCATTGGTACTTAAGTCAAAAATAAACCCTTTATAATTACAAGTTGTTCATTTATCCATTATATCAAGAATTATAATCATGATGTATATATCATATATATCCAGTATATACATGCATTTATAATATTACATAATCATTTAGAGGTAAGAAATGAAATGCACCGTTCATGGAGATGGTAAGCCGTACGTACGCATGAACGCTACTTTCATTTATATTTCATATTTTATTTAATGGAATCATAATGATATAAAGGTATATTATAATTCCAGTATAATATCATATATAATATCATAGTTCCATCCTTTATATGTCCCACATATGGTATTTAACGAATCAAATCACTTTGAGGGGGCGGTAGTCCGCACTTCCTTAAATGAAGATATCGCATTTACCCATAATGGAAACCATAAAGGTATGCACAAAATGAAAAATACAGAAGCTTAAGGAAAACATAAAAATATTATATATCATATATAAATATAGTGACATATTAATGGCCACCTTTGAAGGTGTTAACAGAATGTTGAACAATCATCATTTCGGGAGGCATAAATTCACCATCCACGGAAACAGTATGTCCTTTAACCATTAGATGTAGGTGTGTGTAAGTGTAGCTCGAATCCTTATTATAAAAAAATCCTAGTATATTTAAGATACTGTATTTTTTACAAAAGAAATGAATAAAAAGAGTTTAGGGGGTCGGAGAAGCAAAATAAAACAAAAGGACTCAAGTGAAGACATTACCTTAAAATCCGGTAACTCCCTTTGGTTTGAGCTCAAAGGCTTCCTTGGGAAGACTTCTGCCCAATGAGAGGCTTCAAGGAGTAAGATAAGGATGTGGAGAGACAAAATGGGTAGGGGTTGGCCGAGCCAAAGGCTTTGGGTGTGTGGGTAAGGAGGTAGAGGTGGGGGCATTTTATAAGAGGAGAGGAGGGGCACTCTTGGAAAGTAAAGAAATGTTACTTTATTTGAAAATGATTTTCGGATTCAAAAGGTCCCAAATTGATATAATTTTAGGGTAAGGTGATCAGGGTTCTAAATCAACCCATACAATAGGTTTTGGACATGTTTAGGTCATATATTTTACATTATCATTTCATTTTATTTAAATCCTTTATTAATGAGGTAATCAATGCATCATCATGATGTCATAAATAATTTAATATATTTAATGTCTAAAAATTATAAAAAAATATCATAATATAGGAAATATTTATAGATTTCTAATGAAAATTTATATTCCAAAAGATCATTTATGTAGACAAAATTAAAAATATTTTACTTAGGTGATACATTCTTTGTCACATTTAACATTCTTTAAAAATAAAAAAATAAAAAGTCACTTTCTCACAAAAGTGATTCCATGGGGCCCCCATGTTTGGAACAAGGCATCCCATGATCGGCCATGAGAAAACTAGTAGCCTTAGGACACATGTTGTGGTATTTTTGTATTATTATGATATCATTTTATTATCCTTAACTACCTGATTACTCATTAATCAAGATAATTAATGATAATTACCGTCGTTACTATTCATAATGCCCAATAACAAAAGAGTCTTGATTACATAATTTGGAACTTCTGATTCCAAATATGTAATCCATTTTACCAAATTCCAAACATAGAAATTGCAATAATTGATATAAAAATAATTCCCTTTGTCAAAACAAATAGCGGGTTTTTTTGAAACAATATCTATGAAAAGTTTGGCATTAGTTTATGCCCAATTCCAAAGTGAAATTAATCCTAATGACCACCATTGGATTAAATGGTAAAAATATATTCTAATTTAACTTTAAAACCAATTCAAAAGATAATCTAATCATATAAATAAAGTAGATTAAAAAGTAGTTTTGATGTAAAATACAGTATTTTTCACTATTCATAAAAAATTGAACATTGTCAGAAAAATACCAAAAATTCACACAAAGTAAATTTTGATGTCCCAATAATAAAGAATAAGTTTATTTTGACAAACATAGCTTATAAATTTGTTAAAAGATATATTTAAAAATTGTTTTCCAATAAAAGGCAGTAAAACAATCCTTTAAAAAATATTAGTGTATTCCATGCTTAAGATTGGATTTATTTTCACTTTAAGCCTCTAAAACACTATCTAATTCATTAATAGACATAGATAAAAATATCTATTATTCATTAATTACTTGGGATGTTATATCCTTCCACCCTTTAGAAAATTTCATCCCCACAATTTATTTACTTATCAAATAAATGGGGGTACTTATCCCTCATTGCATTTTCAGATTCCCATCTTGCCTCTTCCATCATGTGGTTTTTCCACAAAACCTTTACCTGATTAATCACCTTATTTCGTAACACTTGCTCCCTGTGGTCAAGAATCTGGACCGATTTTTCCTCAAAAGATAGGTTCTCTTCCAGATGAACTACCTGTGGACTCAAAACATGAGATGGATCTGGTATAAACTTTCTCAAAATCGAAACGTGAAAAACATTGTGTACCTGAGATAAACTCGGAGGTAAAGCCACCCGATATGCAACTGATCCAACTCTCTCCAGAATTTCATATGGTCCAATGAACCTTGGACTCAGTTTTCCTTTCTTACCAAATCTCATCACACTTTTCCATGGTGAGACTTTGAGAAAAACATGATCACCTACCTCAAAAGTTAGATCCTTCCTCCTGTTGTCTGCATAACTCTTCTGCCTACTCTGAGATGTTCTCATGTGTTTATGAATCAGCTGAACTTTTTCTGCCATCTCTTTTACCAATTCTGGTCCCATCAACTTCCTTTCACCCACTTCATCCCAGAAAGCTGGAGTTTGACACCGCTTCCCATATAATGCCTGAAATGGTGCCATCTGTATACTGGAATGAAAATTGTTATTATATGAAAATTCAACCAAAGAAAGATGTTGGTCCCAACTTCCCTGATAATCCATCGAACAAGCTCGTAGCATATCCTCCAAGGTCTGAATTGTTCGTTCTGACTGCCCATCTGATTGAGGATGAAATACTGTACTAAAATTTAATTCAGTACCCAACGAATTCTGAAGGCCTTTCCAAAAGTTAGAAGTGAACCTGAGATCATGATCAGATACAATGGAGATGGGAACTCCATGTAACCTAACTATCTCTTTAAGATACAAACGATAAAGTTGATCTAGGGAAAAAGTATCACATATAGCAAGGAAATGAGCAGATTTAGTCAAGCGATCAACAATAACCCAGATTGCATTATTACCTTGAGGGGTCTTCGACAATCCCACAACAAAGTCCATGGATATATTCTCCCATTTCCACTCTGGCACTAGTAAAGGCCGAAGCATCCCTTTCGGTAACTGTCGCTCTACTTTAACCTGTTGACATGTCAAACACTTCACAGTAAAATCAGAAATATCTCTTTTCATTCCATCCCACCAGTAGTACTCCCGCATATCTCTGTACATCTTAGTACTTCCAGGATGAACTGAAAACAGAGAACTATGAGCTTCACATAACAACTCTCTCTTCAACTGCGAATCAAAAGGCACACATAATCTCTTCCCAAATCTCAAAACACAATCATTATCAATGTTGAATTCAGGCAACTTACCTTTCTGAACCAGTTCTACCTTTTTCTGCAACTCACTGTCTTGCTTCTGTGCTTGCTTGATTTTATCTGATAGAGATGATCTCACTGATACCTGAAACAAAACAGAAGAACTTTCTGCACCAACAACTTCTATGCCAAAGTTCATCAAATCCTTAACCAAAGGATCATGTTCCAAACGCAACATTTCTAATGAAGCATTACTTTTTCGACTCAAAGCATCAACCACTTTATTTTCTTTTCCCGGATGGTAATGAATTGTACAATCATAATCCTTGATTAATTCCAGCCATCTCCTCTGTCTTATGTTTAACTCTTTCTGAGTGAATATATACTTTAAACTTTTGTGATCAGTATATATTTCACACTTTAATCCATACAAATGATGCCTCCAAATTTTTAAAGAGAAAACAACATCAGCTAATTCCAAATCATGTGTAGGGTAATTTACCTCATGAGTTTTCAACTGTCGTGAAGCATAAGAAATTACCTGATCATTCTGCAGTAGGAAGAAACCAAGTCCTTACAATGAAGCATCACTGTAGATAACAAACTCACCATTCCTGGAAGGTAGTACCAAAATTGGAGCATTCACCAATCTTCTTTTCAACTTCTGAAAACAATCATCACATTCTTTTGTCCAGATAAACTTAACACCCTTCCGAGTTAGCTTAGTCATTGGACTAGATAACCGTGAAAAATTTCTAAAAAACCTTCAGTAATAGCCTACCATGCCAAGGAAGCTACGAATCTCTATTACATTTGTGGGTCTTGGCCATTCTTCAACAACCTTTGTTTTTGCAGGATCAACAGTTATACCATCTTTAGAAACAATGTGACCAAGGAAAGAAATTTGTTGCAACCAAAACTCACACTTGCTGAATTTTCCATATAGTTTCTTTTCTTTTAAGGTTTTCAAGATAACCCTTAAATGTCTTCCATGCTCCTCTTTACTATTAGAAAACACCAAAATATCATCAATGAAAACCACCAAAAACTTATCCAATAACTCATGGAAAATTCTATTCATTAAGTCCATGAATACAGCAGGTGCATTGGTTAGCCCAAAAGGCATTACTACAAATTTATAATGGCAATGTCTTGTACAGAATGTGGTCTTTGGAAAATCTGTTTCCTTTACCTTCAGATGATGGTACCCCAATCTCAAGTCAATATTTGAAAAATACTGAGCTCCCTGGAGCTGATCAAACAAATAATCGATATGAGGAAAAGGATATTTGTTCTTAACAGTGATGTTATTCAAGGCTCTATAATCAATGAAAAGTCTCATTGAACCATCTTTGTTTTTAAAAAATAAAACAGGATCACCCCATGGTGATGTTCTAGGTCGAATGAAACCTTTCTCTAATAAATATTGCAATTTCTCCTTCAACTCTAAAAGTTCAATTTGAGCCATTCGATAAGGGGGTTTTGAAATTGGCTTAGCATCAGGAACCAAGTCAACAGAAAATTCAACTTCCCGATCTGGTATTATTCCAGGCAACTCATCATGAAAAACATCAGGATACTCATTTACCACTGGCACATCATTAATCAGAACAGTTCCTTTATTTTCAATGATGTGTGCAAGGTAACATTCATTTCCATCTTTTACAAGTTTCTCAGCCTCTTGATAAGTTATCAAAAGTAAGGGTTCATTCTTGTACACAAACTGAAAGTCTTTCTGAAAAGAAACTTCTTTAGCTCTATATACAATCTTAGCATGGTAAATAGAGAGCCAATCCATACCTAGGATAACATCAAACTCTACTAGAGGTAGAACAATAAGGTTTGAAAGTAGTTTCTTTCCACAGATAAGGATAGGAAGATTCTTATAAATTCTTTTTGCCTCAACATTTCCCCCAGGTATTTTTACCAAAAGTTCAGGAGTCATTTCTTGAGATGGTATTCCCATTTTACTAGAAAAGGTTTCAAAGATGAAAGAATGTGTGGACCCCGAATCAAACAACACACTGGCATAATCTGAAAAAACAAAAAAAGTACCTGATACAACTTCATTTGATGGCCCGACATCTGCTGAAGTAGTTGTAAAGGATTTCACCACCCCTTTATGCTTGTAGTCTAAATGCTTCCCATCACTCAAGCTCTTTGTCAAACACTCATTTGCATAGTGACCCATCCCATTGCACTTAAAACATTTCACTAACTGTAAATCAAATTTGGTCTTACCTTCACCTTGATCTTTTTCAGTGCAATCACGAGCCTTATGTACCATATTACCACATCGGTAGCACTTTCCAGAATTCGGAAGACATTCCCTAGCATGCCTTTTTCCATATTTATCACAAACTGGAAACTTAGATTTCTTACCATAAGTCTTTTTTGAAAAATTCTTCCCTTTCTCCTGCCACCTTGGTCTGTTCTTCTGCTGGTTGTTATAGAACACTTGATCATCGGAAAACTCCATTTCCACCTTCTCAGCACATCGAACAAGCTTTTCATAACTTTTAAACTCACGAGAAGCTAATGCCCTTCGATATTTTGGATTTAATCCTGAGTAAAAACGATTGATTTTACTATCAAGGTCTCGGATAAAATTTGGAGCATACCTTGCCAATCGAGTGAACCTTTCTTCATAGGTAGCCACTGAGTCTTCCTCTTGCCTCAATTCCAAGAATTGTTTTTCCATCCTAAGTCGAACAGCCTTAGGGAAAAAATTTTCAAGAAAAATTCTTTTGAATTCATACCAGTCGAGAGCATCAATCTCATCAGCGTCCCTGATATTTTTAACCATCGACCACCACTGATATGCTTCACCCTCAAAACGGTAAATAGCAAGACTAACATTTTGATTGTATAAAAACCCCATGACATCGAAAATCTTCTCTAGTGCTTTAATCCACCCTTCAGCTAGCACATGGTCAGATGATCCTCTGAATTATGGGGGATGTTGCCCCATGAAATGTTCCACCACTGACATGTTCCTCTGCGGTTGATCTGGCTGATCTCGTGCATGGATACCACCACCATTTATCGCTTGAGTCAACTGCGCCATTACTGCAACAAACCTTTCAGTTCCAATTCCGACCATCTCAGGATGCTGATTCGGAAGGTTATTTCCTTCTATATGCCTTCCTAGCACTACTTCCCTGTTTCCTCTGCAGAAAACCATTCTGAACAAACATGTCTTAGATGAAGCAACATGGTAATCTTCAAATACTATATCACTTCAGTTTGACCATAAAAAAAATATTTTTGGATAATCATTTAATAGAATTCTAACTCCTAAAGTTATCTAAACCTCCCTTTGATACCAACTATAATGCCCCAACCTTAAACCTTACTTAATCTTGATTTATTACAAGATTACACATTGAGGATATTTTCGGGTTTAGAGTTTTAGAGAATTAGATCATAAAACTTGCATTACATTCCACATATAAACAAAGTGGTTACATAAAGATAGTATTCTTCTTTCCCATTAATGGAAACGTATTTAAAATAAAACATGGATTCTTTCTTGACACTTCCATGACACTATCATCATATCATGTACCTTTCCCTTGACCTGTGAAAAACATTTCAAAAAACTTGGGATGAGAATAAAAATCTCAGTAAGGGATATAAAAATATGGAAAGGAAACATGGGTACATATATAAATAATAATGAAATCATACATTACCCATAAAACATAATAACTTTAACATACCTCATCAAATCATGAATAAATCATAGAAATCATAAGACATAAAGGTAACTTGAGGCATTCATAACATTCTTATGTAGGGAGTAACCCTCTTGGTTACCTTTGGAATACACATCACAGTATATTCCCAAAATCTCTTCGGAGAAACCTTAACGTTTCACTCCTTCGCGTTACCCAATGCATTGGAGAGATATATCGGGCTCACCCGCCCTTAGTTTATCACGAAACCACCCGTCTTCATAATAATTCCCAAGAACCTCAACATAATCGTATCACATAAAACATGCATAAAGGAATCATAACATTTCCACCTTTAAATCACAAGATATCAATACAACACATTGATATAAAAACATTATGAAAACCATTTTCAATACCAAAATAAAATAAAAGTAAAACATGGTATTTATTTTTCTTTTAAAAAAAAGGTATGGCTTGTAGAGGAAGCCAAAACTCAAATAATGGTCATGGCGGCCGAGAAGTCGTTGTTGCCGCATACGTACGATAAAAAAATTCCCTTTTTTTGTTTAGTAAACGATTCGTATAAAAATATTCCTTTTGAATAAACGTAAAGGTCAAAGGGGTTTATACACCATATAAAATAAGGTTGTGTATAAAACAAAATATTCCTCAATGAAAGGAGATTGAGATGATGTCCCATACCTCGGGTCCGACTTGACTCGGTCGTTCTTTAATCTCCTGAATAATAAAATTGAGTTAATTTATACTTTCTTAAGAACCTTTTTCAAGTTCATTATTCCTTTTATATCACTTATTTCCATGTCATGAACACTATGTAATTATTTAAGTTAATAACGGTCGTTTTAACGATCATTGGTACTTGAGTCAAAATTAAACCCATTATAATTACAAGTTGTTCATGTATCCATTATATCCAGAATTATAATCATGATTTATATATCATATATATCCAGTATATACATGCATTTATAATATTACATAATCATTTAGAGGTAAGAAATGAAATGCACCGTTCATGGAGACGGTAAACCGTACGCACACATGAATGCTACTTTCATTTCTATTTCGTATTTTATAGAATGGAATCATAATGGTATAAAGGTATATTATAATTCCAGTATAAGATCATATATAATATCATAGTTCCATCCTTTATATGTCCCACATATGGTATTTAACGAATCAAATCACTTTGTGGGGGCGGTAGTCCGCACTTCCTTAAATGAAGATATCGCGTTTACCCATAATGGAAACCATAAAGGTATGCCCAAAATGAAAAATAAAGAAGCTTAAGGAAAACATAAACATATTATATATCATATATAAATATAGTGACATCTTAATGTCCACCTTTGAAAGTGTTAAAAGAATGTTGAACAATCATCGTTTCGGGAGGCATAAATTCACCATCCACGGAAACAGTATGTCCTTTAACCATTAGATGTTGGTGTGTGTAAGTGTAGCTCGAATAATTATTATACCAACATCCTAGTATATTTAATATACTGTATTTGTTACAAAAGAAATTAATAAAAAGAGTTTAGGGGGTTGGAGAAGCAAAATAAAACAAAAGGACTCAAGTGAAGACATTACCTTAAAATCGAGTAACTCCCTTTGGTTTGAGCTCAAAGGCTTCCTTGGGAAGACTTCTGCCCAAAGTGAGGCTTCAAGGAGTAATAGAGGGATGTGGAGAGATAAAATGGGCAGGGGTTGTCCGAGAAAAAGGCTTCGGGAGTGTGGGTAAGGAGGTAGAGGTGGGGGCCTTTTATAAGAGGAGAGGAGGGGCACTCTTGGAAAGTAAAGAAATGTTACTTTATTTGAAAAAGATTTTCAGATTCAAAAGGTCCCACATTGATATAATTCGAGGTTAAGGTGATAAGGGTTCCAAATCCACCCATCCAATAGGTTTTGGACATGTTTAGGTCATATATTTCACATTATCATTTCATTTTATTTAAATCCTTTATTAATGAGGTAATCGCTCCATCATCATGATGTCATAAATAATTTAAAACATTTAATGTCTAAAAATTATAAAAAAACTATCATGATGTAGGAAATATTTTTAGCTTTCTAAGGAATATTTATAGTCCAAAAGATAATTTATGTAGACAAAATTAAAAATATTTTACTTAGGTGATACATTATTTGTCACATTTAACATTCTTTAAAAATAAAAAGATAAAAAGTCACTTTCTCACAAAAGTGATTCCATGGGTCCCCAAAGTTTGGCACAAGGCATCCCATGGTCGGCCATGAGACAAACCGTAGCCTTAGGACACATTTTGTGGTCTTTTTGTATTATTATGATATCATTTTATTATCCTTAACAACCCGATTACTCATTAATCAAGATAATTAAAGATAATTACCGTCGTTACTATTCATAATGTCCAAAAACAAAAGAGTCTTGATTACATAATTTGGACCTTCTGATTCCAAATATGTAATCCATTTTACCAAATTCCAAACACACAAATTGCAATAATTTATTTAAAAATAATTCCCGTTGTCAAAACAAATAGCGGGTTTTTTTGAAACAATATCTATGAAAAGTTTGGCATTAGTTTATGCCCAATTCCAAAGTTAAATTATTCCTAATTACCACCATTGGATTAAATGGTAAAAATATATTCTAATTTAACTTTAAAACCAATTCAAAAGATAATCTAATCATATAAATAAAGTAGATTAAAAAGCAGTTTTGATGTAAAATACAGTATTTTTCAGTATTCATAAAAAAATGAACATTGTCAGAAAAATACCAAAAATTCACACAAAGTAAATTTTGATGTCCCAATCATAAAGAATAAGTTTATTTTGACAAACATAGCTTATAAATTTTTCAAAAGATAGATTTAAAAATGGTTTTCCATCAAAAGGCAGTAAAACATTCCTTTAAAAAATATCAGTGTATTCCATGCTTAAGATTGGATTTATTTTCATTTTAAGCCTCTAAAACACTATCTAATTCACTAATATACATAGATAAAAATATCTATTAATCATTACATACTTGGGATGTTACATTAACAGGATCAAATTTTTTTGGTGAAAATTAACTTTTGAATTTTATTTACCATGGTTAAATGTAAATATGGAAACTAAAGGTAAAAATAATATTATAATAACATAATATTACCCTAAAACTTTTTCTAAGTTCATTGGAAAAGTTATTTTCGACCAAAATTAACCTTAGGTCTAAAATATGATCTTTTTTTGGCCACTTTTTTTAGATTATGACATTTATTACATTTTATTTAAAGAAGAGTTAAAAGTGTCATATTCATATTTTAATTACTATATCATTTTTAATATGAGGATATATAAGTGATATTGTAAAATATAAATATTATTTAGAAAGATAAAATGATTATATTTATAATTTAAGTTTATTTATAATTTTAAGAAAAAATTAGTTAAATTAAATGGTGGCACAATAATGATGTAGCAATTGAATTATTAAAGGAAGAATCTATTAAATGATATTAAAAATATTAAGATAAATATAATTTGACTTAATTAATAACATAAATAAATTTAAAATATAAAATAGACATGGTAGTGAAATATTGGTAGTATTGGTTTGATGTTATTATATAGGTTTGATATTTATAAAAATGAAAATATTGAATAGTATAAAATGTAACATAAACAAAATGTTTAAATAAATAATATTTATTTAGATGTTATAAAAATTATAAAAATATCAGGATAGATCAACTGACAAGGATAATGTTAAATATATCCTAAATTATCCAAATGGGGTTTGTTTGGAATTTCATAGTAAGTATATTTACTATATAGTGTAAAAAACAAGTTGTCATGGTAAAAGTTAAATTATTAAACTAAGGATTAAAGCAAAAATGATAAGGTTAATTTTGTGACATAAATTGTATAAAATTCATCGGTTTAGATAATTTCAACCCATACTAATCTTATCCTCTAAATAACTCACATTTTAGTTACTTTATACTAAAAATAAATTTATAATAAATTAATAGTTTTAGAGTTTCCAAAACCGCCCCTCCCCTCTGTTATATAAGGGTACATCTTCTTATCTTTTATTCACACCTCTAAATAAATTTTTATCAGCCATTACTCGATCAATTATCCTCCTAACTTCCAAAAATTTATCTTAGAGGCCATACTTTGGTCCAAAAGGCATACTAAGGAGTAATTTTGTGCTAATAAAAATGAGACACTCAAAGAAGAGGTAATTATTTTACCAATTCTAATCAATTTCTTTTCTTTTCCTACTTACCCATCATATAATTTCCTTACCAAAATAATAAATCATGTATAACCTTCATGATGAGTTGTTATTAAAATTATATAATAAACATATTTTTACATTTACCTATCCTACAAATAACAATATCACCATGCATGCATGCATACAACTTATCATATCCACACCGTGGTGAAAATTTTTATTCGACACTAATTTATTTTTATGGGTAAAATGGATATAAATAATGAATATAACATGATAAATGTTTTTTATAATTAATATACATTCCAATTCCATACTATTTAACCATTAATGGAATGATACTGTCGCTTGTGCATACGTACGACCTACCATCTCTACGACACAATGATATTCATTCTCCACATTAATCATTCAATATTGACTATAAAATTCATATTCTGATTAAAAATAAAAAAATATGAACTTAATATCATTATTTTATATGAATAAAATAAATCCTATGTAAAACAAACATGACTTACATGAAAAAATAAGAATGGAAACGAAGTAGTTAACACCCAAAATAATGGTGATACAAAAATATTATTTACAAAATGATATAAGAGGATCATACATGATATCATAAATATGGTTCTGGTTCTGGTATAATTTAATGATATACTTTAATCATTATATAGGAGGTAAATGAACCCTTTACTAAAGGAAAGGTCTTGGTAAAGGTAAATTTCACAATCTCATTTATATATAAGATTATCCATACATATGTATCTACTAAGACATCATTATCATCCATATATGTGTTTCATAATAATCTATTTCAAAATATTATTACTATTACCCATGAATTTTTTAAATTCCTTTTAAACCATTTTTTACTTTTTATAAAATAATTTGTAATTAATATTTCCATCGTTTTCCAAATGAGGTACTTTATGACATTTTCAAAAAACTAAGGAACAAATGGTTTTTAACATATATAGGTCGAGTGGATATTTTCATCTGTTATGATGCCTTAACATTTTGATGCTTCCCTTATAATATTAAAATGTTATTTTCAAAATAATGATTTTATTTTTATAATTACAAAACTTTTAAATGATTTCAAAGTAAAAAATGGATATTTTTTTAATGATTTGTAATGATTTTATTATAATATTTTCTTCTATGTAAACATCCTTTTTTATATTTATTATTAATTGAGGTTGATTTATTATGATACAATATTCAATATTTTATTGAATGTTTTATGGTATGTTTGATTGTGTATGTTTTATTTTTACACAATTCAAGGTTTATAGTTAATCTATTAATTTTATAGGCTAGTTTGAATATGGATGTTTATGTTATGGTTCATCCTTTTCATAAGAGGAATTAATTAAACATAATATGTGATGAGTGGGGACCAATATAACCTCTCTATATATCAGTAGGTATAATGAGACAAACTAGTGTCTTAGAATAAGGCCTTTACTATATGTTTATTTATGGTCTTGGCATAAGGCTTTGATGGTATGGTTATGAGGTCTGGAATTATGCATTCCATCATAATGAGTTTAGTTATTGATATTTCATGTAATTATTAGACTAGTAGAATAATGGTTTGAAGGTTTAATGATATTTTTTTATTTATTCATGCCATATCATACTTATGATTATGTTGAAAAGAATTTTTTTCAGTATTATTCCTTGCCTTAATATATTTATGCGTATTTATGATAGATTCTGCTATATTGTTTATATTTACTAAACATATGAGATCACCCATTTCTTATGTTCCATTTTTTCGCAGGATGTGAAGATGTATATTATGACTGAAGTTCAGGGATAATCCAAGGGATATGAGTGTTCTAAAAGGATACACAATGCTGTTTTCAATTGAAGATGTAATGTAAAACATTTATTTGTATCTAGTATTTCCAAGGCTACTGAACTAATCATTATTTTGGGATTTTATTTTGTTGTGATCATACCAATGTAATAAAAAATACACCAATATTGGGAAACTGGGGTCAGGATGTTATAGTTGGTATCAAATGAAGTTTAGTAAAAACCATGGAAAATAGATTTAGAAAGACCTTGATTAGGGATCATTAGCCTAAGATAGAGATTGAGGATAATTATAGAAGAACATCATAGAGTCTTGGGAACATAGATATTGTGTGGGTATTCCTAGAAAATATATCTCTGTCTGGATACCACAAGTGGAAATGATTCTGACATAGATGTTCCTAGGAGAAAAAACTCTGACAAGGTGTTACGAGCTAGACTTAGGGTAACATGATACATGACAACGAGCTTTATTGTGTACTAGGTTTAACACTCTTAGGGGATATGTTTATGATAATCCAAATTTTATTTACAAAACATTATGAAGGATTTATGAGTAAATATGTACCCAAAGAACCATTTTTATGATTATGGATTAGATATGCATAAATTTTTTAATTTATGTTAATTATTATACTAGTTTGGAATTATGAATTATGATTTATAACCTAATCTAATGTATTCCATTGTTTAAAAATGGAGTGTAATGTAAGGAATGGAAACTGTATCAACACACATAATCCATATAGGGATTTCCCTCCTATTATAGATAATGCCAGCGGATTTGGTGATACCACTGGCACTGAATAACTTATAACCATACTAGGATAACAAAATCAGGTTATGAATAATAACCTTACTTGTATGGATCATCCTGACCCACAAAGTAGAGAATCAATGCTAGACTACTACATGATGCAACAACCCCCCAAATTCAATGGGACTACAAATCCTTTTTCCATTGAGCTGGAGATAAGTTCCTTAGAAAAAATATTTCTTTCTATGGGTAGTAAGAAAAGGGAAAAAGTTAATATGGCAGCCTATCATATATCAAGAGATGCAGATCAATGGTAGAAATTAATTCAAAACATTAAGGAGGCCGAAGATTTCAAAAATATGTAATGTGTAACACCCCAAGCTTCCACAATACATTTCCATTTGAATAATGCAATAGCGTGTGTTGTACGCAACTTCGAGTTCTAACACACACCACAACCAATCAAACCAGCCGTTATGAATAGTAATAACCAATTTTTAAAATTTTATAAATTTTATCTTTCAAAATGGACTTCATTTTTGGATTTGGAATATTGAAATTATCTTAGGGTGAATTTTTGGTATTTTTCTGAAAACTTGTAATTTTTGATGAATAGTGAAAAACACTGAGTTATAGTTTAAAACCGAATTCTTATTTAAATAATTATTTATTTTATTTAAATTTAATTAAGGTAAAAAATAGATACATAATACCTATATAAGTTAAATGTAATTAATTGGAGTTAGTTTAGAATAATTTTAGATATATAATTTTTTTTTGAAATTTTTAGCGTCTTTTACCCACCTCCTAGGAGAATTTGGAAATTCAGATAAAACTTAATTTTACCACTTATGTGAGTGGAATTTCGAAAATCTGAGAGATACGGTTAATATCAAGGAGTAAAATTTGGTTCAATGAGATGAAAATAAATTTTGGTGAATAGTAACTTTTTACTTTTATTAACCACAGTTAAAATTAAATAGGGTAATTAAGGGTAAAAATGATATTGATATTACCCTAACACATGTCCTAATTCTACTGGACAAGTGTATATCGACCAAAAACAACCTTAGGAATAAAATATTATCATTTTGGTCCACTTGGATTACATTAGGACATTTATTATTATTTAATTCAATGAAGAGTTAAAATAGATAAAATCAATGTTTAATAACTAAAACATTTTTAATATAGGGTTATACATAAGATAAATTCGATTATAAATATTCAATAGAAATATAAAAAGATTTCCTACATTATGGTATTTTATTTATAATTTTCAGATATTAAATAATTTAATTTATTTGTGACACAATGGTGATGCAGTAATTACCTAATTAATGAAATATTAAAATAATTAATATTATAAATATCAAAATAAATGAAATTTGAGACTTTTTATGAATTCCACTAATTTTATAGGTTAATATAACATATTTTAATTTCTTATTTAAATTTATTTCATTGTAATAATTCTGTTATTAAATTATCAAAAACAAAATACCCAATACTGTTAAAATTGACATAAAAGAGTTTTTGAAACAAATATTATATTATTAATTGAAATTATATTCTTACAAATATAAGGTTTCAGAAAAAAGACTTATATAATGATAGGTGTATCATTAATGGACCACTTTGGGGTCTCTTGGAGGTATATAGTATGTTTATTAACAATATAATATAAAAATACATAGAGACATGGTAAATGTCAAACTATTTAACTAAGAGTTAAATATAAATGATATGGTTAATATAGTGACCCAAAACTATATAAAATCTATTGGTTGAAAGGATTTAGACCCATACCCACATTAAAATTTAAATAATCCACTTTTGAGCCTTTATAAATTGAATATAAATTTATTATAAAATAATATTTTATGTTTTTTCTAAGGTGCCCCTCACCCCTCTTATAAAAGGGAACTCCCCCTTCTCTCAAATTAATACCTTCAAATCCTTTTGGTTTGACCAAACCCGGCCCAAATATCCTATAAACTTCCATCACTTCATCCTAAAGGCCCTCATTTGGCCAGAAAGCCAACTTAAGGATCCCTTTTGATCAAATCAAAAGGAAGAACCCGAAGAAGAGGTAATGATTTCACCACCCTATTTCAAGTTCCTTTCTTCTTCCACTTCCTCTTTTTTTGTTATTTCCATTTTAAAATAAAAACTACAGTATCTTCTCTATACTGTTATGTTATTATAAATATGTTACAACCATATTCTGTATTTTATCCATCCTTTGAATGACATGTCACAATACATGCGTACGTACGGCCTACCGTCTCCACGTCGTGGTGTAATTGTTATTCAATTTAATATTACTTGGATGGGTATAATAATGATGTGTAATTCATGTAAATAATAAGTATAACATGATAATTATTCTGTATATATGATATACCATCCAATTATATAATGTTTTAGTATCAAAATAATGATATTATCGCTCATGCGTACGTACAGACTACCGTCTCCACGAATGCGATGAGATTCATTCCCCATCGTATCCATACAAGTATAATTCTCATTTTATGATTAAAAATAATGTTTAAGGACTTAATATATTTCTGTATATGAATAAGATACAACCTATCCATAAAAAACATGACTTATGTAACCAAACATATACAATAAAATGAGTAAGTTAACACCTGAAATGATGATAATACTAAGATATTATTAACAAAGCAATGTTAAAAGATCATATATGATATCATATTAATGTATATGATTCTTTTATAATTAAATAACAATTATTTTAGCATTATACAGGAGTATAACCTACCCTCGACCAAGGAAAAAGTACAAAGTTAGGGGTTTTCTTATCTCAATTTTAATTCCGTGAGATTTCTATTGTTCACCACTTATTTATTGCATGTGGTGTGTGTATTGCCCATATTTGTATTCATTGTGTAATATAATTTAATTCATGGGTATTTATATCATCATTTTATGATCCTTATTCCATGGGTGTTTGTTTCATAAGTTACCAAATCGATAAGGGAAATTGAAATTTCAATTTCCACTCATTCGGCTTTACGCATACTTCATTGATTATTTTACTCCAAGATTATGTGTGGAATCGCTATTCATTTTATTATGTCATAATTTACACTCCCCTTTCTATGGATATAATTTTGATACACATAATAAATCCATTTATAAATTTTTAAGTCATCGATGTGAATTTTATAAGAGTAATTTTAACTCAATCTCCATTTGTTGAGTTAAATATCCTATTCATTGGTGTTGTTTTTACAAGAATATGTGTGAATGTACTCTGATTTATTTACACTGAATATCCAATAATATTGTGTGTATTTATATTTTTCACACATAATTATGTCGTTTATTTATCCTTAACATAAGGATACAGTATTTATAAGATATTTCATCTCAATTTACATTCTCTTGAGACTTCTTGGTTTTTATACACCAAATCACTTTTATATGGTGTATATAATGGAGTTTGACATATTATATCATGAATTACTTTATTCTCATTATATTAAATTTTTTTATTACCTCAATTATTTGTATTCAAGTGTCTCTCTTTTGGTTAGTAACTCTAACTAAAATATCATGTTAAATGTTTTAAAGATTTATTATTCAAAATCATTATTATTAATTTCCATATTTTAAAAATGGTTTTAAGGTTTTATTTCTACGGAAATTAAAGTTTTAAAATTAAAATTACTTTTAAAAGTTTCAAAGTGGTATGGGAGACTTTGATTCAGAAATATATATTTAAATGGCCTCTTGAAAAATAGTGTGACTTTTAAATGATTTCAAGAAAAAGGTGGATATTTCTCTCTAATAGTTTTGATGATTATTTTCATCTATATCAATATCCTTTATTATTATTGATTGAGGTTAATATAATAAAATACAATCTTCCATATTGTATCAAATGAGTTATGTTTTAATGTCCATGTGCTATTTTTATAGCATTCATGGTTTTTGGATAATGTATTGACATTTCATATGCTAGTTTTAATACGAATATTTATGTTATGTTTCAAAATTTTCATATGAGGAATGCATTGGACTTAGTAAGTGACAAGTGGAGCTAGCTATAGTTCCTCGATGCATCAGTAGGTCTCATGATACAAACTAGTGTCTTGGCACGAGGCCTTGACAAAATCTTATTTGTAGTCTTGGCACGAGGCCTTGGCTACGTGGTTATGATAGTCTGGAATTATGCATTCCATAATTATGAATGTGGTTATTGATATTGCATGTAATTATTAGAATAATAGAATATCCATGTGAATAAGTAAATGTCATTATTTCATTTTATTTTTTCCATATCATGCTGAAGTTCAAGTTTAAAAGAATTTTGTTTTAGTTATACATTTCTTTAAATGTTTATGTTTATTTATGAAAGTTTCCGATATATTATTATCCTTACTGAGAAACTGAGCTACCCCCTTTCAATGTTTTATTTTTTCCAAGATGTGATGAAGTAATTTATGAATGACCTATAGGGATAGTATGAGGGGATATGAAGAAAAGTTGTTGTTGTAGTTTTTTTACTTTATGATGTAATGTAAGACTTATGAATATATATAGTGTTTCCAAGACTACTAAACTAATCAGTCTTTCGAGACCTAATCTTTTGTTATCATGACAATGTTATGTAATAATACACTGACTTTGGGTAACTCGGGTCGGGGCGTTACAGTTGGTATCAAAGGATGTTTAGTACAAACCTTGGAAGCTAGATTTAGATAAAATCTTATTAGATCAACTAGCCCTAAGAAAGACTTTGAGGATTAGTATATAAGAACACCCTAGAATTTTGGTATTGTATAGATTTTGTGAATTTTCCAAGAAATACATCCCATTCTGGATACGAGCAGGTAGAGGCGGCTCTGGCACATATGTACCTAGGGGTAAAACCTGAAAACACCGCTTTGAGGTCAACTTGAAGAGGAACTGGTGCACGACAACGGGCCTTGCTACACTCTTGGTTACAACACTCCCAGGGGATATGCTTAGGGTAATTTACATTTTCTTTAAAAACCGATTTGAAGTATTATGAGAGTAAATGACCTTGGTTAATTCTAATGTGTTTCAAATTGAGAATATGGTGATATGATATTCTCTAAATGATTTTATGACTACTGTTAATCACACAATGATTTATGGTTTTAATCCATGGCTGGATTCGAAGGAAGTCATAGTTACTTTGAGAATGATGTACAAGGTAGGAATGGTGGTGGAAAGGAGAAAAAAAATGGAATGTTGATAGGCGTAAAAGATATCATCTTCATGCCAAATCAATTTTACAAAAATACGATCAACAATATATATATATTAACCAATTTCTAGACTCAACAAAGAAGAGAAAGGTGACGAATGATAAGATCTACAGCAGTGGAGACCATGGAGAAAATAATCCTTAATTTCCATCATGCACGAAATATGGAAGGAGACACCCAAGAAAGTGTCTCAATGGAACAAATAAATGCTTTACGTGTGGGGAGGAAGGACATAAAGTGAAGAATTACTGAGGAAAAATGAAGAGTACTATTGAAGAAAATAAAAATGGTCCTAAGATTCAAATTACGGTCATTTGTCGTAAATGTAAGGGACCTTGGAATCACCTAAGTCAATTCCCTATTCAATAGGATAACCTCTTGGTCAAGGAAGAACCTATGTGAAAATAAATGGATGGAAAAATATTTAAAGGTATTAGTGCTCTTTATTGTTGAGATTACTTTGGGTGAATTTTCTCTTATATGTGTAACCCTACAATTTATCTTGTGAGAATGTTATTTTAGGAAGACTTGTCCTTTCTCTTGTAGATATAGTAATAAATAACCATTTGGTTTTATACGATCATTGGGTTTGAGGCAATTACAAGTTATTATATTTTGGGATGAAAATTAAAGGTTTGAGATAACATTTGTGGTTAAATTATGTTATGGTTATTTTGAAGAATTTATCTCATTTTGGTAATGTTATAAAATATAGTTTTTGAAAAAGGAAAACACACTGACCATGTGACAACCCATCGCGTCAGACAAAGCTGTTGGAATCGAACCCACAACCAATGTGCGATAGAGATTTATCGCCTACCACTGGACTACGTGAAGTCCCTAGATAGTGTGACTAATTATTTTTAGTTAAATTATTTTATTAATCAATAATAAGTTGATTTAGGATCTTATGTCTTATCAAGTGAATACCCTTATTATAGGATAATGATTTGGTGATTACGTGATAAATGTTATTTTGGAAGATGTTCACTTTGTTAGGAACATTATATTCCCAAGAAAAATAGAATACTATGGGATTTCATTTGAGGAGTAATGGTGGATTTTATCTATGTTTTTATTGTGGATTTACAGTAATTTGGGTTACTTATGAAAATGATTAACATATTATAGATAATATGTGATTAGGTTAATTACTTTTAAGTATGTGACTTTAAGAGTAGTTAATGTCATTTGGAGATACAATTTAATGTGGAAGTCTACATAACCAAATTCTTCTATGTTTTGGGTTTCAGTATTATTTTGGATTATATTGAAGGATTTTAAGGACAATTGTTTATTGAATGGTATTTATTTATCTTTGGGGTATTTTTGGTTTAATTTGGAAATTAAGATTAGTGTTTATTTTTCGAAGGGAATATCCTTTCGGGGGTTCATCAGATCTTATACTTACCATTTTGGTTTTGATTAATCTCTAAATTCAAGGTAAATATATAGTTTATCCTTCATGTATCACATGATTCTATAAGAAGTTTATTTTATCTCTTCCAGTGTGACCAAGTCTTCTTGAAAACTCATCTTTTAAAAATGAGTTAGTAATAAGAATTTATTAAAGAATGAAACTTTAATTAAGAAGTTTATATATCTCTTTATGTTCTTAGTCAATCTCAGAAATGAATTCCTCATCTTTATGTAATATAACTTATAACAAAAAAATGTTGTCCGTTTACTTTTCCTACTGGGAAACTAATGACCATTTGTCCCATCACGGGTTTGTGGTTTTCCTATTGTTAACTTTCTCCTGATCATGTTCTCTATCCCTCTCCATCAGAACATGAAACTTAGTTTATCATCTATATCCATGTTTTTCTACATGGAATCCTAGTATAGGTTATCTTGGGTGACCTTTTTTACTTATCATTCTTTCTTTTAAAGTGATAGTTTTATTGAATCTTTTTCTGATTTGGGAATTACATTATATTACCAAGCCCAATTTTAAAAATGGCAAGGAAGAAATTTATTGAAGGAGGGGAGAATGTAACACTCCAAACTTCCACGATACATTTCCCTTTGAATAATTCAATAGCTTGTGTTGTACGCAACTTCGAGTTCTAACACACACCACAACGAATCAAACTAGCCGTTAAGAATAGTAATACCCACTTTTTCAAAATTTATAAATTTTATATTTCAAAATGGACTTCTTTTTTGGATTCAGAATATCGAAATTAGCTTAGGGTGAATTTTTGGTATTTTTTTGCAAACTTTAAATTTTTTATGAATAGTGAAAAACACTGAGTTATAGTTTAAAACCGAATTTTTATTTAAATAATTATTTATTTTATTTAAATTTAATTAAGGTAAAAATAGATACAAAATACCTATATAAGTTCAATCTAATTAATTGGAGTTAGTTTATAATAATTTTAGATATATAAAAATTTTATTGAACTTTTCACCATCTTTTATCCACCTCCTAGGAGCATTTGGAAATTCACATGAAACTTAATTTTACCGCTTCTGTGAGTGGAATTTCGAAAATCCGAGAGACACGGTTAATATCAAAGAGTAAAATGTGTTTCAATGAGATGAAAATAATTTTTGGTGAATAGTAACGTTTTTACTTTTATTTACCATAGTTAAAAGTAAATAGGGTAATTAAGGGTAAAAATGATATTAATATTACCCAATAACATGTCATAATTCTATTGTACAATTGTATCTCGACGAAAAAAAACCTTAGGAATAAAATATTATCATTTAGGTCCACTTGGATTAGATTAGGAAATTTATTATTATTTAATTCAAAGAAGAGTTAAAAGAGATAAAATCAATGTTTAATAACTAAAATATTTTTAATATAGGGTTATACATAAGATAAATTTGATTATAAATATTCATTATAAAGATAAAAATATTTCCCACATGATGGTATTTTGTTTTTAATTTTCTGACATTAAATAGTTTATTTTATTTATGACACAATGGTGGTGCAGTAATTATCTAATTAATGAAATATTAAAATAATTGATATTATAAATATCAAAATAAATGTAATTTGAGACTTTTTATGAGTTCCACTACTTTTCTAGGTTAATATGACATATTTTTATTGTTTATATAAATTTATTTCTAAGTAATAATGCTGTTATGAAATTATCAAAAACAAAATACCCAATAGTGTTAAAATTGACATAAAGTAGTTTTTAAAACAAATATTATATTATTTATTGATATTCTATTTCTAAAAATCTATGTTTTATGAAAAAGGACTTATATAATGATTGGATAATCATTAATTGACCACTTGGGGGTGTCTTGGAGGCATATAGTAAGTTTATTAACTATATAATATAAAAATACAAAGAGACATGGTAAATGTCAAGCTATTTAACTAAGAGTTAAATATAAATGATAAGTTTAATATAGTGACCCAAACCTGTATAAGATCTATTGGTTGAAAGGATTTCGACCCATCCACACCTTAACCTTTAAATAATTCACTTTTGAGCCTTTATAAATTGAATATAAATTTATTATAAAATAATATTTTATGTTTTTCCTAAGCTGCCCCTCACCCCTCTTATAAAAGGGCACTCTCCCTTCTCTCAAATTAATACCCTCAAAGCCTTTTGGTTTGGCCAACCCCAGCCAATATATCCTCTAAAATTAAATAACTTCATCCTAGAGGCCCTCATTTGGTCAGAAAGCCAACTTAAGGAGCCCTTTTGATCAAATCAAAAGGAAGAACCCGAAGAAGAGGTAATGATTTCACCACCCTTTTTAAAGTTCCTTTCTTCTTCCACTTCTTCCTTTTTTGTTATTTACATTCTAAAATAATAACTCCAATGTCTTCTATATAATGTTATGTGATTATAAATATGGTACAACCATATTCAGTATTTTATCCATCCTTTGAATGACATGTCACCATACATGTGTACGTACGGCCTACCGTCTCCACGTCGTGGTGTAATTGTTATTCAATATATTATTAATTGGATGGGTATAATAATGATACTTAATTCATGTAAATAATAAGTATAACATGATAATGATTATTTATATATGATATAACATCCAATTATATATTATTTTAAAATGAAAAGAATGATATAATTGCTCATGTGTACGTACAGACTACCGTCTCCACGAACGCGATGAGATTCATTCCCCATCATATCCATACAAGTATAATTCTCATTTTATGATTAAAAATAATGTTAAAGGACTTAATATAATTCTTTATATGAATAATATACAACCTATCCATAACAAAAATGACTTATGTAACAAAACATGTAAAAGAAAACAAGTAAGTTAACACCCGAAACGACGATAATACTAAGATATTATTAACAATGCAATGTTAAAAGATCATATATGATATCATATTAATGTATATGATTATTTTATAATTAAATAACATTTATTTCAACATTATATATGAGGCTAACCTACCCTCGACCAAGGAAAAAGTACAAAGTAAGGGGTTTTCTTATCTCACTTTTTAATTCCATGAGATTTCCATTGTTCACCACTTATTTATAGCACGTGGTGTGTGTACTACCCATGATTGTATTCATTGTGTAGTATAATTTAATTCATGGATATTTACATCATCATTTTATGATCCTTCTTTCATGGGTGTATGTTTTTTAAGTTACAAATCAATAAGGGAATTTGAAATTTCAATTTCCACACATTCGACTCTACGCATACTTCATTGATTATTTTACTACAAGATTATGTGTAGAATCACTATTCATTTGATTATTTCATAATTTACACTCCCCTTTCTGTGGATATACTTTTGATACACATAATCACTCCATTGATAAATTCTTATGTCATCGATGTGAATTTTATAAGAGTAATTTTAACTCAATCTCCATTTATTGAGTTAAATATCTAATTCATTGGTGTTGTTTTTACAAGAATATGTGTGAATGTCCTCTAATTTATTTACACTGAATATCCAATAATATTGAGTGTATTTATATTTTTCTCACATAATTATGTCATTTATTTATCCTTAACCTAATGATATGGTCTTTATAAGAGATTTCATCTCAATTTACATTCCGTTGAGACTTATTTGTTGTTATACACCAAATCACTTTTATATGATGTATATAATGGACTTTGACATAGTATATAATGAATCCCTTTATTCTCATGATATTAAAAAGTTTTTATTACCTCAATTATTTTTATTCAACTGTCTCTCTTTTGGTTAGGAACTCTAACTAAAATATCATTTTAAATGTTTTATAGATTTATTATTCAATATCTTTTTGATTACTGTCCACGTTTTAAAAATGGTTTTAAGGTTTTATTAATATGGAAATTAATGATTTAAAATTAATATTACTTATAAAAGTTTAAAAATTAAAATTAATTTTAAAAGTTTCAAAGTGGAATGGGACACTTTGATTCAAAAATATATTTTTAAATGGCTTCTTGACAAATAGTGTGACTTTTAAATGATTTCAAGAAAATGGGGGATATTTCTCTCTAATAGTTTTGATGATTATTTTAATCTATGTCAATATACATTATCATTCTCTATTTAGGTTAATTTGATACAATACAATCTTCCATATTGTATGGAATGAGTTATGTTTGATTTTAGGTGTGGTATTTTTATACCATTCATGGTTTGTGGATAAAGTATTGAAATTTTGTATGCTAGTTTTAAGACGAATGTTTATGTTATGTTTAAAAATTTTCATATGAGGAATGCATTGGACTTAGTATGTGATGGGTGGATCCCACTATAACTCCTTGATGCATCAGTAGGTTTCATGAGACAAACTAGTGTCTTGGCACGAGGCCTTGAGAAAATCTTATTTGTAGTCTTGGCACGAGGCCTTGGCTAAGTGGTTATGATAGTCTGGCATTATGCATTCCATCATTATGAAAGTGGTCATTGATATTTCATGTGATTATTCGAATAATATAATATCCACGTGAATAAGTAAATGGCATTATTTCATTTTATTTTTTCCATATTATGCTGGATTTCAGGATTAAAAGGATTTTGTTTTAGTTATACATTGCCTTAAATGTTTATGTTTATTTATGAAAGATTCCGCTATATTGGTATCCTTACTGAGAATCTGAGCTCACCCCTTTCAATGTTTTATTTTTTCCAGGATGTGAAGAAGTAATTTATGAATGACCTGCATGGATAGTATGAGGGGATATGAAGACAAGATGTTGTTGTAGTTTTTCATACTTTATGATTTAATGTAAGACTTATGAATATATCTAGTGTTTCCAAGACTACTAAACTAATCAGTCTTTTGAGACTTGATCTTTTTTTATCATGCCAATGTTATGTAATAATGCACCAAATTTGGGTAACTGGGGTCGGGGTGCTACAGAATGTATGGAATTTAATGAACTATTCCTAAGAAAATACTTTCTTATTAATTAATTAGTGACTATGGAGACGGAATTTCTGAGTCTGAGGGAGAATGAAGACGATGATGTTGCAATTTATGAAGATAAATTCACAATGTTAATAAGGAATAGTTAAAAATACATACCTAACCCATGAATTATGATTGATTGTTTCTTTGATGGGTTAAAACCATTCCTCTGAAGGGAAATGGTCTCATAATCTTTCTCATTGAACGAAGATATAGTCTCACATGATATCAAGATGGAAGTGGAGTTATCTAGGTCTTATGAATTTAAAGGAAATATTTAGAAGAAGAGAGATAATAAATACTCTTGAAAAAGAAGTAATAGAAGAAGGGAAAAGATGAAATTCCACCTTTTAGTAATTGTGGGAAGAAACACCCTGATACATGATTAAAGGGGATGATTGTTTATTACAAGTGTGGAGAAAAAGGACACCAAACTTCTTGATTGTTGGGGGAATAAAGATGCTATCCATTTTTAGTGTTATAATTGTAAAAACATGGGAAATTATAAAAATGATTTTCCAAAGCGTCAAAGAAACATTCCCCCCAATAGGCCAAGGGATGAAGGCTATGATTTTTTTATTACAACTATTGGGATTGATGTTCTTAATGATGTAATGACAAATACTGTAATTTTTCCCCATATTTAGTCAATGATTTATTTTATTATTGATCCTTACATTCCTTTATATCTTCCCAGTTTTCAATAAAAATTAGATATTTCCAATTCACATTAACAAGGGGGTTATCAGTCAAAACCCCTAAGGGAAGTCTCATTGCAACAAATATGTGTCATCCAGTTCCCATTATCACATATAAATGTGATTTATGTACTTAATGTCTCATCATACTTATGGTTTACATTGATATAATCCTTGATATAGACTAGATATCAAAATATGATGTGAAACTTTATTACAATAAGAAGGAAGTTTCAATTTTTGATGAAGATGAAGAATCTATTATATTTTGATCTAAAACATCACCACCTAATTCTTATCAAAATTATCCCCATTAGAATTACTGATAAATATTCTTGGGGGGAAGATGAAATAATATTTAGGGATGAAGAAATAAATTTTAAAATTGAGGATGTCCCTATTGTATTTGAATATATTGATGTATTTCTAGAAGATTTACCTAGACATCCTCCATAGAGGGACATTGAGTTTATAATTAATTTAATCCCTGATGCAAGGAAAATATCAAAAAATAAATATAAAATAAACATTGTGGAATTCGTAGAGCTAAAGAAACAACTACATGAGTTGAGTAATAAGGGATTTATTCACCCTAGTGTTTCACCATGGTGATCCCCATATCTTTTTGTTATGATTTAATATGGATCCATGAGGTTGTGAATTGACTATATTGAAATCAATGATATTACAATAAGTATATGTATCCTATACCTCACATTGATGATTTTTTGATTAACTTCATGGAATTCAGTATTTTTTGAAAATTTAACTTAATTCTGGATATCATCAATTGTGTGTTAGAAATGAAGATACTTCAAATACAACATTCTGAATGAGGTATGGCCATTAAAAATTTATGGTAATGTCATTAGGATTGACTAAGGAACCCTATGATTTCATGAATATAATGAAAAATGTTTTCAAGGTATATCTTGAAATTTTTTTCTTAGTATTTTATATTGACATCATGGTATACTTCAAAATCTATTAGGATAATGAGAATGACTTTTGGATTGTTCTGTAGACTCTAAAAAGAAATAAACTTTATGGGATGTTTAGAAAGTGTGTATTATAGCTTTAAGAAAGTTCTTTTCATGTTCATATTGTCCCCAAGGATGGAATCTCTGTTGATACTAAAAAGACAAAGGTAATCCAAGAATGACCAGCACCGATGATTATAATAATGATACAGAGTTTTATTGGTTTAGCATGTTAAAATCAACAATTTTTCAATAAATTTTCCTCATTGGAAAATTTTTTAAACAATCTCACATATAAATGGGTTAAATTAATTTGGAAAAAATAGTGTGAATAATGTGTTGAAGAATTGAAGAGAAGATTAGTTAATGATTCAATCTTGACTCTACCATCTATGAATGATGGGTTTGTGATTTATAGTGATGCATCTAGTAAAGGAATTGGTTGTATCCTTTTGGAAAATGATAGGGTTACTGCTTATGCATCAAGGAAATTAAAAATTCATGAACAAAACTCTTCATCTCCTGGTCTTTAGTTAAATTTAGTAATATTTTCTCTGAATATACGGAGAAACTATCTCTATGGTGAATGATGTGAGATATATACTGATCACAAGAGATTGAAATATGTTTTCTCATATAATTAACTAAACATGGGATAAAGGATATGTCTTGAGCTACTCAACGATTATGATTTCACAATACACTACCACCTATGGAAGGAAAACAAGTTAGTAGATGCTTTGAACCAAAAGTACAATGGAATTCTAAAAAAAATGATTGTTGAAAAGGTTCCTATGTTAATGGACTTAGTATGGATTGTTATGGGAATTTTCAAGGTATATGAAACATCACTACAATTTCAAATGGTTGAAAACCCATATTTACCAGAAAGGGTAAAATTTATCAGTCTGATGATGAGTATTTTGAAAATAAAATTCTTGATTGGAATGATGGGAGGGTGATTGGATTTTTTTTAAAGATGTAATTTTGAAATTGGGGAAGAGGATTTGTGTTCTTTCTATATCTGAGATAAAATGATTATTATTGGATGATGATAATAGCTATAATTTATATACACACCCTGATGGTACTACGATGAACATATATTTTAAAGAAAATATTTGGTGGGGAAACATAAAGAGGGATATTTCGAATTATCTATCGAGATGTTTGGTTTGTAAATAAGTGAAGGATGGAAGAAAACATCCTAGAGGAGTCATGCAACCAATTCATATACATTTTTATAAATGGGATAATATTATGATGGACTTTTTCACGGGGCTACCAAGGACTCCCAAAAGAAATGATTTTATATGGGTTATTGTTGACCCTCTTACCAAATCAGCATATTTTCATGCTATAAGAGAGTATTTTCTGAATGAACTTTTTTCATTAATATATATTAATGAAGATTTAATACTTCATGGTGTACCCTATTGATTGTTTCTAATCATGATCCCAATTTTGCATCATAATTAGTGAAAATTATTCAGAAGGCTCTTCGATATTGAGAATTGTTTGAGCACTACCTACCACCCCCAAACTGATGGAAAATTAGAATAGACAATTCAAACTTTAGATGATATGTTGGGATCTTACTCACTTGAATTTTAAGGTATGTGAGATCAATATTTACCTCTAGTAGAATTTAAATATAATAATAGATTCTATAAAGGTATTCAAATGGAATCATATGAAGCCTTATATGGAATGAGATGTTGTCTACTGACATGTTGGGATGATGTTGGTTAAAGAAAAATCGTACGCCCATAAAATTTTAAGGAAACAAAAAAAAGGTAAAGACTATTTAGACCCATATCAAAATAGAAAAAATTAATAAAAAGACCTATGATGATAACTGAAAGAAGTATTTGGAATTCCAAGTTGGAGATCATGTTTTCTTGAAGGTGTCTCCCTAGAAGGGTGTTATAAGACTCAGTTAGATGAGTAAATTAAGTCCCATGTACATTATAATTTTTGAGATTATGTAATGAATTGGAGTTATATCTTACCATTTGACAATGACGCCAAGTCTCTATAATGTTCAAGATGTGTGACACGTATCAGTATTTAGGAAATACATGCTAGACCCAACGCATATACACACCTATAAAGAAATATTACTAGAAACCCATTTGTCTTATTCTGAAGAGTCTATCAAGATTCTTGATACTATTAAACAAGTTTTGAGAAATCATATGACACTTCTGGTAAAAGTTCATTGGAGAAACTATAAAATGGAAGAAATGATGTGGGAAACTGAGGAACTTATGATGAGGAACCACCTGAATATTTTTATAATGTGATATTCCAGAAATTTTTAAGAAAAAATTGATTGAAGGAGGGAAGAATGTAACACCTCAAGCTTCCACAATATGCTTCCATTTAAATAATTCAACATATTGAGATTCACACAATATCGAGTTTGAGCGCACCATGACCTATCAAACCTATCATTTAAAAAAGTGGTTAGGAATATTATTAACAAAATAATGGAATTTATAAATTTTATTTTTCAAAATAGACTTCATTTTTGAATTTATAAAATCAAAATTATCTTATGGTGAATTTTTTGTATTTTTATGAAAAGTTTAAATTTTTGATATATAGTGAAAAATACTGCATTATTGTTAAAAAACAGAATTTTTCTTTTAAATAATTATTTTTATTTAAATTTAATTTAAATTTATAATAGATATATAATAAATATATTTTTCCAAATTAGTTAATAAGAATAATTTTTATAATAGAACAAGAAATAAATATTTTATTAATCTTTTGAATGTATCTTTTACCAGCCTTCTAATAACATCTTCGCATAAGAATTAAACCTAATTTTAATGCTTCTATGAATTGAATTTTGAAAACTAGTCATACATGGTTTTAATAAGTATGAAACATGTGGTCTAATAGGATCAAAATATTTTTTTTTGTGAATAGTAACTTTTGAATTTTATTTACCACCGTTAAAGGTAAATTGGGTAATTAAAGGTATAAATAATATTATAATAATATAATATTACCCTACAAATTGTCCTAATTTCATTGGATAAGTATATTTTGTACAAAATAAAGATTAGGTAAAAAATATTATCTTTTTTAATCCAATTTTTTTATATTAGGAAATTTATTACATTTTATTTAATGAAGAGTTAAAAGTGCAATATTTAAATTAAAATAACTAAATAATTTTTAATATGAGGATATATAAGTGATATGGTATAATATAAATATTATTTAGAAATCTAAAATGATTATATACATAGTGATAATTTAGTTTTATTTTTAATAAATAAATAATTAAATAAAATGATGACACAATAATGATGCAGTAATTGAATTATTAATTGAAGAATCAATTAAATGATATTAAAAATTTTAAAATTAACATAATTTGACATAATTAATGACACATAATAATTTAATAAATAACATAGATATGTTAGTGACATATTGGATGTGTTTTTTTGAAGTTATCATGGTGGGTAAATGTTTTTAAAAAATAAAATATAGAATTATATCAAAATAGACATAAATGATACTTTAAAATAAATAATATTTAGCTAAATGTTATAAAATTTATAAAAAAATAATGTTCAGCCAATTAACTATGATTATGTTATATATTTCATAAATTATCTAATTTGGGTTCCTTTGTCATTTTTTTGTATCTATATTTACCCTATAGTATAAATACATGTTGTCATGTGTGCGTGCGTACAGCTGAGCGCCTCCACACCATAATGTAATTTGTTATTCAACAATACTATATTTGAATGGGAATAATGATGAGTATAATGGATATAAATAATTAATATAACATGATAATGATAATGTATAATTAATATACCCTTTAGTTCTATACAATTTATACATTAAGGGAATTATATCTTTGCTCATGCATACGTATGACCTACCATCTCCACGACGTTGTGAGATTCATTAACTATGTTAACCCTTAAAGAATGATTATAAAATTTATTTCAAGTTTGAAAATAAAAATTATCAACTTAATAAAATTACAGATATGAAGAAAATAAATCATATAGATAATAATCATGACTTATATGAAAAAATATGAATGTGAAATGAAGCAGTCAACACCCGAAATAATGGTAATGATAAAATATTATTAACAAAAATATATAATAGGATCATACACGATATATGAAATATGTATATTGTTTTGGTAAAATTTAATAACATAATTTAATCATTATATAAGTGTTTAATGCACTCATGACTAAAAGAAAGTACATGGTAATGATTAATTTCACAATCTCATTATTATCTGAGATTGTTTATATGTAAGTATCTATTAAGGAATATTTATCATCCATGTACATTTTTCTTAAAAATGTTTTTCAAAATATTATTTATATTCACCAGGAATTTTTTAAAGTTATTTTTACCCATATTTTTCTTTTTTAAAAACATTTTGAATGGAATCTTTTCGTATTTTCCAAATGAGGTACTTTATGACATTTTAAATTAAGTAAGGAAAGAATGTTTTTTTAACTTATACGACACGAGGGTCTATTTTAAACTGTTATGATGCCTTAAAATTTTGAATAATACCATAAAATTATACAAGGATATTTTGAAAAGAAATGTTTTCTTTTATAATTACACCGCTTTAAAATGATTTCAATGTAAAAAAAAGATATTTCTCTCAATGATTTTTATTGATTTTAATAGATTATATTAATTTATGTAAGAATCCTATGTTGGATTTATGATTAATTGAGGTTGATTTATTATGATATAATATTCTATATTTTATTTAATTTTTATGTTATGTTTACTATGTATGTTCTATTTTTATACCATTCATGGTTTTTGGTTAAAGTTTTAACATTTCATATGCTAGTTTTAATACCGATGATTATGTTTTGTTTGACCATTTTCATATGAGGAATGAATTGGACTTAAAATGTGTTAGGTGGGGACAACTATAGCCCCTAGATGAGTTGTTAGGTCTCACGAGACAAAATAGGGTTTTGGAATAAGGCCTTGATGGTATGGTTATTTATAATCATGGCATGAGGCCTTAACGACATATTTATGATGTCCAACATTTTTCATTCCGTCATTCTGAGATCAGTTATTGACATTTCATGTGATTATTCGACTAGTATAAATTCCATGCGAATGTTTAAAGGGAATTATTTGATTTATTTTTTCCATATCATGCTTAATATTATGTTTGAAAGGCTTGTGATTTAGTTTTATAACTTTCCCTAAAAGGTTTATTCCTATTTATGATAGCTTCTACTATATTATTTTTCCTCACTAAGAATTTGATATCACCCTTTCTTATGGTTCATTTTTTCTTAATATGCAAAGAATTATATTATGACTAGTCTACCGGGATATTCTAAGGTATATGAGTGTTTTAAAAGGGTAAAATATGTTATTTTCATTTCTATATGTAATGTAAGAATTATGTTTGTATCTAGTATTTCCAAGGCTTCTAAACTAATCAGTAATATAGGATTTTATTTTATTTTGATCCTTAAAATGTAATAATATATTTCACCGAATATGGGAAACTAGGGTTAGGGCCTTACACTTCATCATATTATTCATTAATACCTATTTACTTTTATATATCATTCATAGCCTCATCATCATCAATGAAAAGACCATTGCTCATACATCCTTGATGATTCCCCTCATGATCTTTCCCCTTAGAAAATTGATTTTCATAATTCCTATATTTACACATTTCAAGCATTCAAAATTAAATGATTCCTTAGTTAATACATTATTCAAACCCATTTCATTATTTGAAGTTTTAATTTTTCTATCAAATAACTAACTTTGGGACCTTCTTATCTACACATAAAATATATTCTTAATCTGTGGAAACCTTCCTTATAGTTCTCATTGCATCTTTCTTAACATATAATATTTTAAATATTCAGTACATTTTTTTCTTCACTACCCAAAATCACAGCAAATATATCCTTACTTTCTATGCTGATTCTGAGAGTTAGTTATGGTTTATATTATTAATAACATTCCATGATAACTGATTAGAAATAATAACAATATGCTTCACTCTAGTCATAATCTCATTTGGATACTCAATAAATAACTTTACATTAAATTTAATGTAATCCCAGTTCATTTTGGTTCTCACTAATGTCTAAAACCAAAAATATTTATGTGAGAAAACGTCAAATATTGTGGGAAATCACATAATCATGAAACATCACTAATTGGATATCGAAATTAAGACACCTTATTTTAAATATATGGAAAATTAGGCTTAAAAGTTTTCATCCATGATTATCATATATTTAAATCCTTCATGATTCTTCATTAAAGAGTTTATGGATGTCCCTAAAAACTCCCATGGAGTTTCATATCAAGTGTGCAACAAGGATTTTAGTTTTGAACGATGTAATTATTACGTCAAGTTCAATGTTCCCTTTTTGATGTTTTTAACCCTAGGTACCTCTATTCTAGAGCCACATTCAGTGATTGTATCTTGAAAAAGATTTAATTTCATAGAAAAAATGTGCACTATCATTTACCTAAATTCTAGGTTATTTTCGTACACTTTTACTCATCCTTATACTTATAAATAAAGAAATCCTTGGACATATCCTTAAAATAAGACCTAGGAATCTCGATAATGATTCATTATCCTAGTTTCCTAAAATTAACTAAAAATTTCTTATGATACCAACTATAGTGATCCAAGATTTTCATACATAGATATTACATATTTTAAGTTGAATATTATATATATCAAACAAATAGATGAATTAGGACCATAATAATTTAGTGTGATTGGAGAATAGTAAAAAAAATATTCAAACTTGGGGAACAATCTTAAATATTTCCCATAAACTTATTACCCTTTAGTACTCTTTACAAATATACCAAATTTAAACAAAATTTATTCATAACTTGGAGAAAGAAGAAAGAATAAAGTGAGATATTAAATACTCATCAACAGTAAGAAATGTAGATACATAAGTATAAAATTCACATAAGGGTAAGATAACAAGAGAATAACATCTAAAAACCATAATATGCCTATCAAAGATAATAATCTTGAGTCATGGAATAAATATTGTAAGATCATATAAAATGGATCATATGCAAATCAAAGAGAATGAGCCATGAGAGAATAATACTGGCATATGACATGGAATTGTGGAAAACATATATCAATTGAAAATATTATGCAAAGTATAAAAATTAGGAAATTTATTACATGTAAGGATTATTCTAACCACTTGTGGACCTGCTATAGGCTTGGGATGACCCCCAACACACCCTCTTTTGGGCTTGGAATAACCTCCCATGTACCCTTTGTAACCATTCGTTGGAGGGAGATACAGGTTCCACCCATGATATAATGAAAATTATATATATGTGTGTGCCACAAGATCATAAAATATTCATCATATCATAACTCTTTAATAAAATTAGTTTCATAAATATTTCATTATAGAATAATAAGAAGAAAATAAATAGGTTTCATAATAATTTCATCAATTCATCATATCATTTCCCATTGAAAAAAAGTCGTTTTCATAAGAGTTTTATCATGATATAACATGTGGAAGATAAATGGGATTTAAAAAAATGTTTTCACCAGAAACATAATCCATTTAGAGATAATATAAGATTTGTATTCTTGGATAATATCTCTATTAAATAACAAGTAACATCAAAATATGTCATACTAGATGGAAGATTGTTTTGAAATAACACTCAGAACATTTCTTGAGGAAGATAACATTTCATTGTAAATAAATTTTTACAACTAAAAATTCATAAAATATTTTATAAATATTTTTATTTGAAAATAACCATAACAATATATAATGGATTCATTAAAAAAATTAAAATATTTCTTGAGTAATATAACTTTTTCACTTTGATGTTTTTAAACATGAAACATTTTAAATTATTTTTCTTTAAAATTAATAATTAAAAACAATATATTAGTTTTCAAAGAAAAAAATTTTCATGGTGGGGTGAAATTCTATTCATTTTGTACACAATAAAACAAAGATTCCATTTAATGTTTTGGTAAAATCAAATTGGGAAATGTCATTGAAATTAAAATATTATTCCATTCTAAAACACTTTTAAAAAATTTAAACATGGTGAAAAATGTTTTTTAAAAATTATAGTAGAATATAAAAACATTTTTGAAATCATTTTCATAAAACATGGTTTTGGAAGAAAACATATTTTTGAATGAAGAGTGAAATAAAGATGATTCTTCATAAAAACATCAATTTTGATCTCTTGGGTAGAAAAAAAGAAAAAAAGAAAATGAAGCCATGAATTCTAATTAAATAACCATAAGAATATAAAATAAATTATTTTCTTAAAATATAGATCATAATATTGCATTATTAAAAGCATAATCATGAGAAATTTTAATATATGATGAGATTGAAATGTAAAATGCTTACCACGTTGTTATCTTTGAATCACAAGACCCATGAATGAATAACATTAAATGAATCTTATAATAAAATGAGAATAAATATGTTCCTGATATTATAAGTCAAAAGGGATGTATGTACACCTCATAAAATAGGATAGGTTCATACCATAACATATATCTAAAAGATTGAAAATTAAGACAAAAATCCATTACGCCAATGGTAACTTCTGAACTATATACCCCATAGAAGAAATATTTTGAAATGAATATATAAATTAAAATAAATTTAATGATATGAATAATAAAATACATTCATGTTCATTACATACACCATTTAAAAGAAAAAATGGAGAATAAGTCTTTTATCTCATGGAAAATAAAAGTGATAGGAAAATCACTTACCGGTTTAGTAATATTTTGGATCGTAAGGACCAATAAATAATAATACAAAGAACAAAAAATTTAATTAATATAATGATATTCATGATATAACAGGTCAAATTGGTTGTATATACACCTCACAAAAGAAATTATTGGCGAACTTTCATATGTCTCCTAGAAATAAAAGAGAGACTAGAAACCTCTTTCCTTAAGTCTTGACTTACTTCTTACATTTTTGATTCTCTATTATAGTAGATATAAGTTTGTTATAAATCTATTATATAACCATATATATGTATAATATCATAAATGGCTTTATTATGACCATTTATTACCCATTTATTAATAGTTCCTTGCTACAATATTGTTTTCAGTATTAATCATTTTATATTTCATATATTTTTTAATTTGTTATATTTGGTCATCTTTGATAATAGATACATCATATTAATAATTATAATAAATAAATAATTATCATATTTCTTCATAAATTATAATTTCAAGACCAATTAATACATGCCTATCATGGGGTGTGACAAAAATAGATATTACCTAAGTTAAAATATTTTATATTGGTTACTCTAGTTTTTCCCCATAGAGAAATTCCCAACAATTGCATTTTTCATTTAAATAAGAGAAAGAAGAAGAATATGATTTCGAAATCGATTTATTTTAAAAAGATAGAAAATAATTGAAATTGAGGTTGTACACCAATGGATGAAGAGTGATGGGGTTATGGAAGGATCAAATTTTTCAATGCTATCATATTAATAAATACCATTCCCCCTCTATTCATATTGAATGATAAATGAAAGAATCCCTGATCGAGTTATCAATCACCCTTGGTAGAAGAAAGAATTGGAACTCACTCCAATGTTAATGGAAGTACATAAAAAATAACTAAAAAACAAAGAAAATTCCCAATAAGTAATTTTTCCTCCATATAAATATAGAAAAAGTTCACTAGTTCCATACATGTACCTATGATCACTGGATACTCACTACCTAACAAAATTTACTCGATTGAGAAAAATTGCACTAGGCAGATAGAGATAAAAAGTCTTAAACCAAAGATATTAATAATGAATACACCCAAGCACAAAACAAGATATCATTAAGAGATTTCAGAAACACTAAGAATAAAAATAATTATAATGAAAATGGGGGTTTTTCATTCAAATACAAGACTCCAGCATTACAAAAGTGAAACTCCCCCTCCCCCGATCAATAAATTGTTTTATCCCTCCATGTGATGTGTAATAGATTTGGAAGGGGAAGAAAAGGGAATAAATGAACTAAGAAAAAAGAAAATCAAAAATAAAAGTCACATTAATATTCCAATCCACCATCACATCTGCTCTATCACTTCCTACAAACCCTTTTAATAAAATTGGATACTCATATAAATATGGTTAATGGGTGTAAAAGTTTCCCTCCAGATTCACTACTCCGAAATATTGAGTCAATTTTGCATCGTAATGTGCCGACTATTGGGATGGTTCCTTTATAAAAGTTGTTCCACTATCTCCTCCTCATGAGTATATAAAATATTAACTTATTTGACCGGTTTCCCAAATTTTATATTCAAAATATTGATTAAGATGTTTTCTGCCTAAGGAGACTGATCAACTACATACACTTTGGAATATTTAATGGATACATTATGACCTAATTTATTTATGATATTTAATATGGAAATAATTCTAGGATTTATCTTTTCAATATATCTATAATCAATTCATTTTGTGTTATTAATCCCTTGATACGATTCCTTAACTGAGATGCAGTCCATTTTGCCGGCAAGAAAAGTTTTTCTACTTTATTGATTTTTTGGGCCATTTGGTGTCGAATTGGATCTTGTCCAAAAAAAAGTTGAATACCTTGAAAAAGGAAAGCCTAAAAAAAGTAATCACTCAATTTGGATAAAAAATTTAACAATTATTCCTGCAAAACAGAAGCTCAAGAAAACTATCAATTTTCTAGAGTAAACTAATTTTCATAATTATGCCTATAATTCACCAAAAATACTAAAATGATACAAGTCATCTCAAATTGATTAATTTTTAGGGGATAAATAATTTAACCACACATGAAAAATAATTAAAATATATTTTCTACCACCAATCCTGAAATATGGTTTTTAGAAATGATGTACATTATGATCATGGAGAAAGTAGGCCATTTGTACGAATGTATAACATTTCTATTTTTTAGTGATCATTATGGGAAAAAGGTATGTAATATAGTATATTTCCATAATTATAATAATATCATAAATATAATATTATTTCATTAGATATAATTATTCATATCATCCATGTGGTGTGGTGATGGAAATGGAGAGTCACATGTCTTCTTGAAGGCGGTAGACAACGCATACACGAACACTGTTATTATCTTTTAGTGAGGGAAAGGTAAGAAGAAAATTAATATATTATCCTTTAATAATGATACATATGTAATTAATATCATAATAATTTTAGTTATATTACATATATTCATTAAATATATCTTTATTATCTACAATGTAAATCCTTAGTGAAAATAAATCACACGGCTTCACGAGGCGATAGTCCACCGTACACCCTAATGAAATTATCACATCCCCTATGAGATGGAAATGAAATATTTATATATGTTATAATGAATAATTTTTTATAATAATGATATAGTTATCATATATATACTTTATATCCATCATAATACCTAATTGTGAGAGGTGTTAACGGTAAAACAAATTGCATCAGTTCATGAGGCGGTAGTCCACTGTATACATGAATGATGATTTCATGAACCATTAGATGGAAGTGGATATGGTGTTAGATAATGAAAATAACAATAAAAATATGAGTATACGAAATATAAATAATTTATTATATCATATATATTTAATGATAATTGAATTATTTGGAGAAATAAATAAAATAAAAATACTAGTTGAAGAATGTTACCTCTTCTTCAGTCAACAAACTTAGTTTTGCACCAAAATCATTCATAGGGTGCATTTATTCCCAAAATAATTATTCTAGTATTATAGAATGTAATTTTGAAATAAATATTTGTATTTATTGGCTGAACCAAAAGAGTATTTATTTGTGATGAAGAGAGGATAGGGGTGACCCTTTATAAGTGACGTGAGTTACAAAATTGTAATTGTCTGAAAAGTAAAATATATACCAAAATTTTTCACACACCAAAATGATCAAAATAGTTAATTATCAATAATTAGATACTAAATTGTATAAATATTTATACATAAGATTTTCCACAATTTTTAGGTCATTTTAACTATTATATTTGAACCTTAATCCTCGATAAGGCCATTTTTACCTTAATTGCGATTATAATTTCTTCTATTTTCACTATTTATTTAGGCTAAAAATTAAGTTGAAATTCTTATATAATATAAATTATTCCGATTAAAATTATGGAATAATTTTTTCCAAATTAAATTTACATAAGTGAAAAGATTTAATTTAAAATTAATTCCATAGACGTGATGAGAAAGTAGGGCTTCAAAGAGAAAAGGTTCCAATGTTTACATGTTTTTTAAGTCAAAATTTATTATGAAAATGGTTACAATTAAATATTTATATTAATTGATAAATAATTTGACTAATTTTACATTAAAACCAATTTAAGATTTATTTATCTTTATAAATAATTTAGTAAAAGGAGTTTTTTAATTAAAATTCAATATTTCTCACTGTACTTCAAAAAAATAAATATTTTCATAAAATTGTTAAAATATCATCTTCAGATAATTTTCAAATTATTATTTCAAAAATTAAATTTTCATCTTCAAATAAATTTTACAAATTCTAAAATTTTTATTTTAAATGAATCCCAAAAAATGGGAAACAAAACCCCTGTTTAGAGATACAGTTTTGTAACATAAAATTGGACGTATTATTTTTTTCTTTTCTAGGTAAAAAATAAGATGAATGTTAATAATTTAACTTAATGTATCATATAAAAATTTCATTAAAAAAATTAACTATAATTTATTTCTTTAATTTATTTATATAAAACACATTTGTGTGCATACAAATAGTTTTTCATAAAAATATTTCATTATTTTCAAATATTTTTTATTTTGATATATAATTAATCAGTCAGGAAAGAATAAATTTAACGAACATGTGTAAATAAAATATATTAATAATTTAGTTGATATTATTTATACTCATTATTCCAAAAACTAGGTGATAACTACTATAATAATATTTTAATAATATGTCACAATCTGGTAAACTCAACATTGTGTGTAATGCTAGATATCCAAAAAATGTAATTTATTTGAAAAAATTCACAAAATATCGTAGTTCAACATATATCGCAAGGTAAATAATTCAAACCTACCATATGATGCTATTTTACATACAATATCAAACTTCCTGGCCTTCTATTCCTTGTTTCTTACTTAGAGTGGAGCCAAGCAATGAATATCAGTGAAATGAGTGGGGTATGAAGATTCAACGATGGACCCCCGATGAAACTCCATGAAATAATAATCTCAATCCAAATTCATCATATCGAGAAATAACTATATAAATAATAGTTCCTTGAAATATCCCAAGTGAGACACTAATGTCTTCCAGTATGTCCCATCAGACCCCACCAATAATTGGCAGGCCCCTAAAGTATGAATGTTGACAGCTTAACCTTATAGTCAACAGGTGTCTCAAAGAGATCAAATACACACTCTATGATTTATATCTTGTACTTGAAATCCAAAAGTCATCCAGTTCATTAAATGGTGTGTGGATTTCTGGATTTTAATTCTCTGGCATTGTTAACCATGTACCTCAGTGCCCCTCCTTCCTAGTCAGGAACAAGTGGAATGTGTCCTAACTAGAGTGCGACTACTACTTCTGCAAAACAAAGCAAGTGTGGAAGTGTGCTCAACATCACCATCATAATCTACTGGTTGTATAATAGGGGTTTCCTCTATACTAGTAATTCCCCATCTCACATCTATTGGTGGCCCTATCAGTCTTCTATGAGTCAAAATCATTTTTATCATAATGGAAAATGTTTAGAATAGTTAAGATGTGTTCTAATCAGTCTAAGGGATTAAAAAATGTTTTCACTAGGAGGAAACACACAACCTAAGGTATATCACTCCAATAAATATCCAAGGTTTTCCATCCTTATATGTTGTCATGGTCACATAGATATATAAACATAATAGTATGATCAGGTTCGCCTAGTTAACTACAACATAGAAACATCAAACATCATATATAACAGATATATATCATAATCATGAAAAAATTATATCATGAACAAATAACACATAAAAAGGAATTAAATTAAATAAATACTATCTATAATAACAATACATAAATATATATGGTGTGTGATTATATTTTAACAGTCATGATTCATGAACACACCCAAAATATCATAAAAAATATAGCAGTAATCCCTCCAATGGTAACTAAAAGTCCTATTACACATATGTTGGCAAGGAATATAGAAACTCACCAAACTGATTTTCACAAAACCATATCCTTTTTAACATTTTTTAGGTTTTTAAAATTGAAAAATATGGAAAATTATGCTTTGATACCATTTGGTAAATCCCTGACCTGAACTACCTAGTCCAAGCTGGGGCGCACTTAACCTCATGTGGGACACCCCATATTCAGAAGGTTTTTGGCTAATAGTGAGGGTATAAGTCCTTATTTTGGGATACTATAACATTATCGTCAAAACTTGAAAAAATAATAACAAATAAATATAATATAGTAATAAGAGGAAAACTAAAGAAATCACATGTCATAACTCATGGAACACAAGTCATACAAATATAAAAAAAGATCTCCCTAATCCCTAAGACAATCCCGAGTGTCATGAAAGAATATAATTAATAAATATAACTAATTTAATCCTTAATATTATATCTCGGTACCACTCGTAAATCATTTTTCTTGGCTCAACCATCTACAACGGGCCCCTTTCCCATTGTTGGATCCTTATACATGCAGTTTTCATGGGAATTGAAATTCCATACAGTGTATGAGTGCTAAAAACTAGTATGAAACTACAAATACATCCATAAAAAATATTCACATATATAATAGATGTATTCCATGATAATAAAAAAGTGTTAAAACATGCATAACAATCATACAATCATGTATCAAGTGTTCAGGTTCTAACCAATCCACCAAAAACCCTTGGCCATACCAAATTCTTCTCCATAATAGAAGGATAATTTTTATATTTATTAAATTATAAATGGCTATCCATAAGTCTTATAGTAACATCTCCCAAATTTTTTAAGGCATCATGTCAGATCAGGACCAAGTACCGTCATATCCATACTTGATTGTGGGTTAAGCCTCCCGACCATCATACCCCATTTATGCCTTAGGTTAGGACTCCAGGCCATCATGTCCCAAAAACATCTTCCTTTTCCTAGTAATCTATGTTTTAATTCCCATAACCTATTCTTAAGTCAATCATCTCCATCACAAAAAGTCATGCACTCTTTCTACCAAAGAGATAATCACCAAAAAAATATACACATATCCCAAGTACCAAAAAACCTCCAAAGGCATGGTAACTCACATAACAGGGTAAATCGTACAAGGAAAACATAATATATAGTCATTAAAATATAGTTATCATAAAATTATATTATCATCATCAAACATGTAAATAATCCACTCCTGAAATACTCATATAATTATGCATCATAAATGTGTCTCACAAGACACACACACCCACATGTGATCACGATCAATTAATTTCAAACATTGAATTCCATCATTAGAATTATACCATGGAAACAAGTGTATATAAGATCCCACTATTGTAAGTAACATCCCACATCATGTTTTTTGATGAATAAAAATAATTTCCATCATAGTAATAAAAGATAAAACATTTATCAGACCAATGGAGCCCATCTTAGATGTTTTTGATGTCTAACTTTGGTTCTTTCTCATAATGGATGAAGTTCAATACACAGAATCAAATGAAATACATGCCAAGAATTTTACTATATAATCACATACATTAATGATTCCATCAACACAAACAATTCTGACGAATATCGAAGGAAGAAATTTTAATTCACTAGATAAATTATTAATTGAATAATGGATCATGAATTCATTGTCAATTATACCAAAGGTGCACAATAATGGCCAACTATCATCATCATTTCATCAATTCATCAGTTTAAAATAGATTCAAGAATAAATTAGGACTCATGATGATCATTCTATAAATACTCATTTGAAAATGGCATCATTTGTGAGAATTCTAGCTCCAGTCATGGCGTTGCAATAAAAACACTAAATCCACAACAATATACTATATAATCATCAAAGGATTAAGGTTACATCACCAATATACAATCAATAATATTCCCAATATGTTGATTTAATAACAATTACCCATATAACACTTAAATTCATTGGTAGATCATGATTTGATCAAGTAACAACTTAACATTTGAAGATTTACCAGAATTATATGAAGAATGGGTGAAAATATAATTGGATATTCATCGAAATCATAGATATGATATAGATCTATCAAAAAAACTCGAGGATAATTAAGGATTTGGAATGGATTAAAATAAAACCCTAAATTTTTCTTTATATATTAGTTAATGTTTGGAGAGAGAAGGGACCAAGAACTAAGGGGGTCTCATATCCAAAATTGGATTGGGGGAGGGGGTGGATTTTCATATTGAACTAGGTAGAATTCCATGAGGAATTAAAATCTTTTGGGTGAATTAATTGCACCCCTAGAATAGGTGTGATGGACACATGGTGGGCCTCACTTTCTATCTTGAGGGTTTTTTTGTAGCTAATAATCCCAATGGCTTTTATCCAACCAACCCAATCTCATGCCCTTCCTCAAGTATTCCACCTTCAAACTCGAAACCAAATCTACATAAAATTTACTTGTAACACTCTCATATCAGAGATTAAACATTAGAGGAAATGATATTTTCCATACCCAAACTTCACATTCGTTTAATATAAGTTTGGATGTGATATATCCATCTCCATTCTCTATCCTATACAAGAAATAAGCCTCCAACTAAGTAGTTAGTATAACACTAATTCACTCTACCTAGAGAGACAATACATAAGATAGAATCCAATTCATCGTAACTCTAACACATATTATGCATAATCTAAATTAAATAACAATGTTCAAGTCCATAACTTCAATAGCTATCCGAGGATAATGTATATGAAAACACCATAGTCATTGTAGAGTCATTCCTAACATGTAATGAAATATTCTATACTATAAGTAGATTAACATTTAATGCTAAATCATAAATATTCATCATATACATATTTTAGAATTATGAATTAAGTAATAAATAAACTTTAAATAAATGAAAATTTTAAATAATTAAGAAAGAGATAAATATTTATTAAATATTTATAATTAAAAACTAACTATTAACACTATTATAATTTTATCTCTAACATGATAGATAATGCATAATTGTGATCATGAAAATTTTATATGCATTTAATATAAACTATTTTATATTCATCATTATATGAAATTTTTATTTTAAATAAATGATATATAATGAATTATAAGCAATTTAAAATCAAATTTTTTATTATGTAAAATTATTACATAATATAAATATCATATAACTAATCATTCATAATTTTTTTAAGTGGATTAAATAATATCCAAGAAATTTCCCTTTAATTAAATCCTTTAAAATTAATGAATTATAAAAAATTCATAATTTAAATATAAAACACTTATATTTTGTCATTATTTATAAATTTATAACCCTTTATAAATTATTTCCTATGATTTATAAATATAGGCTTTTATTTTGAGACCAATTTTCATGATATATATATATTTAAACATATTTTAAATATTAGAATTTAATATTTAAGGAATATTTAATAATAAAATTTTCATAAACACTTATTAATAAATTATAAACCATTATTAATAAATTCATTAATAAACCAATTATTAATTAAAAAATATCCTAAAAATATCTCTTATAATGATTTATATACATTTTATAAACCATTTAAATAATTTTATATGTTAATTTATTTTTTTTAAAATAATTACGTTTTTCCTTACAAAAAAATCATTATTCTATTAATTTAAAACTTCATTATAACCTTATGTTGATGGTCAACATAAGAGTAGATATCTATAACCCTTATGTAGAAGATTCCATGTAAGGGTACAACATGTATTACCATTTTGTGAACTCTTCACATAAGGGTAAGTACTGTTCTACCTTCTTGTAATAATTTAAAATAATGCACTACCTTTACATGAATATATAAAAGTTCTACTAATTCATGGCAGCTTACAATAACCCAAATTCTATCCTATAAAACATGGAATTTACTTTAATTGAAATCATTCATGATAAAGAAAATTCTTGGTTTCCTTTATATAACATTAATAAAATTATGGAGATATTTACGTAGCCTCTCATGTGTAGGAAATGCACTGGATAAATTTACGAAACCCATTTTGGTAATACTAATGCCTCAGTTATCTGTACATATCCTTGTTAATTATGTTTAAATGTTTTCTTGATTTTTGAAAAATAAAAAACATGATTCTAGGATTTTTGTTTTTTCTTAATTTTAATTTTTTACTTCATAAAACATAATAATTTATTTACTCTGATAACATTAAATGATTTTATTAGAGTCAAATAATGACTTTTAGTTGAATTGGAAGTGATTAAAACTACATTGAAGTGGCTCTCCATGCAAGATAATTTAAATCTATTTATAAAACTAAAATGAACAAAAATTGTAAATTCATTCCATTCAAAAAATATGTATATTATCACCTAAATCTTAGTTTGATGTGATTGATGTATATTGCCCGCACCGTGATTCACTATTTCATTTTCACCCCTACACCATTTTGTTAAACATATTTTTTATTGGAAATTTTAGAAATAATTTCAAAATAATGTTCATGTTTGATAAATTTATTTTTTTACTGTTAAAAATTGAAATGTTACTTATTTTGATTATTTTATTGAAGGAGGAGGTGATTTAGAGGCCCCTTATGTGATCTAGAAGAGAAATGGGCCAAAATGAAGGGTATCCCAAGGACATATGTCCATTGTTTTTCTTATTACAATAATTAAATGCTTCTAAATGGGCTACAATTTGGTGGTCCTCTCCCAAATTTCATCGGATACTACTTTCATCAAGGAACCCAATACCCCTTCGGCCATTAAGGGCACTATCCAAACCATTCCATCTAGGGGAAACAATTTATACAAAAGTATGAAGTTTGGTTTGGTATTTTAACTATATCACTATTTTTGGGTATTAAATGGCCAAATAATATTACATGACAATATTTAAGACATTGAAAAAACATTTCTATTTTTTCCAAGTCTAGATAATTCCTTATACCATCCCAACACTGAGAATCAAGTGGTATCACCAAAAATGGGTGCTCAAAACCCCTTTCAATTTTGGCCATAAAACTAAACCAAGGGACCCTCCTTTTCTATTTTGAACCATAAGAAAAGATCTATCATTTTGGAGTCCTAGAAGAGTCTCCTCATCATCCTAGAAATTATGTAGGCCTCTATCCTTATAGGGGGATCATGAATGAATATGGAGTTCCACAAGTGCTTCCTCATCCTCTCGATGTCAAGTTAAGAGGTGGGTGATCATTGCGACGAAGATACACACATGAAGAGGGAGTTTTAGAACATAATTATATACTATATTGGTGTATATTGTGTTATGAAATATTATTTCATATGTATCTTAACTTATTTTGATACATTTAATTACAACACTTTTTATTTCACAATCGATTGGTGTGCCATTTTATGTGTGTATCTTGTTTTTTTCTGTTTGGAAAATATAATAACCCTTTTATTTCCCATTTTTATTTAAATGTTTATTTAGGAATCTTAAAGCATTTTATGTGGTTGTAACTTTACTACATGATTTTTATGTCAATGTTTAGTTACAATCACATCATTTTAAGAGGCTTGTGGGTACCCAAGATCTTGGTTAACCCTCAACCAAAAGATTACAATAAAACCTAATTGTCAATAAATAAAAAATAACTATTCATGTGATAAAGTAACATAGAATTTATCAAAAATTTATCTCATATTTTTCACAATCCACTTGGGTTTTCAACTTTATAACTCTTTAAATTAATTGACATTATTGAAAATGTTTTCAAAACCATCCCCAATTCTAGTAATTTTTATTAAAAATACATACTCCAAACCTAATAACGCTCCTTGAGAGATGACTTAGGGTCTGACCAAGACTATAAAATATTTTCTAAATCAATATCTTTTTTACGTGTCATGATAGTGTGGTCAATTTTTTTTTCATTGGTGAGTACTGCTTTGTTTTTAGTATATGTTTTTGATAGGATTTTTGGTAATTTTTGTGAATATTGTTTTGTTTTATCTTATACCATTTAAATACTTTTGTTTTATGATATATTTCTTGTGTAGGTTTGGTGAATTACACGTTCTACTCTGGGATATTTAGCATCTTTAGAACTATAACCGAAGAGGATCCTTTGTCAACGACACCGAGACACACAAGACAACACGTTGAAGGAGGATACAACACACATTGAATCTTCTTCACCCTTCTTCTTCTTCTTCTTATGGAACCCACATTAAAACTGAAATAAAATTTTATAACATGGTGGAAAAAATATAATAATAAAATAACTAACCTCACTCGATTTTGATATCCCACCCACATAAATTCAAATACAATACGAGGTACCAAATTTTGAACAAAAATCCAGTATAATTCATTTATTACCAATATTACATGGACATCCTAGGGAGGATACACACGAGAATTTAAAACAAATTCACACTATTTGTTAAACATTAAAACCTACTAATGTTGATGAATAACAAGTAATGCTTAGATCATTACACTTTTCTTTAGAAGATACAGAACAATATTGGATTTACTTTGTTAATTCACTAATAAGAGGTTGCGTGGACATTAAACACCTTTTTCATGAAACATATTTCATAGACTATAAAACTAAAACAATAGGGAATGAAATATATTTTATAATAAAATCTCATGGAGAAACACATTATGAATATTAGGAACAATTTAAAATATTATGTTCATATTGTCCACACCAACAAATAAGTGATCAACTTTTTATACAGTATTTTTATAAAGGTTTAATAGCAATTGATCATAACATGATTGATGCTACTGCAAGTGGTGAACAAGTGGATAAAACCCTAATCACTATAAAGACTCTAATTGAGAACATGGAACAGAGCACTCAAAAATTCGGTTTAAGGTATAGTGTACCCATTTGAGGTGTCCATGAAGTGAAAAGTATTGAATATGATAAGAAGGCTGACATGAAGTTTGAAGAGGTTCATACCCCTCTACGACAACTCACTCATTCCCATGTAAAATCCAAATATCCTCCTCCAATATACTTTGTTATATGATCTTCTGATACACACTACTCTAACCAATGTCCTCAATTGAGAGAAACATCTGAGAGTTGTGAGGCAATATTTCCATGCTTCCCTTATAACCAACCATTTTGGAAAGAACCATATTATACATCCAACCCTAGGTTGAAAGAAAACAAATATTATAGGAAATGGGGGTATTCAAACATACCTAAACAACAATGGAACCAACTGGGGTAGAGTATTCAACCACCACGTCACACCCGGAATTTTAATTCCATGCTTTGTTTCAAATCCTGTTTTGGTTATTAGTTTTCTCTCGGTTTTTGGGTGTTCTGGGTTTAAATTTTAGGAATATATTGTGTTTTAGATCTATGAAATTAGTTTTGAGTGTCTTTTATGGTACTTGGACTCCTCTATTTTTAAAGGAACAGTATGATTTTGAGGTGGTTTGGAGTTGGATTTGTGACACTCTTAGTGGCACCCCATGTGGGGTAAGTTGTTGGGGGTGGTTTATACCCTTTAGTTGGAAGAGTCTTGGGGTGTAAATGTGGTTTTATTTTGTTTATTACTTACCCCTATCCATAACCTATAATTCCCCATATGTCTACCCCTTAGAACCCCATGAAATACTGGATAATGTCATGCTTTTGGGTGGCTAGAAGAGGCCACACAGTTTGGCTGAACAATTTACTAAACTGTTTAACAAAACCCTGAAAGGTATCTAGTTCATTAAAATTCGAATTGAAATTACAAGTTTACCCTCCCAAGATTTATCCAAAATCCACCATTTCTTCCCACATTTTACCATTTCATCTATGGAAGCCTTCCAAGCCTCTCAAACCCTCATTGGAACTCCATTTTGAAGGGGGATTCGGTGGAGGAACTTCACACAATATAAAGTAAGTGTTTTCCCCTCTTATTTCCCCCCCTTTTTCATGAAGTTTCTTCGAATATCCTTGATGTCCCAAATGACCTGTGGGGAGGGTTTTAAAAATAGGGTATATTTTTGGGGTTTTTGGGTCCAATATTTTGATTTTAGGCTCGATCTACCTTCCTTGAGTTGCGATGGTAGTGCGATTGAAATTTCACACAAAGGATTCAATGTTTTAACAAATTTGGAAGGTGATTCCATTTGTATGAGATCCTAGTGACTTATCCTATTGTGTTTATAATATTTTAATGTTTATCTCATTTTATTAGTGGTTCTAAAATTGGTTTTTGTGGTATACTTAAAACAAATGAAGTTTAAGTGCCAATTTTATGTGAAATTGGGGATTTTTCATAGAAATATTTTATTGGTTCATTTGGGGCTTCCCTATAACAACATAGTTGATTTTATTGAAATTTATCAGGGATTAAAATAATGTTTTAAGGTTTATAGCATTTGGTTTTTTCAGAGAATGTTTGTTTTATTGGTTTTTTTGAAGCATATGAACTTCAAGTACCATGTTTGTTTGAAAATGGAGGTTTTACAAAGATATCACTTCTTGGATCATATAGGTCATCCCTATAACTGATTTTTTGGTTTAATTTAAAGTTATTGGTCTTTAATGTTTATTTGGTGAATTATAAGTGTTCACATAGTGTGAAATGTGAATATTTCACGGATTTTTTGGTGCAAAACAATGCAAGATTTTGAGAAGTTGTTTTATTGAAAATCAAAATGTTTTGTAGTATGTTTTAAGTGGTATAAAGTGTGTTTAGCTACTGTATTAATTTTATTTGACCTGAAGTGGTGTTTTTAAATGATAAGGGATGTATGTATAATTTTTAAAATGTTTGAGCATAATGGGGGAAGCCCGAGTACCTAGGAGTGAGGATATGTACTAGTACGCTAGTGATCCGGATGGGGTTTGTCCTATTTCACTACGAAAAATGGATAACTATATCACTAAAAAAACAATATTTATGATGAATAAGGACCACTAGGTTATAGGTATGTTTCCTACTAACAGATCTTTCATGGGAAAGGATTTTGACATTGATATTTTACACAGAGGTATGAGGTACATAGGGCCCGAGACTATCTAGTGCCTCGTGGTGATCCAAGTTTTGGTGTCCATTTTATTAGGGTGTGTTTGGATGTAAATTAAAGTATCTAACATATCTTATTCAAATATGTTAACATTCGCTATATTTTATTTTGAAAACTACATACAATTGAAAGTTACATTGCTTGGGATTTATCGTTGTCTTTCCTTATATATTAAAACTGCATGATTCTTCACTTGGTATTTTCTACTCTTTAGAAACATTGGGTGGTATTATATTTGTATTAAGATCACACCCTACCTATACCCCTAGGGTGAAAGTATAATTGGTCATGATTGAAATAGGTAATGTAAAGTCTTCTAGTGATGGCAGTTTGAGGTGTTAGTTCCCATCCATGGTGCAGCGTTGTGATGATAACTTGTGGGTGATAACTCATTGTCATGTGGTGTCCTTGGGAATGTTTTCCTACTATTTATATGTGTTTTTGGACCTATTTTATCATGTTTAAACCTATTTATTCTATTCTGTATTTTGTTTAAATATTTTTTGGAATGAAGTTTTCAGGTTCTTATTTTCAATTTTTTTATGTTTTATGTAACCATAATCAGGTAAATCATTACCAAACAAAAGTATATGATACCCAGGAACTTGTGTCAGACCGTGGGGATCAGTAATTCCCTTTGGGTATCGTCATAGGCCTACTTTGGCACCGGTTTTGATGGAGTCTAGATTTTGTTCATGACAAAATGGTATCAGAGGAGGTTTTCTCTTTGGGTCATGATATTTGGGGAACTATCGGTATAGACTGGATTTAGTATTATAGGGACATGAAGTTCTTGTTTTTGGTAGTGTTCTTGACCAACAAGCCTCATGAAAGGGTTCAATTCTCCAAGTTTTTAGGGATTTATCTGGTTCTGTTGGTTTTCTTGGTTTAATGATGATTAGGGGAAATGAAAATAGAGTTGGGATAATGGTCTCAGTGAGCTCGCTGGTCCTTGAAATCATTGTGGAGCCGGTGATATTTCCCTAGAATACTCCTTGTTCTAATGAAGTTATTAGAATATTTCCGCCAACCATATGTCCAAGTCACCCATTTAAACTAGTTTCCTCTCGCATTATTTTGTGTCTCTTTGTTTTGGAATCTTGGAAACATTTTTTTTAAAGAAAAAAATGATTTGATTTTACGGAGTGTGAATTTTTGTGAAGTAATTTTCTATTAAAGTGAAAATGGTTTTATTTATGACTGTATAGAAATGAAATTTTAGAATTATTTTGAAAGGGTAAATTATGTGTTTACACCTCTTTTGAAAGTATGAATTATGTTAAAGGGGTTTTTGAAAATGTGTTTCCAATATAATTATCTAAACCATGGAAAAGTGTTTTGAATTGAATTAAGTGTTCTAGAATTTATGTGTGGGGGTTGAAGTGGGATTTTTATTTGGTAATTATAGATCATTTGAAAAGTTTTATGAAATTTTAGAACCTTTTTTTTTGAAATTGGAAGAGTTGAGTTCTTAATTATTTGGAGATTTTTGAAATGTTGTTTCCCATGAAATTAGAAGTGGTTTAAAATAGATTGAAATGTTTGAAATAGTTGGGAATGGCATGAAAGTGAGTTTTTATTGAATTATGGATGCTTTTATAAAGTGTTTTGAATTATTTAAATTGGTTTTTTATTTTTTGGTTAGTGTTTTTGAGAAATGGAAAGTGTGGTTAAAAGGGTTTTGATTTTGAAAAGATAAAAGGTTTGGTTTTGGTCTTTGTTGTTCCCAAGGGTAAACACTTTCATGGGTTTATATGGGAATATGGATGGTTAATGGCATGATTGTATGAGTTTCTGGATGGATATGGGGTGGGTGATTAGTGTGGCATGTGAACAAGCATGTGTGAGGCTCATGGGATACCATTGGTAAATTAACAACCCACCAACACTATTTTGTTTGAATTAATTCGATGGAAAGTGAGGTGTTTTGATAATGTGTGGTTGGGATGGATGGCTTATGTGTTTTAGAGATTTTTATTGTGGGATGTTTCGAGTTGAAGATCCCCTCTTGTTTAAACTATGTTTTGGGTTTTTATTTCGTCTGTAAGTTGGTATGAATTTTTGGTTAGTGGTCTCTTTTGAGAAAACACTTGGGAGGCCAATGTGGTGGCTCCCCTCATGTGGTCAGTTCAGGTTTGTGGTATGTTGTGACCGAATGACTATAATGGTTGGGTCCTTGGGTTTTCTTGTAGGCTAGGGTACACCCCCATAAAGACTTAATTCATGATTCATGGGTGGCCCAAGGTGATTCAATATTTTATGATCCTCTAGTTGATCAACATATGGACTTTCTTATTGTGATTTGGAGATTGAGTTTACCCCTATTATTTTTCAGTTATTTGGATCCCCTTATAGAGGGATAGTGGTTTTGGGAGATTTAAATAGACTATAGTTTATTAAGTTTCCTGAGTCTTCAAAGGTGAATGTAGTTCAGGGTTGTCAGTGTAGAATGATGTCTTAAAGGGCCTTTGGGTCTTTCTTCATTGTCATCAATGTAAGAGTTTTTGTTAGGAAACTGGTGTGGAAAATATGTCCAAGAGTGGCTGTTATGGCCGCTTTCTAGAATCTTGTGCTATTTGGGAATCAGCATAAGGTCCCTCTCATAGTGTTTTTTATAAGTCACAATGGTCATGTTTGTTGAAACCTTGCGATGTTGTGTGTTTTTCATACAGTAAGGGTGAAAATTTTGAAATCTTATAAGAGTCTCTATTTTTTTGGATGTCTGTCTCCCATTAGGGAATTCCAAAATATGATGTTCTAGAGGAAGGTGTTTCTATGTGTCCTTTCATTATGATGTTACCCATCGTAAGAAACAAGGGGTGACTTACATGCATCATCTAGGCCCTTATTTTGGTAAAATGATGGGTTAGGGTAAAATGGGCTTGAAGTGGCTCATGTATCATTGATACCATTTGAGATCATAATGCAATTATTTTGGAAACTGGAAGAAGAAGTTGTGTTCGGGGATTTTTAAATCCTGACTGTGAGGTAGGAGATGCATCAATCATTTCAGCTCTAGCTATAGGTCCTAGAGTGAAGCTGGCGCATAGTCAAGGGAAATCCTAGAGTCATTCTATCCTTTGGTCAAAGTCATATCCTCAGTATGAAAAATTGGAATAGTTAAATCTCAAGTGTCTTCATATTGTTACAAGTTTTTCACATTTGGTGGTAGATGTGGGAGGAACTCATTTCCAAGTTATATCCTGAGTTCATGTTATTCCCGTGGGTTTCATTTGAAAATTTTAGATAGATTAATGAAATTTTGGCTAGGCATTTTGAAGATAAATGTTTGTGACAGTTAGTAGTAACTACGCACCAACCTAGGAAACTGTGCGATAAAAGACATAAGCTATTTCATAGTCTCCACATGACTGTTCACCTTGGCCCATGTAACCATGCAAATCTTTCCCTTTGTAAAAAATGATTTTCATGATTAGTACATGGTTTCCTAAACCGTGCAGACTAACCGTGTGATCATGACAACTCTTCAAATTTTTGGGTGTTTTCGTGTCATCCCTGGATGGTCAGTTTAGATGGTTGGTTTTTTTGTGGGGAGACCAATCATCGGTCTCATGTATGTTCTTTTGGAAAAGGTCTAATGTTATTTTAACCCTTGTACTGAGGTGACCGTTCGGGCCATCCCCAATTGGTGTCCTGATTCTGTCTTAGAAATTAAGTTGTCCCTTATGGTGGGAAGTCTGTTGGGATCACCCAGTATCAGTGACTCAGTTTTCTCCTTGGTTTTTTCTTTGAGGTAGGTAGCCTCATTCACGTATATATAGAACCAATTTTCTTCCTTGTGTAAACATTGGGATTGGAGAGCACCCAACAGTTTAGTTAAAGTAAGGTCAGGGTAACCTTGTTTGATGTTGTTGTTCATTTGGGGAAAATGATTGTGTTTTTTTCAGATGGTGTTAGAGGTTTTTCGTTTGGGATGAATTCAGAATGTGATTGATCATTATAGGAAAGTGAAGTATGTTTGGGATTGTGATAGTATTCATTCCCTGATTAATCAACGGGAGATATCTTATCCTTTTGGGGGAAGATGAAACATGGAAAAGAAGTAAATACTTGTTTATCAGCTGGGTTTGGTTTTTTATTTTGGCCTTGTTATGGATTTCCAATGTAGAATGGTTTATGGTGGGGATAATTGTCACACACAAAATTTTTATTCCATTCCTTTTCTAAAATCCTCTTCTGTTTCTTAGATTTCTCTCGGTTTTCGGGTGTTACAGGTTTAAATATTTTGTGTCTCTTGTGTTTTTGATCTATGAAATTAGTAATGGGGTTAGGTATGGTACTTGGACTCCTCTTTTTTCAAATAGATGGTATTAGTTTGAGGTTGTTTGTATTTGGATTTGTTACACTCCCAGTGGCACCCCTTGTCGGGAAATTTGTTGGGGTGGTTTATACCCTTGACTTGGATGAGTCAGGGTTTGAAAAGGTTCTTTTATGTTGGGTATTATTTCCAATAACCTTGGCCTATCATCCCCCTTAGGATTACCCCATGGAACCCCATGAATTGGAGTATAATGGCATGGTTTTGGGTGGCCAGAACATGCTCCATGGTTCGGCCGCACAATGTACTAAATCGTGCAGCCAAACCATGCAAGGTTTCCAAGTCATTAAAATTATTGTTGAAATTTCACGTTTTCCCTCTTTAGATTTATCCAAACTCTCCCATTTCTTCCCCCATTCAACCATTTCATCCATGGTAGCCTCCCAAGCATCTCAGACCCTCATTGGAACTTCATTTTAAAGGGGGATTTGATGGAGGAACATCACACAATATCAAGTAAGTGTTTCTCCCTCTTAGTTCCTCCACATTTGTAACACCTTGACCCTAGTTACCTAGAGTCGGTGTACTATTACATAACAGTGGCATGATAAAAAAGATCAAGTCTTGAAAGAACGATTAGTTTAGTAGACTTGGAAACACTAGAAACATTCATAAGTCTTACATTACATGATAAAGTGAAAAACTAAAACAACATAGTCTCCACAGTCCACACTCATATCCCCTCAGACTATCCCTGCAGGTTAGTCATAAAATACTTCTTCACATCCTAGGAAAAATAAAACATAGAAATGGGTGAGCTCATATTCTTAGTAAGGATAACAATATAGATGGAACTTTTATAAATAAGCATAAACATTTATGGCAATGTATAACTAATACTAAAGCCTTTTAAACTTGAACCTCATCATAATATGGAAAAAATAAAATGAAATAATTCCATTTACTAATTCACATGGATATTCTACTAGTCTAACAATCACATGAAATATCAATAACCACTTTCATAATGATGGAATGGATAATTCCAGACTATCATTACCACATAGTCAAATACTAGTGCCAAGACTACAAATATGATTTTGTCAAGGCTTTGTGCCAAGACACTAGTTTGTCTCATGAGACCTATAGATTCATCTAGGAGCTATATCGGGCTCCACCCGTCACTTACTATGTCCAATTCATTCCCCATATGAATAGGTTTAAACATAACATAAACATTCGTATTAAAACTAGCATACGAAATGTCAATACATTCTCCATAAACCATGAATTGTATCAAAATAGCACATCCACAGTCAAACATAACTCATTAATTACAATATGGAAGATTTTATTGTAACATATTAACCTCAATCGAGAATAATGAAGGATATTCACCCATATGAAAATAATCATCAAAACTATTTGAGTGAAATACCCTCCTTTTTCTAGAAATCATATAAAAGTCACACTACTTGTCAAGAAGCCAATTTAAAAATAGATTTTTGAATCAAAGTTTCCCATACCACTTTGAAACTTTTAAAAGGAATTTAAATTTTAAATCTTTAATGTCCATATGAATAAATCCTTAAAACCAGTTTTAAAACATGGACATTTATGAGAAAGATTTAGAATAATAAATCTTTAAAACATTTTAAAATGATATTTAAGTTAGAGTTCCTAACCAAAAGAGAGACACATGAATACAAATAATTGAGGTAATAAAAACTTTTGTAATATCCTGAGAATAAAGGGATTCATGATATACTATGTCAATGTACGTTATATAAACTATATAAAAGTGATTTGGTTCATAACAACAAAGGAGTCTCAATGGAATGTAAATTGAGATGAAATCTCTCATAAAGACCGTATCCTTAGGTCAAGGAAAAATCAACGACATAATTTTGTGTGAAAAATATAAATACACTCAATATTATTGGATATTCAGTGTAAAACAATCAAAGGACATTCACACATATTCTTGTAAAAACAACACCAATGAATTAGATGTTTAACTCAATAAATGGAGATTGAGTTAAAATTACTCTTATCAAGTTCATATTGATGACTTGAGAATTTATCAATGGAGTGATTAGGTGTATCAAATGTATATCCACAGAAAGGGGAGTGGAAATTATCACATAAGCAAATAAATAGTGATTCCACACATAATCTAGGTGTAAAATAATCAATGAAGTATGCATAAAGCCGAATGAGTGGAAATTGAAATTTCAAATTCCCTTATTGATTTGGTAACTTACAAAACATACACCCCATGAAAGAGGTATCATATAATGAATATGTAAATAAAAATTAAGTGAAGTTTATTACACATAGAATACAGTCATGGGTTGTACATACACCACAAAAAAGGTAATAGTGGAAATATGGAACGAATCTCACGAGAATAAGGAGTGAGATGAAAACCCCTTACCTTGTAATTTTCCTTGGTCGAGGGTAGGTTAACCTCCTGTACAATGGTGAATAATTGTTATTAATTTATACAAGAATCATATACAATAATATGATATCATATATGATCTTTTAACATTAATTTGTTACTAATATCTTAGTATTATCATCGTTTTAGGTGTCAACTTACTCATTATCTTTTATATGTTTTGTTACATAAGTCATGTTTGTTATGGATATGTTGTATCTTATTCATATCCATAATGATATAAATTCCTTAAACATTATTTTCAATTATAAAATGATAATTATTATTGAATGGATACGATGGAGAATGAATCTCATCGCGTTTGTGGAGACGGTAGTCCGTACGTACGCACGAGCGACAATATCATTCTTTTGATATTAATACCACATTTAATAGGATTTTATATCATATATACAGAATAATTATAATTTTATATTTATTATTTACTTAAATTACACATCATTATCATACCTTTCCAAATAATAATGTTTTCCATAACAATTACACCACGACGTGGAGACGGTAAGTCGTACATACGCACGTATGGCGACATTTCATTCAAAGGATGGATAAAATACTGAATATGGTTGCACCATATTTATAATAACATCACAGTATATAGAATATAATGGATTTATTATTTTATAAAATAAATAACAAGTAAATAAGAAGTGGAAGAATAAAGGAATTTAAAAGAGGGTGGTGAATTTATTACCTCTTCTTCGAAATCATCCTTTTGATTTGATCAAAAGGGATCTTTAAGATGGATTTATGACTAAAGGAATGCCTCTAGAATGGAGTTCGATAAGTTGAAAGGATATTTGGGCAGGTTTTGGCTGAGCCAAAAGGCTTTCAAGGTATTAATTAGAGGAAAGGGGGAGTTCCCTTTTATAAGAGGGGTGAGGGGCACCTTAGGAAAAGTTAGAAATATTATTTTATAATAAACTAATTTTAGATTTATAATGGATCCAAAATTGACTATTTAAATTATAAGGTAGGTATGGGTCTAAAAACACTCAACTAATAGGTTTTAGACAAGTTTGCATCACTATATTAAATTTATCTTTTATATTTAACTCTTAGTTAAATAGTTTGACATTTACCATGTCTCTTTGTATTTTTATATTATATGGTTAATAAACATTCAATAAACTTCAAAGAGAACCCCAAGTGGTTCATTAATGATAAACCTATCATTATACAAGTCTTTCGGCCGAATATTAGATTTTTAGAAATATTATATCAATTTATAATATAATATTTGTTTTAAAAACTCCTTTTTGTCAATTTTGACAATATTTAATAATTTATTTTTGTTAAAGTACTAACAACTTTATTAATTTAAACCAAATTCATTTAAGTAATACTAACATATCATATTAACCAACAAAATTCTTGTTTGTCATCAAAAATTTCAAATTATATTTATTTTAACATTTACGATACCAATTATTTGATTCTTTCATTAATAAGGAAAACACTGACTCATTATTGTGTCATAAATAAATTTAATTATTCAATGTAAAAAAATTGTAAATAAAATTCTATTATGTAGGAAATCATTATATATTTATAATTAATATTTATAGTCGAAAATATAACATATATAACCCTATGTAAAATTTTTTTTCCTAAAAGATACATGCTTATGTAATATTTTGTATTTACTTTAACATAATTAATATAAACTGTCATTATCCCTTACAAGTTGCTACATGGGGTCCCAAAATCGACCCAAAGATTCCCATTGTCATAAATGTATCAAAAAATAGGGTTAGGCCATGTTTGAGGGTAATTTAATATTATTATAATATTATTTTTTACCCTTATTTACCCGATTTACCCTTTAACCATGGTAAATAAAATATTTTCCTAAGTAATTATTCCAAATGTCTAAAAATAAAAGTTACATACTTACACAATTTGGACCACCTGATTCTAAATATTTAATCCATTTATCTAAATTCAAAACACAGAAGTGGCAGAAATTAATTTAAAATTAATTTCCTTTGTCAAAACAAAATGCGTGTTTTTAAGAAATAATAACTATCAAAAGATTGTCACTTGCTTATGTCTAGTTTAAATTAAAAATTATCTCCAATGACCAAAATTGGATTAAATGGTAAAAATATAATCTAATTATAATTTAAAATCACTCAAATTCATAATTTATCACTATTAATTATTTCGATTAAAAAAGTTGTTTTTAATTATAATTTAGTAATTTTCACTATTCATCAAAATATGAATTTTATCAGAAATGAAAGAAAAATTCACCCTAAGATAATTTTAATATTCAAAATCCAAAAATGAATTCCATTTTGAAATAGAAAATTTATAAAATTTTAAAAAGTGGGTATTACTATTTATAACGGCTAATTTGATTGGTTGTGGTGTGTGTTAGAACTCGAAGTTGCGTACAACACATGCTACTGTATTATTCAAAGAGAAACATACAATGGAAGATTGGGGTGTTACATTCTAACCTCCTTCAATAAATTGTATCCTCTCAATTTATTCTTGGTATTGGAATCTTGGGGTTGATATTTCAAAATATCTTAGTTGAAATCCCACATCGAAAAATGGATTAATGAGGCCTCTATTTAAAATAAAGAGTGGTAAGTATGAAGGTTACTGAAAATAACACACAATAGGGTTCCATGTAGGAAAACATAGATATGGAATATAAATATAACCATCAATATCTGATGGATACTGGTAGAGAACATGGTAATGAAAAATCCAACAATCACAAAGCCATAAAATTGTGATGATCAAAGGTACCATCTAGGACAACGTTTTTGTTCTAAGTTCCTTTTCTTAATGTTGTTGAATTTATTTATGAGATTAGATAAGATCATAAAGATATATACTTACTTTATAATTAGTGTTTTATCAATTAATAAATTTATACCACAAACTCATCTTTCACTCCAAAACGTAATACAACTCGAAAATACTTTATCTATCCTAATCGTATAGGGTTCAAAATATAATGAATTTATAATTCACATATTAGACCCTTTACATTATACCATCCATGAACCTTACGCAGTCCAGTGGTAGGAAATAAATCCCAATCGCACTATGGTTGTGGGTTCGATTCCAGCAGCTTTGTCCGACGTGACCGGTTGTCACACGGCCTGCATGTTGTCCTATTATAAAAATACAAAAAACTACCTTTCAATATTAATCCATTCCAACATTTATACTTATCCATAATACTTCTATCCAAACTCATAGTCCAAAATTTTTAAGGAAGTTAAATATAATGATGATCCTTTTTTCCATGTAATAACATGTGAATACCTTCATCATGTATTATTTTAAAACATGGTAACACCCAGAATTACCATAAAACCTTAATGATTACATTCAGGCTCCCTTATTCCTTATAGAATATTCGATATACCTCTTCCATCCAATAATGTTGTAAAATACAACAATAACATAATATATAAATCATTAATTAGTTTCCAGGTAGTCAAGAATATCCAATATAATTTATCCAAATCAAACATGTATTATTCCAAAATCACTACCTCACTATCAGAACCATATTACGATTTATCTTTCTCTTAACCATATATTTTCCAAAAATTTAACCTACTATTGAGGAACATTTCTTGGCTCCACACAATCTCAAGTCCTTAATGAAATAGTACTACAGTACAATCCTTATATACTTCTTAATTATTATAACCAGTAGATCGTTGATACAACACTCAAGTGACATAATTCTTTAATAACAACATAAGAACTCTAATCATTCCTCCCCATCTGTGGTAGTATAATAACTTGATTATTATCCAATAGCATCATTTGGGGTATACTATGATGATTTGGACATTAGTTCACGTAGTGTCCCAACTCCTTGTAGATGAAGCATTGTACATTTGAAAACATTTTCTTACCCTTGCAGTCACGTACTTGGTGTCCTTTTTCTCTAGACTTATAACAAACTCCCATTCCCTTCAGGCAAGTTCCAGGGTGTTTCTTCCAATAGTTATAAAATATGGGAAAATTTTTCTTTTCCCTCTCCCCTTTATCTATCTTTTTCTCTTCTATCCTTTTATTCTCTTGCTTCCTTTTAAAGACATAAGACTTAAATAATTGTTTACTAATTTTATTAACACATGATACTATTTCTGAATATGTTGAGAATACATGGAAGAATATTTCCCTTCTAAATGTTGGCTTAATATTGTGAAAGATATTATCCTTCTTACTCTTTGGATCATACATATTGTTGGAGTTCACATTCCTTCTACTGGGCGCCATTTCTATACAATGGAATACACTAGATTAGTTTATGAATCAAAATACATAATTCCAAACATCTAAAACCCTTAACATAAATTGAATAGTTTTTTGATATAATCCATAATCATAAAAAAATGTTTTCTTTGAGGAAGTATAAAATCATAAACACTTCATAAAGTTTTATAAAGAAAATGAGAATTATCCAAAGCATATCCCCCGGGAGTGTTGTAACCAAGAGTGCTTGAAGGCCCGTTATCGTGCACCAGTTCCCGTTCGAGTCTAGCTCAAAGCGATGTGTTTTAACCCTAGTTACATCTGTGCCAGAGTTGACTCTACCTACTCATATCTAGGAAGGTATGTATTTCTTGTAAAACTCACAAAATCTCTATAATACCAAAATTCTAGATAGTTCTTCTATACTAATCCTCAAATTCTATATTATGGCCGTGTGCTATAATCAGAGTATATCTAAATCTAGATTCCAAGGTTTGTACTAAACTTCCTATGATACCAACTGTAACACCCTGACCCCAGTTACCCAGAGTCGGTGCATTATTACATAACATTGGCATGATCACAAAAGATCAAGTCTCGAAAGACCGATTAGTTTGGTAGCCTTGGAAACACTAGAGACATTCATAAGTCTTAAATTACATGATAAATTGAAAAACTAAAACAACATAGTCTCCACAGTCCACACTCATATCCCCTCAGACTATCCCTGTATGTTAGTCATAAAATACATCTTCACATCATGGGAAAAATAAAACACAAAAACGTGTGAGATTAGATGCTTAGTAAGGATAACAATATAGAGGAAACATTCATAAAAAAGAATAAACATTTTAGGCAATGTATAACTAAAAAAATCCTTTTAGACATGAACCTCAACATAATATGGAAAAAATAAAATGAAATGATTCCATTTACTAATTCACATGGATATTCTACTAGTTGAATAATCACATTCAATATCAATAACCACTTTCATAATGATGGAATGCATAATTTCATACTATCATAACCACATAGTCAAGGCCTTGTGCCATGACTACAAATAAGATTTTGTCAAGGCCTTGTGCCAGGACACTAGTTTGTCTCATGAGACCAACCGATGCATTGAGGAGCTAAAGAGGGCTCCACCCGTCACTTACTAAGTCCAATGCATTCCAAATATGAATAGTTTTAAACATAAAATAAACATTCATATTAAAACTAGCATATGAAATGTCAATACTTTCTCCATAAACCATGAATGGTATAAAAATATCACATCCACAGTCAAACATAACTCATTCAATTCAATATGGAAGATTTTATTTTAACAGATTAGCCTCAATAGAGAATAATGAATGATATTGACACAAACGAAAATAATCATCAAAACTATTTGAGTGAAATACCCCCTTTTTTCTTGAAAACATTTAAAAGACACACTACTTGTCAAGAATCCATTTTAAAAATAGATTTTTGAATCAAAGTTTTCCATACAACATTGAAACTTTTAAAAGGAATTTTAATTTTAAAACTATAATGTCCATATGAATAAATCCTTAAACCCGTTTTTAAAACATGGACATTGATGAGAATGATTTAGAATAATAAATCATTAAAACATTTTAAAATGATATTTAAGTTAGAGTTTCTAACCAAAAGAAAGAAACTCGAATAAAAATAATTGAGGTAATAAAAACTTTTTAATATCCTTAGAATAAATTGATTCATGATATACTTTGTCAAAGTACATTATATACACCATATAAAAGTGATTTTGTGTATAACAACAAAGGAGTCTCAATAGAATGTAAATTGAGATGAAATCTCTCATAAAGATCGTATCCTTAGGTTAAGGATAAATCAACGACATAATTATGTGTGAAAAATATAAATACCCTCAATATGATTGAAAATTAAGTGTAAAACAATCAATGGACACTCAGACATATTCTTGTAAAAACAACACCAATGAATTAGATGTTTAACTCATTAAATGGAGATTGAGTTAAAATTACTCTTATCAAGTTCATATCGATGGCTTGAGAATTTATAAATGGAGTGATTATGTGTATCAAAATTATATCCATAGAACGGGGAGTGGAAATTATGAAATAAGGAAATAAATAGTGATTCCACACATAATCTTGGAGTAAAATAATCAATGAAGTATGCGTAAAGCTGAATGAGCGGAAACTGAAATTTCAAATTCCCTTATTGATTTGGTAACTTACGAAACATACACCCCATGAATGAGGTATCATACAATGAATATCTAAATACACATAAATTAAAGTGTATTACACAGAGAATACAACTATGGGTAGCACATACACCACAAAAAAGAATAATGGTAATATGGCACGAATGTCATGAGAATAAGGAGTGAGATGAAAACCCCTTACCTGGTACTTTTCCTTGGTCGAGGGTAGGTTAAACTCCTGTATAATGCTGAAATAGTTGTTATTAATTTATATAAGAATCGTATACATTAATATTATATCATATATGATCTTTTAACATTGATTTGTTACTAATATCTTAGTATTATCGTCGTTTCAGGTGTTAACTTACTCATTTTCTTTTATATGTTTTGTTACATAAGTCATGTTTGTTATGTATAGGTTGTATCATATTCATATATAGAATTATATCAAGAACTTAAACATTATTTTTAATCATCAAATGAGAATTAGTCTTGAATGGATATGATGGGGAATGAATCTCATCACGTTCGTGGAGACGATAGTCCGTACGTACGCACGAGCGACAATATCATTCTTTTGATATTAAAATCATATATAATAGGATGGTATATCATATATACAGAATCATTATAATTTTATATTTATTATTTACTTCAATTACACATCATTATCATACCTTTCCAAATAATAATGTTTTGAATAACAATTACACCACGACGTGGAGACGGTGAGCCGTACGTACGCACGTTTGGTGACATGTCTTTCAAAGGATGGATAAAATAATGAATTTGGTTGTACCATATTTATAATAACATCACAGTATATAGAATATAGTGTATTTATTATTTTATAATTTAAATAACAAGTAAAGAAGAAGTGGAAGAAGAAAGGAACTTAAAAGAGGGTGGTGAAATTATTACCTCTTCTTCGGGTTCTTCCTTTTGATTTGATCAAAAGGGCCCCTTAGGATGGATTTATGACAAATGGAATAACTATAGGATGAATTGAGGTATTTTGAAAGGATATTCTGACAGGGGTTGGCCGAGCCAAATGGATTTGAAGGTGTGAATTAGAGGGAAGGGGGAGTGCCCTTTTATAAGAGGGGCGAGGGGCACTTTAGGAAAAGCTAGAAATATTATTGTATAATAAAATAATTTTCGATTTATAATGGCTCAAAAAAGGATTATATAAACTATAAGGTGGGGATGGGTAAAAAAACACTCACCAAATTGGTTTTAGACAGGTTTGGATCACTATATTAAATTTATCTTTTAGATTTAACTCTTAGTTAAATAGTTTGACATTTACCATGTCTCTTTGTATTATTATATTATATTGTTAATAAACTTACTATAAACTTCCAAGAAAACCCCAATGGTTAATTAATGATACAAATATCATTATATAAGTCTTTTGGATGAACCTTAGATTTTTAAAAATATTATATTTATTTATAATATAATATTTTTTTTAAAAACTCCTTTATGTCAATTTTGACACTATTTAATAATTGATTTTAGTTAAAGTCCTAAAAAATTTATTAATTAGAACCAAATTCATTTAAGTAATACTAAAATATTATATTTACCAAAAAAATTCGTGGATTTCATCAAAACTTTCAAATTATATTTATTTTAACATTTATAATACCAGTTATTTGATTCATTCATTAATAAGGAAAATACTGCATCATTATTGTGTCATAAATAAATTTATTTATTCAATGTCTAAAAATTATAAATAAAATATGATTATGTAGGAAATATTTTTAGATTTCTAATTAATATTTATATTAAAAAATATAACAAATATAACAATATGTAAAACTTTTTTACTAAAATATATATGCTTATGTCATTTTTGTATTTACTTTAGCTTAATTAATATTAGGTGTCATTATCACTTACAAGTGGCTATATGAGGTCCTAAAATCGACCCAAAGATTCCCGTGGTTGGAAATGAATCAACCAATAGGGTTAGTCTATGTTTTAGGGTAATTTAATATTATTATAATATTATTTTTTAACCTTATTTACCGGATTTACCATTTGACCATGGGAAATAAAATAATTACCGAAATAATTATTCCAAATGTCTAAAAATAAAAGTTACATATTTACACATTTTGGATCTCCTGATTTAAAATTTGGAATCCATTTTTCTGAATTCAAAATAAATAAGTGGTAGAAATTAATTTAAAATTAATTCCCATTGTAAAAAAGTGTTTTTTTAAAAATAATAACTATCAAAATATTATCACCTGCTTATGTTAAGTTTAAATGCGAAATTATGTCCAATGGACAAAATTGGATAAATGGTAAAAATATAATCTAATCATACTGTAAAATCACTCAAATTCATAATTTATCACTATTAATTATTTCGATTAAAAAATTTGTTTTTAATTTAAATTTAGTAATTTTCATTATTCATCAAAATATGAAAGTTATCAGAAAAGTACCAAAAATTCACCCTAAGCTAATTTCGAAATTTTGAATGCAAAAATGAATTCCATTTTGAAATAGAAAATTTATAAAATTTCAAAAGGTGGGTATTACTATTTATAACGGCTAGTCTGATTAGTTGTGGTGTGTGTTAGAACTCGAAGTCACGTATAACACACACTACTATATTATTCAAAGAGAAGCGTACCGTGGAAGCTTGGGTTGTTACACCTTTTCCTGAAGTTTCTTCCAATTTTCTTTAATGTCCCAAATGACCATATGGTAGTGTTTTTAACCTAGGGTTTAACATTTGGTTTTCTTTGTCGAATATTTTGATTTTAGGCTCGATCTACCTTCTTTGTGGTGCGGCGGTGGTGCGATTGAATTTACGCACAAAGGATTCAATGGTTTAACAGTGTTGGTAAGTGATTCTATGTGTTTGAAATCCTTTTGACTTAGATTACAGTGTTTATAATATTTTAATGTTTATCTCATTTAATTATTTGAGAAATTTTTTGTTTTAGTGGATTTTTTAAAGAAAATGAAGTTTAAGTTCCATTTTTATGTAAAATTAGGGTTTTTCAAAGAAGTAATTTATTAGTTCATTTGGGGATGCCCTAAAACTAATTATATTGTTTTATTTAAATGTATTAGGGAAGAAAATAATCTTTTTGAATGTTTATATCCTTTGTTTGTCGTAGTGAATGTTGGCTTTAATGGTGTTTGTGAAGCATATGGACTTTAAGTGCCATGTTTGTGGGAAATTGGAGGTTTAACATAGATATCACTTATTGGTTCATAAAGGGATTCTCTAAAACTATTTTTTTTGGTTTTATTGAAACGTATTGTGATACCATTTTTTTGTGACTTATAAGTGTGCACATAGTGTTAAATGTGGATATTTCAAGGAGTTTTATGTCCAAACCTCTGCAAGATTTTGAGAAATTGTTTTATTGGAAATCAAAATGTTTTGCTGTGTGTTTTAAGTCATATAAAGTGTGTAAAACTACCGTATTGTTTTTATGTTAATATTAGTAGTGTTTTTATATTTAAATGAATGAATATATCATGCTGAAATTGTTTGAGTAGAAAGGGGGAAGTCCGGGTACCTAGGACGATGCATATGTACTTGTACGCTAGTGATCTGAATGCGTTTTGTCCCTATTTCACTATGAAAAATGGATATTGACAACAATAAAAAACTATATTGATGATTATTAGGGAAAAATAGGTTATTGTAATGTTCCCTATAAGTGGATAATGCATGGGAAAGGATTGTGACATGGATATTTTACACCAAGGTACGAGGTACATAGGGCTCGAGACTATCTAGTGCCTAGGGGTGTTGCTGATTTTGGTGCTCATTGGATTTGAGGTATTTAACCTTGTCTTAAAGTGTGTTTAGATTTAAATTACAATATATAACATGTATTATTAAAATGTTTTAACATTCTGAAATATTTAGTTTGAATAATATTTACAATTGAAAGTTTCATTTCTAGGGATTTATCACCTTCTTTCCTTACATATGAAAACAACATATTTTTTCACCTTGTATAGCATTCTCATTTTAATATTTGGGTGCTATAATATTGGTCTTAGGCTTAAACCCTACTTAAAACCCTTGGGTGTAAGTATACATGGTCATGTTTGACAAAGGTAATGTAAAGGCTTCGGGTGATGGTGGTTCGGGGTGTTAGTTCCCATCAATGGTGTGATGTTGTGGAGAAAACTTGTGGGTAAAAACCCCTAGTTGAGTGGAGTCCATGGGGAAGTTTTTCTAATATTTATATGTGTATTTGGACTTCTTTTATCATTTTTAGAAATGTTTATTCAGTTTTAGATTTTTTTTAAATCTTATTTGGTATGAGTTTTTCAGATTCTTTTTTTTCAATTGTTTTTTATGTTTTATGTATCCATAATCTCGTAATTCCCAAAAACAATATATGATACTCGGGAACTTTTTCCAACCCATGGGGATTGGGAACACCCTTCATTTTTTATCATGGTATGGGTTTGGTGTCGAATATTTGGTTCGTGACACACCACCACCACCCAAAAATACCAAACCACCACAAAGGCCTTTCCAACCACGCCCTCCAAAACCTGAGCCATGCCTAGAAGAAGTGATGAAGAAAATACCTTCATGTAATCTCTAATTCCAATAAACCCCCAAGCATCCATTCAAGACCTAAAAACCCAATCAGGGATACTAGCCTACTTGATGGGGGAAATCCAAAACCATGGGCTGGGTAAACTACCTTATCAGCTAGTAGTTAACCCTAGGGATAGAGGAAATGTCATTTCCATCACCCTTAAGAGTGAGAAACAACTTAAAAACAAATTTAACCCTCCATTAGATTCCTCCAATCCTGATGAAACTACCATCCCAATGGCTAAAAATGGTCCAATAAAGGACAATCCTTGTCTTAATTTAATCCCTATTAAAAGAAATAGTGTTTATATTGATAAACCCCCAATCCCATACATTCCTCTTCCATTTCCTCAAAGGTCCACCCAAACAAGAAAAAAAAAAGAACTTGATAAGGAAATCTTGGAAACATTAAAAAAATTGGAGGTTAACATTCCATTGATTGATTACGTGAATAAAATTCCATGATATGATATGTTTATAAAGGATATGTGTACACACCAAAGGAAACTTCACGGACCTAAAATGGTAAGATTAGGGAGGAACATATCATCATTTATATATACATCACATCCCTCCATGTGAAATGATCCTGGGAAATTCTCGATTCCATTCACCATCAGGGAGTATTCATTTTCCAATGATATGATTAATTTAATTTCTTATATAAATGTGACTCTTAACACCATCTATTCATCTTTGGAGGTCATTGAACTGTAGCCCACTGGAATAGTCATTCATCTAGAAAATTAGAGTACAACGCACCCTTCTAGTGTGTTAGAGGATGTTCTTGTGAGGTTGAAATTTTTATTTTTTCTTACTGATTTTCATATGCTTAAAATGGATGATGATAGGATGAGTAGACATTCCCTGATTATGTTGGGGTGACCATTCTTAAAAACCACAAATACCATAATTAACATCCATAATAGTAAATTATCTATGGAATTTGGTGGTGTCATAGTACATTTAATCATCCTTGATTCCATGAATCATGCCTCAGTAGAACATTATTATCCTTCTGTTAATTAAATTAATGTAATCCATTCCCCTAAAAACACTTATTTTCATTACCCCAATCCTTTTTCTAAGTTTCCATCCTTAATTGATATTCTTGGTAATGAGTCATGAAGTTATTGTAGTTCTAGTCTAGAAAAACATCAGACATGTTTATTAATTGATTATTTCTTGAAAAATGAGGATCCACTAACCAGTGATGATACTAATAAACTTGTAAAATCTCATTCCTTATCTGAGGATGTTACAATTGAGTAGTTATATGAGATTACTGACCCTTAACTTTCACACACACTCCCATAAATCCAATATCCCCCTTTATTATAACTAAAACAAATACCTCAAGATTTAAAATATTCCTATGTTGATAATTAAAACAAGTTTCCTGTAATCATTACAAGTTCACTCCTTATTGAGAATGAATTTCAATTGACTGAATTTTTGAGGGATTATAAACAAGCATTGGGATAGAAACTTGCAGACATTCTTGGGATTATCTCATCAATTTGTAAATATCATATCTTGTTAAATGGTGAAGCTAAAAGTGTGAGGCAGGCACAACGTTTATTGAAACCAAACCACTTAGATGTAGTTAAAAAAAGTAACAAAATTATTGGTTGGTGGTATCATTTAACCCATATATTATAGCTAATGAGTCATTCTTGTCAAAGTAGTTCCTAAAAAAACTGGTCTTATAGTAATGAATAATGAAAATAATGAATTATTTCCAACTTGTGTACAGAATAGATAGCATGTCTGCATAGAATATCAACAACTAAACCAACACAATAGGAAAGACAATTTCCCATTTCCATTCATTTACCAGACACTAGAGAGGCTAGCGGAGAAGTCCCATTACTATTTCCTTGGTGGGTATTCTGTATACTTTCAGATCCATAATGCTCCTAAGGATCTGGAAAAGACAACCATCACTTTCACCATTGGTACATTTTTATATTGAAGTATTTCATTTGGTATGTGGAATGTTCCGGGTACTTTCCAACAATGTATGGTTTGTATTTTTCGGATTGCCTGGAGAATTTCATTGAAGTATTCATGGGTGATTTCACTGTTTATGGCTCATATTTTGATTAATTCTTGAGTAGTCTTGGTTTATTCCTATATCACAGTATTGAAAAGAATATCATATTAAATTATGAGAAATTCAATTTCATGGTGATACAAGGTATAGTTTGGGGACATGTCATTTCTGGGGTTGGTATCCAAGTTGGTAAATCAAAAGTGGATTTCATTTATTCCTTACAATTCCCTAATAATGTACAGGATGTGCGGTCTTGCCAAGGTCATGATAAATTTTATCGTCATTTTATTCGTATCTTTAGCAAAATTTCACTCCCCCTCTCTTGCTTACTCCAAAACGAAAAAAATGATTTTGATAATGAATGTGAAGAAGCTTTGAATAAGTTAAAATGGAGTCTCACATCACCCCCAGCAATCCAACCACCTCAGTAGGATTTACCATTTGAGATCATTTGTGACGCCTCTAACTATGTAGTTGGGGAAATTTTATCACAAAGGATCGATCGATCTCAACATGTAATTACATATGCCTCATTTACTTTGGACCCTACCCATGAAAACTACACGACAGTTGAAAAGTAATTCCTTTCCATAGTGTTTTCCTTGAAAAAAATTCAGGTTATAACTTCTGGGGTCCAAAGTCATTGTGTTCCAAACCATGCATCCCTCTAGTATCTCATTAAGAAACTAAAAGCCAAACTGCATCTCATTCATGGGATGCTCCCCCTTTAAGAATTAAATCTCGAAATTAATGTTAAAAAGGAGCATATAATGTGGTGGCTGACCATATCAGAAGGATCCTCACATCCTCAGATATTGACTCATCCCCATATATTCCCATTACAGAAATGTTTCTTGATAAGAAATTGTACATAGTGCAAGATGTTATTCCATAGTATTCCAAAACTATAAATTATATGGTAGCATATTTCATTCCTACTAATTTCAAAAAAAACCAATCCAGTCATCTAAAACACGAGTCTTGTTGATATATTTTGGATGATCCCTACCTTTGGCGCACTTTTAGTGATCAAGTACTTAGGCATTTTTCTCCCGACAGTGAGTGTCATTCTGTCCTTTGGTTTTGACACACTCTAAATTGTGGGGGCTACTTTGGTCCCAAATGGACTGCTCGTAAGGTCCTTGATTATGTTCTCTTTTGGCCAACAATTTTTTTGGGATTCCCTTGATTTCATTTAATGTTGTCGTTTCTGTCAAAGAATGGGGAATGTATCTTAACAAAATGAAATGTAAAAAGACACATTGATCTACCATGACTTTTTTGATATTTGGGGAATTGTTTTTATGGTAAAATTCCCCAATTCATTTGGGATCCTTTACATCATTCTGACAGTGGATTATATTTAGAAATGGGTGGAGTCATGAGCTACAAAAACATATGATTCTAATACAATTTTGGATTTTTTTTGGAATAAAATATTATTTATATTTGGATCACCTAGGTTCATCATCAGTGTCCAAGGTTGTCATTTTTGAAACCAAACAATGAAATTTATTTTGCGTAGGTATGGGGTCGAGCATCGAGTGTCTACTTATTATCATCCATAGAGAAATGTTCAAGATGAGGTGTCAAATAGAGAATTAAAAAATATTCTTCAAAAAATGGTTCAACCCAATAGAAAATATTGGAGTCTTAGACTCGATGATTCATTATGGGATTATCCTAATACTTTCAAAACCCCCATTGAAATGTATCTATATAGGCTTATTTTTGGAAAGAGATTTCACCTACCTATTGAGATTGAGCACCAAGCCTACTGGTCCATTAATCAATGAAATTCTGGTCATTCTAGTGTAGGTTCTCAAAGGAAGCTATAGATTTAGGGGATATAAGAAATTTTTAGAGATGAATATGAGTACTATAGGATTTTTATGTAGTAATCCAAGGATTCCCACAACCATTTCATCCTTCATCATTAGTTCCATATCGGAAAAATGTCCTCCTCTACAATGCAAGGCTGAAGTTGCATCAAGGTAAGCTTCGTTTTTGTCAGTTTGGACCATACACTATTACTAATGTCTTTTCATTTGGTTTTGTTCTAGTTCAAAAGGATGAAACCCAGAAAAACTTCACTATCAATGGGTAGCGGCTAAAGCACATCCACAAAGTCCTTTCAGAGTTCCCATTGGAGGAACTCCATGTTCAAGAAGAAATATATGAATGATGGAAACTAGGTTTTATCCTTTCTTCCCATGTTCATTTTGATTACAGTGAGGACACTGCATACTTTATGTGTGGGGGGATGGGTATATTCCTGGGTTAGTTAGGAATTTGCATCATCTTTTTTTAGCATGCTGAATAGTATTGTTACTTTCCCAACATCCCTCCCACTCACTTTTGTGAACAAATAATACTTTTTATTCCCACTTTATCATATAAAATTATTCCCACTAAATCATTGAGGTTATTGAAAATTCATGTCGATTTTTCATATTTCATGTTGTTTTAACATTCAAAAATAATTATTTCGATAAAATGTGTTTTCAGCTAGAATTCAATATTATAGTGCGACTTTCTCTTGAAATTTGGCTATTTTTCGATGATATATATGGTTTTATCAATTTTAGAACTTTGACAAGAATGGTACCCTTCTTGAAATTAGTTTAAGTGAATATTATTTCACTTAATCTCTTGACATATTTTTTCAGCCAACCATGATGTGTGAAAATTTCTTACTTAATGGAAGTATTTTTTTAAAGTTGGGGATAAAGATTCATTTATTATTAAAAAAAATAAAATTCCTCTTTTATGAAAGCTTATGCGAGTGGATCTTAATATTTTATTGCAATAGATGTAGGGATGGTTTGGTATAATTTATCATGTAAGTAGACAATTTTTAAAATAACTTATAATTACTCGATAGAATGTTGAATGAATAGCCTGAAATGGTTCTCATCCACACATGGGGGGAATTAGTTACATTATTAACTTTTTATTTTTTTATTGTTATCAAAAATCTCTTGTAATTTCATTTGGATATAATTTTTGAGACATTTTTTCCATTATCACTGCGAATAACTCCTCGGTGTGATTTTTTTCTTTGATCACATTTCTATAAGGAATGAAATTTTTATTGAATGTTAAATATTTATGAATATGGAAATATCTACAAGAATAATTTTTAGAAATATGACTTTTCCCAGGAGTGAAAATGTTTAGGTGTGGGGGAGTGATCACACCACGATTCACTATTTCTTTTTCACCCTTACACCACTGTACTAAAATTGTTTTGTATTAAAAATTATAGAAATAATAACAAATTTCACTTCACGTTTGATTAATTCATTGTGTGTTTATCACTATTTAAAATTTAAAATTTTACTTTTTTTGATGAATTCATTGTTGGAGGATGTGATTTGGAGGCCCCATAGATGACCTAGAGTGAAAATGGGCCAAACTAGATAGCATCCCATGGAAATCTGTACATTGTTCTTTCACATTAAGAGAATTAAATGCCTCTAAATGGGCTGAAGACTTATGGTCCGCTCCAGAACATCATTGTATATAACCTTTCTCAAGGAACCGAAGACCCATTCATCCATTAAGGGCCCATCTAAACCATTCTTCCTAGGGGAAGGAATCTACACGAAGTCAAAATTTTGGTTCGGTATTCTAACTATATGTCTATTTATAGATATTAAATACAATCCATATTTGATATGGTGATAGAAAATACATCTAAAAACAACTTTTCTATTTTATCTAATTTGATATAATTCCATAAACCAACCAAAATCTGTGAATAAATTGGTATCACAAAAACTAGGTGCTCAAAACAACATACCATTTTGGCTATAAAAGGGAACCAACGGAACCTCATTTTCATGTTTGACCCAGAAGAAAATAGATTCCATTTTGGAGTCCATTTAGAGTATCATTCTCATCATAGAAGTTCTGGGGGCCCTTATCCTCATAGGGTGATCACGAATGAAGAAGGAGTTCAACTTGTGCTTCCTCCTCCTCTTGATGTCTTGCTAAGAGAGGGGTGATCATTGCTAGGGAGATACACACTAAAAGAGGGAGTTATATCACATAATAATCTAATGGATTTTTTATATTGTGGTTTGAATTGTTCTTTCTTATTCATCTTAATTTGTTTTGATGTATTGAATTGAAACACTTTTTATTTCATCACTGATTGGTGTGCGATTTTAAGTGTGTGTATTATGTTGTTTTGATTGGAAAACAAAATATCTCTTTTATTTCCAAAAAAATTCATATTTTAATGTTTCTTTTAAAACCATAAAGCATTATAATGGTCTTTAATTTTACTACATAATTTTTATGTCAAGGTTTAATTCTAATCGCATCATTTTAAGAGGCTTGTGGGTACCCAATATCTTGGTTAACCCTCAACCAAATGATTACAATAAAACTCAATAATCAATTAAGAATGAGTAACTATTCATGTGATATAGTAACTAATCCATGATCATTTATTTATCTCATAGTTTTTACAATCCACTCAGTCTTTCAACTTTATAACTCTTTAAATTAAATTACTTTCTTAAAACTGTTTTCAAAACCACCCCCTCTTTTAGAAATTTTTATTAAAAATACACACTCAAAAACTATCAATGCTCCTTAAGATACATCTTAGGTTCTAACATAAACTAAAAATTATTCATTAAATCACTATAAATTTGACATTTCATGATAACTATGATCAATCCCCGATTCATTGTTTCATTTTCACCCATACGCCACTGGGATAAACATGTTTTGTATTGAAAAATATATAAATAATCACAAATTTCACTTATTTTTTGATTAATTTATTGTGTTTTTATCACATTTAAAAATAGTAATGCTACTTTTTTTGATGAATTCATTATAGGAGGAGGTTATTTTGAGGACCCAGAGATGATCTAGAAATAAAAATGGGCCAAACTGCAAGGAAAACCATGGACATATCTCCATTGTTTTTCACATTGAAATAATTATGTGCCTCTAACTGGGATGATACATTGTATTCCTATCCAAAACTTCATGGGATACAATTTTTATAAAATAAATAAATACCCATTCATCCATTTAGGGCCCCATACATACCATTATATCCATGGGACGGAATTTGCACGAAGTAAGACTTTTGGTTTGGTATTCTGACTATATATCCAATTATAGATATTAAATGCTGAAAAAATTTGACATTTTGATAATCAATACATAAAAAAAACATTATGTTTTTGTCCAAGTATGGATAATTCTAGATGCTAACCCTAAACAGAGAATCAAGTGGTATCACCAAAACTGGGTGGTCAAAACCACTTACCATTTTTTTATAAAAGGGAACCAAGAAAACATCATTTTCAAGATCAAACCAGAAGATAATATCTTCTATTTTTGAGTAATATAGAAGTATCCACCTCATCCTATATTTTTTGGAGGCCTCTATCCTCATTGGGGGATCAATAATGAAAAATGAGTTCCACTCGAGAATTCTCCTCCCAATGTCGAGCTAAGCGGTGTGTGATCATTTCAAGGGAGATACACACATGAAGAGGGAGTTAAAACACATAATTATCTACTTGTTTTGTGTATATATTGGTTTTAATTGTTATTTAATATGTATCTTAACTTGTTTTGATGCATTTAATTAAAACACTTTTCATTTCGTAACTGATTGGGGTGCGATTTTAAGTGTGTGTCTTATGTTGTTCTGACTGGAAAACATGAGAACCCTTTTATTTCCCAAAATTTTTAGATTTATATGTAATTTTCAAACCATAAATAATGTTAAGGTGATGAAACATAACTACATGATTGTTATGTCATGGTTGTTTGTAATCACATCATTTTAAGATGCTTGTGGGTACCCAAGATCTTGGTTAACCCTCAACCAAATAAATAAAATAAAACCTAATAATAAATTAAGAATGAGGAACTCTCCAAGTGTTGTAGTAACTTAGAAATTATAACTTATTTATCTAATATTTTTCACAACCCACTTGGTCTTTCAACTTTATAACACTTTAAATTAATTTACTTTATTGAAACTGTTTTATAACCAACCCCTCTTTTAGTAATCTTTATTAAAAATACGCCCTCAAAACCCATCAATATTGTTTAAGAGATGACCTAGGGTCTTCCCAAGACTAAAATATCATCATTAAATCACTAAAAATTTAACATTCCATGACAAAGTGGTCATATATCAATAATTTGGAAATCAAAATATTCTCACCTTTAGAATTATCTATTGTCCAACTATATATCTTATCATATGAGAGGTATTATTCTTCACCCTTGATATTATAGAACCTCATTGTGAAAAGGGTGATAAAGAAGGGAGACATATGTTTTTGAGAGTTTTTGATAAGATTAATGACAATAAATCTCAGGATATAACCATATGATAGTATCATATAAAGTCAATCAACGATGCTCCTTAATTGAATCCGAATTTATTCATGGGCTGAAACACAACAATGAATTACATGCATAGTTCTTGAATATATTAATTCATTAGATTAATTTACTCCCTATAATTATAAATTATATAATTACTTAATAAATTATAATCATGTTGTATGATAGAAATTTCCATTAAACACCAATATCATAGGTAGTGTAAAATGATATACCGCTTTCTGCATGTTAATAAAAAATTTCATTGAAGCCAATATAATATTGAAACACACACATAAGTTTGGATTTCTAGAATATCACCTTAAACTAACACACATCATATATGTGACAACATCTCTTATGGTAATCATAGAAGTTTCCGCGATACTAAAATCAGTTTTTGGGTATATAGATTCATCATATCCTCATAAATTAACTTCATTCCAGTAGCTCTTATAAAAATTTCATATTTTTTCACCACAATCCAAATAATCTAAATATCCATATATTTTTATATTTTTACCATATTTAATAACATTGTTCTCAAACCTCTAATAACACCAACAAATCCCTATAAAAATTATTCATTTTCTTATAAATGTAGTCTATCTAAATTTAACCTCTTGATGTTTTTGGATGACATTGCTCATATTTGAAACTTACTTTCAATGTTTTATCTTATTAATTTTTCTAATATTAATAATTGATATTTTTTTGGTTTATTATCATTTTTTAGACACAAATCTATCATACCTGGGTTTTTGAATTCTTCTTCATTTCGATTCAGTTTGGGTTCTCAGTTATATTATCAAGAATATGCTATGAAGGGTTTGAATTTTTGGGTTATTCATTCCTTCTAATTTTGTTCTATATTTTTCACCTTATATTTTTTTAGTTATTGGTGAAAAATGGTAATTATTTTGTGGATAGGGTGTGGCGCATGGTTAGCGCATGGTTGGCACACAATTAGTAGTAACTGCGTGACTTCCCCAGGTAAACATCTGGTAACTGATAGTTGAAGAATTATCTACCACACAGACATCACAAAGATGTGAGACTTGGCCCATAAACCACATGTTTGGTGTCCTCTTTGGCAGATGCATTCACATAGTTTACGCAAATTTTGAAAAACAGTGTAGCCTACTATCCCATTAAAAACTATGGGGTTTTATTTTTTCCTCACTTCTATATTCAAACCTCTTTATCCCCCTTTATCATCCATTTCGGACTTGACAGCCCTATGATCACCTCCCTCCATCTTTTATCCTCATAGGGATCTAATTTTTGGTCATTTTTTGTTCATATTCTTCAAGTAAACTCTATGTAAGTGCCTTCTCTCACATTTTACATCTATATTCTTGGATTTATTCCCTATTTCTTTGGGGTTCCGCTTCTTTGGTGGGTAGGGTTTCTATTTTGGGTTATATATTATTCATCATGTTTTGATATTATATCATTGGTTTAATAATGCCTTTCTAGGGTTTTATGGAGGTGACATTATTTTTTGGAGCCATTTTTTAGAAGTTCTATCACCCGAGGTAGGTGGTTCCATTCATTAGAATTCTTAGATAAATTTATATTTCATGATTTATTTCTTATTTATGTTATATAGATTAAATATGGGTTGTGAAAAGAGTTTTTTAAAATACTAAAAGATTTAGGGTATTTAAAAATTGATTTCTAATGAAAATGGTCTATGCCCCAAGTGTGTTTTATATGTTACATTTTGTTTTATGACTCAAATGTGTTTGATAAAAGGTGTGGATGGTGTGAAACACATTTTAAATTTAAATTGATGAGAATATGGATAAAAAAGGGTTTTTATAAGAGATATTGTGTGTTTTTTAAGTGAAACACCTTATTATGAATATTTAAGGTGTTTTAAAAATTACAGATCATGTATATTATATTGTGAATGTAGTGAGAATATTTCTTTGAAATAGTTTTTGTGTGAGTTTGGTTTCAAAGGTTATTTAAGGTTGTAAAATTTGTTGTACATATATTATATTTTATTGTTTTTCCCGATTATTTTGAAAATAAAGTCTTATGTGATATGAGGAACCTAAAAGAGTATAAGGGAATCCCATGTATCATGATGGGTGGGAAAATTCCGGTACACTATTGATTCAAAATTGGAAATGTCTCAGTTTCATATAACTGGATTGATGCTTAAAAAACTAACTTGACATAATTATTATGGAAGAAAACTTTTCTATTTGGGTGTACCATCCTAGTGACTCGTGCATGAGGAATCTATTATTGTTGTTTCTCATCCAGGTTACAAAGAGGTACATGGTTCTGCATCCCCAATCTATCTAAATTAACCCTAGGTATTTACCCATGGTTCTTGGCCAACAAACCACGTGGAAGGACATGAGTTACAATGGGATGTTGGGTTTTATTTGGGTTATTTGGTTCTTGTAGTTTGTTTAGGTTTGGGAAATGAAAATAGTTTTGGGTTAATGGTCTAAGTGAGCTCACAGGGCCGAGAAATCCATATTGAGATAGGGACATTTTTCTATAACACTCTTCATGATGATGACATGACTTGACTATGGCCACCATCCTTATGTATGAGTCATCCATCGTCACTAGTTTCCCTTCTTTTCCAAGTGTTTTGTGTCCCTTTGTGTTTGGGAAATCATTTTAAAAATCCTTGTCTAAAAATCATGAAGACTATATTTTAATGTTGAAATGGTTTAATTTCCAAAGGTGGGAAAAGAATTTTAATAATTTTTGGGTTGGTGCTTAAGAAAAGTGGATTTTCATGAAATGCTATTTTTGTAAAATAAGAATTATTTCTAATAGATTTGGTTTTTGTAATCAAAATTTATGGTTTATCAAAAAAATAATCTAGGAAATGGGGTTTTATTCTCAAAAACGATTTGGAAATTTTTATTAAATGATAATGAATGTGATTTTAATTGAAAGGGTTTTGATGATGTGGGGTTTATTGTGAAGCTAAAAATATTTTTAAAAGGGGATGAAATGTTACTAAATGGATGTGTAAATATTGAAAATGGGTTTTAGCTGACAATTTGAAGTTTTTCTAGAATGGTTTTGTGAAATTCGAAATAGTTTTTGTGTTTTGTGGATAATAGTTTATGAAAAGATGGTTTAGTGTATTTTTTGAAATGGGAAGTGAGTTTGGGAAGCTGAGGATGTGTGTTAAATTTCTATTTTGGATAGTGGATTGAATTTTTGTTTATACCTTTGTTATTTCTATGAGTGATCAAATGAATTGGATGTGTTTGGATAATGGATGGGTACTCAATTTGGCATGAGAAAAATTCATGTGTGAGACACCATGGGACACCATTGGTAAATGTACATCCCACCAAACCTATTTTATTCTAAAAAAGTTTTTTAATGTAAAATTTATTGTGATGATAACCAATGAGGGTGTGGTCTGTCGTTGTATTTTGGGAATGTTGTTTGTAATGAATTTAGAGCTAATTATTCTTTTGGTTTTATTAGTGTCTCTAGTTTGAGTTCTTTTTAGAAAGCTGTTTAAAAAATGTTGGGTGGTGGTCTCATTTGATAAGTGCTGCAGGACACCGTTTGTTGGTTCCCTTTGTGTGTATGGTGTTTTCTTGTGGAATTTTTTGGGCTGTGGAGATTATTTTTCGGTCCTTGATTTTTCCTTGTTAGCTACTATATTCCCCCATAATGAATTGATGTATATTTAAAGTGAGTACATAGGATATCCACTAGTGGTAGAACCCCCAATTGTTAAAATTTAGTGCTTTATTCTTGGGGTTTAGAGTTTAGTATATCTATTTTATTTTTTAGTTAAGAGAATACCCACATAGCAAGGGAGTAGATTTTGTTTCTTTGAGTTTCTTGAGTCATTGAATGTGAAGTTTGACAATATTTTGTACAATGGTCTTGTTTGGAAGTAGTTAAGGGAAATCCAGTGAGGTATTTTTTAAGAGGTATGAGGTTGTTAGTGTTGGTCACTACCTTAAAATACCTTTAGATCCTCCAATAGTTTCATATAAGAAAGGGTTTGTTCTAGGCCCCCAATGTGGAAAGTCTGGTCAAAATAGGCTTTCATGGCTTCTCACATAAATCATGTGCATCTCAAAACTTGGTGTAAGGTTCCTTTCCTTATATGTCCTCTTGGGTTGCAATGGTCATTTTCGATGACATATATATGTGTTGTGTTCTCACTCGAATGCAATTGTAAGTGTTGTGGAACTTTTGAGGAGCCTCTATTTTAATAGAATCATGTCCTCCTTTCAGGGAATTCCAAATTTTATTACTTTAGAAGAAAGTGTCTCACATTTTTAACATTTTCTATTGTTTTTAGTTCAATATGAGACTAATTATGCACATGCATTTTCCATGTCTTTATCTTGGTAATGTTCCATATTGAGGAAAAGTGGATTTCAAGGAGTGTTGGCCTATTGGGGTTGTAACATCCCAGGTAAATGAAGAATAAGACATATTTCCTATTTATTAATATTTGTGAATTAAATATTAATTTTACTTTAAAGGGGTTGCTATGTTCGATAGCGTACTCGATACGCAACAACATGTTTCTTTGGAATCTTACATTGCACAGTAATAATATAATATTATTATTTTAAATTGTAGTTAACTCTTAGCCATTTTATTGGAGGGAATGAACGAAAATGACTACAATATGATTATACATGTTTTTTAAATGTATTTACATTTATCCAATTAATGTTAGAGGCTTAAAATGTGAATGAATCTAATTTTTAGCATAATTTACATTAAATGGCCGATTTATCGCCTTTTAATGGAAAACACTTTTTAAATCTAGATTTTTTCACTTTAATACATTCTATATGACCAAATAAAATCCTTCTTTAGAATGGGGACATAAAAATTTACATTGTGTAATTTTTTGGAATTTTTCCGATAAAGTTCATTTTTTAATGAATGGGGGAAAATATTGTATTTAATTCAAAAGTGCCTTTTAATATAATTTATTTATATGGGGAGATTATCTTATTAATTTGTTTTAAAGTGAACTTAAAATTTACTTTTACCATATAATCCAATTTTGGTTATTGGAATTAATTTCACTTTGAAATTGGACATAAAAATGTATCAATCTTTTGATAGTTATTGTTTCATAAAAACACGCTATTTGTTTTGATAACAGGAATTAATTTTAAAATTAATTAATGCCACTTCTACGTTTTGAATTTAGAAAAATAGACATAATTTTTGAATTAGGAATATCTAATATAGCTTAGGTTGAATTTTTTTGTAATTTTCTGAAAAGCTTCAATTTTTGATGAATAGCGAAACCACTTAGTTATTGTTAAAAAAATTGACTTTTTCATCTAAATGAAATTTTACCACTTCTGTGAATTTAATTTCAAAAATCTGACATACGTGGTTGTTATCAAGAAGTAAAATGTGGTTCGTTAAGATGAAAATAATTTTTTGTGAATATTAACCTTTGACTTTTATTTACAGCAGTTAAAGTTAAATATGTTAATTCAAGGTTAAAAGAATATTATAATAATTCCAAATTACCATAACACTTGTCCAAATCTTATTGTATGAGTCATTTACGTCCATGGGCATCTGTGGGATGACTTTTGGACCCCATTGAGCCATTTGGGAGTGATAATGACAATTTAGATTAATTAACTTAAAGGCCAAAATGACAAAAGCAAATATCTTTTAGTAAATTAATTTTTAGAAGGGGTCATATAAATTATCTTTTAAAATATAAATATTCATTAGAAAGATACAAATCTTTCCTATGTCATAGTATTTTTTAATTTAATTTTTAGACCTAAAAAAAATAAATTATTTATGAAACAATAATGATGCAGTATTTACCTCATTAATAAATGATTTAAATAAATACGATTATAATGATTGAAATATTATCCAAAACATGTCCAATTATGATTAGATGATTTTATTTCGAATATGAGTCATCTTATCTTAGACCTTAATGATTTTTGGACCTTTAGAAACTGAATATCATTGTATTATAAAATAATATTTTCACACTTTCCTAAAGAGCCCCTACTCTCCCTTATAAAAGGAGACCACTTCTAACAAATTACTCACACCTCTCAAGACATTTGTCTCATCAAAAATCTGCCCAATTAAGCTCCCTACATTCCTCACCTCCTCCTAGAAGCCTTACCTTAGGCAGAATGCACTTTAAAAATTCCTTTGGTTCAAACCAAAGGGAGTTACCCAAATTCAAGGTAATGGTTTCCCTTAAATTGTTTTAGTTTATTTTACATCTCCAACCCCTAAACTATTTTTATTCCTTTCTTTTGTAAAAATACCAGTATCTTTAATATAAAATGATTTTTTATGAGAAGGATTCGAACTACACTTACACACACCTATATGTAATGGATGAAGAACATAATGTTTCTATGGATGTCAAACTAACGCCTCACGAAATGATGATTGTTAAAATATCTCCAAACGCCACTCATGGTGGACATTATGATGGAACTATATTTATATATGATATATATTATTTTTATGATTTCCTTATGCTTCTATACTTCCCATTTATAACACGCATTTATGGTTTCTATAGTGGGTAAATACGATAATCTCATTCGAGGAAGTGCGGGCTACCACCCCCTCAAAGGGATGTGATTCATTAATGAATATTGTGGGATGTATAAATGATGGTGTTAATGATATTAGATATGATATTATACTGGAATTATAATATACCTATGTATTATTATGTTTTAATTCCATTAAAATAAGAAATAGAAATGAAAGTAGTGTTCATGCGTATGTATGGCTTACCGTCTCCCTGAACGGTGCATTTCACTTCTTAACTCTAAATGTTATGTACTATTATAAAAAAAGTATATTCTGGATATATATGATATATATGATATCAAAATAATTAATATAATTCTTGATATAATGAACCTTTGACCACATGAACAACATCTAATTATAAGAAGTCCATTACTGACTCAAGTACCAAATATCAACAAAACAAATGTTATTAACTTAAATGATTGCATAATGTTTATGAAATGGTAATAAGTGATATAAAAGGAATAATAAACATGAAAAAGGTTATTAATCTAGTAGAAATTAAATTTAGTTTATTATTCAGGAGATTAATGAACGATCGAGTCAAGTCGGAAACGAGGTAAGGGACTTCGTCTCAATCTACTTTCATTGAGACATATTTTTTTTTAAATACACGATTATATTTTATAAGCTATATAAACCCCTTCGACTTTTCATTTTATTCAAAGGGAGTCTTTTTATACAAAGCGTTTTACTAAACGAATAAAAGGAATGTTTTTTACGTAAGCAGTGACAATGACCTTTCCACCGTCGCGAGTATTATTTGATCATTGGATTCTTTAACAAGTCAGAATGTTTTTAAAAGGAATAAAATGCCATATACTATATATAGGTATTTTGGTATTGAAAATGAATTCAATAATGGATTTATTGTTTCAATATCTCGAAATGATATTTTTTATTGCAATGTGGAAATGTTATTTATCCTTTATGCTTATGTTATGTGTTATGATCATGTTATGGTTCATGGTCTTTATTTACGTATACGGGTGGTTCCATGATAAACGTAGGGCTGGTGAGCCCGAGATAGCTCTCCAATGCATTGGGTAACGTGATGGAGGTAAATGTGAATGTTTCTCATTATAGATTTATGGAATATACTGTGATGTGTATTCTAAAGTAACTCCCTATGTAGCTGTGATAACTACAATGTAAGTATGATATGGATGCCATAAGTTACTTTTATGTTTTATGATTTCTATGTGTATTTCATAAATCTTATATTTTCACGAGGTAAGTTAAAGATTTCAGGATTTGTATGTATTTATGAACAAATGATTTCATTCTTTGTTTTATAACCCTTACTGAGCTTTTTATGCTCATCCCATGTTTTTAAATGTTTTTATAGGACTTATAGATGAATGGGGTAAAGGATGAGATCAAGGAAAAGTCATGCTATCTAAAACATGGAACTAGACATGAATCTTTTTTTCAAGTGTTTTTATTTTATGAAAAAAATGGAAACTCTGTAGAAGTGTCTACATTGTAATCTTTTGAGATGTAATAGTAATGTCATAATTCTCTAAAACTCTAATCCTGAAAAGATCCTCAATGTGAATTATTCATTTAATTCAATATTATGTAATGTTTAGGGTCGGGTCCTTATAGTTGATATCAAAGGTCGGTTTAGATAACTTTAGGATTTAGGGTATTATTAAATTAATATCCATAAAGAAATTTATGTTAATATTGAAATCATATAGAATTTACAGATTACCATATTGCTTTGCCTTAGGTATTTCTTTGTTCAGGATGGTTTTCCGCAGAGGAAACAGGGAAGCTATGTTGGGACGACATCAGGAGGAAGAAAACCTTCCAAATTAGCAACCTGAGATTGTCAGAATCAGAACTTGAACAGTTTGTTGCAGTGATGGAACAATTAACTAAGGATATATATGGTGGTGGTATCCATGTATGAGATCAGCCAAATCAACCACAAAGGAACATGTCAGTAGTGAATCATTTCATGAGGAAACATCTCCCATCCTTCAGAGGATCATCTGACACTGTGCTAGCTGAAGGGTGGATTAAATCACTAGAGAATATTTTTGATGTCATGGGTTGTTCAGAACATCAAAAGGTTAGTCTTGTTGTTTACCGTTTTGAAGGTGAAGCTGGTCAGTGGTGGTCAATGGTGAAAAATATTAGGGATAGTGAAGAGATTGATGCTCTCTATTGGGATAAATTCAAAGGTATGTTTCTTGAGAAATATTTTCCTAAGGTGGTTCATCTTAGGATGGAAAATAATTCCTAGAATTTAGGCAGGAGGATGAATCAGTGGCTGTTTATGAAGAAAAATTCACTCGACTGGCAAGGTATGCTCCAAATTTCATATGAGATCTTGATATTAAAATCAACCATTTTTACTCAGGATTAAAGCCAAAGTATCATAGTTCTTTAGCTTCTCGTGAGTTCAAAAGTTTTGAAAAACTTTTTCATTGTGTGGAGAAGGTGGAAATGGAGTTTGCTGATGATCAAGTATTCTTTAACAAACAACAGAATAAGATGTCGAGGTGGCAGGCGAAAGGGAAGAACTCTTCAAAAAAGTCTGATGGTAAGAAACTTAAGTTTATAGTTTGTGAAAATTGTGGTAAAAAGCATGCTGGGGAATGTATTTTGAATTCTGTTAAGTTCTACCGATGGGGTATAATGGGGCATAAGGCTCGTAATTGCACTGAAAAAGATCAGGGTAATGGTAGGAAAAAATTTGATTTACAGTCAGTAAAATGATCTAAGTACAATGAAATGGGTTATTATGCAAATGAGTGTCCAACAAAGAACTCAACCAAAGGAAAACAGACAAACTACAAGAATAAAGGGGTGGAGAAATACTTTACAACTACTTCAGTTGATGTTGGTCCATCAAATGAAGTAGTATCAGGTACACTGTTTGTTTGTTCAGATTATTCCAATTTGTTGTTTGATTCAGGGTCTACACACTATTTCATTTCTAAGAAGAATTCTAGTATATTGGTAATTCTATCTCATTATATGAATAATGAACTTACGTTAAATACACCTGGAGGAAATTTTGAGACAAAAGGAAAACAAAAGAACATTCTTGTCCTTGTGTGCGGAAAGAATCTACCTACAAGCCTTACTGTTTTTCCACTAGTAGAGTTTGATGTTATATTGGGCATGGATTGGATTTCTTTTTATCATGCTAAGATTGACTACAGAACTAAAGAGGTTTCTTTTCAGAATGATTTTCATTTTGTATAAAAAAATGAACCCTTTTTGTTGATAACATATCAGGAAGCTGAGAAACTAGTAAAAGATGGAAATGAATGTTACCTTGCACATATTGTTGAAAACAAAGGAACTGTTTAGATTAATGATGTGCCAGTGGTAAATGAGTACCTTGATGTTTTTCCTGATGAGTTTCCTGGTATTATACCTGATCAGGAAGTTGAATTTGCTGTTGACTTAGTTCTTGATGCTAAGCCAATTTCAAAAACCCCTTACCGAATAGCTCAAATTGAACTTTTAGAGTTAAAGAAGAAATTGCAGGAGTTATTAGATAAAGGTTTCATTCCACCTAGCACATCACCATGGGGTGATTCTGTCTTGTTTGTTGAAAAGAAAAATGGTTCAATGATACTTTCCATTGATTATAGAGCATTTAATAACCTCACTATTAAGAATAAGTATCGTTTTCCTCATATCTATTATTTGTTTGAATAGATCCAGGGAGCTTAGTATTTTTTGAAGATTGACTTGAGGCCGGAGTACCATCAAGTTAAAGTAAAAGAATCAGATGTTCTGAAGACCGTGTTTCATACTAGATATGACCATTATGAAGTTGTAGTTAAGACTTTTGGGTTAACCAATGCACCTGCTGTATTCATGGATCTTATGGATATAATTTTCCATGAGTTCTTGGATAAGTTTGTGGTTGTGTTCATTGAGGATATTTAGGTTTATTCCAAAAGTAAGGAGGAACATGAAAGTCATATAAAGGTTTTCTTAAAAACCTTAAAAGAAGAGAAACTATTTGGGAAATTCAGCACGTGTGAGTTTTGGATGCAAAGAATTTCTTTCCTTGGTCACATTATTTCGAAAAATGGCATAACTATTGATCCTGCTAAAACATAAGTTGTTGAAGAATATCCAAGACCCAAAAATATAACCAAGATTCGTAGTTTTCTTGGTTTGGCAGGTTATTATCGGAGGTTTGTTAAACATTTTGCACATTTATCTAGTACAATGACTATGTTAACTCGAAAAGGTGTTATGTTCATCTTGAAAAAAGAATGTGATGATTAATTTTAGGAATTTAAAAGAAAATTGGGGAATGATCATGTTTTGGCGCTGCTTTCCTAAAATGGTGATTATGTTATCTATAGTGATGCTTCAGTGAAAGGACTGGGTTGTGTCCTAATGCAAAATGATCAGGTAATTTTTTATGCTTCACTTTAGTTGAAACCACATCAGTTAAATTACCATACACATGATTTGGAATTAGCTGCTGTTGTTTTTTCTTTAAAAATTTAGAGTCATCATTTGTATGGAGTGAAGTGTGAAATATATACTGATCACAAAAGTTTAAAGTATATATTCACTCAGAAATAATTGAACATGAGACAGTGGAGATGGTTGGAATTAGTCATGGATTATTATTGCACGATCCATTATCATCCGAGAAAAGAAAATAAAGTGGCTGATGATTTGAGTCGAAAAAGTAAAACATCATTATCCATGTTACGTTTGGAATGAGATCCATTAATTTTTTATTTTATGAACTTTTGCTTAGAAGTTGTTAGTGCAGGAAATTCTTCTGTTTTGTTTCAGGTGTTACTGAAATCATCTCTATCAGACATAATAAAGCAAGTACAGAAGGAAGACAATGCATGGCAGGAAAATGTTTTGTTGGTTCAGAAGGGTAAGTTGCCTAATTTTAACGTTGATAATGACTGTGTTTTGAGATTTGGAAAGAGATTATGTGTGCCTTGTGATTCATAGTTGAAGAATGAGTTGTTATGTGAAGCTCATAGTTCTCCGTTTTCAGTTCATCCTAGCATTACTAAGATGTATAGAGATCTTTGTGAGTATTACTGGTTGGATGGAACGAAAAGAGATATTACTGATTTTACTATGAAGTGTTTGACTTGTCAGCAGGTTAAAGCAGAGATGCAATTATTGAAAGGGATTCTTCAGCCTCTACCGGTTCCAGAGTGGAAATGGGAAAATATATCCATGGACTTCGTTGTGGGATTACCTAAGACATCTCGAGGTATTAATGCAATATTGGTTATAGTTGATCGATTGAAAAAATATACACATTTACTTCCTATTAGAGATACTTTGTTTTTAGATAAACATACTCGGTTGTATGATAAAGAGATAGTCAGGTCTCATGGAGTTCCCTTCTCTATTATATCTGATTGTGATCCCTAGTTCACATCTAACTTTTGGAAAGGCCTTCAGATGTCATTGGTTACTGAATTAATTTTAGTACATCTTTTCATCCTCAATCAGATGGGAAGTCAGAATGAACAATTAAGACCATGGAGGATATGTTACGTGCTGGCTCGATGGATTACCAGGGAAGTTGGCACCAACATCTTTCTTTGGTTGAATTTTCTCATAATAAAAACTTTCATTTCAGTATACAAATTACTCCATTTGAGGCATTATATGGAAATCATTCTCGAAAACCATTATTTTGGGATGAAGTAGGTGAAAGGAAGCTGATGGGACCAGAATTGGTAGAAGAGATGGCAGAGAATGTTCTGTTGATTCAGAAGCACATGAGAATAGCTCAAAGTAGACAGAAAAGTTATGTAGATAACTGGAGGAAGGATATTTCTTTTGAGGTAGGTGATCATGTCTTTCTCAATGTTTCTCCATGGAAAAGTGTGATGCATTTTGGTAATAAGGTAAAGTTGAGTCTGAGGTTCATCGGACCTTATGAAATTCTAGAGAAAGTTGAATCAGTTGTGTATAGAGTGGCTTTACCTCCACAGTTTTCTCAGGTACACAATGTTTTTCATGTTTCAATGTTGAGAAAGTATATACCAGATCCATCTCATGTTTTGATCCTAGACGTAGTTCATTTGGAAGAGAATCTCTCTTATGAAGAACAAACAGTTCAAATTCTTGACTGTAGAGAGAAAGTGTTACAGAATAAGGTAATTCACCAGGTAAAGGTTTTGTGAAAAAACCTTATGATTGAAGAGGCGACTTGGGAATCTGAAAATTCTAGGAGGGATAAACACCCCCACTTATTTTGATAAGTGAATAAAAATTGTGGGGTCACAATTACCAAAAGGGGGGAAGGATGTAACATCCCAGGTAAATGAAGAATAATACATATTTCATATTTATTTATATTTATGAATTAAATGTTAATTTTACTTTAAAGGGGTTTCTATGTTCTATAGCGTACCTGATACGCAACAATGGGTTTCTTTGGAATCTTACATTGCACACTGATAATATAATATTATTATTTTAAATGGTAGTTAACTCCCAGTCGTTGTATTGGTGGGAATGAAAAAAACTAACTACAATATGATTATACATATTTTCTAAATGTATTTAAATTTATCCAATAATATTAGAGGCTTAAAATGTGAATGAATCTAATTTTAAGCGTAATTTACATTAAAAGGCCGATTTATCGCCTTTTAATAGAGAACCCAATTTAAATATAGTTTTGGTCACTATAATATATCATATATGAACAAATAAAATCATTCTTTAGAATGGGGACATAAAAAATTACATTCTGTAAATTTTTGGAATTTTTCTGAGAAAGTTCATTTTTAATGAATAGTGGAAAATATTGTATTTTAATTCAAAAGTTCAATTTAATCTAATTTATTTATATTGTTATATTATCTTAATAATTGGTTTTAAAGTGAAATTAAAATATATTTTTACCATTTAATCCAATGTTAGTCATTGAAATTAATTTCACTTTGAAATTGGACATAAACAAGTATCAATCTTTTGATAGTTATTGTTTCTTAAAAACACGCTATTTGTTATGATAACGGGAATTAATTTTAAAATTAATTAATGAAACTTGTATGTTTTTCATTTGGAAAAATAGACATCATTTTTGAATTCGGAATAACAAATATATCTTAGGCTGAATTTTTGATATTTTTCTGAAAAACATTAATTTTTGATGAATAGTGAAACTACTTAGTGGTAGTTACAAAAACTGATGTTTTCATCTAAATGAAATTTTACCACTTCTGTGAATTGAATTTAAAAAATTAGACATACATTGTTGTTATAAAGAAGTAAAATGTGATTTATTAAGTTGAAAATAATTTTTGGTGAATAGTAACTTTTGCCTTTTATTTACTGCGGTTAAATGTAAATAGGGTAATTCAAGGTTAAGAGAATATTATAATAATTCAAAATTACCATAAAACTTGTCGAAACCTTATTGTTTGAGTCATTTACGACCATGGCCATGTTTGGGTCGATTTTGGGACCCCATTGAGCCACTTGGGAGTGATAATGACAATTTAGAGTAATAAACATAAAGTAAAGGCTAAAATGACAAAAGCCAATATCTTTTATAAAATTAATATTTATAAGGGGTTATATAAATTATATTTTAGACTATAAATACTAATTATAAATCTAAATAAATTTCCTACATCATGGTATTTTTTTTATAATTTTTAAACATCAAAAAAATAAAATTATTTTTGACACAATAATGATGTAGTATTTACCTAATTAACAAATGATTTAAATAAATAAGATTATAATGATTAAAATATTATCCAAAACATGTCCAATTTTAATTGTATGATTTTATTTTTAATACAAGTCATCTTATCTTCTACATTAAATAATTTTTGGACCTTTATAAACCGAATATCATTATATTATAAAAGAATATTTTCACACTTTCCTCAAGATCCCCTCCTCTCCCTTATAAAAATAGACCAATTTTATCCAATTACTCACACCTCTCAAGCCATTTTGCTCGTCCAAAATCTGACCAATTATTCTCCCTACATTCCTCTCCTCATCCTAGAAACCTTACCTTAGGAAGAATTCAATTCAAGAAGTCCTTTGGTTCAAACCAAAGGGAGTTACCAAAATTAAAGGTAACTGTTTCTCTTAAATTCTTTTCTTTTATTTTACTTCTCTAACCCCAAAACTCTTTTTATTCCTTTATTTTGTTACAAAACATGTATCTTAGATATTCTAGGATGTTTTTATGAGAATTATTATAACTACACTTACACACACCTTCATCTAATGGATGAAGAACATAATGTTTTTGTGGATGGAAAACTAACGCCTCACGAAACAACGATTGTTCAAATATCTCCAACCACCTCTCATGGTAGCCATTATGATGGAACTGTATTTATATATGATATAAATTATGTTTATGATTTCATTATTCTTCTGTACGTCCCATTTATAGCACGCCTTTATGGTTTCCTTAGTGGGTACATACGATAATCTCATTTCAGGATGTGCGGACTACCGCCCCCTCAAAGTGATGTGATTATTTAATGCCTTAAGCGGGATGTAAAAATGATGGAGTTAATGATATTATATATGATATTATACTGGAATTATAATATAACTTTTTATCATTATGTTTTAATTCCATTAAAATAATAAATAGAAATGAAAGTAGCGTTCAAGCGTACGTACGTCTTACCGTCTCCATGAACGATGCATTTCATTTCTTACTTCTAAATGTTATGTACTATTATAAAAACATGTATATGATGGATATATATGATATATATGATATCCAAATAATTAATATAATTATTTATATAATTAACCATTGACCACATGAACAACATGTAATTATAAGAAGTCCATTTTTGACTCAAGTACCAAATATCGACAAAACGAACGTTATTAACTTAAATGATTGAATAATGTTTATAACATGATAATAAGTGATATTAAAGGAATAATAAACATGAAAAATTTTCTTAAGCAAGTAGAAATTAACTTTAGTTTATTATTTAGGAGATTAATTAACGATCGAGTCACGTCGGACATGAGGTAAGGGACTTCGTCTCAATCTCCTTTCATTGCGGAATATTTTGTTTTCATACACTATTTTCTTTTATACGCTGTATAAACCCCTTTGAATTTTCATTTTATTAAAAGGGAATGTTTTTTATAAAAATTGCTTTTCTAAATGACAAAAAGGAATGTTTTTTACGTAAGCGGGGACAACGACCATTCCGCCACCACAAGTATTATTTGATCTTTGGCTTCCTTAATAAGCTGGAATGTTTTTTTTAAAAAAAAAATACCATATAATATATTTAGGTATTTTGGTATTGAAAATGATTTTAGGAATGGATTTATTATTTCAATATCTTGAAATGACATTTTTTTTGCAATGTGGAAATGTTATTTTTTCCTTTATGCTTATGTTATGTGTTATGACCATGTTATGGTTCATGGGAATTATTTACGTATACGGGTGGTACCATGATAATCCTAGGGAGGGTGAGACATAGATTTCTCTCCAATGCATTGGGTAACATGATGGAGGTAGACGCGAATGTTTCTCCTAAGATATTTAGTAAATATACTGTGATGGGTATTCCAAAGTAACTCCCTATGTAGCTGTGATAACTACAATGTAAGTATGATATGGATTCCACAAGTTAATTTAATGTTTTATGATTTCTATGTGTATATTATAAATATTATGTTTTCATGAGGTAAGTAAAATATTGCTTGATTTTTATGTATTTATGAACAAATGATTCCTTTCCTTGTTTTATAACCCTTACTGAGTTTTTATGATATTCCATGTTTTGAAATGTTTTCACAGGACTTAAAGATGAATAGGGACAAGGATGAGATCAAGGAAAAGTCATGCTATCTAAAACAAGGAACTATACATGAATATTTTTTTTCAAGAGTTTTTATTTTATGAAAAAAAAGAAACTGTGTAGAAGTTTCAACCTTGTAATATTTTGAGATGTAATAGTTATGTCCTAATTCTCTAAAACTCTAAACCTGAAAAGATCTGCAATGTGAATTATTCATTTAATTCAATATATGTAATTTTTAAGGCTGAGTCCTTATAGGTGTTGTCTTAATTGTGACATGGTTTCTTGTGGAATAAAAAATAGAATATCTATTTGGGTGTTTGCGATGCTTGACTGCGAGGTAGTAGATGCTTCAAACATCATAGATCTCTCTATAAGTCTTGGAGTGAGGCTTGTATATAGTTAGGAACCCCAAGGGTGAGAATAATCTTGGTCAAAATTCTATATTAAATTTAGGAAATGGAGGCAGAATATGCTTCATGTGTAGATATTTTATTCCTAATGGCCCCGTTTGGTTGAATGGGAAAAAGTGATCATGTTTTTCATTACAAATCACATGAATTAAAAATTTCCTCCTTGGTTATGAGAAGGCATGGTTGTCTCATTTTCTTGATCATCAGCGATTTTACTATTATATATGTAAATATATATGTGGGTGTCCATGTATGGAAATCCATTTTAGGGTATCTTAGTTTTAGATGGGCTCGTATGAGGATGGTAATTCCCCACAGGAGTAGTGAACCGTGTAAAATCTTCTATTTGGTATAGAGTATTTTCAAATAGATCACTTGCAATGGGGGTTTGGTATGTGTTGTGTTTCTCATTCTTTTATATGTTATTTGGATAAATTGTTACATCTTATAGTGGGGATACCCACAATGGGTCTCACTAGATTTCCTCTAAATTAAATTGGTTTTGGTCTGTCATTTATGATGGGGAGTCTGTTCAGGCATCCCCATGTGGGTATTATGAATTCATCTCTAGTGTTTGATTGGCTATGGAAATTTTATTCAGAGATACTTACATTCAATTTTCCTTAGTAAAAGATGAAGTTATGGATCACCCAATGGTTTTATTGAGGTAAGGTTGTGAAAGTTATCATCAATGTGTTGCTCGAGTTCATTTTATCATTTTAGTTACATGGAATATGTTCCATATGATAATTTTATAGGTGTTTTGGTTTAAGAGGTTGTATTTTGGGTTTTGGGAGTTCATTTACTTTGATCGATTGACTAGAGGTGTTGTAACTTTTAGGGGTGCATGACACATAGCAGGGAGTCCGTTTTAGTCTCCTGAATTCATCTTTTAAGTCATTTTCTTGATTATAGTTTTCTTTCCTTCTTCTTATAGTCATTTTCCGGGAATATACTTGAGTTGAGATAGAGTACCAGTTCTTTTTTTTAATCAATCCATTGGATGGATTTCTAGGGTAGGAAATAATTTGAGTAGAGAGAATTTTTAAAATTGATTTTTGAATTCACCTTTTTTCCAATTCAGGTCGGTTTCTCGATTATTTTCATAAGAACTGGGTTTGACGGTTTTCAATTTTTGGGATATTATTTCCTTATATTTATTTATATATTTTTTCCCATACATTTATTTTTTTTGTTGAAATATGGAAAATTTTGGTTGGATAGGGTGTGGTGCATGGTTGGTGCATGGTTAGAAGTAACTGTGTGCCTTTCTTATGTAACTGTGCTGTAGCTCTAGTTCGAGGAAGTAGGTACCACATATTAAGTGCACGACCATACAACTTGGCCCTGAAACTATGTGGTAGGTCCCCTCCTTGGTAGAGGTAATTTCATGGTTTCTTCATGGTTTGACAAGCCATGAAGAGTAACTATGTGGACTTCCTCACTAAAATAATGGGATTTTACTTTTATCACTTCCTAATTTTAACCCCTTTATCTCATTGATTGACTATCTGGACATCCCAACCATATCCATGCCTCCCTGCATCTTCTCCCATCATTGGACTCCATTTTGGGGGCATTTGTTCGGTGTATTCTTCAAGTAAACTCCATTTAATTGTATTTCCTCCCATTTTCCCTCTCTATTCTAGTGTTCCTCCCTATTTATTTGGAGTTCCTATTCTCTAGAGAAAATATCTTTGATTTTAGGGTTAGATAATGTTCATTAGGGTGTAATATTAATGCCTTTGGTTGATTCATGCCTTTATAGGGTACGGTTGAGGTGCATTTGAGGTTTGGAACTATTTTCCAGACGTTCCTTCACCCGAGGTAGCTGGTTCCTTGCATTATCATTCTTAAGTAAATTTATATAGTTTAATTTATTCGTTATTTAGGTTCTATAGATGAAATATGGGGTAAAAAAGAGTTTCTGAAAATATTCAAAGAGTTTTGGTATTGAAAATGTATTTATAAATAAAATGGGATTTTCCCCATGTCTGTTCCATATGTGCCATTTTTTATAATGCCCTAAACGTGTTTTATAAAAGGTGTGGACTGTGAGAAATAATTTTTTAAATGTATTTGATGTGAATCTGGATTATAATGGATTTTGTAAAATATATTGGGGGGGGGGGTTTAAGTATAAAATATTATTACAAATATTTAATGTGTTTTATAAATAATGGATCATTTCTATTAAATTGTTCAAGTAGTGAAAATCATTCTTTTAAATAGTTTGGGGTGAGTCGGGTTTCAAAAGAGGTTTTTTGGTAGTACATGTGGTGGTATATATTGTGTGTTGCATTGTTTGGATTTAATAGTGTGAAAATGACATGTTATGTTATATGTGTAACATAATAGAGCATAAGGGAATCCTGAATATATAGGTGGGATGGATATTTCTAGTATGATAGTGATTTGGAAGTGGAAACTTCTCAATTTTACTTTTCTGGATTGATGCTTAAACGGTTGACTAACCATGAAATTGATGGGGGACCACTAGGCCATTAGGGTGTCCCCTCATACTGGCTCATGCATGATAAAGTTTTAATTAGGTTTTCTATTCTAACTTACACCATGGTATGAGGTTCCATTGCACCAATTGAGGTATATTAACACTATGTATTTACCCATGGTACTCAACTTGACATGATACTTATGTGATGAGGTACCATTCGTCTACACACGGTGGACCTTAATATTTATTCATTTTAATGTATGATTAATTTAGTAAAAGTTTCCATTTCATATATCACCTTTAAATGTGTTGTACTTAAAATAATTCATCATATAAATGACTCCCTTTGAAAGTGTTTTTCTATATAATGGTTTTCATTCAAATGTTATCTTCAAAAATGGTTCATGGGATTCTATATAAATGATCTTGATAATTTTTCTTCTAAATGTTATAGCATGGGGTCCTTCTTTTTGGTAGAATCCTACGAGGATTTGGCTCACACCCTACATGCACCTTCGAGTGTATGTATACCTTGATTGTTGATAGGTAAAGGCACGGTGTGTTGGGTTGCTAGTTTTTTTCTTGTCGTAGGTTTGGAGATGATGGAACTGGTTTCCAGATTTATTGTCATAGGTGTTGGTGGTGTCTCAAGAGAGAAATATCTCTCTTTTCACATGGAGGTAGTGGGGTGGGATTCATTGTTTCCTTTATTTTAGTATTTATTGTTTTTTCTAAAGTTGTAGAACCTTGAGTTTTATTGTTATTTTACCTTGTTTTGTTGTTCCTTTTTAGTTTTTCCTCATTTATTTTGGTTGAATGTTTATGAAAATGAAATTGTATAAAATCATTCTCAATGCATTTTATGATACTCTGGAATTAGTTTCTAACCCATAGGGATTCGGAATTCCCTTCGGTCTATGCCACGAACTGAGTCGGGTGCCATATTCGATGGAGACCCATAATGGTTTATGACAAAATCTACTCATAATTTAATTTTAAACCCACAATATAAGATGAAACTACATTATTACTATCAAAATTATCAATGTCATTGGTTACCTTCTTCCACAATCTTATTATAGGTTTATCAGGGAATGATTTCATAGACCTATTTAAATTAATAAATGTTCTATTATAAATAATAATTTTATAAACACACTTTATTATTTATATTAATTTTAATAGTTCATAAATAATATATATGTTTTTTATATATTTTTAGATTAACCTCCAAAAATTGTTATTTCTGATTAAGAATGTTGTAATTATTTTATTTAACCCTGTCATCACATTCTATTTTCACCTTTATAATTTGACCTTGATGCAACCATATTTCTTAGAGTATATAATTTTTAATCCCTTTATCCTCTTTTAATTAGCTTCCAAATAAGAATATTGGACATTCATAGAGATTTTTTTATACTTTCTGATGCATGCATCACTTACATATAAAATTTCAAAATAAAAAATTTCTATCAAACATACCTTTCCAATTCTTATTTAATAATAGAAAATATTTAACTAAATGTAAAACATAATGTTCCTTGGTTTTGATAAGTTTGATTAGACTACCAAACTCTTTTAACTTTTTATACAATACACTTTATATTATATAAACATTCAAAACCATCTCATATTGTTAATTAAATATTAACTCAATTTATGAATGTTTATATGTAACAACATCAATAGGGACCATTTTACGATATCCCATAACTTTAGAATAAAAAATATGTGATTCAATGTAAAAATTATCTTTATATTCTAGGTATAAAGAACTTGAATTATTATAAATAATATTCTCAATAGTTTTAACTATGAACAGTTACCAATTTTATTACCTTAAAATAGTGGTGTTTCCTCCTTTTATTATGAATCCTTTATAAATTATTGGACTCAATTTAAATATTATTTTTAGATACTTGTTCAATACTTACATTTATTATTTCATAATTATTGAATATAAACATTCCATATATGGATGTTCTGATATCTATTCTAATGAGAACATCATGTGATTTTGATAAAAATTACTACTATATAAAACTAGATCCAACCAAAAGGAATATGGTATGTTTTGAGAGTATTTGTAGTTTGTATGAATTAGTGTAGTCACTTGAGTGGGGTGACGGAAATTAGGCATGAGTGATTTGTTATTGAATAATTTTTTACTGATTTACCTTTAACCCATTACAATATTCGATTGATTTTTATATATTTTGAAAATAGTGGATATGATTTAATTATAAAATAAATAGACACCACAAGAAATATATCTAATCATGTAAATAATTTTAAATGATATTTTTTTGGTTATCCAATGATATGGGTGACTATATCCTTACTCTGTTCTAGTCCAAGTGAGACCATTTTTTCACTATAATGAATTACCAATTATTATGGGTGGCTAGGTATCATACTTCAAAAACTATTAGGAATCTCTCTAATCTCTATCCTTATCATATTACACAAGTTGTTCAATATTTTAAGGTGAATTATATATTTTATCTACTCTCTCTAGTATAATGTCAAGTTTCTTCTAGCCCTCATTAAAATAGTGACAAAATTTATCCTTGTGTTTTAGAAATATATAATTAGATATCCTTACAAAATAGAGTTCTGTATTTCATATAAATATTCTCTTCCACTGCATGAAAATTTTTATATAAAGATAACCAATAAATAAGATCTTAAACAATATCAGAAATGTTGGTCTTCCTCAACTCTTGAGACTTTTAGTATCATTAAAACCTAGTTTCTCCTTGATCACTAATATTTTTTTACAGAAAAAATATATAAATAAAATAATGGAAGTTATATCTATAAAATTGTTTACTTTATCATCTTCTTCCCACTTCGGTGAACTAGTTATATTTTTCAGAATCTCATCAGGTTTTTCTTCTTCAAAGATACCCAAAAATTTCTCATAGTGAAGTATTGGTTTCTCTATATTCTATTCATATATTATCTTCCTTTTTATTAAAAATTTATTCATCAAACACATAGAATATATTTTTAATATAATTAATGTAAAAAATATCACCTAGATTTGGTTCTTAAAATCATTCTCATTATTCTTCATCTAAACCACATGTTTTTACTCATATTATCTCAAGAATATTCCGTTCTCTTAACTAACTATATCCCATGGTATTCTATAAATTCCCTTTATTGAATATATTATAACATTATCCTATCCAAATAAATATCAACTAAATTATTCCAAAAATATAGGGACAATTCTTCTCAAATTAATTCCACAGAAATGTGAAAATATTCAATATCCATATATATATATATATATATATAATAATAAAATTAAGATAAATAATATTGTGGTGTTGAAATATTCTTCATGGTGTGATAATCTTCGAAAATATTTTTCAATAATCTTTACCTGGAATTTTAAATTTAAATGTAATTCACTATATAATCATCTTCTTTACTATTTGAAGACCATATTATTAATACTTTTATTAAATCATAATCTCATTTTTGATATTTAAATAAATGATTATACAATAAAAAATTACATGATTTGGTTTACATATAATTTTTTTTGGAATTTTAACATATTTATAATTATTATTTCCCTTAATATCAATAAAAAAATAAAAAAAATACAATATCTTACATATAAAATAGTGAGAAAAATTTTAATACATATCTAAGTAAACTCCTTATCTATAACTTAATATGTTTTTTTACTTAGAAACATTTATATTTCCTATGTCATAATTGTTTATGAATCCTTCAAAATATCTTTTATTTCAATGTTTTTTAGCAATATTTCTATTATTAGAAGCTAAAATGATCTTTACATATGTTTTTTGAAAATCCATATGTTTTGTGTAAGGTTTCATCTTTATACACATTTCTGTGTGTAAAAAAACATTTCTTATGTAGATTCTGAAAAAAAGACATGTACATACCCAAAAATCATATGTATTGTGTAAAATTATTCTCTTGACAACATCATCATTTAGTTTGGAGAATATATTAAATTTATTTAAAAATATCTTATTTATTTTTTATGAAAATCCCCATTGATGATTTTCTACTAACTCTAGAGAAATAAATTATGTATCACTTTCCTTTTCATATTTAACACTCTTCTATAAACAATATATATATATACCTAAAATTCCAAGGACTTTACTATTTTTCTAGTTTTGAAGAAAAAAATAAATATGAATCCAAACATAGAATGTTTATTACATTCAAGTCAAAATTTTCATAATTATAACAATATTTTCATAACCTCCTCTAATATTTCTTGGGTATTCTCAGAAACTTTAAATTATTTAAAAACACTAAAATTTATTAAGTACTTTAGAATTTTAATCCTTATTTCAAAATTCTTTTAGAACACAAAAATATCTATATTTGTTAATTTCAATAACCTTTACTTCCTCATCTAATTTCATTTCCATTTATTACATCTCTATTTTACACTGAAGATGAATTATTCACTAATTCCAATAGTAATCATTTTCAATATTCCTCGGTTGGTTACTTAATATTCCATCTTGATTATTTCTCTTTAATCATAGTTCAGTCAAGCTATTTCGTTAAAAATTTCCACACACATTCTCAAAATTATTTTTCTGAATATTATATAACAAGATAATTAGAAAATTTCATGGTTCAATAAAGAGAAAATAAATAATTATTATATTATTGTTTTTGTTTCCTTGAATTTTTCTACACAAATAATTTCAAGAAACACTAATTAATTTCCCATTATTAAGGGAAACACATTTATCATTATTATGGAGATATTCTCCTATCACCTTAGACACGTATTAAAAATACCACTAACATGAAATGAAACCAAAATCCACTGGTATCATCATGTTTAATTAATTGAGTGAAAAATAACTTGAATAAAATAGAAGATAAATAATATTGTATATGAATATGGATGAAATAATGTTTCGTAAAATATTATAGGTTTAAATGGACTTTTTTTATTTTATGAAAATGGATAATGATGTTAATTTGGTTTATAATTGGTAAAATGGAGTTGGTAATGTTAAATTAATTGTGAATAATTTATGTTGTTTTTTTGTAATTATTGTATTGGTATAGTGTATTTATCAAGCCGGTGGAGGTTTTTGTTCTTTGGTAATAATGATTTATTGATGGGATTGGGTTTTATAGGTGTTTTATAGGAAGTATACCTAGGTTGGGATTTTATATTATTATATATATCATTTATTATTACAAACAAACCACCACCTGAGTCTGGTAACCATAAATATTCTGATACAAGCTTTTTGGTTACATGTGTATTACCAACATCAAATATCTGAGTGATTATAATAAATGACTACTCTCTAGCTGTTTCCCTCCCTAATAGGCATGTTCTAGTGATTTAGTATGAAATGTGTGGTTGTGGTGTGTGATATATGGATTTTTTGTGGTATATAGAAGAGACACTGAATTATTGGTGAAATTTTTTGAGTTAGTGATGTAGATTTGGTTGTAGTTTTGTGATTTGTGGATATTTTATACAACTGTGGCATGAGGTTTTGATAAGTGATAATGGAATAAAGATATTAGACGGGATGAGAGTATCAGGTAAATTTTTATAGTGACATGAGTTTGACTAGATCAGTGGGAAGTGTGTGTGTATGTGATACCTCCTTAATAATTATTTTCATGATGTGTTCCATAATTATATAGTAATTTTTATTGTATGAGTATGAATTTTGTGAGATATTATAGTAATAAACCAATGATAAGTAATGAGTTTGTTTCACTATTTATTATTTTATTTTTTTGATATGAAGGGTGTTATATAATTATTCAAGTGGGGAGTGAATTGATTTATTAAAATTTTTAAACATACATAATCCCACAAACCATTATTAAAACATTTATAATTGTATAATAAAAATAAAAACATAAAATAGATGAAAAACATAGAGTTTTTTTAGCGATTTATAGAATAAAAATTCCCTAGACCACTCCACCAATATCCCCTCTTTATGCATTTTGATTTTAACGTAGAAGGTTTTCCCTCATGGACATGGACAACTGAGTAAAAAACTATAACTTATTACAAAAAGGTTTTAAAATAATTTTATGGGGTATTCCTTTTTTCAATACCTATCAAGAATATTGATATAAAATAATTGTTTTGAAATGGAATACAAATGTATCTCCTAGTTAAAAGATGAAACTACATAGAGATGATAGGTTCTCCCATAGTAACAATAAGATTTCAATGATCTATTCTAAAAGGTTTATTGATTAATGAAGGTATGATCACTAAATAATATAAATATCAATAATTTTATTCTTGATATAAAATAATTAAAATATTGTGTAAAATGGAAAGAAGAAAATAGTATTTATTCCTCATCTTTCTCTGTTGTTCTCTATCATTTTCACCCTCATAAAATTTGAATTCAATAATCTATATATGATTCAATGTTCAAGAGTATATAAAACTATTCCAAATAAAAATATATGTTTCCATATGTGACATTCGATTCAAAAAATAGAAATCGTAGATATTTCAATTGACTGTAAATGAAATATTTATTAAAACTATAGAAATTATTGAAATTATATTTTTTATTTAACTAGTATTTCCTTATCCATCTATCAAAATTTCATATAAGATGAAAATTTGTAATGAATTTCACTAGATTTTCTAAAATTGTATTAAAAAATTCAAATGGGTAAATAAATACTCATAAAATTCATTATTTTAATGACTTAAAATTCATTGGTTATTATCTTCTTCGTTAGTCATTTATGCCTACAAATATTCATAAGATTTAGAAAAATTTATGAATTTAAACTTCAAAGATTACTTATACTTTGATAAAAATATTCTACTTCATAAGATAATATATTACATATGATATTTAATATATCATAAGCTAATATTAGTATAAATATTGTTCTGTAAGATAAATTCTCCCCATGTATGATGTTTTTGATCAACATATTTTCAAAATCCCCTTCTGACAATATTTTAATTTTTCAAATATCAACTCTCTAACATTTTAATATCATAAAAGAATTTATAACTTTGTTTGATAATTGTATCTTTATATGATAACTATCTTTTCCAAAATCATAGATCCTAAGAAATTTTGCTTCATCATATGATAAATATAATAAATAATACCTTTAAAGGATGATTTAGTTAATCTATAATATGATATCTACTGTTAATAAATATGTTGGTCTATATAATGATTTCCTTTTATTGAAAGGATAATTCTAGGTCACGTATGAAAAATAACATGTTATTTAAAAAATTATCACCTCATATGATAATTTATTGGCTTGTATGACATTTTACTCATAAATTTTCTTCAAACTTGAAAAATGAAAACACTAAATAATCATGAAAAAGTGAAATATTACAAAAGAAAATTAATAATGACATGAAAATACATAAGTATTTTTTCAGTAAAAAATGGAAATTTTGTGAGCATAAAAACATATAAAATATTGATATATTTTGGCACATCAATAGTATGCCCAGAAATATTCCATTTTGATAATCACAATCCCCGTGATAAACTAAATATAATACTTTACATATTGTATCATAAATGAGATATAAAATTCATTAATAGTTTCTTTTTTGTAGTAAAGATTATGATTTTGTATTAACTATCTTATCCCACATTTTGTGATATTAAAAAGTATGAGAATCAAAATGAGATAAAAACATTCAATATAGCTCAGTAAATTGTGTTCTAAAAGACTATAGATTATTTAATTGAATATAATTTGAATTTCTTTTGAGAAATAAAATTAAAAAACCAATAATATGTAAAGTATAATGGAATGTGAAATAAATAAAACACAAAGTGAAACTTTTTAATTAATTAAAACAATAGAATTACATAATTATAATGTAAGACTTCAAAAACAAAATCCATGAAAAACATCAATATTTTGGATCTATGTTAGGATTATAAGTGGTATATTTAGAAAATAATTTATCAGTTAGGAATGAATAAGAAAAGTTCAGTCCCATCTTATCTAACACTAGTAGTGCCAGTTGTTGTATTACTAATAATCAATATGATATCATCATGATGATTTTTGGATCTTGAAATATCAAAATTATCATATATAAATAAGGGAAAAATTGAGTCTTGTAAAAGGAATGTATAGACTAGAGGTATATTATTCAACTTAAATTATAGATTCTACTATAATATTACCTCCTTCCATTGTGATTGAAGGAAGAAATAATCCTTGAATCCTTTCATTGATATCCCAAAAATAGTTTGGAATATTATCTTTAAGAGGAATCATCCTTCTAATTTAAAATAACACATTTCCACACATTTATGTCCTAGAAAAAAGATCATCATAACCAATGTATAGAATATAAAACTGTCTATTATTAATGTCATCTTAATAATACTCACCCATATTAGAATGATCATATTTTGATAATATATTCTTGTCATTAATGTTTTCCTTTGACACTTAAATTCCATTGATGATAAATTACCATAGCTTAACTAAATATTAATACACATGCAGACCTCCATTAGAAGTGATCTATTGGGAAGAAACATTCTTTCCATTATTAGAAATTGTCTCAAAAAATTTAGGGCTAAAATATCTGTTGATGGATTTGAAAACTTTTTTAGACAAAGTATCTTTATAATCTGATGATGAATAATCGTGAACATCATTTAGAATATCCTATAGAAATTATTTCATGGATATTATATTCCTATGTAAAGTAGGTTATATATATGAAATTAATCTCTAAATCATCCCAATAATATATTAGATCAACACAAAATATTCCTTGATATATGTAAAAGTATCTTCAATAAAACATAAAATTCATCGATTTTCTGGAATATTCCTTCTCTCCCAATTTGTGAATCCACTTTATCAAAACATATTTCATGATAGATATAATTCCTTAAGACATTAATGGTTTCCAAGGATACTATATTACATTTGATTTCTTGAGACCTCCCATATAACATCATCAGGTCCAAAGATAAATCCTTGAACTGATCAGAAGTAGTACTGGAATATCTTCCAAATAAGAATGAGATAACAAAAAAAATAACTTTTTTAAAAAAATTATGGTCATAAATTAGATCCTTATTCAATTACTCCAAATACACCTCAAGAAATTTTACTTCTTTTTGAAATAAAAAATAAATTTCTAATTGAATAATTGGAAGACTCGTTAAAAACTATATCCATGTTACAGAAAATACATCATCTTAATGAAATCTATTTTGGAAATAAAAATAGATATATGATATTCCCTACAACTCTTCACACTAACAACCCTATATTTTATAGATGTAAACTCTGTAATAATCAAACTAGAAAATTTCTCTATATCATCATCATAATCATATCAGATAGGATATTCTACAATAATATCTGAATTTATTATTATATACAATAGAAGTAGTGAATATTCCTCTGGTAGTACTTATTTTCTAGCTTTAATTCCCTTATAATGTTCCTCAAAAATTTCATGTTCATCAGAATTTGTTTTAGAAATATAAAGTCTCACTTTATTTTTAGTCTTAAAAACATAGAGATACTAATCAAGTATAAGTTCACCATTATATCTCATTTCCTCAAAAATGATGAAGGTTTTAATACACATTACGTCGGATAAAATGAATCATGGACTCGAAAACTTCTATAGATTTTAAACATATAAAATAAAATCAAATGGATTCTTTATCTAGGGTTATCTATAGCTTATCATAACAAAAAATATGTTTTATATATAACTTTTTGAGGTAAAAACAAACTTCAATGAAAAGTTATTGATTCTCATCTTGAGAAAAAATGGCTCCATATTTTTATCTAATGATAGCTTCTTTATAATCACCTACATCCAAAGAAGATTGCTACCCATTTATAAAATGAGTAGGAAACCAATACAAAGTTTATTTTGGTGAAATTCTCATTAATTTTCATTTCATGGTTAGGGGAGAGTTATCAAAAGAGTCCCCAAAATCTTTTTAAAAAACAATAGTAGCAACAATATCCCACTCAACATAAGTATTGATCTGTTCAAATTATCCAGAAAAAATATTATATAATTTCCATAATGAGTATCTCTAAAAATATTCAATTTTATTCACTAACAATGCTATTTGGGTATTTAGTCCATTACACTTAGTTGTTGTAATGTCACTAAAATATTCTCCAACACTCTCAGACAACAGGGTTATAATCCTTCCATAAGGATAAAGAATATATTATTTCTATAAGGAAAAGTACGTATATCTAAAAATATACCTTGAAATATATTCATTTTTTCTTAACAAGAAACATCTATATAATATGGATATTGGATTATATAATTTTATTAAACTGAACATTCTGTCGAATGATTACATTATGAATAAATATAACCATAATATTATTGTTGCTCTCTAAGACATTGACATGATTTTCTCTACTAATGGGGATCCAAAGATAGATTTTATACTATCAGTAGAATTTTTTTCATCAATTTTTACCATGAATGAACTAAACATAAAACATCCTTTATTAGGGAGGTGAATGGATTAAAAAATTCCATAGATTATATTAAGAATCTATTCTCACCAATTTTGGAGATGAATTAATCATCAACATATTCAATGGTATAATATAAATTTTTACAGAAATATTTAACACCATTTTCTTGAATGAAATAATTTATGATTTTTTGAAAAATATTCTATAATTGAAAGTTCAACACTTTCTTTAGCTAAAAATACATGCGGTATGCCCGTGAAAAGTTAGTATAAATTTTACAAAAATCTATTCACATAATTGTAAATATATTTTAGAATTCTAATTCACGCTAAATATCTTTATTAAACACTCTTATTATAATTACTAATTAAATAACCTAAGGTTTGAAAGAATTCATTTGGTTGGGATGGGTTTGAAATTAGGAAAATGAATTTTAGAGGTTTTGTAAGGGTTTAACAGTTTTGAGAAATTGATTATTTATTTTCCAAATATGCATAGTCACCATACTCAAGTCACATAATAATATAATTTAAAATAAAATAAAACCCAAAATGAGGTAGGGAGTGTGTCCCATTATAACTTAATATAAAATAGATTATTTTAACATTAATTTGGTAATTTAAAATATCTCATAAGATATTAAATAAATACCTAGCCAAACATCGAAAAAAAATTTTACAACGTGAAATTATTTAAAATAAAATAATAATATTTCACTTGAAATTTCAAAACCGATCATAATGTACGTTTTTTAATATTTCTTATAATTTACTTCCAAGATATATAAATTCATGTAAAATTTCTCCCTTTTGAGAATGATCTCTTATGATATGATGTATATAATCAATATTATGATTCCTTGAATGATTTATCATATTTTTATAAATTATTATAGCACTAGTGTTGTCATATTTTATTTTTAAATGATTAAAATTTAATCCAATTACCATTAATTTGTGTTTCATCCACAATTCCTGACCATAATAAATACGAGTTGTAATGTAATAATATTCATTAGTATATAATGTATTAAAGTATTGTTTTTTACTTAACCATGACTCCATATATTTTCAAAAAAATTATAATGTTCTATAAGTACATTTTATAAATATTATATAACCACCAAAATTAGTATTACAAAATAAAGTTAACACATTGTTAGATGTTTATAGAAAATGAAATGATAAAGAAATTTCCCCATTTTAAAATATCTTAAAATTATTTTGGTTGATTTTAAATGAAATTAATTTGGATTAGATTGAAATATTGAATATAAAAAAAATTGAAAACAATTATCAAATATAGATGTTGTTAGATAAAGAATCCTCCCATTTATTCTACTATATATCTTTTTTTCAAAACGTTTTCCAACATCATCCAAATAAATATTAATATTTGAACTTGTAGGATTTGAATATGATATACTAATTTTGAGTCCAAACCATTTTAAAAAGTCGTGTATTTAAAGTATTTAGTTTAGAAAATTCCCAAAATCCTTTCAATAAATTTTTCACGCAATGGAATAATTTAACTCACCCATCATGCTCATTTAAAATTCCTTTTATATAAATTTGGAAAATTCATTACAGTGTTTTGGATTTTTGAAACCAAAACTAACCTGATTAACATATATTTTCCAAACTAAAATATCATTTGATGATTTTTAATTAAATAAAATATGGTTTTCTAAACCCAATGTAAAATGAATTTATAAGTTACAAGATATTGATTTTTTCATATAATGCTTTATGTGTTTCTAAGTCCATTCAAATCATTGGTATTTTTAAAAATTTATTTTAAAAAATGAGGTACTTAAAAACCTGGAGTTTTTCAACATACACTTCAAACATTAAAATGTCATTTAGAGAAGTTGATATTAGATTCATAAGATATAATTTAGAATCCATATATGATAGATAGATAAAATAATATCAATTGATTCTATCATAGAAAACGAGTAATAGGTTTTTTCATAATGTATTACTTTTTCCGGATAACAAACTTTCAAAACTAATCTACAATTATTTCTAGTGATCACACCTTGATAATACTTATTATTTTTAAATTAAAATTGTATTATAATAACATGATAATAAAAAGATCTTTCAACTAATTCTCATACCTTATTCCTTTTGAATTGTTTTAATTCTTCTTACAGAACAACCGCCCAACTCTCACTATCTGAGGTTTATTATAAGGTATTAGAATCTAGTTGGGATAAAATTCTATAAAACTCATAAATATTCTCAACACACGTTCTAGTATAAACTTTTTCATTTAGGATTCCAATAACAGTTTCCAGAGGATGATTTTAAGTGTTCTCGGCTGTCTAGGTAGCACACTTTTTGGATTATAATTTTCTTCTCATTTATGTATGTATTTTTCATGGTCATGTACCTACTCATCATCCTTTTTATTTTTAAAGAGAGTAACTTGTGTTAATTTATCCATTTAATCAACCATGTCATTAATTTGATTTTTTTGTGAATATAAGGGACACATTCATCAATTTTTACATGAGTAGATTCTTCAATTATACTTTATTTTTTATTCAAATATATGTATGAATTATATTAAGTAGAATATACTAGCAATATTACATAAATATAATTTGGATGAAACATACCATGATTATCTATGGTGTTTAATACATACACTATACATCCAGGAATATTATAGAATCCAACCATTGATTTTCTATTATTCCATATCTCCAAGAGTTTTTTTCATCAAAATTGGCCTAATGAAAACTATATTGGTGAGATATAATTCTAAGTTAAGATATTAAATATATAAATTATTGGGTATTATATATTCAGACAACATATTTCTAGTAATATAATACAAGGTATTATTTATTCTTTCAACAACAACATCTTTAGAGGTGATTTAGGGGAATAAAAGGTATGTTTAATGTATTGTTTTGATAAAAACGGAATTAAATTCATAATTTTAAAATTCCCACCCATGATAAAATATCAAAGATATATTTTGAGAACTTTTTAATTATAAAAAATATACAAAAATTTAATATACCCAATAAAATCTTAACTTTTATTCTTTAATAAATAAACCCATTAAAATCATGAAAAATAATCCACCAAAATAGAGAAAAAACATTGTCCAGGTTGGATAGTAGTCATATAAAATCCAAATTAAACCATTTGAATAAGCTCAATTAGTATGGACAAAGAAACTTCAATAATTTTTATAAAATAATATTTTTTTTCTTTCCCATTTTTAATTCTTCACATAATTTTTTTCCAATTCGAGTTGAGGAAAATCAGAAATCATATTTTTGTCTAAGATAATTAAGACAATAAATAAATTTTATATTTCCCAATACACTTATTACAAAACCAAGACTCTTTAATTTTATCATTAAAACAGTTCACATTATATTTACATAATGAATGATGATCTACTATATAGACATTTTTAGTTATCTGATCCATAATTTTAGGAAACTTATTCTTAAAAAGAGAACATGATTTATTTGAAAAAAATTGAATATATATCGTCAAAACTTTAGATATAATTATCATGTATTTATTTAATCCTTCAATATAAAGTAATTTTCTGATGAGGATTAAACTAGGATCTCCAATTTATATAATTACAGTAATCATTCCTCTATAATTATAACCAAATGTCACATGTCCTGCATCGATTTTTGATAATATGGGAAATTTGAAAAATTAACCAATCAAATGTCTTGAAAAAACAATGTACATAAATCATTTCTAATTGTTTTTTATGTGTCTTGTTTCCTATGGATTTTAAAAAATATATGCTTTGGTGCCCAATTTCTCTTAGGTTATACGGTTTATGATAAAAACGAATTGGGAATAAAAATTATATTTGGTTTTCCAAAATTTTATGAATTATAAATAGAAAATTTTATAGAAATATTTTTTTTCTATATACCACATATTTGAGTGCATTTTATGAAAAAATAATTTCAATATTTACAATTTTTTTCACTATGAAAATAAATGACATTAGATATATTTCAATTTTTGAACGATTTATAAAATAATTTTTATACAACATTGGATTTCTCCCTTAAATATTATGATATGTTTTTCAAAATGTAATTAACTTTCACAATATATTTTATTTAGATACCCACTAGTAAAAACACAAGAATCATCCCTGATATTTTTAATTTAGAACACTTATTCTTTTATTTTATAATCATGGAAAACACAACTAGAAGCATATCATCCATTATAAAATTTAGTTCATAAATCTATTTATTTTAAAAATCAATTTCATTAGTAATTGAATTATAGGATTTATATTTATTCTTGTTATTTTACATCAAATAATCATACTGGTATTTGGACATATAAAATTACTCATTTGTTTTATAAGAGTAATTTTTATATTTATATTCAGAAAAATAATTATAAATTGAATGATTCTTATCAGTTTGTTATATGAAAGTCATATTGTCCTTATGATTAGATAATTCAAATATAGAATAAAAACTAATGTAATAACTATATTTATTTTATGTACTACATATATCGTTCATATATATTATAATTCATATAGTCTAATTATTTTTTGTACTTATTTTCATACTTCATCTCATCCTTAAACCGAGGGTAATCTTGCATGATATTCCAAATCTTCTTCCACAAATAGAATCTTATTTCAAATGTTCCTACATTTTAACTTTTATACATATCATAGGATTTATTTATTCTTCTTCTCTTATTCAATAACTTTTTGAACATATTATAAAGTTGAGAAATATCATCACTTGACTTTGAATTACGTGAACTATCTTTATTAGATGAGTTTGAAAATAATGTCTCGTTATTTTTCCTATCATATCCTGAAGTATATTCCTTTAAACTCATATTTTCACATTTTATCATCTTATTATCTTCACCCTTAAATCCCATATCAAATTTATAAATATTGAGTGTGACCGTTAGATATTTTATTTTGAAATATTTTAGAGTATTAGTTTTCATAATTGAAATTAAAATTCCCCTCTATTTGGATGGTAGAACTCTAAGAACATTATGATCCTGATCAGGTTGAGGAAAATGATATACCAAGACAACCACATTTTTATAACTTTATTTATCATTCATTTTATTTTTGTGATTCTACCACATTCAATTATTTTGAAAGTATCAGCCTTTAAATAAATAGTTCTATACATGATTTGTCTTAAATTATAAATACCCTATTAATGTAACAAAATAATTGTCCTCTTTATTTGTTGAATCATATTTTGAAAATCTATTGAATTCATTTATTCTGATTCCAAATACGATTAGATTCATATCATTATAGTTTTAATCATATGCATATTTTGTAGTATAATCCATTTTATTGGATTTACCTCTAAATTTTTGTAAGGATTGATATATTTGAAGGAGAACTATAGATTAATAATTTTCATGTATATAATCATTCTATACATCTAAGATTCATAGTTTTTTCCATTGAAATAGGTATCCCCGATCATAGAAATTCCCTCTCTATTTAAATCCGTTGAAACCATTTGAAAATGATATTCACAACTTTTAGAGTTTAGATTTAAAAAATTAGGAGTCTCAACCTCACATTACAATTATTTATATAAAGGTAGTTATTAAATGACCCATGAAGGTGTGGGGAGGGTGAGTTGTGCTCTTCAGAAATTAAAAAAAACATAATCCATCAGTTTTTTTCTAAATTTTTTTTTTCAATGGAAAATGAAAATGAAAACATAAAATAGAATAACAATATAAAATAAATTATAGTGATTTGGGGAATATGAATCCCATATTCCACTCCACTAATTTTCACTCTATGAGAATGATGATTTTCTCTAAGTGGGTCATTTTTTAGGTACCTGTATAGTTGATTGAATGAAAACTAAACTGGTTATAAAAATTTTACAAGATATTTTACCAACCTATCTATTTTTAAAAGACTTATCCATGGTCTTCATAAAGGTTAATGGTGTAGAAACTGTATACATATTATGATCACTGTTTTAAGATAAATAGAAATAATGTGATATATTCATCTATACAAATAATAGGAATTTATCCATCATCTCTAAAAGGTGTCTTGAAGACAAAATATTTGATCATCAAAGAATATCCTAAAAAAATTCATCTACCAATAAAACAAATAATAACTTGTATATAAAGGAAATCAGAGTATTATATCATTTCTTTATCTTTATCAATTATTCATTATATTGGTATATATCTTGAAAATTGAATTAAAAAATCCATATATACTCCAATGCCAAGCGAATATTGAATAATCTAAATGGAAAATATTTTTTTTCAAGATATGACTATGGACTCTAAAAATTGAAATAGTAGAGATCTCTATTAACTATAAAAGTGGTCTTAATTGGAACTATAATAATTATCATAAATATAGATATCATTTAATTATTCTTTCCTCAAACATTCATCAAAATTTTCAATAAAAAGAAAAGTAGGTGTGGAATTCACTCTCGTTTCTAAAATGGTAATAAAATCCTCTAAAGATTGAATGAAAACTAAAAAATATATTCTTTGAATGATTTCAACTTTGGAAATAATTATCTAATTTATAGGAAATTTTTTTATTCAATTATTAATATGACTTAATGAAATTACTAAATAGGGAATTATAAGAGTACTCATAGTTTGAGACAAAACCATCAACTTCATAAGATAAACTATCCCATCTGTTATTACATACTTTTATAATGTAATCATACTTGAAATTCTACTATTTAATATATATTATATGATCATATGATTTTTTTGATAAGTGTACCATAAAATGTCACTTCTTATGAAAATTTCATTTTTCAAATATTAGTAATATAAACTTTTGAGGTCGTAGGATAATTTTTCACTGAGTTTGATAATTTGATCTTCATATGAAAAATGAATTTTCAAAGGAATGAATTGTTAGAATTTATTCTTCTTAATATATCAAAATATAATATAAAATACATTAGTTGAAAAAAAAAATTAGTCTAGAATCTAAAATCCATCCTAATGTCGTCTCTCTACCATGTTGATTATTTACATTGATAGAGAATACAATTATTGGTAGTGTATAATAGATAATAGCTCATATGATTAATTGTCACCATTATTAATAATTTCAAAATTCCCATGATATTTTACTTAGAAAAATATTCAAAAATTACATAAAATTGTTTAAATAAAACATTATGAAATGGTATATTAATTATGAAAATTAATAATGGGATGAAAATACATAAGTATAGTTTTTAAATAATAAAGGTTGATTTTTGAGCATCAAAACATATAAAATATTGAGATATGTTAGAACAATATTAGTATGTAAATTGAATTTATTATATATTATTCACATTGGTAGGATGATATCTAAGGAGGAAGATTCAAAATATTATTATATTCTCACTCATAGTTACATAAATAAATATAAAATATTTCTATGATGAAGATAATGATTGAGCTTGAAATTACTAGCTCATATAGAAATGATTATTTTGATAAATATATTATATGATTAGAACTATTTTTTGTATTTTACTAGGATATACTATCTTTCTTTTATGCATGAAATTAGTAACACTCCAAACTTCTACGGTACAGTTCCCTTTGAATAATGCAATAGCGTGTGTTGTACGCAACTTCAAGTTCTAACACACACCACAACCAATCAAACTAGCTGTTATGAATAGTAATACCCACTTTTTGAAATTTTATAAATTTTATCTTTCAAAATGGACTTCATTTTGGGATTCATAATATCTAAATTAGCTTAGGGTGATTTTTTTGGTATTTTTCTGAAAACATTCAATTTTTGATGAATAGTGAAAACCACAGAGTTATAGTTTAAAACCAATTTTTTTAAATAATTATTTATTTTATTTAAATTTAATTAAGGTCAAAATAGAAACATAATAACTATATATGTTCAATGTAATTAATTAGAGTTAGTTTAGAATAATTTTAGAAATATAAAAATTTTATTGAACTTTTCACCGTCTTTTACCCACCTCCTATGAGAATTTAGAAATTCACAAAAAAACATAATTTTACCGCTTATAAGAGTGGAATTTAGAAATTATAAGAGACATGATAAATATCAAGGAGTAAAATGTGGTTTAATGAGATGAAAATAATTTTTGGTGAGTCATAACTTTTATACTTTTATTTACCACGGTTAAAAGAATATAGGGTAATTAAGGGTAAAAATGATATTAATATTACCCTAACACATGTCCTAATTCTATTGGACAAGTTTATCTCGACCAAAAACAACCTTAAGAATAAATTATTATCATTTATGTCTACTTGGATTAGATTAGGACATTTATTATTATTTAATTCAAAGAAGATTTAAAATAGATAAAACCAATGTTTAATAACTAAAACATTTTTAATATAGGGTTATACATAAGATAAATTAGATTATAAATATTCATTTGAAATATAAATAATTTTCCTAAATTATGGTATTTTATTTATAATTTTTAGACATTAAATAATTTAATTTATTTATGACACAACGGTGATGCTGTAATTACCTAATGAATGAAATATTAACATAGTTGATATTATAAATATCAAAATAAATTTCATTTGAGACTTTTTATGAATTCCACTAATTTTATAGGTTAATATGACATATTGGGAGTGGTTATATAAATTTATTTCTATGTAATAATTCTGTTATGAAATTATCAAAAACAAAATACCCAATAGTGTTAAAATTGACATAAAAGAGTTTTTAAAACAAATATTATATTATTAATTGATATTATATTCCTAAAAATCTACGGTTCGGCCAAAGGACTTATATAATGATAGTTGTATCATTAATGGACCAATTTTGGGTCTCTTGGAGGTATATAGTATGTTTATTAACTATATAATATAAAAATAAAAAGAGACATGGTAAATGTCAAACTATTTAACTAAGAGTCAAATATAAATGATAATGTTAATATATTGACTCAAACCTATATAAAATCTGTTGGATGAAATGATTTCGACCCATAACAACCTTAAAATTTAAATAAACCACTTTTGAGACATTAGAAACAGAATATTAATTTACTATAAAATAATATTTTATGTTTTTCCTAAGGTGTCCCTCACCCCTCTTATAAAAGGGCACTCCACCTTCTCTCAAATTAATATCTTCCAAGCCTTTTGGTTCAGAAAAAACCTGCCCAAATATCCTCTAAACTTCCCTCACTCCATCATAAAGGCCCTCCTTTGGTCATAAATCCAACTTAAGGATCCCTTTTGATCAAATCAAAAGGAAGAACGCGAAGAAGAGGTAATGATTTCACCACCCTCTTTCAAGTTCATTTCTTCTTCCACTCCTTCTTTTTTTGTTATTTAAATTTTAAAATAATAACTCTAGTATCTTCTATATAATTTGATCTTATTATAAATATGGTACAACCATATTCATTATTTTATCCATCCTTTGAATGACATGTCACTATATGTGCGTACGTACGACCTACCGTCTGCACGTCGTGGTGTAATTGTTATTCAATATAGTATTATTTGGATTGAAATAATAATAATGTTTAATTTATTTAAATAATAATTATAACATGATTATGATTTTTTATATATTATATAAAATCCAATTATATATGATTTTAATATCAAAAGAATGATATTATCGCTCATGTGTATGTACGGACTATCATCTCCACGAACGTGATGAGATTCATTCCCCATCGTATCTATACAAGTCTAATTCTCATTTTATGATTAAAAATAATGTTTAAGGACTTAATATAATTCTTTATATGAATTAGATACAACCTATCCATAACAAATAGTACTTATGTAACGAAACCTATAAAAGAAAATGAGTAAGTTAACACCCGAAATGACGATAATAATAAGATATTAATAAAAAAGTATTGTTAAAAGATCATATATGATATCATATTAATGTATATGATTATTTTATAATTCAATAAAAATTATTTCATCATTATAAAAGAGTATATACTACCCTCAAGAAAGTAAAAAAGTAGAATGTAAGGGGTTTTCTTGTCTCACATTTAATTCAGTGAGATTTCCATTGTTCACCACTTATTTATTGCATGTCGTGTGTGTACTGCCGATGTTTTTATTCATTGTGTAATATAATATAATTCAGGGATATTTACATCAAAATCTTATGATCCTTATTTCATGGGTGTATGTTTCTTAGGTTACAAAATCGATAAGGTAATTTGAAATTTCAAATTCCACTCATTCGACTTTACTCATACATCATTGATTATTTTACTCCAAGATTTTGTGTGGAATCACTATTCATTTGATTATGTCATAATTTCTACTCCTCTTTCTGTGGATATAATTTTGATAAAAATAATCACTCCATTAATAAATTCTTATGCAATCTATGTGAATTGGATAAGAGTGATTTTAACTCAATCTCCATTTGTTGAGCTAAATATCCAATTCATTGGTGTTGTTTTTACAAGAATATGTGTGAATGTCCTCTGATTGATTTACACTGAATATCCAATAATATTGAGTGTATTTATATTTTTCACACATAATTATGTCGTTTATTTATCCTTAACCTAAGGATACAATCATTATAAGAGATTTATTCACAATTTACATTTCATTGAGACTTCTTTGTTGTTATACACCAAATCACTTGTATATGGTGTATATAAAGGACTTTGACAAAGTATATCATGAATCCCTTTATTCTCATGATATTACAATGTTTTTATTACCTTAATTATTTTTATTCAAGTGTCTCTATTTTGGTTAGGAACTCTAACTAAAATATCATTTTAAATGTTTTAAAGATTTATTATTCAAAAACATTCTCATTAATGTCCATGTTTTAAAAATGGTTTTAAGGTTTTATTTATATGGACATTAAAGTTTTAAAATTAAAATTACTTTTAAATGTTTCAAAGTTGTTTGGAAAACATTGAATCAAAAATATATTTTTAAATGGATTCTTGACAAATAGTGTGACTTTTAAATGATTTCAAGAAAAAGGGGGATATTTATCTCTAATAGTTTCGATGATTATTTTCATCTATGTCAATATCATTTGTCATTCTCAATTGATGTTAATCTGATACAATACAATATTCGATATTGTATTGAATGAGTTATGTTTGACTGTGGATGTGCTATTTTTATACCATTCATGGTTTGTGGATAAAGTATTGACATTTCGTATGCTAGTTTTAATACGAATGTTTATTTTATGTTTCAAAATTTTCATATGAGGAATGCATTGGACTTAGTAAGTGACGGGTGGAGCCCGCTATAGCTCCTCAATGCATCGGTAGGTCTTATGAGACAAACTAGTGTCTTGGCATGAGGCCTTGAAAAAAACATATTTGTAGTCCTAGCACGAGGCCTTGGCTATGTGGTTATGATAGTCTGGTATTATGCATTCCATCATTATGAAAGTGTTTATTGATATTAAATGTGATTATTCGACTAATAAAATATCCATGTGAATAAATAAATGGCATTATTTCATTTCATTTTTTTTATATTATTCGAAAGTTCAAGTTTAAAAGGATTTTGTTTTAGTTATACATTTCCTTAAATGTTTATGTTTATTTATGAAAGTTTTTGCTATATTGTTATCCTTCATGAGAATCTGAGCTCACCCCAATCAATGTTTTATTTTTCCCAAGATGTGAAGAAGTAATTTATGAATGACCTGTAGGGATAGTATGATGGGATATGAATACAAAATGTTGCTGTAGTTTTTTTACTTGATTATGTATGTAAGACTTATGAATATATCTAGTGTTTCCAAGACTACTAAACTAATCGGCTTTTGAGACTTAATCTTTTGTGATCATGCCAATGTTATGTAATAATGCATAGACTCGGGGTAACTGGGGTCGGGGCGTTATAGTTGGTATCAGATGATGTTTAGTACAAACCTTGGAAGCTAGATTTATATGAACTCTCATTAGAGCACATAGCCCTAAAAAAGACATTGAAAATTAGTATAGAATAATTTCCTAGAATTTTGGTATTGTAGAGATTTTGTGAGCTTTCCAAGCAATAAATACCTGTCTGGATATGAGCCAGTAGAGGCAGATCTGACACAGATGTACCTAGGGGTAAAACCCGAAAACACCGCTTCGAGATAGACTCGAACAGGAACTGGTGCACGACAATGAGTCTTGCTGCACTCTTGGTTACGAAACTCTTGGGGGATTTTCATAGGATAATTTACATTTTCTTTACAAACCGATTTAAAGTATTATGGGAGTAAATGACCTTGGTTAATCCTAATGTTTTTCAAATTGAGAATATGATTACATGATATTCTCTAAATGATTTTATGACTACTGTTACTCACACAATGCTTTATGGTATTAGTCCATGGCTGGATTCCAAGGAAGTCATAGTGACATTGAGAATGATGTACACAGTGGGAACAGTGGTGGAAATGAGCAAAAAAATGGAATGCTGATAGGCGTAAAAGATATCCTCTTCATACCAATTCAATTTACAAAGAATATGATCAATAATATATATATTAACCAATTCATGGACTCAACAAAGAAGAGAAAGGTGATAAATGATAAGAGCTCCAGCAGTGGAGACCATGAAGAAAAGAATCTGCAATTTCCATCATGTAGGAAATGTGGAAGGAGACACCCAGGAAAGTGTCTCAATGGAACAAATAAATGCTTTACCTATGGGAAGGAAGGACATAAAGTGAAGAATTGCTGAGGAAAAATGAAGATTACTATGGAAGAAAAAAAATGGTCCCTAGATTCAAATTACAGTCATTTGTCATAAATTTAAGGGACCTTGGAATCACCCAAGTCAATGACCTATTCTATAGGATAACCTCTTGGTCAAGGAAGAACCTATGTGAAAATAAATGGTTGGAAAAATATTTAAAGGTATTAGAGCTCCGTGTTGTTGATATTACTTTGGGTGAATTTTCTCTTATATGTATAACCCTATAATTGATCAAGTGAGAATGATATTTGAGGAAGACTTGTCCTTTCTCTTGTGGACATAGTTATAAATAACCATTTGGTTCTATATGATCATTGGGTTTGAGGCAATTACAAGTTATTATATTTTGTGATTAAAATTCAAGGTTTGAGATAACATTTGTGGTTAAACTATGTTATGGTTATTTTGAAGAATTTATCTCATTTTGGTAATGTTATAAAATGTAGTTTTTGAAAAAGGACAACACACATACCATGTGACAACCCGTCGCATCGAACAAAGCTGTGGGAAACGAACCCACAACCAAAGTGTGATAGCGATTTATTGCCTACCACGGGACTATGTGAAGTCCCTAGTTAGTGTGACTAATTATTTTTTGTTAAATGATTTTATTGATCAATAATAAGTTGATTTAGGATGTTATGTCTTATCAAGTGAATACCATTAGTATAGGAAAATGATTTGGTGATTAAGTGATAAATGTTATTTTGGAAGATGTTCTCTTGTTGGGAAAACTATATGCCCAAGGAAAATATAATACTATGGGATTTCATTTGAGGATTAATGGTGGATTTTATCTATGTTTTTATTGTGGATTTACAGTAATTTGGGTTATTTTTTGGAAATGATTAACCTATAATAGAGAATATGTGATTAGGTTAATTACTTTGAAATATGCGACTTTAAGAGTAGTTGATGTCATTTGGAGGTACAATTTAACGTGGAAGACTACATAAAAAACTTATTCTAAGTTTTGGGTTTCAATATTAGTTTGGATTATATTGATGGATTTTAAGGATAATTTTTTATTGAATGGTATTTATTTGTTTTTGGGGTATTGTTGGTTTAATTTTAGAAATTAAGATTAGTGTTTCTTTCTCTAATGGAATATACTTTTGGGGGATCATCAGATATTATACTAACCATTTTGGTTTTGATTAATCTCTAAAGACAAGGTAAATATATATTTTATCCTTCATGGATCATGTGATTCTATAAGAAGTTTATTCTATCTCTTCCAGTGTGACCAAGTCTTCTTGAATACTAATCATTTAAAAATGAGTTAGTTGTAGGAATTTATTAAAGAATGAAACTTAACATAAAATGTATGTATATCTCTTTTGATCTTAGTCAATATCAGAAATAAATTCATCATCTTTATGTAATGTAACTTAAAACAAAAAAATGTTGTCCATTTACTTTTCCTATTGGGAAACTAATTCCCATTTGTTCCTTCACATGTTTGTGGTATTGTTGTTGTTAAATTTCTCCTGATAATATTCTCTATCACTCTCCATCATATCTTGACACTTAGTTTATCATCCATATCAATGTTTTTCTACATGGAATCCTAGTATAGGTTATCTCGGGTGACCTTTTTTACTTCTCTTTCTTTCTTTTAAAGTAATAGTTTTACTGACTCTTTTTCCGATGTGGGAATTTACATTATATTCCCAATACCAATTTTAAAAATTGCGAGGATGCAATTTATTGAAGGAGGGGAGAATGTAACACCCCAAGCTTCCACGGTATGTTTCCCTTTGAATAATGCAATAGCGTGTGTCGTACGCAACTTCGAGTTCTAACACACACAACAACCAATCAAACGAGCCGTTATGAATAGTAATACCCACTCTTTGAAATTTGATAAACTGTATCTTTCAAAATGGACTTCATTTTTGGATTCGGAATATCAAAATTAGCTTAGGGTGAACTTTTGGTATTTTTCAGAAAACTTTCAATTTTTGATGAATAGTGAAAAACACTGAGTTATAGTTTAAAACCGATTTTTTATTTAAATAATTATTTATTTTATTTAAATTTAATTAAGTTAAAAATAGATACATAATACCTATATAAATTCAATGTAATTAATTGGAGTTAGTTTAGAATAATTTTATATATATAAAAATTTTACTGAACTTTTCACCATCTTTTACCCACCTCCTAGGAGAATTTGAAAATTCACATAAAACATAATTTGACCACTTCAATGAGTGGAATTTTGAAAATCTGAGGGACATGGTTAATATGAAGGAGTAAAATGTGGTTCAACGAGATGAAAATAATTTTTGGTGAATAGTAACTTTTTACTTTTATTTACCACGGTTAAAAGTAAATAGGGTAATTAAGGGTAAAAATGATATTAATATTTCCCTAAGACATGTCCTAATTCTATTTTAAAAGTTTATATCGACCAAAAATAACCTTAGGAATAAAATATTATCATTTAGGTCCACTTGGATTAGATTAGGACATTTATTATTATTTAATTCAAAGAAGAGTTAAAAGAGATAAAATCAATGTTTAATAACTATAACATTTTTAATATAGGGTTATAAATAAGATAAATTCGATTATAAATATTAATTTGAAAGATAAAAATATTTCCTAATCAGTGGTATTTTATTTATAATTTTTATACAATAAATAATATAATTTATTTATGACACAATGGTGATGCAGTAATAAACTAATTAATGAAATATTAAAATAATTGATATTATAAATATCAAAATCAATTTAATTTGAGACTTTTTATGAATTAAACTAATTTTTTAGGTCAATATGACATATTTTTATTGTTTATATAAATTTATTTCGAAGGAATAATGCTGTTATTAAATTATCAAAAACAAAATATCCAATAGTGTTAAAATTGACAGAAAAGAGTTTTTAAAACAAATATTAAATTATTAATTGATATTCTATTCCTAAAAATCTAAGGTTCGGAAAAAGAACTTATATAATGATAGGTGTGTCATTAATGGACCACATGGGGGTATCTTGGAGGTATATAGTAAGTTTATTAAATATATAATATTAAAATACAATGAGACATTGTAAATGTGAGACTATTTAACTAAGAGTTAAATATAAATGATAAGGTTAATATAGTCACCCAAAACTATCTAAAATATATTGGTTGAAAGGGTTTCGACCCAAAAACACCTTGACCTTTAAATAATCTACTTTTTAGCCATTAAAAACCGAATATTAATTTATTATAAAATAATATTTTAATTTTTTTCTCAAGGTGCCCCTCACCCCTCTAATGAAAGGGAACTCCACCTTATCTCAAATTCATACCTTGAAAACATTTTAGTTCGGCCAAACCCTGCCCACATATCCTATAAACATCCCTCACTTCATCCTAGATGACCTACATTGGTCTGAAATCCAACTTACGGAGCCCTTTTGATCAAATCAAAAAGAAGAACCCGAAAAAGAGGTAACGATTTCACCACCCTCTTTCAAGTTCTTTTTTTCTTCCACTTCTTATTTTTTTTGTTATTTCCATTCTAAAATAATAAATCCAGTATCTTCTATATACTATGATGTTATTATAAATATGGTACAACCATACTCTGTATTTTATCCATCCTTTTAATGACATGTCACCATACGTGCGTACGTACAGCCTACCGTCTCCACATCGTGGTGTAATTGTTATTCAATATATTATTATTTGGATGGGTATAAAAATGATGTGTAATTCATGTAAATAATAAGTATAACATGATAATTATTCTTTATATATTATATACCATCCAATTATATATTATTTTAATATCAAAAGAATGATATTATCGCTCGTGCGTACGTTCGGACTACTGTCTCCACGAACGCGATGAGATTCTTTCCCCATCGTATCCAAACAAGTTTAATTATCATTTTATAATTAAAAATAATGTTTAAGGACTTAATATAATTCTGTATATTAACGAAATACAACCTATCCATAAGAAACATGACTTATGTAACAAAACATATAAAAGAAAACGAGTAAGTTAACACCCGGAATGATGATAATAATAAGATATTATTAACAAAGCAATATTAAAAGATCATATATGATATCATATTAATGTAAATGATTCTTGTATAATTCAATAACAATTATTTAAACATTATAAATGAGGATAACCTATCCTCAACCATGGAAAAAGTACAAAGTAAGTGGTTTTCTTATCTCACTTTTAATTCCATGAGATTTCCATTGTTCACCACTTATTTATTGCATGTGGTGTGTGCATTGCCCATGTTTGTATTCATTGTGTAATATAATTTAATTCATGGATATTTACATCATCATTGTATGATCCTTCTTTCATGGGTGTATGTTTTGTAAGTTACCAAATCGATAAGGGAATTTGAATTTTCAATTTCCTCTAATTCGGATTTACGCATGCATCATTGATTATTTTACTCCAAGATTTTGTGTGGAATCACTATTCATTTTATTATGTAATAATTTACACTCCCCTTTCTATGGATATACTTTTGATACAAATAATCACTCCATGGATAAATTCTTATGTCATCGATGTGAATTTGATAAGAGTAATTTTAACTCAATCTCCATTTGTTGAGCTAAATATCCAATTAATTGGTGTTGTTTTTACAAGAATATGTGTGAATGTCCTCTGATTTATTTACAATGAATATACAACAATATTGAGTGAATTTATATTTTTCACACATAATTATTTCTTTTATCTATCGTTAACCTAAGGATACGATCTTTATAACATATTTCATCTCAATTTACATTCTGTTGAGGCTTCTTTGTTGTTATACACCAAATAAATTTTATATGGTGTATATAATGGACCTTGAAATAGTACATCACGAATCATTTTATTGTCATGATATTACAAACTTTTTATTACCTCAATTATTTGTATTCAAGTGTCTCTCTTTTGGTTAGGAAATATAACTAAAATATGATTTTAAATGTTTTAATGATTTATTATTCAAAATCATTCTCATTAATGTCCATGTTTTGAAAATGGATTTAAGGTTTTATTTATATGGACATTAAATTTTAAAATTAAAATTACTTTTAAAAGTTTCAAAGTGGTATGTGAAACTTTGATTCAAAAATATATTTTTAATTGGCTTCTTGACAAATAGTGTGACTTTTAAATGATCTCAGGAAAAAGTGGGATATTTATCTCTAATAGTTTTGATGATTATTTTAATCTATGTCAATATCCTTTATCATTCTCAACTGATGTTAATCTAAGACAATACAATCTTCCATATTGTATCAAATGAGTAATGTTTGACTGTGGATGTGCTATTTTTATACCATTCATGGTTTGTGGATAAAGTATTGACATTTTGTATGCTAGTTTTAATACGAATGTTTATGTTATGTTTCAAAATTTTCATATTAGGAATGCATTGGACTTAATAAGTGACGGGCGGAGCCCGTTATAGCTCCTTGATGCATTGGTAGGTACAATGATACAAACTAGTGTCTTGGCATGAGGCCTTGAAAAAATCTTATTTGTAGTCTTGGCACGGGGCCTTGGCTACGTGGTTATGATAGTCTGGCATTATGCATTCCATAATTATGAAAGTGGTTATTGATATGGCATGTTATTATTCGACTAATAGAATATCCATGTGAATAAGTAAATGGAATTATTTCATTTAATTTGTTCCATATTATGCAGAAGTTCAAGTTTAAAAGGCTTTTGTTTTAGTTATACATTACCTTAAATGTTTATGTGTATTTATGAATGTTTCCTCTATATTGTTATCCTTACTAAGCATCTGAGCTCACCCCTTTAAATGTTTTATTTTTACTAGGATGTGAAGAAGTAATTTATGAATGACCTGTAGGGATAGTATGAGGTGATATGAAGACAATATGTTGTTGTAGTTTTTTATGGTGTAATGTAAGACTTATGAATATATGTAGTGTTTCCAAACTACTAAAATAATCGGCCTTTTGATACTTGATCTTTTGTGATCATGAAAATGTTATGTAATAATTCACCGACTCTAGGTAACTAGGGTTGGGGCGTTACAGTTTGTATTAGAGGATGTTTAGTACAGACCTTTGAAGCTAGATTCAGATAAACTCTGATTAGAGAACATAACCCTACGAAATAATTTGAGGATTAGTATAGAATAACTTCCTAGAATTTTGGTATTGTGTAGATTTTGTGAGTTTTCCAAGAAATACATCCATGTCTGGATACGAGCAGGTAGAGGCGGCTGTGGCACAGATGTACCTAGGGGTAAAACCCGAAAACACTGCTTCAAGCAAGACTCTAACTGGAACTGGTGCACGAAAACAGGCCTTTCTACACTATTGGTTACGACACTCCCAGGGGATATGCTTAGGATAATTTACATTTTCATTACAAACTGATTTGATGTATTATGAGAGTGAATAAACTAGGTTAATCCTAATGTGTTTCAAAATGAGAATATGATGACATGATATTCTCTAAATGATTTTATGACTATTGTTACTCACACAATGCTTTCTGGTATTAGTCAATGGATGGATTCAAAGGAATTCATAGTGACTTTGAGAATGATGTACCATGTGGGAACGGTGGTTCCAATGAGAAAAAATTGAATGATGATAGGCGTAAAAGATATCGTATTCATTCCAAATCAATTTTCCAAAAATATGATCAACAATATATATATTAACCAATTCGAGGTCTCAACAAAGAATAGAAATGTGATGAATGATAAGAGCTCCACCAATGGAGACCATGGAGAAAAGAATCCTCAATTTCCATCATACAGGAAATATGGAAGAAGAAACCCAAGAAAGTGTCTCAATGGAACAAATAAATGCTTTAAGTGTGGGAAGGAAGGACATAAAGTGAAGAATTGCCAAGGAAAAATGAAGAGTACTATGGAAGAAAATAAAAATGGTCCCAAGATTCCAATTACGGTCGTTTGTCGTAAATGTAAGGGACCTTGGAATCACCCAAGCAATGACCTATTCTATAGGATAAATTCTTGGTCAAGGAAGAACCTGTGTGGAAATAAATGGATGGAAAAATATTTAAAGGTATTAGTGCTCCTTGTTGTTGATATTACTTTGGGTGAATTTTCTCTTATATGTGTAACCCTACAATTTATCATGTGAGAATGATATTTGAGGAATACTTGTACTTTCTCTTGTGGATATAGTTATAAATAAAAATTTGGTTTAATATGATCATTGGGTTTGAGGAAATTACAAGTTATTATATTTTGTGATGAAAATTCAAGGAATGAGATAACATTTGTGGTTAAATTATGTTATGGTTTTTTGAAGAATTTATCTCATTTTGGTAAAGTTATAAAATATAGATTTTGAAAAATTACAACACGCATACCGTGTGACAACCAGTCGCGTCGGAAAAAGCTATGGGAATCGAACCCCCAACCAAAGTACGATAGAGATTTATCACCAACCACTGGACAACGTGAAGTCCCTGGTTCGTGTGACAATTTTTTTTAGTTAAATGATTTTATTGACAAATAATAAGTTGGTTTTGGATCTTATGTCTTATCAAGTGACTACCCTTAGTATAGGAAAATGATTTGGTGAATAAGTGATAAATGTTATTTTAGAAGATGTTCGCTTTGTTGGGAACACTATATGCCCAAGGAAAATAGAATATTTTTGGATTTCAGTTGAGGAGTAATGGTGGATTTTATCTATGTTTTTATTGTGGATTTACAGTAATTTTGGTTATTTATGGAAATGATTAATCTATAATAGATAATATGTGATTAGGTTAATTACTTTTAGGTATGTGACATTAAGAGTAGTTGATGTCATTTGTATATACAATTTAACATGGAAGACTACATAACAAAATTCATCTAAGTTTTGGGTTTCAATATTAGATTGGATTATATTGAAGGATTTTAAGGACAATTGTTTATTTAATGGTATTTATTTATCTTTGGGGTATTGTTGGTTTAATTTTAGAAATTAAGATTAGTGTTTCTTTCTCTAATGTAATATCCTTTTGGGGGATCATCAGATCTTATACTAACCATTTTGGTTTTGATTAATCTCTAAATACAAGGTAAATATATAGTTTATCCTTCGTGGATCATGTGATTCTATAAGAAGTTTATTCTATCTCTTCTAGTGTGACCAAGTATTCTTGAATACTCATCGTTTAAAAATGAGCTAGTAGTAGAAATTTATTAAAGAATGAAACTTTACTTAAAAATTATGTATATCTCATTATGTTCTTAGTCAATCTCAGAAATGAATTCTTCATCTTTATGTAATGTAACTTAAAACAAAAAAAAATGTTTTCCATTTACTTTTCCTACTGGGAAACTGATGACCATTTGTCCCATCACAAGTTTGTGGTTTTCATGTTGTTATCTATATCCTGATCATGTTCTCTATCCCTCTCCATCAGAACTTGACACTTAGTTTATCATCCATATCCATGTTTTTCTACAAGGAATCCTAGTATAGGTTATCTCGTGTGACCTTTTTACTTCTCTTTCTTTCTTTTAAAGTGGTAGTTTTATTGACTCTTCTTCCTATGTGGGACTTTCCATTATATTCCCAAGCCCAATTTTAAAAATTGTGAGGATGCAATTTATTGAGGGAGGGGAGAATGTAACACCCCAAGCTTCCACGGTACATTTCCCTTTTAATAATGCAGTAGCATGTGTTGTACGCAACTTCAAGTTCGAACACACACCACAACCAATCGAACTATCCGTTATGAATAGTAATACCCACTTTTTGAAATTTTATAAATTTTATCTTCCAAAATGAACTTATTTTTTGGATTCAGTATATCGAAATTATCTTAGGGTGAATTTTTGGTACTTTTCTGAAAACATTCAATTTTTGATGAATAGTGAAAAACACCGAGTTATAGTTTAAAACCAAATTGTTATTTAAATATTTAGTTATTTTATTTAAATTTAATTAAGTTAAAAATCGATACATAATACCTATATAAGTTCAATGTAACTCATTGGAGTTATTTTAGAATAATTTTAGATATATAAAAATTTTATTGAACTTTTCATCGTCTTTTACCCACCTCCTAGGAGAATTTGGAAATTCACATAAAACATAATTGGACTACTTCTGTGAGAGGAATTTCAAAAATATGAGAGACATGGTTAATATCATGGAGTAAAATGTGGTTCAATGAGATGAAAATAATTTTTGGTGAAAAATAACTTTTTACTTTTATTTACCACGGTTAAAAGTAAAAAGGGTAATTAAGGGTAAAAATGAAATTAATATTACCCTAAAACATCTCCAAATTCTACTGGACAAGTTTATCTCGACCACAAACCTTAGGAATAAAATATTTTCATTTTGGTCCACTTGGATTAGATTAGGGAATTTATTATTAGTATTTAATTCAAAGAAGAGTTAAAAGAGATAAAATCAATGTTTAATAACTAAAACATTTTAATATAGGGTTATACATAAGATAAATTAGATTATAAATATTAACTAAAAATATAAAATGATTTCCTACATGATGGTATTTTATTTATAATTTTTATACATTAATTAATTTAATTTATTTATGACACAATGGTGATGTAGTAATTACTGAATTAATGAAATATTAAAATAATTGATATTATAAATATCCAAATAAATGTAATTTGAGACTTTTTATGAATTACACTAATTTTCTAGGTTAATATAACATATTGGTATTGGTTATATAAATTTATTTCGAAGGAATAATTCTGTTATAAAATTATCAAAAACAAAATACCCAATAGTGTCAAAATTTAAAAAAAAGAGTTTTTAAAACAAATATTATATTATTAATTGATATTATATTCCTAAAAATCTATGTTTCGGAAAAATGACTTATATAATGATAGGTGTATCATTAATGTACCACTTGGTGGTCGTTTGGGGGTATATAGTATGTTTATTAACTATATAATATAAAAATACAAAGAGACATGGTAAATGTCAAACTATTTAACTAAGAGTTAAATATAAATGATAAGTTTAATATAGTGACCCAAACCTATCTAAAATATTTTGGGTGAAAGGATTTTGACCCATCCCCACTTTAACCTTTAAATAATTTACTTTTTAGCCATTATAAACCGAATATGAATTTATTATAAAATAATATTTTATGTTTTTCTTAAGGTGCCCCTCACCCCTCTTATAAAAGGGCACTCCCCCTTATCTAAATTTCATACCTTCAAAGCCTTTTGGTTCGTCCAAACCCTACCCAAATGTCCTCTCCACTTCCCTCAATTCATCATAGAGTCCCTACTTTGGTCATAAAGCCATCTTAAGGATATCTTTTAATAAAATCAAAAGGAAGAACCCGAAGAAGAGGTAATGATTTCACCACCCTCTTTCAACTTCCTTTCTTCTTCCAATTCTTCTTTTTTTTATTTCCATTATAAAATAATAAATCTAGTATATTCTATATAATGTGATGTTATTATAAATATGGTACAAGAAAATTCAGTATTTTATCCATCCTTTTAATGACATGTCACCATACGTGCTTACGTACGGCCTACCGTCTCCACGTCATGGTGTAATTATTATTCAATATATTATTATTTGGATGGGTATAATAATGATGATTAATTCATTTAAATAATAAGTATAACATGATAATGATTCTGTATATATGATATATTATCCAATTATATATGATTTTAATATCAAAAGAATGAAATTGTCGCTCGTGCGTATGTACAGACTACCATCACCACGAACGCGAAGAGATTAATTCCCTATCGTATCCATACAAGTCTAATTCTAATTTTATGATTACAAATAATGTTTAAGGACTTAATATTATTATGTATATGAATAAGATACAAACAATCCATTAGAAACACGACTTATGTAACAAAACATATAAAAGAAAACGAGTAAGTTAACACCCGAAACGACGATAATACTAAGATATTATTAACAAAGAAATGTTAAAAGATTATATATGATATCATATTAATATATATGATTCTTGTATAATTAAATAAAAATTATTTCAACATTATACATGAGTCTAACCTACCCTTGACCAAGGAAAAAGTACAAACTAAGGGGTTTTCTTATCTCACTTTTAATTCCGTGAAATTTCCATTGTTCACCACTTATTTATTGCATCTGGTGTGTGTACTACCAATGTTTGTATTCATTGTGTAATATACTTTAATTCATGTATATTTATATCATCATTTTATTATCCTTCTTTATTGGGTGTATTTTTCTTACATTACCAAATCGATAAGGGGAATTGAAATTTCAATTTCTACTCATTCGGATTTACGCATACTTCATTGATTATTTTACTCCAAGATTATGCGTGGAATAACTATTCATTTGATTATGTCATAATTTCCACTCCCCTTTCTGTGGATATACTTTTGATACACATAATCACTCCATTGATAAATTCTTAAGTCATCTATGTGAATTTTATAAGAGTAATTTTAACTCAATCACCATTTGTAGAGCTAAATATCCAATTCATTGGTGTTGTTTTTACAAGAATATGTGTGAATGTACTCTGATTTATTTAAACCAAATATCCAATAATATTGAGTGTATTTATATTTTTCAGACATAATTATGTCGTTTATTTATCCTTAACCTAAGGATATGGTCTTTATAAGTGATTTCATCTCAATTTACATTCCATTGAGACATTTTTGATGTTATACACCAAATAACTTTTATATTGTGTATATAATGGACTTTGACATAGTATATCATGGATCCCTTTATTCTCATGATATTACAAAGTTTTGATTATCTCAATTATTTGTATTCATGTGTCTCTCTTTTGGTTAGGAACTCTAACTAAAATATCATTTTAAATGTTTTAAAGATGTATTATTCAAAATATTTCTCATTAATGTCCATGTTTTAAAATTAGTTTTAAGGTTTTCATTATATGGACATTAAAGTTTTAAAATAAAAATTATTTTTAAAAGTTTCAAAGTGGTATGAGACACTTTGATTCAAAAATATAATTTTAAATGGCTTCTTGACAAATAGTGTGACTTTTAAATGATTTCAAGAAAAAAGGTGATATTTCTCTCTAATAGTTTTGGTGATTATTTTCATCTATGTCAATATCCTTTATCATTCTTGATTGAGGTTAATCTGATACAATAAAATCTTCCATATTGTATCAAATGAGTTATTTTTGACTGTGGATGTGCTATTTTTATACCATCCATGGTTTGTTGATAAAGTATTGACATTTAGTATGCTAGTTTTAATATGAATGTTTTTGTTATGTTTCAAAATTTTCATATGAGGAATGCATTGGACTTAGTAAGTGACGGGTGGAGCCCGCTATAGCTTCTCGATGCATCTATAGGTCTCATGAGACAAAGTAGTGTCTTGGAATGAGGCCTTGACAAAATATTATTTGTAGTCTTGGCACGAGGCCTTGGCTACGTGGTTATGATAGTCTGGCATTATTCATTCCATCATTATGAAAGTGGTTATTGATATTGCATGTGATTTTTTGACTAATAGAATATCCATGTGAATAAGTAAATGGCATTATTTCATTTTATTTTTGACATATTATGCTGAAGTTCATGTTTAAAAGGCTTTTGTTTTAGTTATACATTGCCTTAAATGTTTATATTTATTTATGAAAGTTTCCACTATATTGTTATCTTTACTGAGCATCTGAGCTCACCCCTTTCAATGTTTTATTTTTCCCAGGATGTGAAGAAGTAATTTATGAATGACCTGTAGGGATAGTATGAGGGGATATGAAGACAAGATGTTGTTGTAGTTTTTTTACTTTATGATGTAATGTAAGACTTATGAATATATCTAGTGTTTCGAATACTACTAAACTAATCGGTCTTTCGAGACTTGATCTTTTGTGATCATGCCAATGTTATGTAATAATGCACCGACTCTGGGTAACTGGGGTCGGGGCATTACAAAATTAATATTACTATGTTTGGTTTTGTGTTTTTTCATCATACTATTGGTGTTGATTAGAGGATTATTATATCATACAAAGAAATATAATGGGCAATACCTACCATGTTGTATTTTTTTATACCCTTGGAACTAGCCACCAATTTATAGGCTATTTGAGTTATATTTCATAGGCAAATCTTTTATTCACTACATTTCCATGAGGTTTAATAAAGTAGGCGGGTTAAGACATAAAGTTCCCTCTTTATTAATTCATTAAACACATAACATTGATCACCACTTTATCCATTTAATATTATCTATTAAAATTATATAAGGATTAAAATTAAATGATCATAACACTACATAACATATAATATAATGTCCCGGTTAATTCTATGTATGACATTGTAATATTTCTATGAATATTTTTTTGTCCATCCTCTAAGATGGTGTGGGAATCCAAGGCCTGGTGAGTCAATTTTTTTTAATTATACTAAATATATTTAAATGCACACATGTTTATTTTAACTAAATAAGTGAAATAAATCCCCAAATGATTTTATAATTGAAAATATTATATCATTGTTGGGTTATGAATGTGGGTTTAACCTATCCATGACATAAATTTTGGTAGCGTCAAGAGTTTGGCTATAAGTCATCACAGGTATAAATAAAAACATTTATTTATTTATTTCATTATGTTTATGAAATGAAATATTTTTCCTCTATAAATATATGTTTATGATAAAATATCTGGGTTTTATAGTAAATCATGGAGAACAAGAGGACCAATGGAGGAGAACGTTCTTAGCAGACGACTTCAGATCGATGATCATGCACCAATAATTCTTGGGGAACTCATTAATGAAAATAATGCATATTTTTTTCTTCACCATAGATCAATCCATATCAAGGTAGAAAATTTTATTTATGTATTTATCTGAATTTTATTATCCCATAAATACTTTGAATCAATAAACTTACATAATTATTTACAGATTGATCATTTTTCAAGAATGGTTTTATTTTCAAAACACAGGGATAATTATTTTTCATTTTTTCTCTTATATCTATACCACTTCATTCATGTTCCATATGAAAATATATTGATTATGAAATGAAAAAAGGTCAAGTTTTGTCTATCACTTTTATGGTTCATGGTTTTCTCTCCATATTCTCTGTGCGTACATCATTAGAAATTTATTTTGGCCTATGATTCGATGAATACCCAATGAATGACTATTTTACATTCAATATTTGGAACAATGGATTGGTACTAGAGTTTCTATATCGATATTAGACATCATAATTGTAGTTTATATTGATTTAATTTTATCCTCATATGAATTGGGAGGCACATTTCATGGTTTTGAATTTGGTGCCAGTAAGGTGCAATGAAGGATGTTTCCCAATTGATTGTTAATATCAAATTGCAAGAAATCTGAACATCATGGGAAAATAGGTTTGATCAAAATAAAATATAAAATTTGTGGAATGATTACCTATAGATTCAATGGGTGAATATTCTAAGATGAATACGTGTGAACATTCTAAAATATCATTGAAAAACTATACAATATGGTGTGTAGTTCTATGAATACGCACAATGTAGTCCTTTCTTTATAGTGTTATGGATTCTGTGTGGAGAAAAGTATCATAATTAATGTGACCAATGACACACACCATGTGACCCTTAGATGAAAATATTAGTATGTATAGTGGATACATGCCCAAGTTGTCGTGTGTCCCCACACAACATGTACTTAGTATGTACATGGGCATGCTGGAGTACAAATAGAGTGTTGTGTACTCAGAAAAGGTCACGTAAATTGTTATGTCCCAGTGTACATGATTATGGGTTGAATGAAACAACAATTTATAGTAAAATATTTACATTCTATGTATGTTAGAGATATGATGTTTATTGTGAAAATGTTAATTCCATTTGATCATGAGATATTGGTATCAAATGAATTAGCAAGATACATTGTGTACTCATAGGGACACACTGTGTAATACTTTAAGGATATGTCTAATTTATTTTTCGTCTTATCTCATCTTTAATTTGAGTTTGGGTGAGATTATATAGACTTGTTTTAGATGTGTTTGTTCCCTTGGTCCATTCACATGGGGGTTTGGGGTGGTATCACATTCCCATCATAGAGGGTTACCCAAATGTCATTTCATAATGATCAGCATAGTGAGGCAAATAACCCTATGAGAGGATTGAAGTAATCCTCATGTACTTCATGTATCATTATATTTGGATGTTGTAATTGGTGTGACCAATATTTACACAGGCATCGATCCATTATATAAGAGGTTATTTCCAGTATCATATGGTGTCACACCAAGGATCCCTGGTAATTGAATCCATATTTTTGTGTCTATATATGATATTTTTTATGGGGTATTATTCCGAGGGAGGGTGTGCCTTGGATGAGTACCATTACTATCCATCCTGAATTTTGTTGTATCTAAACCTAGTGAGTGTCACCTCTGGGATGACTGTCATCAATCATAGTATAGTTTGGGGATTATTTTTCCCCTACATGAACATGTTCTCATAGTTTTTTTGCATCTGGCATGGATGGTCTGTTCTATCTAATTAGATATACCTGATGAGTGATATTTCTCAATTGAGTGCCATCAGGGTTGATAATGATCATTGAGTGGTATATGCTGGATGATAGATACCATAAAACCATATTTTTGAACTATGGATGGCAGTTTTTGAGACCGTTGAGACACAATTTATTTTATGATTACATCAAGATGTTTCACAATATGATTGAAATGTCCTATAATGAGATGATTTCTTTTGATGCTTTGGGTTTGATGATTTTGGGGTTTCTTTCTAGGTATTGTTATACACGCACATATATGACAATTTCTCATAAATGTCCCGTCTTTTTCTGATAATTGACCTTTTTGTAGGTCCATCAGTGGACAAGGATCATGTAGAGCTATATTGGGATAGAGAGGATGCGATGTATACTGGTGATTCATTTGATACCAGTCCCCTCCTTCTGAGAATGTTAGGATTTACATTATAATCTTGTGTGGGTGGTTATTTGGACCTTTTTCATGATTTTCAGTACTTTATGTCATACTTTGATTTTGGAATTATAGATGTATGCATGTATTATTATAATATTTTTACATTTCTTCATTTCTTGGGATTTTTGGGTTGTATGTGTTCATATTGGTACTTAAATATAATGCCTCTCATGTGTGGGATATTCATTTGTAGAACTATTCTCTAACACCAAGCCTATTATAGACATGCTTAGGATGGTTGTTCCTTAGGCCCCGATGGGTTGGATCATGATAGAATGGTATCAAATGGGTACCCATCCTAAAGTTTTATGAAACTTTCTAGTTTTAGGATCAGAATTTGGAGTATTTTTTTAGTTGCGAGGATTGGTTTGGGCATTAGGGAAATTTTGTTAAGAAGTATTGATATTGGATCATAGGCTAGGGTGTCCACTATTGGTAGGGTGGCCAACATATCTATTCACCAAGAACATGATAAAATCTACGTTGACTTGGTATGTCTAGGAGTTAGTTTAAGGAAAAACACTTTTATATCCATAATATAGGAATTTCATGGGGTTTCCATGTCCTTTTATTGTCATCTATCCAGTAATACTTGTTGATTGTGATCATAATTTTCTTCTTTTAGGATGTATTCACTACGAAATCCAGTATGGATTCCAAAGAATATTTGATAGTTTGAACCAATGGGGGATGAAATCTTCTTGTAGGGGCATGGTCATAAGGCATGTTTTCTTCTAAGTGGACAACTAGTAGAGTTTCCACCCATTAAACGGCGTATTTACCCACCACTAATGGTTCATGTGGATGTGGGTTGTCATACTGATATATGGATGGCTATGTTGGTGTTGGATGAAAATATGCAAGGTTCAAGTTCATATCACAAACTTCAATGATATGCATCTTTAAGGGTTTTGGGTTATTAGGTCCTACTGATTATATGTGTGTTATGTAAGTCTTGAAATAATAGGATTATTCAAAGATCTCAAAGTAAGATTAGTTCATTGAGGAAGAAATGTTACTATTCTTGTGATGGGAGAGGACATCTCACATAATATTTTTCTACCCATTGTGTAGTAGTTAGAGTACCGGTCTATGACTCACCTATGCATAAGCATCAATTAGATTGAGGTGGTTGACATGGTGGAAGATGTATCATATGAGCTAAGGTGGTAGTAGATTGTGGTAGGAGGTGTGTTTTGATCCTACCACCACCACCCCCAAAATGAACACCCCTAACCTGGGAAGCTAGTAAATAGACTATTTGGAAGCTATGGGCACTAGAGGTACTTTACCCAAAATCCCCAAGTGCATTTCAAGGTACATTAAGTGTCCCATATACTCTTCTATTAATAATGTTATACAAAAGTACAAGCCACTCTTTTCCACTTTTTTTAAATTTCCTTTCAATACCAATGTGAGTATTTAGTAGATCCCTATGTTAACGATGTTTTTAAGACATTTGATATGAAAGGAAGAGGGTAAATTCCCCTACTAAGATCTCTTCATGATATGTGATCCAAAACTATGTAGTTGAGCTAGTACCACCCGATGTGGATAGTGTCTAGGTGTGTTGGATGATTTCCTCTAACTTGTGTGTTTTAGGTGGATTGTTGTACTAACGTGTTAGAGAAATCCCTATTTTTAATAAACAAGTGGTAAATGGAATATATGAGTTTTGAATGGTGGGAGATCATAGTTCCATCGTGTACAATTCAATGTATGAAAAGTGTCCTCACTACCCTAGTTTATGTTATTAAATGGTTTCATGAGCCACATTCTCCTAATTGTAACACCTGTTAGAGACCTAGATATACAATTGAATTCATTTTTTCTTGAATCCTGTGTTTGAGGATTCTAAATGGATGAGAAGTGATAAAAAACAAATATTGAATGTGATCCCTTACTCTAGGAAGAGGGAGATCCTCAAATGGTATCCCTTCATAGTAAAGGTTATAGTTATTATGTTTTCCACATTATAGATTGGTTCACTAATATCGAAGCCCATTTTTTTCCAATGGTGAGTGTAGAAGTAATTTATATTTGTTGGGATGGATTTTTCCTCCTTTAATAACGAGTCATCTCATTTAAAGTAGGATGATATCATGTCTTGGAGGTTAGGATTGACATGTTATTAGTTGGCTTGTGGTACCTTTAAAGGAACATATTCTTTGTGCTTTCAATTTCCTTTGACAGTTGAGGAGTATGAGGGAACCCTTCTTGAGGATGTTGTTTGTATACCTTTCCATTAAGAGTTATTTTTATATATGGACATGAACCAAGGATTTCTTGATATATTCTTCATCACATTGGATGACCACCCATATTTGTGAGATATGGAGGTACGGCAAGGCGATTTTGTAGAGAAGGGGCTTCGTAAGACCTGGTATGTTTTCATGGGAATCCTAGTTTCATTTATTATTAGAGGAAGATCAGTGTGTAAGGTTGGGTGTGGATTGGTGTCACATGGATCATATGAAATGAGGTAAAGTACCTACTCCTGAGAATCTATGGCTTCTTCAACCAACGGTTTGGGGTGATTTGATTTTAGAGTATGACCTTGAGATAGGTTATCACCGACTCCAGTTACGGCACATGATGTACTATAATGAGTTTCTGAAGACAATATAGATATTTTGTCTATGGGAATACCCTTGGGTAGTTGTACCTCACAACCAAATATTAAAAATCATGAACATGATTCTTAACATTTCATGGATTAGTTTAGATTAGACTTCTTTTATAGAATCCATGTCTACTCAAAATCATGTTAGAGGATGCAAGAAACAAGGATATGGGGTTGTTTTCCTCCACTCAAAAATAGTTATACTTCACTTATTTTGAAATATTGGGAAATATGTCTCAAGGATATCATTCAGGGGATATTGTATGACTAGATATCCACTAGAAACATTCCTAATGGATTCATTGAAGGAGGGAATCACATCATTATATTTTCTGGGATGGATAGTGATTCTGTTTATGTTGTGAGAGGAGGTTATCATAAGGTTTCTTTCCCTTAGTTTTAAATCTAGTGGGGGAGAGGATGTATGATAATCTATTGGAATCAGTTGAAAAAACAAGGGAGTTGTACTTTGGAACAATATTTTACCCCATCCAGCTACCTCAGTATAGTGGGCCATTCGGGCTCTAGTAAACATTATTCGAGTATACATGTCTGTTTTGAGTGACAATAGGGAGAATTATCCACCATAGATGGGGTTTGTGTGTCATGATGATTACCACTCAACAACTAGAGAAAAAACTTTTCATGTACATATACAGGGGACCATAAAAGAAATTGTTATACTAGATGAAGATAATGGGTAGCAGTTCCTGGGTCCTAGTTTTAATGCTATGATTGTTTTATGGCTAGAGTTCATCCATAGGGGGAGAAGGGCTACACAAAAAATGGCATGAGTCATTTTTGTAATGATGGTAATAGCCTTGGAGTTGGAGAGTTGTAGAGTCTTAGACATAGTGGTAGATTATCAATCTGGTTCTTGAGGCCTTTATTTTCATGATAGAGTGTCATGTTATCATGGTTGTGTACCACATAACCCTATGACCATAATATTTTATGGTTTCTTGGTGTTCTCCACACATTGTAGTTGATGAGTCATGAGCATGATTTGTTCTATGATTTGGGCCTATGTAAGATATCCCTTGAGTATGGATTTTACTTTTTAAAGGAGTTGGTGATGTTAATTACTAGTAGAAAAAAGACCCTTCATGGGAATGTTTTTTCATTAATTGTGTGTACATTGACAGCATAGAGAACCTTAGGGAGTAGAAAAAGGAGTTGGAGATCATGTTGAGAGATTAAAATCCCTTCCTTTTTATTAGTTTTCTCTTTCAATGATGAAATGACTTGAATTATGGAACATTTTAACGTCATATTTTTCTATCTTTAAGACTTTAGAAAATTAATATAAATATTTCTTAATCCAAGAACTGAAATGGTGCATGATTCTAAGGTTTGGTGTTCCCTGAATTAATTTTTGAAATATTTTAAATATATTTAAATTCATTCATGCACAATTTTTATGAAAAGTAATAATAATTGATGCATCTAGAAGACATCGTTAATTATTATATTCATGAATCAAATTATGAAATTAAATTATCCTTAGTTGCACTACTATAAAGAAATAGTATCAAAGAAGTGGGGGGGGGGGGGGGTCTAGGCCATAGAGATCTAAGAAATAAGTGATGATAACTCTTAAATAAGAGGAAGTATTCTATAATTTACAATTGATTTTATTTAACTAATAATTCAATTTAAATAAATTAATTAAAAATGAAAAATATTATAGGTAGGAACCTCTTTCTAAGGATTTATTTTTAAATAAATTAATTCATATTCTCTTGAAAAAGATGTATATAGAATAGCTTTCGAACCAAACAATTTTATTAACAAATTAAATGACCATTACCTATTAAACTACCCTATAATATCAATTATTCCAGGATGGATGAATCAAAATAGATAAATTTCATTATGCAATTATTTCCAAAAGGATAAGAATAATTCCATTTGATGATCATGAATAAATCAACTCGACCATGTTGGGAATTATTCATTAGTGAAGGAATATGGTCAATGAATAAATGATAAATAAAATAGATGTGTAGTCACAACATGATACTATTGAATAAAACCATCTTAAGTGTGAACGTAAATCAAATAATAATGGTACACACTTCCATTAACTGATTCTTCTCTTCCCAACAGGTTTTGTCCAAACATTGTTGGGTGATCATTAATGATGATTAAACCCAAAACCATATAAGAGATAATAAGAATGAAATAATAAGAAAATAAAATATAAAAGTGAATTATTGGGACTAAAATAAACAACATTAAATGTTAAATGAATGTAGAAGAAATAAAAGAAAAGAAAAAAATAAATTAAAACCTATCTGTAGAAGGTCAGAACCCAATGAATGCCTCCCGGTGGTCATGCCTCATTCTTGGAATAGAATAACCTTTCTCCAAGATAGAACCCATTATTTATCACACTATAATTCATTCTATAGTTACCCCAGGTTAAATATGTTGTTAAATGGCCATCTGTGTTAATTTAAAAGGGTTTCCATCAAGTTTTACATAAGTATCTGTGTTTTAATACCATGTTAGAATTTACCATAATGTGTAAATAGGGAACCAAATGTATGAAATTATGGAAATTTGGCTTTTTATGTCATATTGAAATGTGTCATATCATGTCACATGTGTGTCATGCCCTGACACATGTCATTTTCACTTCAAGATGATTTCCATGACTTCATGACCTATAGTTCCTTAATGACATGCATCGGTTCACAATGTATAATGATTAAATTATGTATAAAGTCATCTTCCTATATATAAAGATATGTTTTTCTATGTTTCATCAATTTTATGCCTCTGAAACCTTATGTGGTCATCTATCAAAATTGAAAATCTTTATTTAATGGATGTATTAGATCTCTTTTTCTTCAATATTCAATCTCAACGTCATTATATTTCTGTTTTTGAACCGTTACGCTTCATAGAACTCCATGAAGTGCTATAATCTTATAAAAATTCCAAATATTTCTTTATATTTATCCAAATTTAGTTCCTACATAATAATACAAAATAGATAAATATATTCAATGAAAATAAAACATGATCAATTAATAATAAATGATTTCACAAAAATAATCCCAAAAACATATAGATATAAATAATAGTTATCAAATACCCCATACACAAATCTTTGATCATCCTTGAGAAAAACCTCAATAAAGAAACACCAATGATCTATAAATCAATAATAAATTTTCAATTTTAGTTCCCATAAAAACAATTTACAACTGAAGATTATTCAAGATCAACACACACCGAATAAACAATCAAAAAGTCCTACCTCATTTATAATGATCTATTCAAGATATTTATCACTTTTCAAACACCATTTCTTAACATTTCATGGACACCCATTCCATTTATTATTTACCTAACCATTAAATTTTCCACTAATTACTCAAGGTAAAACATTAATGGAGTTATGATATGGCCTCATGTAAATGATCCTATCAATATCCATTCATTGAATCTACCTTCTCCACCTCATAAAAAAAAATACCACAACTATTCATGAGGTATTTATAATAATGATCAAATGACTCTGTGGCATAGGTAAGGTGGGTTAAAATGTAAAAAAACAAGTATGGATCAAAGAAGAATCTAAAAGTATATATAATACATGATACTCAATATACAATATCAATGAAATGCTCCCCACAAAAATTGCAATTTCATCTCTCACAGCCCCTAAAGATCAAAGTAAAGGCTCACAGATAATGAAATTTTATTGAGAAATAACCATCTAATGTTCTTCTTCTTCTTTTTTTCAAAATTTTAGGATGTGTAGTGAACCTCACCTCTACCACCTAACCACATATGATAAAAATAATCAGTTCAGTAATGTTGATATTTGATTATCCCAAATCACAAAAAATGTATTTTTTTTGTCCATTATTGTTTTGGAAGTTTCACCTAATATAAGTCTCACATGAATCACCTAACAATAGATGATTATGATATTATCAATTTGACAATTGTGATTTTATACCTACCCGAGAAACAACCAATATTTTTTCTTGATTCCTATTTTAATAATAACAGTGATATAAAAATGAATATAATGAATTTCAATATGAAACTTGCGTAATTTCCCATGGAAACACCCTATAGTCCCCTATCATTAAAAATATCCCTTATTGACCATGAAAAAACCTTACCCCACACTCAATTAATTTAATATCCTGAACAATATGAAGATATGGGAATGAAAGATAAATTGTGGTATGTAATGTTGTTCGATCCTAATATGGTCATACATGGATTATACTATACAATGAAGGATAAATATGTTGTTGGGTCTCATGAAAAATGGGATTTTTAATAAAATGCCTCAATCATTTAAAAATTCAATTTGGTCCATCATAGATTTTAAAATAAATAAATGAAATTAATAGTCGGTTTACATGTCCCATGATTCACTCAAGAAATATAATCATAAAAATAAGAAATATTTGGTCAATAGTCCTCTCTATAATGTGAATAGAATATTAATTAATATTGTCAGGACATTAAAATAAATAATTAGATTACTCAATTCATTCTTCTAGGAATCAATATCAATAAAATAAATTACACCGTAAATCATTTGTATGAAATTTCAAATTTAAGTAAGCATGATACTTTTATAATTTTCAATTATAACTTTCTTACTTTAGAAGAATTATATTTTAAATTTTTCAAATATTTTAAAATACTTATTTTAGAAATTTATGTTTCATATATCAGCGAGTAAAATAAAAAAAATCATTCATTTTTGTGGGTGAATCTAATTTAATTCCATTCAAGAACCAACTCAACTCTTTTTTTTTCAAAATCATGCAACAAAAAAACTAAAGGTTTAAAAAATATGAAAAATTAAAAATTATTCACCTTATATTGAAAAATTTTAATGAGTTACTAATGTTCCATTTTACCTAGGTTCATGAGGTGAACCAAGATTTCATGAAGAGTACTGAAATCATGATGTAAATTGTTCTTGTTTTCAGAACATTAGTTGTTTCCTGAATATTTCTTCTAGGTTCCTGAAATATAAAAAACAATCAAAGTATCGTCCATATAAAAATTAAAGATATTTTGATCAAACATGCAAATAATCCATACACAAGGATATTTATATAAAATAATGAAATAAAAGAAATATAAATCTTAGAATGAAATTTTGTAATTCCTGGTTGAACCTTGATAACTTATATTTATACTGGTTATGTAGCTCAAAAATTAATTCTTTAGCTAATTCGTACCTGATATTGAGATAACCATCTTGGATTTATACACATTTGGATTTTATATGCATTTGGGGAAGTATTTTTCTCCACCCTCCATTGATTCTTAATGAATAGTGGCGGGCCGTAATTTGGGGATATTTGTAATTAAAATAACAAGAAATGGATATCTAAATAGAGTTTTTAGTTTTCTTTGTCCACCATTAATTTTTCATATTATCCTTCATCTATTGTAGGTTCTTATTTATTAACTTCTTAAAATATGGTTTCAATTTCAAAATATGTTTACTTATTCAAATATATTATTTCATTGTTGAGATAATCAATTATATTCATTGTGTCTTCTAGTTTGTTTAGAATGGTGTCTCATGCTTCTTTATTCTATACTAACTCTATTTATTGTATATATCACATTATGATTGACATATCATGTAATGAGCTGAATACTCTTGATGACTAATGTTTACAAATTATGAGGTGTCTAACTGGGTATTATTATACTCACAACTACATGGGATCTTCTCTTACGTGTCATGTCTTAGGGATAGGAAATACCTTTTTGCAGAGTCCTATGTGGACTACAAGTAGGTGGATATCGTTTAGGCTTGAAAGGACAAGGTATACACCTGTATAGAATTTGAAAATAGTCTCGTCCCTCTGATTAGGTCATTCTTTAGTTTCCAATTTTTGGTGGGCTTGTATTTGGAGCCTTTTTTTGGTTTTCCAGTAATTTATGTCATACTCTGATTTTGTGATTTTATATGTATTTAGGAATTTATATCAGTTATTTTACATTTCACTATTTTATGGTCTTGTATATGTGCGCATGAATATACAAACATAAGGATAATGCCTATGATGTGTGCGATATGCCTTCTTGGTGCTAGTGACTTTCCCATATACTATTGGAGGTAGGATAGTTGTTGTTACATATCAGGACCTTCTGGGTTTGGTTGTGACATAAATATAATGTCCAAATTCACAAATAGATAATTTTAGTTTTCTAAAAATCTGAATATGCATTTAGTTTTATACTATTGGTTCTTTTTAAATTTCATACTATGATTTATTTTACTTTTTTACATTATTATCATCATACAATTAATGAATTCCAACCCGTTATCCTTAATGGAATCATTTAATAAAATCCAACTTTTCATCTATTTAGAATTCCTTGAAACTTCTTTTGATGATGATAATAAAAATTACCAAATCATCACTTACCTTGTTATTGATTAATTTTTTTTCAAATACTATAAATTTAACCTAATAATAACCACAATATATATAATTATATTTGTTTCTAATCAACACATCATCTTCATTTAATTAAATATAAAAACCCATTTTGGATCAGACAACATTTTTTTTTATATTTTCATGAAACAATCTCTCATTAAATATTTTTCTCAATTTGATCTAGGTCCATGTTCATAGAATTATCCCAACCCTTATATGGAGCAGTCCATAAAAAAATTTTGATTTAAAGGGGTTAAACAATTTATTTTATGAATGGAATTCATCTTTTTATATTTTTATTAAAGATTTGTGTATTTGAGAATGATTTTTACATTGATTTCACCTTTAATTTGACTATTTCTAAGAAATAGAAAAATTCAATCAACATCAGCATCATTATTATTTTATTATAAATCAATAAAAAATATCAATGGTACCCCTAAACTACTCTCTTTATCAACACATTATTTTAAAACATATTTTCTATTTTTATTAAAATATCACATTCTCACATATTTTTATGTCATTAAATTCCATTAATTTTCTATTACATTTTTTGTTAAAATGATTTTACTTTCCCTTAAAATAATATCCAATAAAAATAACTTCATACACTAGAGATTCATACATATAAATTAACTTATATTTATTGATAATAAAATAATAACTTATGTAGATTCTTTAATATTTTAATATCCTATTATTTTCATGCCATATCTCATATAGGGGGTTCCCTCATCCCGCTCAGGTTCCTTTCCCCACGGTTTCACTATTCATGGAGATGACCTCCTTGGCTCTTCCTTCTTGTCGGTGCGCTTGATTTACCAGCTTCTTGGCTCGACTCCACTCTTTGGATAGGGTTTCATGGCTGCACAACTGTTCAAAGTCCGAGTCCCAGTTTCTATGGGTTCAGAGATCTGCTTCTTCTATAGATGCATACTATAGGTGGTGGAGTGTGTCTTCTCTGAGATTGATGGATGGTGGCGATAGGATCTGGATCTGGTTCTCTCCCAGGCTCTCATCCGGTATTTTGGACGTTTTCTTATGTTTTTTTCTTTAATATTTTGAGTAGGGTGATGTGGGTTTGGTGTTTGGGGATGTTTGTTTTGAGTTGTTTTTTTGGTGATGCGTGTTTGAGTTGTTTGCTTTAATGGCTTGCCGATATTGTCCTGGATGTTCTCCATGGAGGGTAGGAGTTTTGGTTTGGGACTGTCCTCAGTGTTGTCGAGGGATGATGGTGATGCTCTCCCATGCTCTGGTGGATGCAGATGATTTTCGTTGCTTGTCTGTTCAAGACAGGTTGTGGATCGTGGTTCATTGTTTGTTTCTCTAGTAGCCGGGATGTTGGTGGTGGTCTATGGGTGATTCAACTCCGACAACTGATGTTAGTCCTACTGTGATTAGTGTGCGGATCTGACGACAACTCCATCGTCTTCCCGTTGTGAATGGTGGCACATGGTGGCGCGTGGTGTTCCAGATTGTCTCGATGGTGGTATGATTAGTGGTGAAGTTGGTTTTCACACTGACACACTCCTCTAGGTGGTTGTGTAGCTTGAGGTGGACACGTGGTTCATTTTGTTTTTGAATTTTGAATTTTTGAAGTTGTTTTGCTTTTGGATGATGGGGTTTCACTGGACCCGCGGTGTTGAATGTTTCTGTTTGGTTATGAGGTTATCGGTTATCATAAACCGGCTTTATGAAAATCAAAAAAATTATTTCTTCCAAAAAAGGTAATGATTGTAATATTAAATACTACCATGTCCACATAATTCTTAAATTTTCCATATAAAAAGTTTTCAATAACATTTATGTAATCCATGTTGTTTTTTATCTTATTTCTCCTCCTAAAACCCTATTATATTCAGTAGAAATCAACCCAAAAAAACAATTTCTAATCCCATTTTTCTTGTTAAAATAATAATTTTGGAAATTATCCATCCCTATACAAGTATTAGTTAAAAATCATAAAATTGAATTCCAATCAATACTCTCATAAAACTTTGTATATTTTGATGGTGGTTTCCCATAATAATATAATAATAAGGTTATAATTATAATAAAACTACTACAAATTCAACTTCATTCTGAAATTTACCAAATAAAAAATTTTCAGTAAGAATGATGTATTCCACCTTGTATGTTATGTTATTTATCCTCTTAACAACCCTATTATATTTTCATGTTCTCATCCTAAAAACGCAATTTCTTGCTTCTGGTTTTTTTGTGACAATACTCATGTTGGAAATTCATTTACTCCATACATTTTTAGTTCAATATTTTTAAATTTTCTTCCCATGATTATCATCATCATATATTCAATATTTTTTAATACATTCCAATAATGTGGATTTATGTTTGATCACCATGATCTGAGAAATCAAGATATATTCATCAAAAATAGTACACAATAACTTCTTTTACCAATGGATCTTAGTTGTATTATCCTATAAACATCTGAATGCACTAATTCAAGAATACTTAAAGAATTATTTTCCATTGACTTATATGGTTTAAAAATAAACAATCCATATTATAACACATCACATGTTTGAGTATGATCTCTTATAAGAAAAATAATATATTAAGCACCTAGATACAAGAACATGTCTTTAAAGTATTTTCAGAACGAATTTACTAGATGGTTACATCTATTTTTTTTCATTTTATGTGTAAATAAAGTAAAAGTATTATTCTACACTTATAAGGAAGTGATTTCCCTTCATCCACTTTCTTTCATTACAATTTCTCTATTTCATCCCATTAAAGTTCATGTATTAATGTTAATGTTAAATAAATTCCTTTAGCTACACAATTGGATTATGGTAAAGAAATCAATACTAAGACCTTCCAATAACAAAACAACCATCTTTCTCATGTCATACCCTATAATTTTTTATTTATTATACCATTTATCTTCAATAAATAATCATTTACAATGTATAAAATTTCTTCCTTATCGTACCCAAAATCCTTCCATGTATTCTCATTTTACATCATATATTAAGTACACTCACTATCAATAATTTAAAAATCAACTCAACCAGTTTCCTTTATGGTATAATCTTTCACTACTTCCATTTAAACATTCACGTACATCAACCATACACTCTATTTCACATCCAATTGTGGTAGATAATCAAAACTCTCCTCACTATGCAATGTTATGAATCTATTTTGATATTCCAACATTTTGGATTTATCATTGGGAAATGAATTAGAACCAATTTTTCTCTCCTAAGGATCTCTCTATTATTGTTGTGATGAAAAATAAAAGTATTTTTCTCTATATCCTTATTATAAAAAATACTATCCATTGAAAACATGATGAGATTATTCAATTATTATTTAATTTAGGTAGTAATTGTATGGATTGTAATTAATCATTTTGATAAATAAAATTTGCGAATGACTCATAATTGAACAAAATTGTCTCAATTTTTATCTCTAGTTTTTATATCATTGTTTTTAAAAAAATGATGTTTTGGGTATCACTCAAATAAATATTAATCCATGAACAAGTATCTTTTTTTCATACCTTAACTTCAATGGAATTTTTTAGAGTAACAAGTATCATGCCTACCTTTTAGACATAATTAAAGATTTATAGTTCTCTATAATCCTACATTCTTTTTGAGGAAATTAAATTCACCTCAATCAAAATATAGTCTTCATGAGTGAAAAAACTAACCAATATCATCCCACGATTCATAGTTCTTTTAAGACCATCAAGATTTCTCAACACTTAAAAAATATATCCTCCAAGTATATTGTTCCATTTATTCTTATTATTCATAATTTTAGTAGTGTCATTAATGAATTGGGAATTCTTCTCAACATTGAACATGAGCTCATTAACCTTATTTGAGTTATCTGTGTTTTTATATTTGTGATTCTTGATATATACCTTCAAATCGTCCATCTCTTAGTTATGTTTATACCTATAAAAATTATATTCATGAATAAAATAGTGTTTGTTCTATTTTCATTCCAATCCTCAATCTCTTTGAGTGAATACTATTATATTGGAAGCTACATCTTCTGAAAAACCCATCCTATGCTCCTCTAGTGTATAAAAATTTTATTATAAATTTTTTAAGATACACACACTATTTAAGATATATCCAAATCAATAAATCTAATCAAACCATCCACATACATGGTGTAACATCCCAAACATATAAGGAACTAAACTAATTCCACACGGTGGGCTTCCACATGACCTCCAGAGGAACTCCACATACATAAGAGCATGATGACTAGAAGTGAGATTCTAACATAATATGTTAAGGAGACTATACCCTCTTTATTAGTGTGACCCACAATAGGTTAAGAAAGGAAGAAATAATTAAAAATAAACATGCATTACCAAAAATTTCCACAACAAAGAGTAAATATTATATGTCATTTTATAAAGTGACACGTGTACGGAAAACTAAAAATTAGGGAAAGTTGATGAATCACGAAAATGGTCCTAATTACATGTTTTGATCCCTCATTCATGTGAATCACATATCGAAATCAATCATCAATGGGAATAATCATGTTCCCTACACCACTATGGAATTACATTACATAATAAATTCATAAAACATATCTTGGAACCTCAATCTAGTTAGTCTAATAACATGAAATCATTAAGGGCATGTAGGCTTAGTAAGACTCACTAATCTATTCATTAATTATGGTGGGGTTTAGAGGCTCAGTAACATATCCCATAGGCATAGATCCTTTAGTGTAATACCCCACACATACCCCTGATCCATGTGCACATTATTTAATAATTTAACACATATAGTAATTCCCAAATCATAATAATTAAAAACACATACAATTTATATTTCATAGTTTAATGAACACATAAATTATCTTAATTACTCAACCTATTAATACATTTACCATTTTCAACTCATTACCCCTTAACACATTTACATTATACCAAACTCTGCCTTTTTCCGTGTTATCAATTAAATATGATTAAATAAATTTAATTTCAATATTCATGTTGTCAATGGAATAAAAATATCAAATCATTCCTTATATAAACCCACGTTAACATGTTAATCATATATATCATTAGTTTTACATCACAGACCCTTCAAATTCATATTAAATTACCGAAACCCATTTTCATAAATATATTACACCCCATGGGTGGACTCTTTCCTTATCTAATAATCCTCAAGGAATCCCACAGGTATCTTGAGGGGTTAAATTCATCATTTATCTATCCAATTTATCATCTATCACTATAGGCTCCAGCATCAAAATAATAATAAACCAATATCACAACCACCTACACATAAACAAACATGAAGACTGGGAGATATAACTTATAGAACACCTACCTTGATTTGGAATATGAATAATCACTTTACCATAACATTTGATAAAGGTTCAAACACCCTTCAAAGACCTAACCTAATATCAATTAAAAAATGAGGTATTCATAGATTCAAAATAAAATGAATGACAACAAAATAACTATTCCTGAAAAAATATTGGATAGGAGTGTTAGACTCACTCGGATCTTTGATTTTCATAAAAAAATACTCTAAATTACTTATAAATAATGGATATTGATCCTTGGGAATCCTAGAGATATTTGGTTGACCACTATTGTTGCTGGAGGAGAAATGGAGGAAAAAATCATGTGAGGGTTTATAAATACTAAGGGGAGAAAAAAATGAAAACCCCACTGTTAAATTGGAACACAGTTTGGATGCATGGTTTTCAAAACCATATACCAACAGTGCGCTACCCACTATCCAAAATGAGTCCATGTTAGATAGTTTCCTAAAGATCCCACACAGCTTAAAAAACAATATGATGGCCATGCATGATGGATATTTCCAAGACCACATGCCTTGTAATTCTTCCTTTCATGGTTTCATAAACATTTCACCCCTCCTCCAGGGATGAATGGTTGGGTCACGTAGTAACTACTTTCCATGTGCCAACCGTGAAACATGCATTGGATGGCCAATTTCACACTCTTTTGGGTCCCAAATCCCTAGGTCACCCATGAGACTCCCCACATAGTGGGTAAACAATTAGTTAACCAGAATAAATAGGATTAAACTAAATATTAAATAAATAAATTCCCCAAAAAAATTCTGGGATCTTAAAACCACCCCACCTTATAACCGATCATCCTTGAGACATTCTCACATGCCTCACTATGTTTCTGAGGTAAATAGATTAGGCCACTGGTCCATCATATTTTCCCCCATTCTAATGTTTCATCCCAAAAATTATTACACTTCCACATAAATCAAACCAATTGGTATAGTCATTCCCTGAAATACATTCACGCTAAAATCCAAAATACAATCCAGATGCTCCTCAAATGATGTATCAGTCTCGAGCTCAAAATCATCAACATAAATCATATGAGAATGTTCAGGGTGACAAATTTGAATCTCCGACACATTAAAACATCATGCATACCACTATACCACTGTGGGGGATCCAATCAGTATTCCACTAGTCTAATTCTCCCCACAATCTCAAACGACACCACATACCTGGGTACCAAGATACCCTATTTCAGAATCTAATGGTGACCCAACCATGGTTACACCTGAAGGAACACATAAACACCCACCATTAAATCGATGGGATGAATACATCAATCGACAAATGGATTATATCTACTCCAATCTGTATCCATATATTTTTGTATGAAAAAAACATGTTATAATGTCTCATTCATGGGACTTGGTCCCAATAACTCTGATTCCCCTTCCTTTATCCAACATAGCAGAGATCTACACGACCTCACATAGAGAACCTCATGAACGTTCATTGGGTGATTTCATTCATGAGGCCTCATCATCCAAGATTCATCGACCACAACCTGATCATGATGCATCAAAACTACACCATGACCTACACCGTCTACATCAGAAAACAAGATATACTCCTTACCTGGATTGGGTAGGTACAAAATCCGTAAAGTATTCAACCTATTCTTTAACTCTTGGAATGTATTTTCAAATGTCTCATACAATTAAATCCCGATTCCCTTCTTGGTCAAGCCTGAGAGTGGTGCTTCTAAATGGGAGATTTCTTTGTTGAACCTTCGATAATAGCCTTTGAATCCCAGAAACAATCGAAAATCAAAAACATTCTTGTCAAAATCTCAAGATAAAATAGAATTCAATTTCATTAAATCCACATAAACACCTTCTTCAAAGATGATGTGGCTTGAAAAAAGTACATTTTCAATGTTGAAATGACACTTAGACATATTGGAATATAGATTATTCAATATTAGTGTAATTAGGATGATCGAATGATGCTTCACATGATCATCATGAGTCTTCTATTACACCATGATGTCATTCAATAATAGGAAAACAAATTGATCTAGGTATGGGTGAATGATTCGGTTCATCTGTTCCATAGACACTACTTGTGCATTATTAATCCCGAACGACATCACAAGAACTCTTGAAACACATAACTACTCAAAAAATTATTCCATGGTATATCATAAATCATCACCCTCAGGTGATGATACCCCAATATCATGTAAATATTGTAAACCAAGGAATCACCTCTCAATTGGTCCAAAAAATCATCAATTTATAGAATGTTTATTAGTTCTTATGTATAAGGCCCCATCCTTAAACCATACTTAATATTGAGTTAATACAAGATTACACATTGAGGATCTTTTCGGGTTTATAGTTTTAGAGAATTAGATCATAAAACTTGCATTACATTCCACATATAAACAAAGTGGTTACATAAAGAAGGTATTCTTCTTTCCCATCAATGGAAACATATTTAAAATAAAACATGGAATATTTATTGACACTTCCTTGACACAATCATCATATCATGTACCTTTCCCTTGAACTGTGAAAAACATTTCAAAAAAACTTGGGATGAGCATAAAAAGCTCAGTAAGGGATATAAAAATATGGAAAGGAAACATGGGTACATATATACATAAGAACGAAATCATACTTTACCCATAAAACATAATCACTTTAACATACCTCATCAAATCATGAATAAATCATAGAAATCATAAGACATAAAGGTAATTTGAGGCATTCATAACATTCTTACGTAGGGAGTAACCCTCTTGGTTACGTTTGGAATACCCATCACAGTATATTCCCTAAATCTCTTCAGAGAAACCTTAACGTTTCACTCCGTCACGTTACCCAATGCATTGGAGAGCTATATCAGGCTCACTTGCCCTTAGTCTATCATGAAACCACCCGTCTTCATAATAATTCCCAATAACCTCAACATAATCATATCACATAAAACATGCATAAAGGAAACATAACATTTCCACCTTTAAATCACAAGATATCAATACAAGACATTCATATAAAAAAATTATGAAAATAATTTTCAATACCACAATAAAAGGAAAGTAAAACATGGTATTTATTTTTCTTTTAAAAAAAAGGTTTGGCTTGTAGAGGAAGCCGAAACTGAAATAATGGTCACGACGGCGGAGAAGTCATTGTCGCCGCATACGTACAACAAAAACATTCCCTTTTGTCGTTTAGTAAACGCTTCGTATAAAAATGATTCCTTTTGAAGAAACGTAAAAGTTAAAGGGGTTTATACACCGTATAAAATAAGGTTGTGTATAAAACAAAATATGCCTCAATGAAAGGAGATTAAGACGAAGTCCCATACCTCGGGTCCGACTTGACTCGGTCGTTCTTTAATCTCCTGAATAATAAACATTAGTTAATTTCTACTTGCTTAAGAATCTTTTTCATGTTCATTATTCCTTTTATATCACTTATTTCCATGTCATGAACACTATGTAATTATTTAAGTTAATAACGGTCGTTTTAACGACCATTGGTATGTGAGTCAAAAATAAACCCTTTATAATTACAAGTTGTTCATGTATCCATTATATCCAGAATGGTATTCATGATGTAGATATCATATATGTCATATATATCCAGTACATGCATGCATTTATAATATTACATAATCATTTAGAGGTAAGAAATGAAATGGACCGTTCATGGAGATGGTAAGTCGTACGTACGCATGAACGCTACTTTCATTTCTATTTCGTATTTTATATAATGGAATCATAATTATATAAAGGTATATTATAAATTCAGTATAATATCATATATAATATCATAGTTCCATCCTTTATACATCCCACATATGGTATTTAATGAATCAAATCACTTTGAGGGGGCGGTAGTCCGCACTTCCTTAAATGAAGATATCACGTTTACCCATAACGGAAACCATAAAGGTATGCCCAAAATGAAAAATACAGAAGCTTAAGGAAACCATAAACATATAATATATCATATATAAATATAGTGACATCTTAATGGCCACCTTTGAAGGTGTTAAAAGAATGTTGAACAATCATTGTTTCGGGAGGCATAAATTCACCATCCACGGAAACAGTATGTCCTTTAACCATTAGATGTAGGTGTGTGTAAGTGTAGCTCGAATATTTCTTATAAAAACATCCTAGTATATTTAAGATACTGGATTTGTTACAAAATAAATTAATAAAAAGAGTTTAGGGGGTTGGAGAAGAAAAATAAAACAAAAGGACTCAAGTGAAGACATTACCTTAAAATCAGGTAACTCCCTTTGGTTTGAGCTCAAAGGCTTACTTGGGAAGACTTCTGCCCAAATTGAGGCTTCAAGGAGTAAGAGAGGGAAGTGGAGAGACAAAATGGGCAGGGTTTGGCCGAGCCAAAGGCTTTGAGTGTATGGGTAAGGAGGTAGAGGTGGGGGCCTTTTATAAGAGGAGAGGAGGGGCACTCTTGGAAAGTAAAGAAAAGTCACATTATTTTAAAATGATTTTCGGATTTAAAAGGTCCCACATTGATATAATTCGAGGATAAGGTGATAAGGGTTCTAAATCCTCTCATCCAATTGGTTTTGGACATGTTTAGGTCTTAGATTTTACATTATCTTTCCATTTTATTTAAATCCTTTATTAATGAGGTCATCGCTGCATCATTATGATGTCATAAATAATTTAATATATTTAATGTCTAAAAATTATAAAAAAATTTCATGATCTATGAAATATTTTTATCTTTCTAATGACTATTTATAATAAAATTTCTGACTTGTATAACCCCATGTAAAAATTGTTTTAGTAAAACATTTCATGTTTGTGTCATTTTTACTTTAACATTAAATAAAAAGTTATTTATGTCATTTCCCAACCAAAGTGGCTCCATGGGGTCCCCAAGTTTACCCATGGATTTTATTGGTCGTCCATGACACATCCAATGAGGGTAGTACTTGTGTCATTCTCATCTGATATTATTAAAACATTATTTTTACCTTAAACTACACTAATTACCACTAATTGCGATTAAGAACTTAAAAGTTACTATTCACCAAAAAATTATTTTAATCTCATTGAACCACATTTTACTTCTTAATGACAACCATGTATGTCGGATTTTTTAAAATCAAATCACAGAAGTGGAAAAGTTTCATTTAAACGAAAAATCAGTTTCTTTTACTACCACTTAATGGTTTCACTATTCATCAAAAATTGAAGTTTTTCAGAAAGATACCAAAACTTCACCCTAAGCTATATTTGATATTCTGAATTCAAAAATGATGTCTATTTTACAAAATTAAAAACATGTAAGTTGCATTAATTAATTTAATAATTAATTCTCGCTATCATGACAAATAGCGTGTTTTTATGAAACAATAAGTATCAAAAGATTGACACTAGTTTAAGTCCAATTTCAAAGTGAAATTGATTCCAATGACCACCATTGGATAAAATGGTAAAAATATATTCTAATTTCACTTCAAAACCAATTCAAAAGATAATCTAATCATATAAATAAATTAGATTAAAAATAGGTTTTGAATTAAAATACAACATTTTCACTATTCATTAAAAAATGAACTTTATCGGAAAAATAACAAAAATTCACACAAAGTAAATTTTGATCTCCCAATCATAAATAATAAGTTTATTTTGACAAAAATAGCTTATAAAATTGTCAAAATATAGATTTAAAAAGGGTTTTCCATCAAAAGGAAGTAAAACAATCTTTTAAGAATATTAGTGTATTCCATGCATAAGATTGTATTTATTTTCATTTTAAGCCTCTAAAACACTATCTTAATCATTAATAGACATAGATAAAAATATATATTATTCATTACTTACTTGGTATGTTACATCCTTCCCCCCTTTAGAAAATTGCATCACCGCAATTTATTTACTTATCGAATAAATGGAGGTACTTATCCCTCATTGCATTTTCAGATTCCCATGTTGCCTCTTCCATCATGTGGTTTTTCCACAAAACATTTACCTGATTAATCACCTTATTCCGTAACACTTGCTCCCTGTGGTCAATAATATGGACCGGTTGTTCCTCATAAGATAGGTTCTCTTCCAGCTGAACTACCTCTGGACTCAAAACATGAGATGGATCTGGCATATACTTTCTCAACATCGAAACGTGAAAAACATTATGTACCTGAGATAAACTCGGAGGTAAATCCACTCGGTAAGAAACAGATCCAACTCTCTCTAGAATTTCATATGGTCCAATGAACCTTGCACTCAGCTTTCATTTCTTACCAAATCGCATCACACTTTTCCATGGTGATACTTTGAGAAAAACATGATCACCTACCTCAAAAGAGAGATCCTTCCTCCTGTTGTCTCCATAACTCTTCTGCCTACTCTGAGCTGTTCTCATGTGTTTCTGTATCAGCTAAACTTTTTCTACCAACTCTTCTACCAATTCTGGTCCTGTCAACTTCCTTTCACCCACTTCATCCCAGAAAGCTGGAGTTCGACACCGCTTCCCATATAACGCCTGAAATGGTGCCATATGTATACTAGAATGAAAACTGTTATTATATGAAAATTCAACCAAAGAAAGATGTTGGTCCCAACTTCCCTGCTAATCCATCGAACAAGCTCGTAGCATATCCTCCAAGGTCTGAATTGTTTGTTCTGACTGCCCATCTGATTGAGGATGAAAAGCTGTACTAAAATTTAATTCAGTACCCAACGACTTCTGAAGGTCTTTCCAAAAGTTAGAAGTGAACCTGAGATCATGGTCAGATACAATGGAGAGAGGAACTCCATGTAACCTGACTATCTCTTTAAGATACAAACGGGAAAGTTGACCTAGGGAAAAGTATCTCATATAGAAAGGAAATGAGCAGATTTAGTCAAGTGATCAACAATAACCCAGATTGCATTATTACCTCGAGATGTATTCGGTAATCGCACAACAAAATCCATGGATATATTCTCCCATTTCCACTCTGGATCTGGTAAAGGCTGAAGCATCCCTTTCAGTAACTACTGCTCTGCTTTAACCTATTGACATGTCGAACACTTCATAGTAAAATCAGCAATATCTCTTTTCATTCCATCCCACCAGTAATACACCCGCATATCTCTGTACATCTTAGTACTACCATGATGAACTGAAAACGGAGAACTATGAGCTTCACATAACAACTCTCTCTTCAACTATGAATCACATGGAAAACACAATCTCTTCCCAAATCTCAAAACACAATCATTATCAATGTGGAATTCAGGCAACTTACCTTTCTGAACTAGCTCTACCTTTTTCTGCAACTCACTATCTTGCTTCTGTGCTTGCTTGATTCTGTTTGATAGAGAAGATCTCACTGATACCTGAAACAAAACAGAATAACATCCTGCACTAACAACTTCTATGCCAAAGTTCATCAAATCCTTAACCAAAGGATCACGTTCCAAATGCAACATTACTAATGAATCATTACTTTTTCGAGTCAAAGCATCAGCCACTTTATTTGCTTTTCCTGGATGGTAATGAATTGTACAATTATAATCCTTGATTAATTCTAGCCATCTCCTCTGTCTCATGTTCAAATCTTTCTGAGTGAATATATACTTTAAACTTTTGTGATCAGTATATATTTCACACTTTACTCCATACAAATGATGCCTCCAAATTTTTAAAGTGAAAACAACATCAGCTAATTCCAAATCATGTGTAGGGTAATTTACCTCATGAGTTTTCAACTGTCGTGAAGCATAAGCAATTACCTGATTATTCTGCATTAGGACGCAACCAAGTCCTTTCAATGAAGCATCACTATATATAACAAACTCACCATTCCTAGAAGGTAGTGCCAAAACTAGAGCTTTCACCAATCTTCTTTTCAATTCCTCAAAACAATCATCACATTCTTTTGTCCAGATAAACTTAACACCCTTCTGAGTTATCTTAGTCATTGGACTAGATAAACGTGAAAAATTTCTAACAAACCTTCAGTAATAGCCTGCCAAACCAAGGAAGCTACGAATCTCAATTACATTTGTGGGTCTTGGCCAGTCTTCCACAACTTTTGTTTTTGCAGGATCGACAGTTATCCCATCTTTAGAAACAATGTGACCAAGGAAAGAAATTTGTTGCAACCAAAACTCACACTTGCTGAATTTTCCATACAGTTTCTTTTCATTTAAGGTTTGCAAAATAACCCTTAAATATCTTTCATTCTCCTCTTTACTTTTAGAAAACACCAAAATATCATCAATGAAAACCACCAAAAACTTATCCAAGAACTCATGGAAAATTATATTCATTAAGTCCATGAATACAGCAGGTGAATTGGTTATCCCAAAAGGCATTACTACAAATTCATAATGGCCATATCTTGTACGAAACGCAGTCTTCAGAACGTCTACTTCCTTTACCTTTAGCTGATGGTACCCCTATCTCAAGTCAATATTTGAAAAATAATGAGCACCCTGGAGCTGATCAAACAAATCATCGATTTGAGGCAAAGGATATTTGTTCTTAACAGTGATGTTATTCAAGGCTCTATAATCAATGCAAAGTCTCATTGAACCATCTTTCTTTTTAACAAATAAAATAGGATCACCCCATGGTGATGAGTTAGGTCGAATGAAACCCTTCTCTAATAAATATTTCAATTTCTCCTTCAACTCTAAAAGTTCAATTTGAGCCATTCGATAAGGGGGTTTTGAAATTGGCATAGCATCAGGAACTAAGTCAACTGTAAATTCAACTTCCCGATCTGGTATTATTCCAGGCAACTCATCAGGAAAAACATCAGGATACTCATTTACCACTGGCAAATCATTAATCTAAACAGTTCCTCTATTTTCAACGATGTGTGCAAGGTAACATTCATTTCCATCTTTTACAAGTTTCTCAGCCTCTTGATAAGTTATCAACAGTAAGGGTTCATTCTTGTACACAAACTGAAAGTCTTTCTGAAAAGAAACTTCTTTATCTCTACAGTCAATCTTATCATGGTAAATAGAGAGCCAATCCATACCCAGGATAACATCAAACTTTAATAGAGGTAGAACAATAAGGTTTGCAAGTAGGTTCTTTCCACAGATAAGGATAAGAAGATTATTATAAATTATTTTTGCCTCAACATTTCCCCCAAGTATTTTTACCAAAAGTTCATGAGTCATTTCTTGAGATGGTATTCCCATTTTACTAGAAATGTTTTCAGAGATGAAAGAATGTGTAGACCCCGAATCAAACAACACACTAGCATAATCTAAAAAAACAAACAAAGCACCTGATACGACTTCATTTGATGTCCCGACATCTGCTGAAGTAGTTGCAAAGGATTTCACCACCCCTTTCTACTTGTAGTCTAACTGCATCCCATCACTCAAGCTCTTTGTCGGACACTCGTTTTCATAGTGACACATCCTATTGCACTTATAAAATTTCACTAACTATAAATAAAATTTGGTCTTACCTTCACCTTGATCCTTTTTAGTGCAATCACGAGCCTTATGTCCCATCTTACCACATCGGTAGCACTTTCAAGAATTCAGAAGACATTCCCCAGCATGCCTTTTGCCACATTTATCACAAACTGGAAACTTAGTTTTCTTACCATCAGACTTTTTTGAAGAATTCTTACCTTTCTCCAGCCACCTCAGTCTCTTCTTCTGTTGGTTGTTATAGAACACTTGATCATCGACAAACTCCATTTCCACCTTCTCAGCACATCGAACAAGATTTTCGTAACTTTTAAACTCACGAGAAGCTAATGCCCTTCGATATTTTGGATTTAATCCTAAGTAAAAATGATTGATTTTACTATCAAGGTCTCGGATAAAATTTGGAGCATACCTTTCCAATCGAGTGAACCTTTCTTCATAGGTAGACACTGAGTCTTCCTCTTGCCTCAATTACAAGAATTGATTTTCCATCCTAAGTCGAACAGCCTTAGGAAAATACTTCTCAAGAAACATACCTTTGAATTCATCCCAGTCAAGAGCATCAATCTCATTGGCGTCCCTGATATTTTTAACCATAGACTACCACTGATCTGCCTCACCCTCCAAACGGTAAATAGAAAGACTAACCTTCTGATTGTCTGAACACCCCATGACATCGAAAATCTTCTCCAGTTCTTTAATCCACCCTTCAGCTAACATAGGGTCAGATGATCCTCTGAATGATGAGGGATGTTGCCTCATGAAATGTTCCACCACTGACATGTTCCTCTACGGTTGATCTGGCTGATCTCGTGCACGGATACCACCACCATTTATCGCTTGAGTCAACTGCGCCATTACTGCAAAAAACTGTTCAGTTCCAATTCCGACCATCTCAGGATGCTGATTCAAAAGGTTATTTTCTTCTGTATGCCTTCCTAGCACTGCTTCCCCGTTTCCTCTGCGGAAAACCATTCTTAACAAACATGTCTTAGATGAAGCAACATGGTAATCTTAAAATACTATATCACTTCAATTTGACCATAAAAAAATATTTTTGGATAATCATTTAATAGAATTATAACTCCTAAAGTTATCTAAACCGACCTTTGATACCAACTATAAGGCCCCATCCTTAAACCTTACTTAATCTTGAGTTATTACAAGATTACACATTGAGGATCTTTTTAGGTTTAGAGTTTTAGAGAATTAGATCATAAAACTTGCATTACATTCCGCATGTAAACAAATTGGTTACATAAATATAGTATTCTTCTTTCCCATCAATGGAAACATATTTAAAATAAAACATGGAATCTTTCTTGACACTTCCTTGACAATATCATCATACCATGTACCTTTCCCTTGACCTGTGAAAAACATTTCAAAAAAAACTTGGGATGAGCATAAAAAGCTCAGTAAAGGATATAAAAATATGGAAAGGAAACATGGGTACATATATACATAAGAATGAAATCATACTTTACCCATAAAACATAAGCACTTTAACATACCTCATCAAATCATGAATAAATAATAGAAATCATAAGACATAACAGTAACTTCAGGCATTCATAACATTTTTACGTAGGGAGTAACCCTTTTGGTTATGTTTGGAATACCCATCACAATATATTCCCTAAATATCTTCGGAGAAACCTTAACATTTCACTCGTTCGCGTTACCCAATGCATGGGAGAGCTATATCGGGCTCACCCGCCCTTAGTCTATCACGGAACCACCCATCTTCATAATAATTCCCAAGAACCTCAACATAATCGTATCACATAAAACATGCATAAAGGAAACATAACATTTCCACCTTTCAATCACAAGATATCAATACAACACATTGATATAAAAACATTATGAAAAAAAATTTCAATACCAAAATAAATGAAAAGTAAAACATGGTATTTATTTTTCTTTTTTTTTAAAAAGGTATGGCTTGTAGAGGAAACCAAAACTCAAATAATGGTCACGACGGCGGAGAAGTCGTTGTCGCCGCATACGTATAACAAAAACATTCCCTTTTGTCGTTTAGTAAATGCTTCGTATAAAAAATATTCCTTTTGAATAAACGTAAAATTCAAAGGGGTTTATACACCATATAAAAGAAGGTTGTGTATAAAACAAAATATGCCTCAATGAAAGAAGATTGAGACGAAGTCCCATACCTCGGGTCCGACTTGACTCGGTCGTTCTTTAATCTCCTGAATAATAAACTTGAGTTAATTTCTACATTCTTAAGAACCTTTTTCAAGTCCATTATTCCTTTTATATCACTTATTTCCATGTCATGAACACTATGTAATTATTTAAGTTAATAACGGTCGTTTTAATGACCATTGGTACTTGAGTCAAAAATAAACCCTTTATAATTACAAGTTGTTCATGTATACATTATATCTAGAATAGTATTCATGATGTAGATATCATATATGTCATATATATCCAGTAAATTCATGCATTTATAATATTACATAATCATTTAGAGGTAAGAAATGAAATGCACCATTCATGGAGACGGTAAGCCGTACGTACGCATGAACGCTACTTTCATTTCTATTTCATATTTTATAGAATGGAATCATAATGATATAAAGGTATATTATAACTACAGTATAATATCATATATAATATCATAGTTCCATCCTTTATACGTCTCACATATGGTATTTAACGAATCAAATCACTTTGAGGGGGCGGTAGTCCGCACTTCCTTAAATGAAGATATCGCATTTAACCATAATGGAAACCATAAAGGTATGCCCAAAATGAGAAATACAGAAGCTTAAGGAAAACATAAACATATTATATATCATATATAAATATAGTGACATCTTAATGGACACCTTTTAAGGTTTTAAAAGAATGTTGAACAATCATCGTTTCGGGAGGCATAAATTCACCATCCACGGAAACAGTATGTCCTTTAACCATTAGATGTAGGTGTGTGTAAGTGTAGCTCGAATCCTTATTATAAAAACATACTAGTATATTGAAGATACTGGAGTTTTTACAAAAGAAATGAATAAAAAGAGTTTAGGGGGTTGGAGAAGCAAAATAAAACAAAAGGACTCAAGTGAAGACATTACCTTAAAATCGGGTAACTCCCTTTGGTTTGAGCTCAAAGGCTTCCTTGGGAAGACTTCTGCCCAAATTGAGGCTTCAAGGAGTAATATAGGGAAGTGGAGAGACAAAATGGGTAGGGTTTGGCCGAGACAAAGGCTTTTGGAGTGTGGGTAAGGAGGTAGAGGTGGGGGCCTTTTATAAGAGGAGAGGAGGGGCACTCTTGGAATGTAAAGAAAAGTCACATTATTTTAAAATGTGTTTCGGATTAAAAAGGTCCCACATTGATATAATTAGAGGATAAGGTTATAAGGGTTCGAAATCATCTCATAAAATAGGTTTTGGACATGTTTAGGTCTTATATTTTACATTATCATTCCATTTTATTTAAATCCATTATTAATGAGGTCATCGCTACACCATTATGATGTCATAAATAATTTAATAAATTTAATGTCTAAAAATTAATAAAAAAAATATCATGATGTAAGAAATCTTTTTATCTTTATAATTACTATTTATAATCAAAAATCAGACTTTTATAACCCCATGTAAAAATTGTTTTAGTAAAATATCTCATGTTTGTGTCATTTTTACTTTAACATTAAATAAAAAGTTATTTATGTCATTTCCCAACCAAAGTGACTCCATGGGGTCCACAAGTTGACCCATGGATTTTATTGGTCGGAAATGACACATCCAATGAGGATAGGACATGTTTCAAGCTCATCTCATATTATTAAAACATTATTTTTACCTTAAACTACACTAATTACCACTAATCGTGATTAAAAACTTAAAAGTTACTATTCACCAAAAAATTATTTTAATCTCATTGAACCACATTTTACTTCTTAATGAAAACCATCTATGTCGGATTTTTTAAAATCAAATCACAGAAGTGGCAAAGTTTCATTTAAACGAAAAATCAGTTTCTTTAACTACCACATAGTGGTTTTACTATTCATCAAAAATTGAAGTTTTTCAGAAAGATACCAAAACTTCACCCTAAGCTATATCTGATATTCCGAATTCAAAAATGATGTCTATTTTAAAAAATTCAAAACATGTAAGTTGCATTAATTAATTTAATAATTAATTCTCGTTGTCATGACAAATAGCGTGTTTTTATGAAACAATAAGTATCAAAAGATTGACACTAGTTTACGTCCAATTTCAAAGTGAAATTGATTCCAATGACCACCATTGGATAAAATGGTAAAAATATATTATAATTTCACTTCAAAACCAATTCAAAAGACAATCTAATCATATAAATAAATTATATTAAAAAGAGGTTTTGAATTAAAATACAACATTTTTCACTATTCATTAAAAAATGATGTTTATCGGAAAAATACCAAAAATTCACACAAAGTAAATTTTGATGTCCCAATAATAAATAATAAGTTTTTTTTGAAAAATATAGCTTATAAAATTGTCAAAAGATATATTTAAAAAGGGTTTTCCATCGAAAGGCAGTAAAACAATCTTTTAAGAATATTAGTGTATTCTATGCATAAGATTGTATTTATTTTAATTTTAAGCCTCTAAAACACTATCTTAATAATTAATAGACATAGATAAAAATATATATTATTCATTACTTAATTGGGATGTTACGTTATGAATCATTCGATTCACCCTTATATTATAAACACAAAACCAGAAAATTATTTCATTCATCGCGAAAAACATAGATGGTGATCCCCAAGGTTATATACATGGATGAATAGACCTTGTGTTCTCTAATTCCTCCAATTGAGTGTTTTTTTCATAATGTTATTCAAATTCAATTCTATATGGTAGAATAAAAATTGGTTATTCTCCTAGTTGTAACACTATCATGAACTCAACATCTATATCATGTTATATCCTTGGGATGTCTTGAGGAAACACATCCCAAAAACGATACACCATAGGAGAAAATATAGTGTGTTCTACTCCCCCATCATCATGCATAAGATTAGTAACATGGGCTGTGAGCTCAAGAAACTACTAACTGACTTGACCGACATGACCTGCTTAGATATCCAATTACCTATGGTAAACATAAGTATTTCACTATAGGGACATAAACAATACCCTATGGTGGTAAAAGTCATTATTTTTTTAAACACCATAAAATCCATCCCAAATATGAAATTAAAAAAAATCACATTTCGTGAAAAAATAGTTCCCATAGAAAACAATGCCTCACAGCCTCAAGGTTACACTCCTAACATTGCCATATATTTTCTTCTTATACCAAATATAGTAGATCCATAAAAATAATCCCACACATATGTTCCACTTATTGGACCAACACACCCATAAATTGGGAAAAAATGAAATAATGCGATGAACCTATATAAAATGAAGCACTAGAAAGGTAAATGAGTCATTCCATGAATTTTTGATCATCTAGCCTCTCCACTTCTAGATGAAAGGTGAACTACCTAAAGCATAATCACTCGACTAAATTTCTCTCTTGTATGAGTCCTCAGTTTTGTACGAAACTATAGAAAAGGAATCCATTGTCCTAGAGCACTACATCCTCTACCACGATCAGTATAGTTGGTAGAGTTATAACTACCTTCTTCATATGGGTTAACCAACCCATGTCTATGTCCTGTACTGGACATGGACCTCCATCATCACCAAAAAGTAGAATGTTCCTACACAACCTCTGCACATTCCCCATCCTACATCATTCTCATCACTCAACTGGTGGTCAGGGGCACTGACCTCACTTGTGTCCCGACTAACCAAACTAATAGAAAAACACATGGTCACCACCCAAAGTGGTCAGTACTATTAAATGAATAATCTATACACCAACTACATCGTAATTACAATAAAAACCATGATTCCTGCCATTGAAAGTCACACTACTAGACCATCCTACCAGAACCACTTGTCCACCCCAAAAGGTTCCTTTAAGTATCGTTCGTCAATAGGAATATGTTCAACCAACTCAGCAAGATTATTTAAAAGAAATATTTTCACCTGATATTAGATATATTGTATAATCCCATACTGTAAATGTCTTTTTGTAGCTGTCTCATCCCTGGATAACATAGAAAAGAACAGTTTCTTGTAAGTGAAATATCCAGCATAATCCATCACGGACATAGTCCACTAGATCAATCTCATAAACTCTACAACATTATCATGTCTCAATTTTTCACAATATAAATGTCCCAAAAACATTTTCTTAGATGTATTTTTATAGTTATGATCCACCTACCGGCCCTAAACCAGAATATCCCACCTGTGCTTTACCGACCCCCATAACATATAAGCTTCCAACATGAATATCATCTCAAGAGGAGTATCAAAGTGATCCAAACTAATTTGGATGGTCTCTATCCAAAAATTTTCATCCACATTTCCACCCTCTCTTGAAACTATTGGAAGGCGTCTCAATTGAAACTTTCTAGTCATTAAAATTATAATCATCATGAACCACCCTGGGCCTCATCCCATCATCAATATAAAATATGGAATGTTTATAAAAAACTATGCATTACATGTTCCTCTACTTCTAGAGAATTCTTGGCGATATCATCGCAACTCCCAACCATCAAACTTCTTCATGGTGACATCTCTCTATAATCCCAGACACACATCTCAGAACACATAACATAAACCACCCACATTTTTACAGAAAAGATCTGTTCTATCCGCAAACAACTCATTTTTACAATACTATCCTAATAGAAATATTCACATATATTTTAATACCCTTATACATCCCTACCATAGTTCTTCTTTAACATATGGTAAACCAACACACACAACCAGAAGTATTTTCATTGAACATCATTTTAATCCTCTTTCACATCCGAACTGAATTTTTTTTATTTTATGCACCTATCCATCTTTAAAAATTATAGAAAAAATAATTTATAAGACATTAATATCCTCTCTTTTGGAACTATTATTTAACCATTCCTTCATATTCATTAAATTTAGCCATTTTTTAATCTTTATTAAATAAAACTTATTTCAATTTTCACGGAAATAAAAATTCAATTGGTCCCACTTTTCCCACACATATTTTTCATGTGTTCCTACCATGATACATTAAAACCATATCCCTAGGTGAAAAATGAGATTCTGGATTTAAAAAACTCATACCAATTCAGATAGAATAAAAACATAATAAAATATTTACATCACTCAACTATTGAATCACCTAATGCTAAAATATCATTAAACTATAACAAAACACATCAATAAAAAAAATCCTACCCTACAGACATTGGTTTTCCCTTATACATGGGTTAATACTCCCTTGTGTGAGCTCATTTCCATGCCCTAACACATACTAGTATAGTATATACCATCACTAAATAGTAATACAAATGAATAAAAATTCCTTTGATATCACTTTTCAATGTCCCCAACTTGGAATCCACTAAATTGGATCCCTAAGCCGGGCCACCACATGACCTCATGCACACCTCCCCATATTATAGAGGCTGCCTACTAGTAGCAAGGGTTTACATAAGCATGTGGGGAGACCATAGAATCTTTATCAGATTAATCCTCAATATATTAAGTATGAAATAAATTAAAAATAAGAAATAAGTAATAAACATATAATTACTAATGTTTTATCGAAATTGGATACAATCCCACAACCAAAAGTAAATATGATATATCATTTCATACAGTTCCAACTGTAAGGGAAACCCAAAATAAAGAGAAGATGTGGAATCAACAAAATGGGTCTCCAATCTATTTTTGGATCCCTAATCCATGAACATCCCATTCCCAAATCAAACATCTATCATTGGTCCTTTTTACTTATCATAAACTGTAAGCATGGTATCTGCTCGAGTCCCCAGTGACGACCCAAACAGGGTGAGAGTAAAACTCAGTAGGCCACCACAAACGGTGTCTACAAAATATCTAGTCTAAATAGATAGTTATGAAGGTACTAAATGGATAAAAAGATAAACATGAGATAAAATAGGTTCCATTAGTTAATAGTGGCAACTTAAACAATTTTCATCATTTGTTCCATGTGATATGAATATTCATCAATTTCACTATATCCGATGCTAGAAAAATAAAGAATTCATAAGGGAAAGGATAAGGTTCCATACACCACTAGGGAATTAAAGTACACATTAAATTATTAATACATACCTTGGATACTTGTAATAGGTAGTCTCATCACATGAAACCATTATGGTAATAAGGCCTCATTCTAAATCCCTAACCCATGTATTAAAGGGGGCGGGTTTTAGAGCCTAAAAATAACATTACCAATGGGAATAAATCCTTATGTACAATACCCTTATATACCATTAATACATGTTCATGTTTATCTATATTTTACAAAATATAACAATTCCAAAATCATACTCATTGAACATGCATAAAATTTAAAATTCATATTTCAATGAATGCACAAATCATCTTCAGGACATAACACTATAACTCATTTACCATTTATAATTCATGACTCATTAACCCATAAAAATTATACCAAGCACCTCCTTATTCTATGTTATCATTTAAATTAAATTATATTGATTTATTTTAACAATTATTGTTAATAAAAAATAAATAAAAAACTCATATATTTCCTTTTATAAAGTCATGTTAACATTATAATCATAACTAGCATATGCAGTATCCCCTTGACCCTTCAAATTCAAATTAACTTCTCCAAACCTAGGTTATTGAATATGAAACACCCCATGGATGACCTATTTCCTAGTCTAGTGATCCTCAATGTATCCGAAATCGATCATGAGGGGTACAATTCATTATTTGACCAGCCGATTTTTCATCTCTCACTATGGTCACACAAATCATAGTAAGAAGAAACCAATATCACAACCACATACAAATAAACTTACTTCATTAATATGGTATATAACTTGTAGACCACAAATCCATATTTATAAGATGAATTCTATATTAATCATAGCCATTTATTCAGGTTCAAACACATATGAAATCCCCATCGTAAGATCAACTAGAAAAAGTGGGTTATAGGGATTTAAAATAAGGCAACAACTACAAAATACCTAATATGAAAACTGGATGTAAGATGATTTTGAGACTCGCCTAGAGCTTCAATTTAGAACCAACAATGCTCTATATGGCTGAGAATCAAAGGATACTAATCCTTGTAAAGCCTATGGTGATTTTGTTCATCACCCTTTCTTCTATAGAATAAATAGAGGAGGTAATTGGGCAGGTGTTCATAAGTCCCAAGATGGATAAAATGAAAAATTGCACTTTTAATGAGGAAGAGGGTTTGGCAACATGGTTGGACAAACTGTGTACTAACCATGGGCTACCATCTTTCCAAAATGGGGGCCAATTCACATGGGATAAAATCGATCCATATGGTTTGAAAAACCATGGAAAAACCTTATTTAATAAATATGACCTATCCCACATGGTTTTTACTTCCCCATATATGGTTATATAATATGTGGACCCCTAATTTAGTAATGTATGGTTGGGGCACACAATTACCACTAGCCCTAAACTAACCATGAAAAATTCACTAGACGAAATGTTTTTCCCTCATTCATTTCATGAACCCCTAAGACTCCCCCAAGACACCCCACACACGAGGTAAAAAATACATTAAACAAAATAATGAGTCTTGAACCAAAACCTAAATAAGTAAATACCTCAACAAAAGTTCGGTATCTTACACATGAACCATGATCCTTGAAAACCTTTCAATAGAAACTCATCATTGGAATTAGAATATGAAAATAATAATTAATTCATGTAATGTAATGAAAAATTAACACAAGAAAAAAATCACTAGAAGTGTAAAAAATATATTAAACAAGAATTATTAAATTCAATGATAAATATGTAAAAAATATAAGCTTCATTCATCACACTCTTTATCAATTATATATAAACCACAAAAAACATTTATAGCCATTATCTTATGATAATCATGTTTCAACTACCAAGTAATCATTATACTATGTATGCACTGTGTCTTCGATCAAAAAATTCATTGAACCATACTACAAAAGGAAATCACTAACTAAACTAGATCTCCCCGTGAATAAGAAATGCTTTTAAAATACTTTTCGAGTTACTTTTTTATATCTCATGATGGATATTATATATATAATTCATTTCACTAAGGTATTAGTCCCATAATCAATTAATTTTTTTTGAAACTCATCCTATTAATTTAGAACTTCCATCCTGCAAATTTACCCCCACCACTACTATATTCTGGTCTCCTAGTTCTAAGAGAACCGATTCCATTTCATCTAATATAATTATAATCTTTTGGAAGTTAATAATTTTCTGAAACTTTCATACATAGATGGAAACAAACTTCTCATACCTAGACAATAAATCTCCAACATTACAATAATTTTCTATTTTTCACCACCATGTCCTTTGGGTTAGAAGTAAATGTTCTATAACAACCTTATTATGTTCACTTATTCTTATTTTTCAGTTATCCAAGATCTTAATACATACAAGTTATACAAGACCCACTTATGTTCAAAAATGACACAATATTTATGGACCTATAACCTTTTTATGTATAAATTATCAATTTTATAAATCTGTAACATTTCCTACGTACAATGTCATATCATCCATAAACTTCAATATAATGTGGTATTTTTATATATTTATTTCATATTGGGGTGAAATACGTGTTTTTTTGAAGTGAATAAGTATATATTAATAACCATAATACCCAATGATCTCATTTTTTATTTTCATTTCCTCTATAAGAATCTTCTACCACACCATGTAATATCCCATGATTTTAATATATGTTTTTCCCATAGTGACCCTTTGTGCTCACCCATTTCTTATGTTTGATTTTCCCCATGCTATAAAGAAAATTATTATATAAGATATTTATATATGTATATCTTATGAGAATGATTTTAGGCATATTTTGAATACATTTTATTTAATATGTAGCTGTTTATATTATTCTAAAATATCCATTTTTTTAAAAATAATTGAGTTTTGTTAATTAATGTTTTTTCTTAATTATATGAAAATATAACCCTAAATGATTTTGGGAAAGTATTATAATGAAATATTTTCGTTAGGTCATATAATTACCAAATGATTAGGTTTAGAGTGTTATAGTTGGTATTAGAGAAGACTTAAGATAACTTTAAAGATTAGGATGATATTTTCTGAGGATAAATTAGGAGTTACAAATGCTAAAAAAGGTTGATAATTTTGGATTGATAATAATTATAATGTTATATAAAACCCTTTATGATGGTTTATGAAATATTATTGGTATTAGGATAAAAACAATTAGTGAAAAGGTCATGTTGGATGTTAAATCTATAATCATCTAGTGCATGCCAAAGAGGCATAACAATACAGTTGGTTTAACACTCTTGAGGGATTAGATTTGGTTAATCATATGCTCCATATGAACCACTATAAAGAATTGATTTCAATTTTTACATTGAGGAAATATGTTTATAATTATAAGATAACCCAACATAAAGTTACTTGGTATAGTCTATGATTGATATTGGGGAAACAAAGAGAGTTATAGTGTGAACTAAATATTACATGGTTGAAATGAAATTATAATAGGATAAATTGAATGTTACATTGAAGATGAAATCATCAGATTGATCTTATATACACCTTTACTCCATTGGATATTGTCATAACAATTTTGGTAATGGTATTTGGTTGAAATATGACCATGAGTATAAAGATGAGAATGGTATGTACAAAAAATAATGATTTTATATAACTAAAAATGGGAGCATACTTAAATGGTTTAGAATAATAGTATATTCTTATTATGATAGATTAGGTGAGATTCATAGTCTTACATAAGTTAGTGAAGTTTATAATATATTAAAAATTAAATTTTGATAAATCTAGCTATTTTCATTTGTGAGTGATACTTATCAATTTTATTTTGGAATATTCTAAAAGTCATACAAGTTATGTGGAACATTTACGGACTGATATTTAGAATTTCTATATTAACAGTCTCAAAACATATATTTAACTGAATAAATAACCTAGAAATGTTCTTATATTATGAGGTAATATTTTTGGGGATGTTTATTTATGAAATCATGATTTAGTATCAGGACCACACCCTAAAACATTTCATAATATTGTGTTAATTCAATAATTCACATTGAGTATATTTTTTATGATTAGTGTTTAAGAGAATGATGCCATAACTGCTACATAATAACTCAAAATTATACAAAGTGGATTACAATGCAATAGTATCTATTTCTTCTATGATATAAAACTTTTAAAAGTAAACATGACTTATTTTTCTTGATAAAATTATTTTCGACTTCTTCCTTTCTATTACATATCGTTATACCCTATGAAAAATTTTAAAAACCTAGGATGAGCATAAAAAATATTAGTAAGGGATATAAAATAATGAAAGAATATTTTAGCCCATGAAAATTTATAAACCCATGAAATCATAAAAATCCTGAAAAACATTATAGAAATCATAAACCGTAATGGTAACTTGTGGAATCCATATCATACTTACATTTTATATTTATTAGCTACATAGGGAGTAACCTTCATGGTTACGTTTGGAATTCCCATCACATTATATTCCATAAATCTCATTAGAGAAAACTTATTGTTTACCTTATTTATGTTACACAATACATATGAGGAATATCACAGACTCAACTGTCGTTGGTTTATTATCAAACCATAAGTATACATAGAAAATTCCCATGAACAAAAACATAATCATAACATAAAAACCCAACTTAAATGAAAAATAACATTTACACATTGCGATCACAATAGATAATTATCAAGATATTGACAAATAATTCCTTTATCAAAACCATTTTCAATACCAAAATACATGGAAATGGAATATGGTATTTATTTTCCTTTTAAAAACATTAAGCCTTGTATAAGAAGACAAATACCAAACAACGGTTATGGTGGTAGAGAAGTCGTTGTCACTACATACATTAAAAACATTCCTTTTTTGTTTTTTTAAATTAAAAAACATAATATTGAATGATTCCTTTTAAAAAAAATTAATGAAATGAAATGTAAAAGGGGTTTATTTTTCACCTTATAAAATAAATAGGTGTAAAACATCAAAATATGCCTCACTGAAAGTAGATTGAGATAAAGTCCCTTAGCTTGAGCCTGACTCATCACATATAATATTTGTATTCCTAAATAATAAACATAGATTAATTTATATCTTCATTATAAACATTTTAAAGATTATTATTTATTTTATATCTCTTATTACTATGTTATAAAAATTATATAATTATTTAAATTTATATCAAATGTTTTTTTAATATTCGATACTTGAGTCGAAAATGAACGTTGTTTCGATGTCACTAGTCCATGTCATCATATGTTCATCATGTACAAAATATTATTCAAGAAATAATAATAAATTTTATACATTAATAATACTTTATAAATAAAACTATTAATTATTGTTATGAAAAATGAACAATGTTATATTCATGAAAATGATATGTCGTACAGAATGAATGAGTAACTTTTTGATTTTCATTGATCATTATGGAAATAAGGTAATTATTATTTTATCTTTATATAATGATAATAATATTATTAACATCATAATAATCTTTTAAATATACTTATATATATCATACAAGTGATGTGGTGAACAAAAATGATTCACATCGCTTCATAGAGGTGCTAGTTTACTCGTACGCATGAATGAAGTTATTGATTTATATGAATGGAAGGTAAGAACATAATTCAGATATTACTATTTTACAATAAAATATATTTCATTAATGTCTCATATGATTATAAATTCAATAATTATAACCAATCTTGTTAGATAATAATGGAAAATGACCTAAATCGGTTCGTGGAGGCGATAATTCACATGTACGTATGATTTATTAATTCCATTCGCATTTGATGGATTTAGAGATTGATTTAGGGTTAATATTAACATAATAAAATCTTAGTATATTTATGATAATTTATTTATTATTTCAAATTTTAAGAATAATATTTAATGTATGAGGAATAAGAAATTAAATAGAAACTCTTAAAAAGTGATACCTCTTCTTTGGTTGATCACCTTTAAAGAAGACGTTAACACCTATAAAGAGGGTATTCAACCTAAATGATGACCAAAATAATGTGGGTTGGTATTATATTAAGAGTTTTGGAATGATATTGGATGAACCAAAAGACTTTGGAAGTGTTTTTATTAGATATGAGAGGGTACATTTTTATAGGAGAGGAGAGGGGCACACTGGGAAATTAATAAAAAATTAAATTAATATAAATTAATTTTTTAACTAAAAAGGATAAAACTTGAAATATGTATAATCTAACAAGAGGATATTTAGAAATAAACACATCAAATATTTTTAGACAAGTACTATTTTATATTTTAAAATTTATCTTTTCTGTTTACCCTTAATTATTCCCTTCTAACATAAAAAGTTGTAACAAAATTTTAATTATTAAGAGGGTATTAATTTTACTTGTATGAGATCAATTTCCTATATTTGGACACATAATTATCATTTATACCTTATAATTGTAATTATTTATATTAAAAGATTATTGTGTTTTTAAATAATTTAATAAATTACTATTTTTATAAACATTAATATTGTCAATTCTTATACTATCTATTTTATTGAATTTAGAAAAATCCAAACAGAGATATAACTTCAAACCAAAAAATTTAGTAGTATTTTAACATGTATTATTGACCAATTAAAATGATGGAAGATATAAATTATTCAAATAATATTTATTTTAATAATTATAGTATCATTTATTTTATTCTTTTATTAATAAAGCAACAACTACATCATTATTGTGTCATAATTAAATTTAATTATTTAATCTATTAATATTATAAATAAAATACCAAGATGTAAGAAATATTTTTATATTTATAATCACAATTTATAGTTGATTATATCACTTATATAAGCCCATATTAATTTTTTTAGTAAGAAGATATATGTCTATAACATATTTTCTATTACTTTAAATTAAAAGTTATAAGTGTCATTATCACACCCAAGTGGATTCCAAAGGAAAAATTTTAGTTCGAAGAGTTTTCTATGTCATAAATATCTTATAATAAAGTATTATGAATAGTGTTAGGGTAGTTTTATATTATTATAATAATATTTATACCCTTATTTACATAATTTACCCTTTAATCGTGGTAAATAAAAATTATTATAAAAGTTACTATTCATAACTTCCAAAAATAAAAGGGATCTATTTAAAAAATCTGGACCAAATAATTAAAAATATGGAATCAATTTTTTAAATTGAAATCATAGAAGTTATATTAATTATTTTAAAATTAATTTCCTATGTCAAAACGAGAAAACATGTTTTTAAAAGTAAAAACCATCAAAAGAATGACATGTGTTTATATCAAACATAAATGTGAAATTACCTCCAATGACCAAAATTGTATTTAATGATAAAAAATATTAATATTATTTAAAAATAATTAAATAGAAAATCTAACTATATAAATAAATTAGATGAAAAGGCTTTTTTGAAATAAAATGTAGTATTATTCACTATTCATTTTAAAAAAATGAATTTTATCATAAAAATACCCAAATTCAAACAAATTAAATATTTATTTCCCGCTTCTAAATAACTTGTTTATTTTTAAAAACAAAACATAAAAAAGTGAAAAACAAACTATATTTAGAAAAATTTCTCTATCTAAAGGCGGTAAATCCCACTTTTCATGATTTTAAAGTATTTTATGCTTAAAACTAGATTTATTACAATTTTAGGCCTCTAAAATTTATTAGATGAAAGAAATAATTTTAAATAACATGTGTAAACATAATATAGTTACTTTTATTCATTCCCACTTATATAATGGATCAGTAATAGCTACCATATATAATAATAAAATTAATATTATATTATTTTTCGATATAACTAAATCTTGTGCGCAACATAAGATTTTGGAGAAACACATTTCTGTGTGTCAAGTATGCTATCATACATAATATCCCCTATTAAATAAACTTAATATTTAATTAATAAATATTAATGGATATGAAAATGTATTATTTTATAATTACCTAGGATGTTACATCCTTGCCCCCTTTTGGAAATTGCGTACCCACAATTTTATTCACTTATAAAACAAGTGGGGGTACTTATCCTTCATAGAATTATTGTATTCTCATTTTTCCTCTAAAACCATATGGGTTTTCGACAAATTCATTACATGATGAATCACCTTATTCTGTAACACCTTCTCTCTATGGTCTAGAATCTGGACTAGTTGTTCCTCATAAAAAAGATTCTCTTATAATTGAACTACTTCTAGACTAAATACATGAGATAGATCTGGCATATAATTTCATAATATTGATACATGAAAAACATTGTGTATGTAGTATATAATTGAAGGTAAAGACATTCTGTAGGCAACAAATCCAACTTTCTCCATGATTTTATAGGCACCAATGATTTGTGGACTCAGATTTCCCTTTTTACCAAAACACATCACACTTTTCCATGGAGAAACTTTGATAAATACATGATCAATTACCTCAAATAAAATGATCATTTCTCTTGTTATCTACATAATGTTTCTATCTTCTCCAAGTTGTACTCATGTTCTTTTGAATAAACTAAACTTTCTCTACCATTTCTTCTACCAATTATTGTCCCAACAACTTCCTTTCACCTACTTCATCAAACAAAGTTAGAGTTCGACACTAATTTTCATATAATCCTTTAAAAGGTTCCATCTATATAATTGAATATAAAATGTTATTATAAGAAAACTCAAACAAATAAATATGTTGATCCCATATTCCCTGGTAATCCATTGAACAAACATATTTCAAATACTAGATGGATTGAATTTTTCATTTTGACTGCCTATCTGATAGAGGATGAAAGGCTATAATGAAATATAATTTAGTACCCAACAACTTCTGAATGACTTTACAAAAGTTATTTGTGGTCCTGGGGTCACAATCAGATACAATGGATAGATTAAATCTATGTAACATGACTATCTCTTTAATATACAACATAGAAAGTTAATCTAGACACAGAGTATCACAAATGGGAAGAAAATGAGTAGATTTAGTCAATTGATAAATAATAACCCAAATAGAATTGTTACCTTGAGAATTATTTTCTAATTCCATAAATAAGTGCATGGACATATTTTCCCATTTTTACTCTAGCACTAGAAAAGGATGAAGCACCCCCTTCTATAACTACTTCTTTACTTTAACGTACTAACATTCTAAACATTTCACAGTAAATTCAGTAATATCTCTTTTCATTCTATCCCATTTGTAATACTCTTTAAGATATCAATGCATCTTATTACAGCTAGAATAAACTAAAAACGGAGAACTATGATCTTCACATACGAAATTGTTCTTCAATAATGAATAAAAAAGAACATATTATCTCTACCCAAACCTCAAAACACAATCTTGATCAGTGTTAAATTTAGGTAACATACCCTTCTAAACCAATTCTAACTTTTTCTGCAACTCACTGTCTTCCTTCCCATCTTTCTTAATTCTTTCTCATAGAGATGATTTCCTTAATATCTAAAACAAATAGAAAAATTTCTTTCACCAACAACCTCCAATCCAGAATTCACCAAATAATTAACCAAATGATCTCATTCCAAAAATTACATGGTTAATTTAGCATTACACTCTTGACTCAAAGTAACTGCCACTTTATTTTATTTTACTGGATGGTAATGAATAGTGAAATCATAATCCATGATTAGTTCCAACCATATTCTATGTCTCATTTTCAATTCTTTCTGGGTGAATATATACTTCAAAATTTTTCAATTAGTATATATTTTACATTTTACCCCAAACAAATAATGCCTCCAAATGTTTAAAGAAACAAGTATTGAATCTATTTCCCAATACTGATTAGGGTAATTTAACTCATTGTTTTTCAACTGACGTGAAGTATAAGAAATTACCTGATAATTTTTCATTAGGACATAACCAATTATTTCAACAAAGCATCATTGTAGATAAAAAATCCACCCTTCGTGGTAGGTAATTCCATAACCGGATTTCTTCTTTTTCTTTCTCTCATGGAACACATGATCAATAGAAAACACCATTTCTACCTTATCATCACATCTTACAAGTTTCTCTTAGATTTTGAACTCACTAGAAGTTAATGAACTTTGATATTTCAGATTCAATCCTGAGTAAATTAGATTTATCTTACTATTAATATCATGGATAAAATTTGCGACGTACCTTAACAAAAGGGCTGAAATTTTCTTTATATGAAACCACATAATCATCTTCCTTTTGTTTTAATTCCATGAATTTCATTTCCATACTAAGTATAAACACATTAGTAAAATATTTCTCAAGAAAGATGCCTTTGAATTCATCCCAATCAAGAGCATCAATGTACTCACTATCCCCAATATTCTTAACTATAGACCACCACTATCAGCTTCACCTTCAAAATAGTAAACATCAAGACTAAAATTTTGATTGTCTAAACACAAAATTACATCAAAAATATTTTCTAGTGATTTAATCCACCTTTCATATTTCACAGGGTCATATTATCCTCTTAATGATGGGGGATTTTACCTCATGAAATGATCCTCTACTAACATATTCTTCTATAGTTTATCTAGTTGATCTCGTGTATTAACACTACCATCATTTATTTCCTGACTCAATTGATCCATCCCAGAAAAAAACTACTAAGTTCTGATTCTAACCATCTCAGGATGCTGATTTCGAAGGTTGTTTTCATCTTGATGTCTTCCCAACCTAGCAACCATGATTCCATTGCGAAAAAACGATTTTGAAAAAACATATATTAGGTGAATCAATATGGTAATCTTAAAATTCTATATCATTTAAATTTTACCAGAAAGTAAAAATAATTTATGGATATTCTATTCACAATATCTTAACCTGTAAATTTATATCAGTTGACCTCTGATACCAACTCTAAGTCACCGGCCTTAAACATTGTCTATTCATTAGTTAAGTTAAGAATTCACTTTGAGGATCTTTTCAGGTTTATAGTTTTATAGAATTATGAAATAACTATTACATAATAGCTCAAATTTATAAAAATTTGATACCACTACAAAACTATCCACTTCATACACTATAAAAAACCTTTAAAATTAAACATTATTTTTTTTCTTGATAAAAATATTCTTGACTTATTCATTTCTCTTACAAATCCTTATACCATTTGAAAACATTTTAAAAACCTGGGATGAGCACAAAAAGATCAGTATGTTATATAAATCAAAGAAATAAAATTTTAGTCCTTGAATATTTATAAATCAATGAAATCATAAGAATCCATATAAAATCCACGAAATCATAAATCATAAAAGTTACTTGTGGAATCTGTACCGTACATACATTGTAGCTTTCATAGATATATGGGTAGTAACCTTCATGGTTATGTTTGGAATACGCATCATAGTATATTCCAAAAATTTATTAGGAGAAACCATATTTTTTACCGCTTTCGCATTACCCAATGCATTAGAGAGCTATCACAGACTCACCCACCTTTGTTTTATCATGGATCCACCTGTATATATAAAAAATTCTCAAGAACCATAATATAATCGCCACATATAAAACAACAATAAAGTAGAAAAAAATAACATTTCCACATTTCACTCAAAAGTGATCATTTCCTGATATTGACATAATAAATCCTTCCAAAAAACCATTTTCAATACTAAAATACCGGAAAAGGGAATATCGTATTTATTTTTCTTTTAAAAAACATTGAGGATTGTATAATAAGCCAAATATCAAACAATGGTTACAACGGTAGAGAATTTTTTGTCATTGAATATGTTAGAAACATTCATTTTTTCATTTGGTAATGTAAAATGATTTGTATAAAAAGATTCATGTTAAAAAATAATTAATGAAATTTGAAGTAAAAGGTGTTTATTTTAAACCTTATAATATAAGGGGGTGTATAACATCAAAATATTCCTCAATGAAAGGAGATTAAAACAAATTCCATTACCTTGAGTTCGAATCTTCACATACAATATTTATATTCATAAATAATAAAATTAGATTAATTTATAATTTCCAATGAAACTTTTTAAAGTCTATTATATTTTTATATCATTTATTACCTAGTTATAAAAATTATATAATTATTTAAGTTCATATTGGATGTTTTGTTGATATTCATTACTTGAGTCGAAAATGAACATGGTTGTGATGTAACTTGTCCATGTGGTCATAAGTCCATCATATCAAGAATAGTATTAATGACATAATCATAAGTTTTTTAAATTAATAATAATTTTTAAATCAAACCATTAATTATGGTTATAAGAAATGAACAATGTTATATTCATGGTGACAGTTTTTCGTACATACGCATGAGTAACATTTTAATTTTTCATTCATCATTTTGGAAATAAGTTAATTATTAATTTATCTTTTCAAAATGATAATAATCATTTAAAAATACTTATATATATCATATAAGGGATGTGGTGAATAAAAAGGATGTATATCACTTTATGGAGAAGATAGTTCACGCATACACATGAATGAAGTTATTATTTTTATGTGCAAGAAAGGTAAAAAATAATTGAAATATGATTCATTTTAAATGAAAAATGAATATAATATATTAATATTAATTCCATCATTATAACCGATCTTGATAGACGGTAATGGAAAAAAATCTAAATCAGTTCAGGGAGGTGATAATTCACACGTACACGCGAATGATCAATTCAATTCCCATTTGATGGAAGTAGAGATGTATTTAGGGGATTATATTGAAAAAATAAAATTTCATTATATTAAATATGTTATAGTTATTATTTCATCTTGGAAGAATATTTTTAATGGAACCGGAAGAAGAAATAAAATATAAACTCTAAAAAAATGATACATCTTCTTCGGTTGATCGCCTTTGAAGAACACCTTAACAACTCTAAGAAGGTTGTTATTATAAAAGTATCGCCTCAATAATGTGGGGAAAGGTTATAGTAAGAGTCTAGGGTAGATAATTTATAATCCAAAAATAATTGTATGTTTGTTTATAAGATAGGAGAGGGTACCTTTTTATAGGAGAGGGGAGGGGAACCCTTGGAAATTCTTAAAATATGAAATTTATAAAAATGAATTTTTTTAATTTAAAAGGCACAGAAGTGAGATATGTATAAGATAATATGTGTATAGTATAAAATAATATCATAGAATAATATTTATACATTTATTTATATTATTTTTAACCTTATCTTTTTAGTATGACCTTAATTGTTCTCTTTTAATTTTAAAAGTGGTAACAACATTTTAATTATTAAGACGCTATTAATTTTACTTATATGAGATAAATATTTCATAATTGGACACATAATGAACTTTTAGACTTTATAATATTTACTTTTATGTTTTAAAATATTTTTATCATTTTTATATAATTTAATAAATTACTATTTTTATAAAACATCAATTATGTCAATTTTAACACTATTCATTTTATTGAATTAAAATAAAATCCAAAAATAGAGATAAATTAGAACCAAAGAATTTAATAGTTTTTAACAATTCATATTCACCTATAAAAATCGTGGATTATAGAAATTAAGTCATATAATATTTATAATATCATTTATTTGATTCCTTTATTAATGAATAAATCACTACATCATCATTATGTCATTATTAAATTTAATTATGTAATGAATAAAAATTAAAAACAAGACAACATGATTTGTTAAATAGTTTTAGATTTCTAATTAATATTTATTTTAAAATATATCACTAATATAAACTCATATTTAAATTGATTTAGTAAGACGATATATGTTTATAACAGATTTTCATTTACTTTAAATTAAACGTTATAAGTGTCATAATCACACCCAAGTGGTTTCAAAGGAAAACATTTCTTCCCAATGGTGTCATTGGTTGGGATATCTAATCCAATTGGATTAGGATAAGTTTTAGAGTAGTTTTATACTATTATAATATTATTTTTACCCTCATTTATCTGATTTACCCTTTAACTGTGTTAAAAAAACAATTACAAAAGTTACTATTCATAAATTCAAAAAATAAAAGATACCTATTAACATAATTTTGACCCAAAAAAGTACAAATATTGAATCCATATTTCCAAATTAAAAATATATAAGATGCATAATTTATTTAAAATTAAATTTTATTTTAAAGATGAGAAAACATTTTTTTTAATGTAAAAACTATCATACGATTGATATTGTTTATATCAAATTTGAATGAAAAATTACCTCCATTGGCCAAAATTGTATTAAAATATAAAAACAAAATATAAATATACTTTAAAATAAATTAATATAAAAATCTAAATATATAACTAAATTAGACAAAAAGATGTTTGGAATTACAAGTGAAGTATTTTTCATTATTTAATAAAAAATGAATTTTATCATAAAAACCCAAAATTCAACTAATATAAATTTTGATGTCCTTATTCTAAATAATAATTTTATTTTGAAAAATAAAACAAATAAATGTGAGAAAAATAAGATTTAAAAATGGGTCTTCATCAACTGGAAGTAATTCTACCTTTTAAAAATAATATAGTATTATTTTCTTAAAAATGGATTTATTATCATTTTAGGCCCCTAAAATTTATTATATGAATTTAAAAACATTTAATAAACATATGGAAACATAATATAGTTCATTATGATAATTCCCAACAATAAAATGACTTGGATATAACTACCATTTAATATAATAATATTAATAATGTATTATTTTTTAGTATAACTAAATCATGTGTGCAACCTACGATTTTAGAGAAATATGGTATTGCATATTGGGTACACTATTTTACATATCATCCCATTTTATGTAATATTAATAACTAATCCGTAAATATAAATTGATATGGAAAACCATTATTTTATAGTATCATGGGATGTTGCATCTTGGTATGGATAACTCACAGTATTAATATATGATTGATGTTGAGGTAATAAAGGGTTAAATAATTTTTAGAATTTTTTTTAGATAATATTTTTATTTTTGGAATTGAATATTGAAAAAATTGTTCAGTGATATTTTTATTGATTTTTTTCTTAATTTTTTAGATTACAATATATATTTTCTAGACAATTAGTGGTTAATACCATTTTAGGTTTAATGATAAAATAATGTTTTTTAGAATAATATGTGATTTCACTAGGGGATTATGATTTATAGAGTTAGGTATTTTTGGGAAAGGTATAGACTATAGAATATATGATTATGGTGTATTTAATAAATGTTGTTTGATTAAAGATAAATATGTGGATTTAGTATAAGATAGAATGGTTTATGAATCATCAAAAGTTATATCTAAAATAATAAATATGTTAAGAATAACATTTACTACTCTAATTATTGTGTAATAATTTATTTCTTGCAATAAAATTTAGTTAGTTTGGTAAAATATAATAACCCATGAATCTAATATATTCTTTCACTTACTAAGAATCTGATCCAATCCCATTCTTATGTTTTCTTTTTTAATATGTAATTAAGTAATGTTTTATGTAAGATGCTTCTAGAAGTGTATCTTATAATTTCAATTTTTGGGAGATATTGAAAACATGTTATTTATTAAAAGGATTCTTATATAAGGGGAAAATTCCCATTTTTTGAAAAATAAACAAGTCTTTCTAGATAATGTTTTATTTAATTCTCTTAAAAACAATACCTAAAAGGAATTAGGAATTTATTATAATGAAATATTTAGTCTATGTTTCATAATTACTAAATTATTATGTCAAAATGTTTATACACAAACTCCTTCTTTCTTTATATAATTACAATGTACCCTATTTCTATGGGGTATAATGCCACTAAAAAATGAATCTATGACATCCAACTCATGGAAGTGCCTCTGAAAGTAAATCAAAAACCCCTAGTTCTCTTCCTTATATCCATATCTCCGCAAAATATAGAATCTAAAATCCATTTCATGGGACTGTCTGTTTGACAATATAGTTAAATATCTTCTAAACCATTAAGATACTTCCTTATATACTTGATGGCCTCTAAATTATCATTTCCTAGATTTACAATGAATTTTATAACCACACCTACCACATTTTTGATATCAACCCTTTTACAAACCATAAAATATATAATAATTCCCACATCTAATTTACCCAAATCATTTACAATGTACATTTCCTCCTCATGAATATTTGGTGTCTTATCCTTTTAATTTTTAAAATTTATTACAAGGGGAGTACCCATAGTCTACAACTCGTCTATTATGAATATTTCTAATAATTTTTAGATGTAATGTAAATGGGATAGGAAAAATGTTATAAATTTAAAACTTCTTATGATTTTCATCCCATGAACTATCTTAGGATAACCATGATCTTTCACTCAGAAACATCTAGAAAATCCAAACATCAAATATTCAATCTGCTCCATAATATCACTACAAAGAGAAAGTCCTCAATAAAGATACTAGAAATGTATAAACATCCATTTCTATATACCTTCTAGTAGTAGTAATGATCCATATTTCTTTCCACAAACTTCCATTTAGTGAAGATTTTTTAAAAATTCCAATTACACTACCTTCATTCCTATTTAATCCCATATAGTCTTCAATCGATCTTTCTAACAAGGCCTTTATTCTATTCCACCTCAAAATATTTTAGTTAATCCATATTGATTTATTCCTATAAATTTCCATCAATGAATAATTTAATGACATAGATAAATTAAATATATATACGTTATATGGGTATAATACTATAAATTTTTGAATAAATTTTTTTGTTTTATAATAGGAGAAAAAATATGATAGAATCCACTTATGATTTTTGAAACCCATTAAAAACTAGCCATGCATTGTACAAAACTCCAGAATCCACTTCATACATTAGATCATGAACTCATTTTTTATGATGCTACCTCTTTACTTCCTAAAGATAAATTGTCTCCCATGTATTAGAAACATGAATAGAATCTAGTTAATAATTTATTGTTAATTACACTACAATTAGTTACTCAAAAGACCCATATCACCTATACTTTCAGGATCCCCATAAAATGTGACAAGTATGAAGCCTTTTATAGAATCAAACATATGTACTACTCTTCTTACCCGATTAGATCACCTGAAATATATAGATTCAACTCCTTAGATACATTATGATTAAAATATAAAACCTTGAGATTCTATTATCCTTTATATTTCTATTAAATTTGACCTAGGTACTTCTAGATCATTATCAGTGCCTTCTATTTCCAAAAAATGGTAACACCTCTCAGAATATATCTTTTATTCAACCGAAATACAAAAAAACCCAACATATACTAAAATTAAACTTTCATTTATCTTTTAGTTCCTTTTCATTATGTTCATCTTCTTCCTAGTTTTGATCTTTCCACAAGATGTCTTCAATTAGGAGGATATTCCAAACTCTGATGATTATTAATAGGTTATTATAACAAATTATGAAAAAAAACTATGTTACCTACTAGGAAAGATGTTTGATAAATACAATACATTTAATCTGTATCTCTTTCATCATTATGGGAATATTTGATATAAACGATAACTATTTGGTATGAAAATTCTACCTTTACATCATATTGGAGTTCCTCTGGAAGTTATTGTGAAAAACGTTCAAAAGGACTCTAACTCACTAGATATGTTTCACTGTAATCTTATTTTTCCGAAAATTCATTGAAAAATCATCACATTTACCTCATTCTCATAGCACTATCATTAAAAATTATGATTTTTCTATTCTACAATACTATTATGATTAGTAGTTTTAGGAATAGTGTTCTAAATCAAGATTATGTTCATATAAAAAAAATCATATACTCCCTTCCGACATACTCATGTCAATTATCATTTAAAAGTAATTTTAGATTAATTCTAGTGTTAGCTTCAACCATAGATTTCAATCTAATGAAAATTTGGATGGAATTAGACATTTGTATGAGGTAACATACCCACACAATCCATGTGAAATTTCCTATGAATGTATTGTAATATAATTCAACCCCATAAGACCAGACTACTGGTGGTCCCCAGATATCTGTATGAAATATCTAAAGTATTCAATTTATTGGTGTACGACCATCGAAATGGAATAAATCCTTATACTTAATTCCTTGGATGAAACACTTTAAATTTCCTCGTTACATTCATTTGATCTTCAATAATCATATAGTAGAAAAGGTTTCACAACATTTCTCAACATGTAGTGATAGAGACCATGAAATATATATTTTTTGTTTTGAATGGATTTTATCCAACATGTATGAAACCTTCCATAACCCCAGTCCGTTAAAATGGTCCTTCCTTCAGACCAAAACCCACCACCGTAGAACCTCATGTGATTTTACACATATAACATTCCAAAAAACAACCTAAAATCTCACATTATTAACTACCTGATTTAAATTTTGTTATTTTATAATCTTGTGATGTTCTAAACACCATGAAAATATAATATAATATTTTTTTTCATTTGAATTATAACATCTCCTTTGAAAAAAACCTCATGAACCAATCCAACCATAAGTTTAAACTTCCCAGACCTCAGAGAAAAATAATTGAACATGTATAAACTTTTATATGATGAATAAAATTAATATTTTAAAGAAATAATAATTGAATCCATCAACCAGATGACACATATACCAAATGTTTTACCATCGCCTTAAATTTAATAGTATTTGGATGATCCAAAATTATAATTTTCAAAACATACATGCCTCTCCCATTAGTCCTTCAATAGGTTTCTATTTTTTTCAATGTCAACATGGTGAGTAACTATGAAAATATATATTTTTATGAATCCCCTCTCATTTATTCTCACCGATTATTTTATAGTTTTATTAGGTGTAGAATCTCATTTATTTCATACTAAATTTAGTTCCAAAATTTGGTGAGAGATCCTAATTATAGATCTCTACATTCATGATAATATTATAGATCTCTACAAATCCCAATTCATTTCATCTGTTAAAATTACTCATATAAGTATCCCTTGTATCCCATGATCCCAAAAGTGATGACAGAAGAATCAAGTCCAACAATAACCGAGTGAACATTATTATAAATTCCTTTATATCATATTGAATTTATTTAGGTAAATCTATTTAAACCTTAATTCTATATCCTCCTTTAAATAAATCAACACAACATTAAAAAAATTATTCCAGAAATATTCTCTTACATTTTCCCGTAAACATCCGTAAACATTGTAGTTTTTCCAATATAACAGATGTAAAAGGACATATTTTGGTCCAATATAATTTGAACAACAATTATTGACTTCATATAAATCCTTTAACACTCTATATTTTCAATTACTTCTGGATTATTAATGATCCATGGAAGATCAATGTCCTTATATTATTGACAGTATATCACTTAAAACTTTAGGAATCCAAATTCTAAACCATTGAAACATATCCATACTCAGTATTTACATTTCTAAAATAATATTCCATTGAAACAATTATCTGAATGAAACCAAAGTGGTTAAATGATTTGAACCTCCCACATTTAAACATTCTATATCTGTGTTGCCCTTCATAACTCTGAACCAAGATGTGATACAATTTGTTATACCAAAAAATGTATCTTCTGAACAACCATATGTGTGGTCCTCTAGTGTAGAAAATGGTATCAGATTCATCAAATTATTCTAGTTCCAGGAAATATGATTCCAAAATCAAGAATAACCACAAACTCGATACTCACCGCAACAATATTATTTTCCATGAACTGAAGATATAGTCATAGTAAGAATTTTAGTTTGATCATGAAATAGATGTACATAATTAAATTAGAAAGGAAAATAAGTTATTAATTTGGTTTAGATTAATTCCTAATTAATGGGAAATGAAAACTTCACTAGAATAGTAAACATGGAATTATAATGGAATGTAAAATCCAAAGAAGAAGTTGTAATAAAATTAAGAATAATTTGTCACAAACATTATCCAACATAAATGACCCAAAAAAATATTTATATCCACTATCTTATAGTATTACCTATTCCAACACAATATATATTTTACCTTGTATGCCATATGGATATGATCTCTTTAATAAATTAACAATGTGGACAAAGGAAATCACCAACTCAAATGGATATCTCAGTGAATAGTAAATTGCTTTAATTACATCACAAGTTAATTTTATATATCATATAAAATAGTATTAAATATGAAATTTGTGTCATTGATATATTAGTTCCCAAATTAGTGTCATATTCCAAAACTCATCCTCCATCTAGAAAACGTACATGATTTGAATTTACCGGCACCAATCCAGCTACAACATGGTAACCTAGTTTTCATAGAAATAACTACCTACCACAAATAAAATTAAAAATTCCCATAAGTTTCACCTTAATGAATATTTTATACTTATCAATAAAGTAAACTCTCTACCTAAGAATAAATCAATATAATTACACTACTTCATGGTATAAAAAACAATCAACAATGACCTTTTATATTCCCTTACAAAAATTATATATTTTTTAAATTATTTTCAAACTAAATTGTTCAATGAGTTCATTATGGTCTTTAATATCTTTAACATATAATTACATTCATCCATTACATTATTATAAAGAACATTTATTTTATATAAAGAAATTATTCTTCATAATCCTCTTCTATTAATATTATTTGAAGACTTTCTTTTTATTTCATCACCATTATCATAATATTAAACGTGTGTATAAATGTTTATGTGTGTCTTCCAACCATTCCACATAGATAGAATCATAGTGTATGATATTTCTTAAAAAGTCCTCTGCCATTTTAAAGTTTTATCATTGGAATAAAACCTCAACATTAAGATCATTCTATTTCAGATCAACCTTTATAATATGTTTTTTATAACCTTAAAGATAATTCCCTTTACTTATACTTTTTCTATACAGTCTTCCTTAATCATTCTCGTTTCATAGTTCATGATAAATATTTTAGTGTCATTAATGCATACTCGTATTATTTATCATTTCCCTATCACCAAATCTATAATATTAAAATGGGATGAAATCCTTGATAATATGTGTTCCAAAATATTCTCATCCTTAAATATATCTATAATAAATCACCTACCCTTGATAAGAACATTTATATGAAGAAATAACACATTAATAGATTTATTTTTAGCAAAACCTAAAATATTTTTATTTTTAAAAATTTATTTACATTTTTAATCTTTTACTCTTGATCCACTTTCAATGATAACCCATAATTTCACCCATATATCCTTAAAGGACATAAATGGTATCACTTTTTTGTTCTTAGTGTTGGATAAAACTTCCACACCCCATATCATTAAGTTCATTTCTATAAAAATCTAATTACATGTAATCATATTTATCAAGTTCTTGGTATTGTATGTTTATGAAAATTTCAGGTATGATAGCCAGGTTTAAATATATTACTTGTAATAAAAAATAGGGTTGAATATCCTAATTTAATTATTGAAAATCATGAATGTTAAGGATTAGAACTACATTTGATCAACCATTGATAGCATCACCCCTTAAGCATGAAAAAAACCATGATAAAGGAATCGTTGGCTATGATACCTCTCGTGAGAACCACAAGGAAATACACTCTATGTGGGGGTGAATCAAGGTATTAAAATTTTAAATACATACAATTCAATGATCTTACTCAATAGTTAATGAGAAAACTTATCTCCCCTCTATATATAATGAATGAAAAATGAATTAAACAATTTATTTTATACGTTTCACCAATATTTGGATATTCCCAACGAGCAAAGAATGATGATGTGATATTACACCAAATTACAATAGGGAATACTACATATTAAATTTTTATGGTGAATGCAGTACCCCTCTTGGATTTGTACCACACACCTTTATATTTCCCAATTATTTATTTAAGAAGTTATAGTGCATGATCGGTTGAATAGATTATTTTTAGTATACAAAAAAAAATATTACACCTGAATTGATGTAACAAATGTTTATATATTCATTACAATAATCCCAAATCTCTTATTCAATTTTTCATATATTTATATTTTTTGTGATATTATAATTATTTATCTATTAAGTTAAATATTTTTTGTTATCCTATATTTTCTCGTTACCATTTTATTCTACCAATTTAATTCTTAATATTATATTAGTTTATAATTTCTATTCATGTCATTAAAAAGAATTTCATATAAAATTATTGAACCAACTTGAGGATGATGTTTTTGTTGGATCGAATATGTAGATGTATATGTATATTAGATGGAACAACACAAGAGGGGGGAGAATTGTAGGTTTAAAAAATTTGTGTTTAAACACTTAAGAAGTTAGTTTAATTGATCTTAAACTTAATACAAGAACAAACACCCACAATCGTATTGAATATAAAGATATGATATAATGTAATACTATAAGAAATGTAAAACAATTGTTTTCAAAAGAATACAATAATTAGAGTAATGTAAAAGTATGAGATTCTATCATAAAGCTTATAGAATCTAACAATATAAAATGTAATAGTATAAGTGTAATTGGAACAATTAAAAATGTATATGAGATAGAAAAGGAAACAAAACAATTTTCATTCTAATACAATTGGCAGCGAAAATGTAAAAAGTATTACAATTTTTTTAACCCAAAGAGCGGGTTTTCCTTTGACCAAGGATAAGAGGTATGTCTTACCGCTACCTTGGTAAGACCTTGATACGATAATCGGTACGTCTGTCTGCCTATCCCCTGCAGCCCTCGATATGATGATCGGTTCGTCTTTCTGCCTATCCCTGACAGCCCTCGATACGATGATCAGTTCGTCTATCTGCCTATCCCTAGAAGCCCTCGATTTTGTAGGTAATCAGCACCTTTGTATTTTAATCACTTGAAAGCCCTCGATACGATGATCGTTCACACAAAGCACAAACAAAGCACTTATAGTAATAAAAAAACTAAGAGTGATCCATTCACGTTTTGTAGTTTCAATGCTTTCACATGGAGTAGGAGAGAAGTCACAGTATCTCTATCTAGAACTTGATAGAACAAAATGATCAGTCTCATACACGCATGTCTTCTTGCCTTCAAATGACCTCATATTTATAGGTCTCATATTCCAACAGTCAAATTGCCTCCAACGGTCATATTTCTCTGAAAAACTCGGAGGGACTTGGACACCTGGTATTATAACAGACATATTGAAACAGAAAACATGGCATCATTTTGATTAGTTGGTAACTAACTCCATGAAATCGTTTTGGTTAAAACAAAAGATATATGAAGATGATAAAAAATAGTACGATTAATATGAAACATTTGTTTTTGACTAAGTACCAAAACAATAATGTAATGAAAGTAAAGTTGAGTGTTATAAGTATTACTGTGTAATGTTTTGAAACAATAAAAAGTGAGTAGATTTATAAGACTTAGTACGATTAACAGAGTCAATATAATTTCCAGAGTCAGTACAAAAAATATAGTCAGTACAATCAGCATTGTCAGTACGATCAACATGGTCAGTACGATCAGCATGGTTAGTACGATCAACATGGTGAGTACGATCAGCATAGTCAGTACGATCAGCATGGTCAGTACGATCAGTATGATCAGTACGATCAATATGATCAGTATGATCAATATGGTCAGGGACATTTTTTATTTCCAAAACAAGATATAAATGTCAAAAGAGAACTTTTGACTCAACAATCTCCCCCTTTTTGGAAAGCACAAAACACAAAGTAAAAAAAAAAGAAATACTTATCTCCCCCTCAGTTATTGGAAACTCTTCTGAATATGAAATTAAATACAACTAATTCCCCCTTAAGTAGGAATTTTCCTAAGGATTTTATTCACAGATTTTCCTTGGCTGCGAAGTATTTGATCAATACATTTTCCCTTTATAAAACATGTTAAGTCAAAAGTCTTCTTTTGACTTCTATATCATGTTTTGGAAATCACAAATGAATTCTATCATATTTTAGAAATTACATTTGTCTTCTATCATGTTTATCGTATTGTACAATACTGATCGTACTGACTCTATCGTACTGACTCTGTCAATCTTATTGTACTGACTCTGTCAATCGTATCGTACTGACTTTGTCAATCGCATCGTACTGAGTCTGTCAATCGTACCATATTGACTCTGTCAATCGTATCGTACTGACTCTGCTATTCAGATGTTCATTATTTGTGTTGGTACTTAGTCAAAAACACTCATTGCATACGAATCGTACTCATGTTTTTTCATTTCTATATATCTCTTGTCCTAACAAAACGATGTCATTGATTTAGTTACAAACTAATCAAAACGATCTCGTGCTTTCTATTTCAATATGACCGTTGGAGGCAACATGACCGTTGGAACCCGAGGCCTATAAATAGGAGGTCATTTGAAGCTGAGAGTACAACGATGAACGAAGAGAATGAATGAAGAGACTCTGTGAACTACCAATATTCTAGAGAGAGACACTGTGACTTCTCTCATCTTCCTTGTGTGTCCGATCATCGTATCGAGGGCTGCCGAGGATAGGCAGACAGACGTGCCGATCATCATATCGAGGGCTCACCAAAGTGTTGGTGAGACATACCTTTTATCCTAGGTGAAAGGATAACCCTTCTCTTTGGGTTAAAAGAATTGTCATACTTTTACATTTCCGCTGTTACTTGTATTAGAAAGGGATTTTTATTGTTTCCTTTCTTCTTTACATATTCAATTGTAATTGTTTCAATTACAATCATTCTATTACATTTTGTATTGATTGATTCTATACGCTTTAAGGTAGAATCATTCATCTTTGTATTACTCTGATTATTGTGATCACCTTGAATACAATTGTTTTACATTACATTAGTATTACAATACATCATACCTTTTATATTCAATACAATTGTGGGTGTTTGTATTTGTATTAGTTTAAGATCATTTAAACTAATCTCTTTGTTGCTAAAACTCAAAGGTTTTTTAAACCTACAATTCACCCCCCTCTTGTATTGTTCCATCTAATAGACATACATTTCTACTTATTCGATCCAACAATTGGTATCAAAGGTTGGTTTTAAACTGATATGTATTACTAAATTTATTTCTTATTACTATCTTGAATACTTACTACACTAACGTGTGGAGTGGAAAAGTTGTTTTTGTTGTATTAGATGTCAGGAATGAATATTGGATCAATAGATAATCTGAATCCTTCTAGACCACCAATCTTTGATGGGAATGATTATGAGTATTGGAGAGATCGTATGAAGACATTCGTTATCAATACTGGTGTAGACAATTTTATTATTCTTACTGGGGGTTACAAAATTCCTGACAAAGAAGTTAGTACTTTCACCAACCAAGAGAAGCAAGAATATCAACTGAATTACAAGGTACGCAATACTTTATTATGCTCTATGACCAGGAATATATATAGTCAGATATCTTCATGTGAAGCAGCCAACTGTATTTGGAAGAAATTAGAAGTCACTCATTTTGGTACATCCAAGGTTATAGAAACAAGGAGAGCAATGCTTCGAGAAGAGTATCATGGATTTGTTTTTCCTTATGGAGAGCCAGTATGTAAAGTGAAACAAAGGTTTATGAAAATTGTAAACAGCTTACAATCTATGGGAGAAAAAGGTCTTGATGATGAAGCTCTTGTTGATAAGATTATAGATATTATGCCAAATGAATGGGAGTCAAAAAGGAAAACTATTGATGAAAATAGAAAAGTCTCCCAGATTACTCTTGATGAACTCTTTGGAACTCTTCTACGGCATGAGACAAGAATGAAGAGAGATGCTGATTTCAATAAGAAGAAGAATGGGAATGGAAGTGTAGCTTTTGCATCTAAAGCTAAAACACCAGAAAGGCTTACAAGGTCTAAATCCAAGAAATTTGTTATATCTGATTCAAGTGACTGTAATCTTCCGGATAATGAGTTAGCCAATCTTTCTCGAAGGATGAAAACGATTGTGGGAAAGAAAGATTTTCAATATAGATTCAAAAAGAAAGATAGGAAAGATTCAGAGGTAACTTGTTATGAATGCAAGAAAGCAGGACATATAAGGCCTGATTGTCTTTTACTGAAGAAGAAAGATGGAAAAGAGAAACACTCTGAAAGAAAAAAGAAAAGGTTTTATAAGACAAAGAAAGTCTTGAAAGAAAATGATATGTGGAGTGCAAGTGGTAGTGATTCCTCAGATGATTCATCCGAATATGATACATCAGGACAAAGAAATATTGGACTTCTAGCCAAACTACCAATTGAAGATCATTGTCTCATGGCTAAGGTACATAATGCTGAAGCTATTACAAATGTCTCTTTAAATTCAAATTATATTGATAATAGATATTATGAATCTTCAAATGATGAATCCTCATCATCAGAGGATGATACATTACCTTCTTTTGAAGAGGTCTCTAGATTTGCTAAGTTACTTGAAAATGAAAATTCTAAACTGAAAAAGAGATTTGAAAAAAGCAAATTCTAGAATTTCATTCTTGACTAAAGAAGTATCATATCTTTCTAAAGATCCTGATGTGAAAACTTCTGATATTGAAAGTATTTTAAAAACCCTTGAGAAAGTTAAATCTGATAAGGATAAACTTTCTAAGGATCTTGAAACTGTAATTTCAAAGAAAAATATTTTATAGTCTAACTCTAGTTCAAATTCAAATGTTTTAGAAAACAAGAATTTGGTTTTAAAACTAAAGTCAGGGATTTTATCTTTGAGGAAATATTTGTCAAACTTTACTCATGGAAAAGAAAACTTTGACAAGATGTATTCTCAAATTAGACCTTTGAGAAATCGTTCTGGTCTTTGTTATACTTATTCCAAACCTGTTTTTAGCAATAACTATTTTGTTCCTCAAAAAAACATTTTCTATTTTAAGTGTCAATGTGGTGGACACTGGAGAAGAGATTATTATCTTAACAAAACTCAATCTTTAGGATTTCATAAAGCTCATTTTGCAAAACAAATGTGGATTCCTAAAATTCTTTTATCTAACCCTTCTGGATCCAAACAAGTTTGGATTCCGAAAATCTAATTGTTTCTTTTTCAGGAAAATGAGAAGTGTACCAATAAGAACATTTGGTACATGGATAGTGGTTTTTCTCGACATATGACTGGAAACAAATATCTCTTTGAAAATGTTATCAAAACAAAAGGTGGAAAAGTTACCTTCGGAGATAATGCTCAAGGAAAGATTGTTGGTATAGGTAATATTGTTTTTCTTGGAAAAGTTCTTATTTCAAATGTTTTGTTTGTTAAAGGTCTTAGGCACAATCTCATCAACATAAGTCAATTATGTGATGAAGGTTACCTTGTGAATTTTAGAAATGATAAGTGTCTAGTTCACAATTCCAAGGATGAGTTCATTCTATCTGCCCATAGGCAAGAGAATGTTTACACTATTAACCTAGAAGACCTTAGGAACCAAAACATACCTTGCTTAAGTGTAATAGAAGACCAATCGTGGCTATGGCATAGGAGACTAGGACACTGTAATATGAGAAACCTAAGAAAACTCTCAAAGAAAGGACTTGTAAAAGGGATACCAGACCTTAGATATGATTCTCCAAAAGTCTGTGATCCTTGTCAATTTGTCAAGCAACATAAAACTAGATTTAAACCAATTAATTAAGTTTCAACTTCTAATGCATTATATCTTGTGCATATGGATCTGTTTGGTCCTTCACAATCTGGATGCATTGGAGGCAAATACTATGTATTTGTTTTAGTTGAATACTTTACTAGATTTACATGGGTCTATTTTCTCACAAAGAAATCTGAAGCCTTTCCAATTTCAAAAATTTTAGAGCCCAAGTTAAAAATGAGAAAAACATACCATTGATAAATATTCATAGTGATCATGGTGGTGAATTTCAAAACACAGATTTTGAAACTTTTTGTAGTAAGAAAGGTATTACTCACAATTTCTCAGCTCCATGAACTCCTCAACAAAATGGTGTTGTTGAAAGAAGAAATCATATTCTTCAGGAAATGACTCGAACCATGTTCAGTGAATACTCAATTTCTAATCACTTTTGGGCTGAAGCTGTTAGTACTGCCTGTTATACTATAAATCGTGTTTTAACTAGACCATTTCTTAATAAAACCCCTTATGAGTTATGGACTGGTCGAAAACCTAAAGTTTCATACTTCAAAGTTTTTGGATGCAAAGTATTCATTCTGAATAAAAAATATAATCTCCACAAATTTGCACCAAAATCTGATGAAGGAATCTTTCTAGGCTATTCTACAACCTCTAAGGCTTATAGAGTTTTCAATAAAAACACTTGTACTATTGAGGAAACAGTACATGTAAAATTCGATGAAACTGATCCTTTTTTTTTCAACCAACCCAATCCTACAGCTTCAGATGTGTTTTCTAAAAATGTTTATCAACCTTTATTAGAAGAGCATTCTGATAAGGAAAATGTTCAAGAAAGTATTCCTGAAACATTTACCACAGAATATTTTCTACCATATGTTGATGAACATGTTTTACAAAACCCAAATCAATTGTTTCTTAGGAATCATCCTAGTGATAACATCATTGGTGATATAAATCAACCTGTAAGGACCAGAAATTCCATAAGAAATGAAATAGAACATCTTGATTTTCTTTCCCAATTTGAACCTAAAAGTCCAAGTGAGTCCTTAGGTGATCATGATGGGATCAAATCAATGCAAGATGAACTAAATAAATTTGAAAGGAATCAAGTATGGACATTAGTTGAAAGACCTAAAGAAACAACTGTGATTGGTGTAAAATGGGTTTTCAGAAAGAAGTGTGATGAAAATGGAATCATTGTAAGAAATAAAGCAAGACTTTTTGCTAAAGGCTATAATCAACAAGAGGGAATAGACTATGAAGAAACATATTCTCCTGTAGCTAGACTTGAATCTATTCGTATTCTATTAGCCTTCGCAGCATATTTCAATTTCAAACTATTTCAAATGGATGTCAAATGTGCATTTTTAAATTGTTTTGTTCAAAAAGAAGTTTTTGTAGAACAACCTCCTGGTTTTCAAGACCCAAAACATCCTGATCATGTTTTTAAACTTACCAAGGCTCTATATGATCTTAAACAAGCCCCTAGAGCATGGTATGATAGACTTACATGATTTCTTTTACAAAACAATTATACAAAAGGTACAGCAGATCCAACTCTTTTTATCAAAATGAAAAACAAAAATGTTTTGATTGTCCAAATCTATGTTGATGACATCATATTTGGATCAACTCAGAAATCTTTAACTAATTCTTTTGCAAAATTAATGAAATCTGAGTTTGAAATGAGTATGATGGGTGAGTTAACATTCTTTCTAGGTTTTCAAATTTCTCAAAAACCAGAAGGAACTTATATATCTCAACATAAGTATATTAAAGACTTACTCAAAAAGTATGGATTTGAAAAAACTAAAAGTATTAGCACCCCAATTGGTACCTCAAATACTCTTGATCTTGATGAAATTGGGAAACCAGTAGATTAAACAAATTTTAGAGGTATGATAGGGAGTTTGCTATACTTGACAGCTAGTCAACCCGACTTGATGTTTTCTGTATGCTTATGTGCAAGATATCAATCTAATACAAAAGAGTCTCACTGAAAAGCCGTAAAGAGAATCTTTCGGTATTTAAAATACACTATAGATTTTGGTCTTTTCTACTCTTCTGGAAATGATTTTGTTTTAAAAAGTTTTTCAGATGCTGACTTTGGTGGTTGTAGAATGTATAGAAAAAGTACATCTGGAACATGTCATTTCTTAGGAGATTCTTTGGTTTCTTGGTCCTGTAAGAAACAACACTCAATAGCACTCTCCACTACTGAAGCTGAATATGTAGCAGCTGGAAGTTGTTGTGCTCAAGTATTTTGGATGAAGAACACACTCACTAACTATGGTTTGAGTTTCTCCAAAACTCACAATCTTTGTGATAATACAAGTGCCATAGCTCTTAGTAAAAACCCAGCACATCACTCATGTGAAAAACACATAGATGTTAGGCATCACTTTCTTAGGGATCACACACAAGAAGGAGATATTATTTTACAATTCATCGGAATGCAAGAACAACTTGCTGAAATTTTTACAAAACCTTTACCTTCCCATAGATTTGAATATATAAAATAGAAGCTAGGAATGATTACATTAAAATAATCATTCATATCTACTTCCTGTTTTACATCTCTCCTAATAGTAAGAAACTCCTCGTAGAAAGGGGGAGGACATTTCTTTATGTCTTTATGTTTCTTTTTATCTTATGTTCTTTAGCTATTTAATATTTGGATTGTTTTTTTTTCTGTTTATCATATTGACAGTTTTTATCGTATCATTCATTTTTCCCTTCTTTTTATCATATTGATAGTTTTATCATTTCGTTCATTTTTTCTGTTTATCGTATTGACAGTTTTATAGTATCATTTACTATCGATCGATGATGGTAATCAAATTCTTTTCCATCGTATCAATCAATCATGGTATTGAATCGACCGATGATGGTATTGAATTTCTTTTCTATCGTACCAATCAATCAATAGTATTGAATCGACCGATGATGGTATTGAATTTCTTTTCCATCGTATCAATAGTATTGTATCGACCGATGATGGTAATGATTTTATTTTCTATTGAATCGACCGATGATGGTATTGAGATTTTTTTCCATCGTATTGTCAGTTCATGGTAACGAGATTGTTTTCCATCATATTGTCAGTTGATGGTAACAAGATTGTTTTCTATCGTACGGTCAGTTCATAGTAATGACTTTGTTTTCCATCAGCATGATGATGTTTTTTTGTTTCCTTAAGATTGTATTTTCTTTTGATTTCTATCAAAACCAACAATTACCTTACATTCTCCAACATGTATTTTTTTCTTTTTTTAAAATTTTTTTTTCTTTGTTTTAATCCTAACCATTGATCTGGTTTTCTCTAATCTTGACCGTAGAAGATCAATGGTCATCCTTTTTCGACCGTAGAAGATCAACGGTCACCCCTTTATCGCCTATAAATAGCCCCCTCCCCTCCCCAAACCCACATTGGTTTTTCAGGATTTGAGGCGAAGCTCTGCTCCACCAGCTATAAATCATCGTATGATCTTCCCATCAGCAGAACCTTTATGTATCAATCCTCTGCTAACACTCCCGCCGAAATGTCTTCAAATATTTTTACAGAAAAAGACTTTAACAGAGAAAGGTTAGTATCTCGAGACTTTTTTGATATGTACGATTCTACAATCAGGAGGATCATTTTGTTTCAAGTATGGTAACATCTGTGTGTTGAAAAGCCTGATTTTCAAGATCCGGTTCTTTTTGATTAAGTGTGTCAGTTTTACAAAACCGTTTCTTTCGAAAAAGACATGACTATAAACATTGCTGTGTATGATAGAAAATTGTCTATGTCTGTGAAACAAGCGGCACATTTTCTGAATGTTTCTATAGAAGGGGATTCTTTCTGTCCATCGCACAAACTACCAGAGGAAGTTGGTACGTTTAATAGAGAAAGTTCTGAAAAGACTTTGTTTGTTATTAATGAAGAAAAGAGAAAAGTGTCTCATCTTTCTCCGGACAATCGTTTTGTCACTTTATGGATGCAAGGTTTTCTTATCCCAAGGAAAGGGGATAGAGAAACTCTGAAAGTTTCTGATATCTTTATGCTTGACTATCTTGTGAATATGAGAAAATTAAATCTCATGGGATATGTTTTTGAAACCATTAAGAATGTCAAGATAGGAGGGATTAAGTCCAAGATGAATATGTAACCAGCTATCCTTACGAAGTTCATTCTTGAAAGTATGAAGTTCGGTAACATTCCTTTGAAAGGAAACCCCATGGATTTGAAGCCCTCATGGCTTAGTAAGAGTACGATGAAAAAGCTGAATGTTTGTTTTGATCTGAATTCAAAACGTTTTGTCAGAGATGTAGAAGCTGAATTGGCTCAGAATCAATCAGCACCTATGCCATCCAAAGACATTCAATCTACCGGTGTTACTCAAAAGTCTGATCCGTAAACCAGTTCAAAGCCGAAGAAGAAGCCAAGGTACAGTAAGGAAGTTGTAGCAAAATGGAGAGAGGATAAGGAACAGAGAAAAGAAGGTGATCCGAAGTTTGGTCTTGACCCTGCTGAGGCTTTTGCAGAAAGAGTAAGGGTAGAAGAAACCCTTCAGGCTGAAAAGAAGAAGAAGCTTCTTTTAATAATAAAGGCTCAGGACTTTGATGTCTATAAAGTCTTGAAAGCGGTTGAGGATGCTAGTGCCCAATTAACAGAAGAAGTGCACCAAGAGCCCATCGTACAGAGTCTCCTTGAGGAAGGAAAACAAAAACAAGTGATGGAAGAGATAAAAGAAGAAGAATAAGAAGGATACTTTCTTTTAGAATTTCTTCAAAGTTCAAAGAAGAGTAGAGAAGAATCGTTTCAAAAGCTGAGTGAAGGCGTTCAACAAATTCCTCATGCCGATCAAGTAAGATCTCCGGACAGAATGTCATCTCAAGAAAAGCAGGGTACTCAATCCTCTCACTCTGATAAAGTTGTTGTCATTAGTGACAAAGTGGAAGAAGAAAGAAAGCAGAAAGAAAAAGAAAAAGGAAAACAGCCAGTTGTTGACTCAAGAAAATCGTATGAACTAGCATCGTATGATGAAGATACTGATTCAGAACATACAATCTCTCTCAAGAAGAGTGATTACATTGTTCATGTTTTAAGAAGGGTTGAGAAGACCATTTCTTATTTCCCAAGGCTGGAAGGGAAGATTGGTTTTATTACTGAAAATCAAAAGAAGAAGTTTGTCTTTGTAAAAGAATTGAGGAAGAAAGTTTTGTCAGTAGAAGTTGATTTGAAAGTTCTATCAGAAAGTTCGGGTGCTCATAAGAAGGCATGCAATAAGATGACCAAGTGGTCGTACAAAACAGAGAGCTCAATCAATGATCATGGAATAGCTATTGAAGATAAAAGAAGGTTATAAAATGAGATTTCAATTGCTTTCAACAAGATTTACAGAGAAACGGTTGAAAGGTTGAATCTTTTGCCTTCTCAAAGAGCCAATGTTCCTTCAGTGAAAGATTTGCAAGAGAGAATGAATGTTTTTCAATCAGAATTCTCGAAGGTTTCTTCTTTCAAAGATGAAATGGTTTTGGTAAAGAATCAAAATTCTGTGTTATCCAAAGATAACAAGAATTTGAAAAATAGAATTGATACCCTTGAAGAAGTAATCAGAGTCCAGGAGGAGACTATCAGAAATCAAGATCAGATTTTTGCGGACCAACAAGAGATTCTAAAAACTCAGGGTGAATCAATTTCTGAAGACAAGAAGGAGATCAAGAAGATGAAAGCTATTCTTCATGAGCTTATAAAGAAGGAGAAGGAAAGAGAAAACAAATTATTGTTGTATTTGTTTTCTTTTGGAACTTGTCCTTGTTTTGTAATAACTTTTATGATCCATTTCTTTTATCCATTGTCTTGTATTTCTTTACTAACTCTTTCAGACAATTCAAGATTACTCCTTTCTTTTTGTAAATCACAAAGGGGAGAATATTTAAAAAGGGGAAAATGTTTTATAAAGGGGGAGAATGCTTTACAATTCTCGTAAGGAAAAACTACGAATACAATCCTTAGGAAAGTCCATACCTAAGGGGGGTTAGTTGTATTCAATTTCTTATTCAGAAAATTTTTCAATAACTCGGTGGGAGATAAGTATTTCTTGTTACATTTACTTTGTGTGTTGTGCTTTCCAAAAAGGGGTAGATTGTTAAGTCAAAAGTCTTCTTTTGACTTCTATATCATGTTTTGGAAATCACAAATGCATTCTATCATATTTTAGAAATTACATTTGTCTTCTATCATGTTTATCGTATCGTACAATACTGATCGTACTGACTCTATCGTACTGACTCTGTCAATCGTATCGTACTGACTCTGTCAATCGTATCGTACTGACTCTGTCAATCCTATCGTACTGAATCTGTCAATCGTATCATATTGACTCTGTCAATCGTATCGTACTGACTCTGCTATTCATATGTTCATTATTTGTTTTGGTACTTAGTCAAAAACACTCATTGCATACGAATCGTACTCATGTTTTTTCATTTCTATATATCTCTTGTCCTAACAAAACAATGTTATTGAGTTAGTTACAAACTAATCAAAATGATGTCGTGCTTTCTGTTTCAATATGACCGTTGGAGGCAAGATGACCGTTGGAACCCGAGGCCTATAAATAGGAGGTCATTTGAAGCTGAGAGTACAACAATGAACGAAGAGAACGAATGAAGAGACTTTGTGAACTACCAAGATTCTAGAGAGAGACACTGTGACTTCTCTCATCTTCCTTGTGCGTCTGATCATCGTATCGGGGGCTGCCGGGGATAGGAAGACAGACGTGCCGATCATCGTATCGAGGGCTCACCAAAGTGTTGGTGAGACAAAAATTTTATCCTAGGTGAAAGGATAACCCTTCCCTTTGGGTTAAACGAATTGTAATACTTTTACATTTCGACTGTTAATTGTATTAGAAAGGGATTTGTATTGTTTCCTTTCTTCTTTACATATTCAATTGTAATTGTTTCAATTAAAATCATTCTATTACATTTTGTATTGATTGATTCTATACGCTTTAAGGTAGAATCATTCATCTTTGTATTACTCTGATTATTGTGTTCACCTTGAATACAATTGTTTTACATTACATTAGTATTACAATACATCATACCTTTTATATTCAATACAATTGTGGGTGTTTGTATTTGTATTAGTTTAAGATCATTTAAACTAATCTCTTTGTTGCTAAAACTCAAAGGTTTTTTAAACCTACAATTCACCCCCACCCCTCTTGTATTGTTCCATCTAATATACATACATTTCTACTTATTCGATCCAACAAAACATTCTCCCCCTTTATAAAACATTCTCCCCCTTTTTGATTTATAAAAATAATGGGGCAATCTTGAGTTTCCTGAAAGATTTAGTGAAAATAATTTATCAGAATTGAAATGTAAAGAGTAACATGAATCTCATTACGATAACAGACATGGTTCTAAAAAAACAAATACAAGTCATTTGTTTTCTATATCCTTTTCCTTCTTTATTAATTCATGAAGAACAACTTTCATCTTTTTGATTTCTTTATTATCTTTAGAAATTGAATCACCCAGACATATGAGAAGCTCTTGTTGGTCATAAAAAAGCTGATCTTGATTCTTGATGGTCTCCTCCTGGACTCTGATTACTTCCTCAAGAGTATCAATTCTGTCGTGAAAATTCTTGTTATCTTTGGATAACACAGAATTTTGTTTCTTCAACAAAACTATTTCATCTTTGAAAGATGAAACCTTCGAAAACTCAGACTAAAAAGCATTCATTCTGTCTTGTAACTCTTTCACAGAAGGGATATCGGCTCCATGGTATACCTGATTCAGTATTTCAACAGTTTCTTTGTCAATTTTATTGAAAGCAATAGCACGATCATTTGAAAACCTTCTTATTTCTTCAATTGATATCTCATGGTCATTCACTGAGCTCTCTATTTTGTATGACCACTAGGTCATTCTGTTGCAATCCTTCTTATGAGCGGCCGAACTTTAAGATAGAACTTTCAAACTGGCTTCAACTGACAAAACTTTCTTTCTCAATTCTCTTATAGAGTCGATCTTCTTTTTTTTTGATTTTCAGTGATAAAATCAATTTTACCTTCCAGCCTGGGAAAATAAGGAATAGTCTTTTCAACCCTCCTTAAAACATGAACAATGTAATCACTACTCTTGAGAGATATTGTTTGTTCTGAATCAATATCTTCATCGTACGAATGTAGTTCATTTGACTAGCTTGAGTCTACAACTGGCTGTTTTCCTTTTTCTTTTTCTTTCTCCTTTCATTCTTCTTCCACATTATAACTGATAAAAATAACTTTTTTAGTATGAGAAGATTGAGCACCTTGCTTTTATTTAGAACGTATTTTATCCAGAGTTTCAAAAGATTCAACCGGTTCTTGATCATCATGAAGAACTTGTTGAATACCTTTACTCTACTTTTGGTAAGATTCTTCTATAATCTTTATCAAAATTTAAAGGAATTCTAAAAGAAAATATCCATCATATTTTTCAACTTCTTGTATTTATTCCAACACATGTTTCTATTTTTCTTTCTCTGGAAGACTCTGTATGATAGGTTCTTGATGTAATTCTTTGGTTATTTGAGCACTAGAATCCTAAACCATTTTCCAGACATTAGAGATATAAAAGTCTGGAGCCTTTCTTTTCAAAAGAGTCTTCTTTTTCTTTTCATCTTGAAGGGTTTCATCTACCCTTATTCTTTCTACAAAGGCTTTAGCTGGGTCCAGAACGAACTTTGGTTCACCTTCGTTTCTCTGTTCTCTATATTTTCTCCACTTGGACACAACATCCTTACTGTACTTCAGTTTTTTCTTAGGCTTTGAACTGGTTTTACGGATCTAACTTTTGAGGAGCACCAACAGAAGGATTTTCTTTGGCTGGCATAGGTGCCGATTGATTCTGAGCCGAATCAACTTCTAAATCCTTTACAAAAATCTTTGAATCCTAATCCAATCAAACATTCAACTTTTTTAGAGTACTCTTACTAATCCAAGATGGCTTCAAATCTATCAAATTTCCTTTCAAAGGAATATTACAAAACTTCATGCTCTCGGGAATGAACTTTGTAAGAATGGATGGATACATAATAAAATGGGACTTAATTGCGATTGACTTAACATTCTTGATAGTTTCAAAAATGTATCCCATGAGATTTACTTTTATCATATTGAATAGAAAGTCATGCATAAAAAATATCAGAAACTTTCAGAGTTTCTCTATCCCCTTTCCTTGGGATAAGAAAACCTTGCATCCAAAGGGCCACAAATCTATTTTCTGGGGAAAGATGAACCACTTTCCTCTTCTCTTCATTTATAAGAAACAAAAACTTATCATCACTTTCTTTGTTAAATGTACCAACATCCTCTGGTAGTTTATGAGATGAAAAAAAGAATCACCTTTCATTGGGACATATAGAAAATGGGCCGCTTGTTTCACAGACATTGATAACTTTCTATCGTACACAACAAAATTGATAGTTATGTTCTAATCAAAAGATACAATTTTGTAAAACTGACTGACTTCATTAATAAGAACCAGATCTTGATAAATAGGTTATTCAACACATAAATGCTCCCATCCTTGAAACAAAATTATTCTTCCGATTGTAGAATCATATGAATAAAAAAAGTCCTGAGAAACTAACCTCTCTTAGAAAAATTATTTCTTTGAAAAAGCCTTTGAAGACATTTCAGAAGGAGTATTAGCAGAGGACTGAGACATATAGGTGAAGCCGCTTGAAAGATTGTACGAAGCCTTAAATCGATGGAGCAGAGCTTCGCCACAAATCCTGAGAGATTGGTGTGGGTTTGGGGAGGGGGGTATATTTATAGGAATAAAAATAATGATCGTTGGTCTTCTACGGTTGATATTAGAAGAAAATAAATCAATGGATAGGATTAAAATATTTTTTAAAAAAACAGGAAAGTATGTACCTGCCGGAGATCGTAAGGTAATTGTTGGTTTAAATAGTATTCAATGAAGGAAAAAAAACAAGTGTACGAAGAGAAAGAATACAACTAATTGCCATCCCGATGGAAAAGAAATTCATTACCATGATCGAACGTGTCGATGGAAAAGAAATTCATTACCATGATCGAACGTGCCGATGGAAAAGAAATTCATTACCATGATCAGACCTTTCGATGGAAAAAAAAATTCATTACTATGATCAGATGTGCCGATGGAAAAGAATTCATTACCATGAACGGATGTACCAATGGAAAAGAAATTCATTACCATGATCGGACATGCCGATGGAAAAGAAATTCATTACCATGAACCGACGTGCCGATGGAAAAGAAATTCATTACCATGATCGGACGTGCCGATGGAAAATAAATTCATTACCATGAACAGACGTGCCGATGGAAAACAAATTCATTACCATGATCGGATGTGCCGATGGAAAAGAAATCCATTACCATGAACAAGCATGCCGATGGAAAAGAAATTTATTACCATGATCAGACATGCCGATGGAAAAGAAATTCATTACCATGAAGGGACGTGTTGATGGAAAAAAATTCATTACCATGATTGGATGTGCTGATGGAAAAGAAATTCTTTACCATGAATGGACAAGCCGATGGAATACTAACTTGTTACAGTAATCAGTTAATACGATAAACAGATAGGTGAATAATATGATAAAACAGTCAATACGGTAAACAGATAGTTAAATAATACGATAAAATAGTCAATACTTCGATAAAATAGTCAATAAGATAAACAGATAGGTAAATAATATGATAAAACTGTCAATATGATAAGCATAAAGACAAAAACACATACCAGGAGAATAAATAATTAAAGATCATAAGAAAAAAAGAAACACAGTAAGAAATGGTCTCCCCCTTTCTAAAAGGATTTGTTTAATGTAAGGAGAAATGTAAAAAATGAAGTAGATATGAATGATTATTTTAATGTAATCATTCCTAGATTCTGTTTTATAAACTCAAATCTATCAGAAGGTAATGGTTTTGTAAAAATGTCAGCTAGTTGTTCTTGCGTTCCAATGAATTGTAAAATAATATCTCTTTTTTGTGTGTGATCCCTAAGAATGTGATGCCTAACATCTATGTGTTTTTCACTAGAGTGATGTGATGGGTTCTTACTAAGAGCTATGTCACTAATGTTATCATATAGAATTTGGGTTTTGGAAAAAAACAATCCATAGTCAGTGAGTGTGTGTTGCATCCACAACAATTGAGCACAACAACTTTCAGCTGCTACATATTCATCTTCAGTAGTGGAAAGTGCTACCGAGTGTTGTTTCTTGCAGGACCAAGAAACCATAGAATCTCCTAAGAAATTACATGTTCCAGATGTACTTTTTCTATCGATTCTACAACCACCAAATCCAGCATCTATAAAACTTTTTAAAACAAAATCATTTCCAGAATAGTAAAAAAGTCCTAAATCCATATATGTCTTTTAAATACCAAAGGGTTCTCTTTACGGCTTTTAAATGTGACTCTTTTGTATTAGATTGGTATCTTGCACATAAGCATACAAAAAACATTAAGTCTAGTCAACTAGATGTCAAGTATAGAAAATTTCCTATCATACCTCTAAAAATTGTATGATCTACTGGTTTCCCAGTTTCATCAAGATCAAGTGTATTTGAGGTACCCATTGGAGTGATAATACTTTTAGTATTTTCATATCCATACTTTTTGAGAAAGTCTTTAATATACTTATGTTGATAAATATATATTCCTTCTGGTTTTTGAGAAATTTGAAAACCTAAAAAGAATGTTAACTCACCCATCATACTCATTTCAAACTCATATTTCATTAAATTAGCAAAATAATCAGTCAATGATTGCTGAGTTGATCCAAATATGATGTCATCAACATAAATTTGAACAATCCAAACATTTTTATTTTCCATTTTTATAAAAATGGTTGGATCTGCTATACCTTTTGCATAATTGTTTTGTAAATGAAATCCTACAAGTCTGTCATATCATGCTCTAGGGGCTTGTTTAAGACCATATAGAGCTTTGGTTAGTTTAAAAACATGATTAGGATGTTTTGTGTCTAGGAAACCAAAATGTTGTTCAACAAAGACTTCTTCTTGAACAAAACCATTTAGAAAAGCACATTTAACATCCATTTGAAATAGTTTGAAATTGAAGTATTCTGCAATGGATAATAGAATATGAATAGATTCAAGTCTGGCTACAGGAGAATATGTTTCTTCAAAGTCTATTCCCTCTTGTTGATTATATCCCTTAGCAACAAGTCTGGATTTATTTCATACAATGATTCCATTTTCATCACATATGTTTCTAAAAACCCACATTACACCAATTACAGTTGTTTGATTAGGTCTTTCAACTAAATTCTAGAATTGATTAATTTCAAATTCATTTAGTTCATCTTGCATTGCTTTAATCCAATATTCATTAACTAAGGCCTCACTTGGGATTTTAGGTTCGAATTGAGAAAGAAAGTCAAGATATTCTATTTCATTTCTTAAGGAACTTCTGGTTCTTATAGGTCTATTTACATCACCAATGATATTATCACTGGGATGATTCCTAAGAAACAATTGACTTGGGTTTTGTAAAACCTATTCATCAACATATGGTATAAATTCTTCTCGGGTAAAAGTTTCAGGAACACTTTCTTGAACATTTCCCTTATCAGAAGAATCTTCTAGTAGAGGTTGATAAACATTTTTAGAAAAAACATTTGAAGTATTAGGTTGGAGGTGGTTGAAAACAAAAGTATTAGTTTCATAAAATTTAACATGCACTATTTCTTCAATAGTACAAGTGTTTTTATTGAAAACTCTATATGCCTTAGAAGTTTTAGAATAGCCTAGAAAGATTCCTTCATCAGATTTTGGTGCAAATTTGTGTAGATTATCTTTAGTATTCAGGATGAATACATTGCACCCAAAAACATTAAAGTATGAAACTTTAGGTTTTCGACCAGTCCATAATTTATAAGGTGTTTTATTATGAAACGGTCTGGTTAAAACATGATTTATAGTATAGCAAGAAGTACTAATAGCTTCAGCCCAAAAGTTCTTAGAAATTGAGTATTCAATCAACATGGTTCAAGTTATTTCCTGAAGAATATGATTTCTTCTTTCAACAACACCATTTTACTGAGGAGTTCTTGGAGCTGAAAAGTTGTGAGTAATACCTTTCTTATTACAAAAAGTTTCAAATTCGGAATTTTGAAATTCACCACCATGATCACTATGAATAGTTATTAATGGTAGGTTTTTCTCATTTTTAACTTGGGATCTAAAAGTTTTGAAATAGGAAAAGGCTTCAGATTTCTTTTTTAGAAAATAGACCCATGTGAATCTAGTAAAGTCATCAACTAAAACAAATACATAGTATTTGCCTCCAATGCTTCCAATTTGTGAAGGACCAAAAAGATCTATATGCACTAGATGTAATGCATCAAAATTTGAAACTTCATTAATTGATTTAAAGCTAGTTTTATGTTGCTTGCCAAATTTACAAGGATCACATATTTTTGAAGAATCATATCTAATATCTAGTTTTCCCTTTACAAGTATTTTTTTGAGAGTTTACAAAGGTTTATTAGGTTATAGTGTCCTATTCTTCTATTCCATAGCCATGATTGGTCTTCTATTGCACTTAAGAAGGGTAAATTTTGGCTCCTAAGTTCTTCTATGTTAATATTGTTTACATTCTATGGCCTAAGGGCAGAGAGACTGAACTCATCCTTGGAATTGTGAACAAATCATTTACCATTCCTAAAATTCACAAGGAATCCTTCATCACATAATTGGATTATACTGATGAGATTGTGCTTAAAACCATTAACAAAAAAAAAACATTTGAAATAAGAACTTTTCCAAGAAAAACAACATTACCTATTCCAACAATCTTTCCTTGAGCATTATCTCCGAAGGTAACCTTTCCACCTTTTGTTTTGATAATATTTTCAAAGAATTATTTGTTTCCGATCATGTGTCGAGAATAGCCACTATCCATCTACTAAATGTTCTTGTTGGTACACTTCTCATTTTCCTGAAAAAGAAACAATTATTTTTTCAGAATCCAAACTTGTTTGGATCCCGAATGGTTAGATAACAGAATTTTAGGAATCCACATTTGTTTTGAAAAATGAGATTTATGAAATACTAAAGACCGAGTTCTATTAAGAGAACAATCTCTTTTCCAGTGTCCACCACATTGACACTTAGAACAAAAAGGGGTATTTTGAGGAACAAAATAATTATTACTAGAAACCGGGTTGGAATGAGTATAACCATGTCCAGAATGATTTCTTAGAGGCCAAATTTGGGAATACATTTTGGAAAAATTATTTTTTCAATAAGTTAATTTTGACAAACATTTTTTCAATGAAAAAATTTCTAACTTTAGTTTTAAAACAAAATTCTTATCCTCCAAAACATTTGATTTTGAACTAGAGTTAGGCTCTAAAACATTTTTCTTAGAAATTACATTTTCTAGATCCTTAGAAAGTTTATCCTTATCAGATTTGACTTTCTCAAGGGTTTTTAAAATACTTTGAAAATCTGAAGTTTTTATATCAATATCATTAGAATGATCTAATACTTCTTTAGTTAAAACTGAAATTCTTGAATTTTCTTTATCAAGTTTTTTCTTGACTTTTGAATTTTCATTCTCAAGTAATTTAGAAAACCTAGATACTTCTTCAAATGAAGGTAATGTATTATCTTCTAATGATGAAGACTCTTCTGAAGATTCATAATACATATTATCAGTATAATTCGCATTCAAAGAAACATTTGTAATAGCTTCAGCATGGTGTACCTTAGCCATCAGACAAAGATCTTCTATTGGTAATCTGGCTATAAGTCCAATATTTCTCTGCCCTGAGGATTCATATTCTGAAGAATTATTTGATGAATCACTACCACTTTCACTCCAAGTATCATTTTCCTTCAAGAATTTCTTTGTCTTTTTTATGTAATACTTTTTCTTATTTCTTTCAGAATGTTTTCCCTTTCCGTCTTTTATCTCCATTAAAGGAAAATTAGGCTTTATGTGTCCCACTTTCTTACATTCATAACAAGTCACCTCTGAATCTTTCTTATCCTTCCTATCATTCTTTTTGAATATGTATTATAAGTCTTTCTTTCCAACAATCTTGTTCATCCTTCTAGAAAGATTGGCTAACTCATTATCCAAGTGATCACTATCACTTGATTCTGATATAACAACCTTCTTGGCTTTGGATCTTGTTATAATTTTAGGTGTTTCAGCTTTAGATGTAGTAGTAAAATCTTCACTTATATTCCAATTTTTCTTCATATTAAAATCAGTATCTCTCTTCATTCTTGTCTCGTGCTATAGAAGAGTTCCAAAGAATTCAACAAGAGTAATCTGGGAGACTTTTCTGTTTTCATCAATAGCTGTCCTTTTTGACTCCCATTCATTTGGAATTATGTTAATGATCATATCTACAAGAGCATCATCATCAAGACCTTTTTCTCCCATAGATTGTAAAATGTTGATGATTGTCATAAATCTTTGTTGCACTTTACACATTGTCTCTCCATAAGGAAAAATAAATCCATGATACACTGCTCAATGAATTTCTCTTCATGTTTCTATAACCTTGGATGTACCAAAATGTGTAACTTCCAACTTCGTCCAAATAAAGTTGGATGCTTTATAAGAAGATATCTGGCTGTATATATTCCTGGTCATAGAGAATAATAAAGTATTGTGTACCTTGTAATTCAGTTGATATTCTTGCTTCTCTTGGTTAGTGAAAGTATTGACTTCTTTGTCAGGAATTTTATAACCTCCGGTAAGCATAATAAAAGTGTCTACACCAGTATTGATCACGAATATCTTCATTCGATCTCTCCAGTACTCATAATCATTCCCATCAAAGATAGGTGGTCTAGGAGGATTTAGGTTTTCAATTGACCCAATATTCATTCCTGCCATCTAATAAGACAACATATTTCCCACTCCACACATTAGTGTAGTAAATAGTTGAAACAGAAATTTGGAAGCAAAAAAGATAGTAATAAAAATCAGTGGAAACCTCCTTTGATACCAATTGTTGGATCAAATATGTAAATGTATATGTATATTAGATGGAACAATACAAGAGGGGGGGGGGTGAAGTTTACGTTTAAAAACATTGTGTTTAATCACTTAAGAAGTTAGTTTAAATGATCTTAAACTTAATAAAAGAAAAAACACCCACAATTGTATTGAATATAAAGATATGATATATTGTAATAATATAAGAAATGTAATAAAATTGTATTCAAAAGAATAAAATAATCAGAATAATGTAAAAGAATGAGATTCTATCATAAAGCATATAGAATCTAACAATATAAAATGTAATAGTATAAGTGTAATTGGAACAATTACAAATGTATATGAAATAGAAAATAAAAGAAAACAATTACCATTCTAATACAATTGGCAGCGGAAATGTAAAAAGTATTACAATTCTTTTATCCCAAAGATATGGGTTATCCTTTTCCCTAGGATAAGAGTTCTGTCTTACCACTACCATGGTAATCCCTCAATACAATAATCGGTACGTCTATCTGCCTATCCCCGGCAGCCCTCGATACGATGATCAGTTCGTCTGTCTGCCTATCCCCGACATCCCTCGATACGATGACAGGTTCGTCTATCTGCCTATCCCTAGAAGCCCTCGATTTTTTAGGTAATCGACACCTCTGTCTTTCTATCACTTTAAATCCCTCGATACGATGATTGGTCGCACAAAGCCCAAACAAAGCACTTATAGAAACACAAAAACTAAGAACGAGCTGTTCACATTTTGTAGTTTCAAGGATTTCGGATGGAGCAGGAGAGAAGTCACGGTATCTCCCTCTAGAACTTGATAGCACAAAATGATCTGTCTCATACACCCATGTATTCTTGTCTTCAAATGACCTACTATTTATAGGCCTCAGGTTCCAACAGTCACATTTCCTCCAACGGTCATATTTTTCCGAAAAACTCAGAGGGACTTGGACACCTGGCATTATATCAGTCATATTGAAACAGAAAACACGAAATCATTTTGATTAGTTTGTAACTAACTCCATGATATCATTTTGGTTAAAAAAAAGATAAATGAATATGATAAACAAGAGTACGATTAAAATGAAACATGTGTTTTTTACTAAGTACCAAAACAAGCAAGTAATGAAAGTAAAGTATGAGAATTATAAGTATTACCGTGTAATGTTTTGAAACGATACAAAGTGAGTAGATTTATAAGACTTAGTATGATTAATAGAGTCAATACAATTTCCAGAGTCAGTACAAAAAAAATGGTAAGTACGATCAGCATGGTCAGTATGATTAGCATGGTCAGTACGATCATCATGGTCCGTACAATTAGCATGGTCAGTATGATCAACATTTTGTTTACGATCAGTATGGTCAGTACGGTCAGCATGGTCAGTACGATCAGCACGGTCAGTACGATCAACAGGGTCAGTACGATCAACAAGGTCAGTACGATCAGCATGGTCAGTACGATCAGTATGATCAGTACGATCAATATGATCAGTACAATCAATATGGTCAGGGACATTTGTGATTTCCAAAACACGATATAAAAGTCAAAAGAGAACTTTTGACTCAACAGTTTTATTAATTTTAAATGCACATTAATGATATTTGAATTAATTTGAGATTATGTACACTGACTAGAGGAGTATATGGATAATTATAAAGATATATTTTTGAAGTGTTCATCCAAATTATATTCTTTTATATATCATAATGTTACTATTGTCTTATAAGTAATGTTTTTAAGTACTAAATGAATTTCTAAAAGTTACATTTGATAAATTTAAGGAAGTAACCCAAGTAATGATTTTTTCAATTATAAGTATATCTATAATTTACACAGTGTGAAACCATAAGTTAAATAAATTGGGGATGTTCTCAATTATTGGAGATGATTTTTGAAGAGATATGATGAAGTGATTGATGAATATTTGAAAATATTTTGATCTAAAATGATGAATTACCTTGGATGAAGATGCTAAAATCTGAATAATACAAGGATAAATCACTCAATACATACTATAATCTATATTGTTCATAGAAGATTTTATAAGTATTAAACTAAAAAAGAATTCCTAAGAATATTAAATAAATTTATTATGGTATTTGAAGATGGTAATTTTGATAATGGAGGATCTACACTATGATATGCAAGAATAAACATTTTTAGACAATGTTTGTCTCTGGGAGTATATACTAAATATATAGAAACCAACATGAGATTCATAAGAACAAAAAATTCCAACATTGGATTCATTAGTAAAAGAGTTAAAGACTTGGGAAAGGAAGAAAACTTTAAGTGATATGTAAGGGTCTTTATGATGATATGTAGAGGTTTACCTATTGATAAAATTTTGGAAGATGGATTTTTTTAGGAATATTGATCTGGAATTTAAATTTTACTTTTCTATAGTAAAATTCATGATAAAATATCATTGTTTTGTAATGATCTATGATTCATGACATGATTAATGAATGCTATAAATTAAGGATAATGATAATATATGATGATGAATTAAATATTGTGACGAAGAAGATAACATAATGATGAAGTCTGAGGATGAACTACCAGATGAATCTTGTTAATTTATTAACATATTATTATATAATGAAGATAGGTATCATGATATAATGAGATGTATCATTCCACGATTATATTCCAACATGTGAACAAGAATTCCAACTAGGATAGAATTCTTATCGTTATTATGGAGAAGATGTTTCCAATAAGATTCAAATAATCATGATATATTTTTTATTTCAAATATATATAAACAATCCATATTATTTAGTATTCTACATATATTATGGAATATTTAAAATAAAAAACCATATAATTTGTATATTCCAATATTAATGATTTTCTAACATTTAAAAAAGTAAAAAACTATTCAATATATTGAATGATAAGATTATATAATAATAAGAAGAAGTAGAATATAATTTGTGGATAGGGAGGAGAAGTCGATACATCATGTTGGTGTTTATTTAGAGTATAAAAGAGAGTAAAGAAAACCAATATTGCATTGTTCCAAAAAATTATATATATCAAAGGAATAAGAATTCAAAATAGAAGACAATTACTATTGGGCGATACAATATCAATATTATATCTTTCTCTTCATTGTTCACATTAAATTTCCTCGGTTATCCATTTTCCAAGAGTTATTTCTATTTTTATCATGAGGATTCGCTTCCTTTTTATTCTTGTTTGGTTCTAAAAATGTGGCATGTCTAAATTAAATTCTTTTCCTATATATACCTCATAATAATTAAATAAAATAGGTTTTCATGTGATATAAAAATACAATGTAACAAGCACATAGTCATCCATCTTAGAGTAAAACATCATCAATAATTTTTTTGTTCAATTTTATTTATTCACCATTTTCAATTTATTATGGATGTGATGAATAACTGATTGATTAATTGAGATTTTGATGAAAAAAATATAAACACAAATTCACCCCAATTTTTAATGATTATCATATTTTATGTTATCTTAATAATGTATACTAGATAATAGGATCACTATTGGGGATCTCTATTAAAGACTTATATGGTTCAACAAAACTCATTAAACCTCAAATATATTCTAATAATCGAGGGAATTTGTTTTCATATTTGTAATGAAATAATTGTATCTTATCTTCTCTTATTATTCTATATGTTCTTGATTATATTAAAAAAGGGTCCATTGTACCATGTTATACTTATTAATAGTCTATTTCTGATAAGAACAATGTTAATAGAGTGTAAAGTAAATAAATTCATTGTTGTCCTCTTTATATAAGCAAGAAAAAATGTAATTTGTTATAAAACTAAAAATATTATTTTTGAAAACATTATAAGAATATATAAATTAAAAAATAATGTTAAGGAAGCTAATTTGTAAAATTGGACAATATTTTGAAGATGTTAGAATTCATGGAGAGAAATCGATAGAAAAATTATTTACAAGAGTCAATATAATTTCTAGAACCATCTATGGATTTTTACGAAGTCTTTGATATTATATTATGGTGAAGAAACTGTTATATATATTATTTGATAATTTGGATTCCAATATCACATAACTTGATGATAATGATATTATTTACTTTAGAATCGATTGATTTTATAGTACTCTCAGTAATTAAGAAATGAGAAGATGAATGAATCTAAAAATAAAGTTTAATGAATAAAATGATTGTTCACATAAAGTGTAAAAAACATTAAGATTAAATATAAGAATTCTAGTTGTGAAGAAAAATAAAATATAAATGGATTTTATATAACCCTTTTCCCAATTTCAAGAATATTTTAAAAAGGGAAATATAATTAATAAGGGTATCATCCCATTAAATGTTTTAAAGATTTAATTATTGGTAACTTTTTACCATGTTCTCGATGAAGATAAAATATATATATAATGAATTAATTTTTGAATAATTTCTCTATTAAAAATGATTTTTCTAGGAGAAAATAGACTGTATCAAATTTTATGAAGAAAATTAAATCCATGTTCTTTAGAATACTTTTTTATCTGTTGAAGAAGTAATTTATGATAGAGATGAGATTTATAGTGGTGTGCAAATACTATATATTATAAATTTTTTTATGGTATAATAATAATAATATTTTAATATATTATAGGATAAATCACTAATTTATTATGATTTAGATACTAATGATGAATAATCATACAAGTATTACACCATGAAAATTTGGATCAATATGTGACTGATAGAGATTATATGGTTAAGAAATATAAATTTATATCTCAATAAAGAAATATAAAATAATTGATAAAATATATATTTAGAAGGAGAGTTTGGTAAAATGTTTTGGGAAAAATAAACATTATAATGTTTTTAAAAAGTAGATATTTGATGTCCTAACTTCCACTATCAGTTTTTGGGATAAATTGGTTTAAACTCTAAACATTATGTTTATTAAACCTGTGAAGAAAAAAAGAAGAATACAAATATAAAATCAAGAGCTACTGAAGAATAAAATGAATGATTAAAATAATAAACTACAAGTAACCTTAATTCTCATGATTTTAGAAATAAATAATTCATTTATACAAGTTACAAATATTAATAGAAAATCATATTTTTATAAGGATGAAGTGAGAATAGAAATTTAGATTAGTTATAATATTTAATGAAAAAGGGAATCATTTTCTTTTATCTATGAAAACATATTTTGGAAAAAATGACCAAACCATTCTAAAATACCCAAATAATGTATCTATAAAATTATGTTATGAAATAAAATAATTTGAGGCATCATAATGGGGCTAGATTGAAACACATAAAATAGTCTAATTTCTACCAAAGGAGGAGGTTTCATGGTTACTACTAGTGTTGGAAGGAATTTATACACAAGTCTTATAGTTTCTAAAAGAAATTATTTTCACCAGGATAAGTAATGGATCATGAATAAATGAGCAGACAAAAATAATATATTATAAATTGGTATGCACAATTTAATGAGAAGATGATTTTTATGAAAAATAGTTTTGTGAAAAGGAATGATGTTTTTTAGGCATAATAAAGAAAGAAACATCTGAAATGAATTAATTAAAGCCCCACATGCTTAATTAAATTTAATTTGAAAGATAGATAATGATTATAAATTATGAAATTTATAAATGTAGAATAATATTATATAAGATACATTTAGGGAATGGAAATTTGAGAGGTAATATATTTTTTTATGGATGAAATTACCATATGAAATGTTATTTGAAAAAATTTAACAACATTAAATGATATAATTTAGGATGATTTAATTTTTTAAATTAAATATTATTAAATAAATATTGAATTATAGTATACTAAATTTCAAAAAATATTATAAGCTCTAAAAATTTATTATTTATTGACGGGTTGAAGCATAATATTCTTAGCAGATCCCAACATTATAATGAGGGGAAAATAATGTTTTTTAGAAATTATAGGAATTTTTCAAAAATATATAAATATGTAATATAGATAAAAAATTAACACAAGGACATTTATTTCTAGTTATATAGTCCAAATTTGGTTAATACATTACAAAACATGCTAAGAATAATTTTGTTCTTACAAGACTTCTTCATCTTATGAAAAATAACATAAAAAAATTAATAAAAGTATACTCTAAGAGAAATATTCTTGTTTTTAAATAATTAACTATCACTACAGAAAAATGTGAAAATGGGATGATAGTGAGTATAAGTCACAAGGGTTTTTATAGATATTCCCAATGACCATTAGATCTTGTTCACTATGATATTTGGGGACCTATAAATACTAAGTCAACAAGAGTATAAAAATGTTTCATAACTTTCAATGACGAATTTAATATAATGACATGAGTTTTGTTTATGTCTTAAAAATATCAAGCCTTAAAAAGCTTCAAATGTTTTAGAAGGCTATATAAAAGCAAAAATATTTTTCTTCAAGAAAAATCCAAGATCAAAAAATGGTAGTGGGTATGATAAAAAATATTTTTAGAATATCTTTATAAACATGGAATGATACATGAGTTTAACTCGCCATAAATTCTTATGAAAAATATAGTGTATAAATGGTATAACATGATCCTTTTTTATGTATAAAACAATGATAATGGAGCATGGTTTCTTGATATACCTCTAATAACAAGATTTTTATGACTACTATAATTATTAAAAACAATTTATAATCTAGATCAAATTAAGACATTACACTATGGTAAATATTTTTCAAGAATAATAACCATATACAAAAAAAATCTAGAGTGTTCATAATTCCATGTTTGATCCATATGAAGATTAGAAGTGGTGGTATAGTTAATGAAAAATTTGAAGATGAAATTTCCACAGGTTATATACTAAGTCATTTTTCATAAAGATGTCCTAATAAAAAATATGAAATGATGGTGGAATATGATTATGTGAATGTTTTATAAAATTATTAAGGGGTCAAAAAAACAATCATAAATGTTGAGGATTATGAATTTTTCACAACTAGAGCTACCAAACAACTTAAAGGTGATAAATAAATTATATAAATTCCCAATGATGATATATATTTTTCATATTCATGTGATTGGGGTATGAATTTGATTACCAAAATGGAAAAATAAAGACTTAAAATGATGGTTGGTACTAAAAATATCATTGGGTCCATAATCAAGTTTTATAAATAAGAATAAAAATTATGGAAACAAGTAACACTATCACTTTATAGAAAATAGAACCATAAACCATTGTTGAAGATTTTGAAAACAAAGAATAGATTTAATCCCTAAATGAATATTTGGATCAAATTGAAAATAATGGTATATGGAGGATTTTCATAGACCCAATAATAAATAATTATAATCCATAAGAGGGTTTTTGTGAACAAGATAATTTATAATGGACAATTTTAAAGAAACAAAGTAATAACATTGATCAAGGAGTATCACAAATAGAAAGAATTGATATTGATAAATCATTTTCCCATATTTAAAAATATGATAAAAATAAAATTTTATCTATTTTGTAAATCACCCATGATGTTGGTCACATTTTCATCTCACAAGTTAAATATTCCAAGGAGTTATTAAAGTGTTTTGGTATAATGAAATAAAGGGTAGTGTCTAAACCAATCCCATTGGGTTCCAAACTAAGCAAGGATTATCAAAGTAAATATTTTGGTGAGAAATAATTCTATAAGTTGATTGGTAGTCACTTATATTTTACTGAATCAAGGTAATAAAATATTTTATTGTTACTCATTTAATTACAAATCAATTCAATATAAAAGAATCATAAAAAATATAATCTTCAGAAATTTTTATCATAGTATCTGTTATGATTTTTTAAATAAGACGAAAGGTAATCTGAATTTAAATAGCATTACAAATGATCATTGGAGAGATGGTGTTGAGTAAATAAAGTCCACAACATGTTGACAATTTTCTATTAGTGAAATGTTTTTATTAATAAATTTAGAGAAGGATTACTTTATCCCCTTGGTCACAATTGAACAAGATTATAAAGATATATCAAAGGAAACTACAAAGCTGTTTTGGATGAAGAATCAATTTTAAGACATGAGTATATGTGATGGGTTCCCATGGATTAATCATTATTATAGTCATGGTGAAATAATTCAATTCATAAATCTAGTACAAAATTCCATATTAAAAAACATTGAAATCAATTATCATTTTCTTAAATAAAATGTGTCTAGATGTACCTTGAAGTAATAAGTTATTTAGTATAAGGTGCATATTATTGATATTTTTATCTTAGTATTTGGAGAAATTTAGGTTTCAAGTGAGAGTCAAATAAAATTTATAACACTAAGGAACATTTCATCTTAGGTTTACATCCCAATTCTATTTTTTAATAAAATTGTATAACAGGTAAAAGTTGTTTTCATGAAGGTAAAAAATAGTGTATTCAATTATTTTAATATATTTACAGATCGACTGTATAAAAGTGTTCGAAAATTATTTTTTACGTTCTTAACTAAATAATCAGACTTGGTATCATTTAGTTAACTATTCATGAATATATTTAGTATTTGAATTAATGAAATACCTAATTTTATACTATATTATATAAACATTTGACATAAAATATTGCAGGACGGTGAAAATTATATTATTTCATGATAATAGTACAAAACATTTCAATATATTATAAAAAAAGAAATTAAATAAACAAAAAAAATTAAAACCAGTAAAATAATATAACTTAGTAATAATAAAATTAATAATTAATAATATATAAATTTATGAATAATATTATAATTATATATGTATTTATCTGAATAAAAATAAAAATAGTTTATAAATTTTAGGCGCCAAATGAGTGATTTTTAAATATAGAATTGTTATTTATTTAATAATTATATTTCATATTGATAATAATATTTTTGCATAAAAATGAATTTAAATTTACAATCAAAATTTTGTTATTATTTAATGGTGAATTTTTCATATTTTTCTAAGACAATTTTTTTGGGTAAAAAGTAAAATACTATATTAATATATGATAATTATTTTCACATCATAATGATATAATTTTTTCAAGTATCATAAAACATTTTGATCCAAAAAATTGTATTTCCATTAAATTAAATCATTTTAAGGCAATTATTTTATTTTTTAAAACCAATAAATAATCTTCCCAAAAATAAATTCTATTTCAATATTTTTAAAATAATTCTTAATGAATAAGAATATTATCCCAATAAAAATAATACATTTTAATGTATTTTATTTCATTACCATGAGAAAAAAACAAAATTCATTATTTTTCAAATACCATCATAAAATACAATAATAATTCCAATTTGAATCTTTTTTTTATTATAATGGATTCCATGGGATATTTTTTAAAACTAATAATCAAATCCCCCTTCTTTACTATAACTACAAACCCATCCTTCTATTCCCATTCAAACAAAAATTAGTGAATATGGTTATAATCTCATTTTCTCTCTCAATAGTCTCTCCAATAGTTTCTAATGTTCTTTGGTCATCCTCTAAAGCATTAAAAAGCTTCCTTTAGAGGCAGTGGTTCACAATCCCCCTCATTCCAATTCAATTGAAATTCTTATTTGTAATATCATATTTTTTTAATATAATAGTATTATTGAAATTACATGGAAGTATCATTAATTTTTTATATTTTTATGAGATATTACTTATTCCATCTCATTATGGTCTTTTTAAAATTAATTATTATGTTGATATAAGGATTTTCAAACAATTCTTATCCCTTTTTATGTGATCTTATCAAATTCATTTTCATTTCAATGTGAATTATTTTTTTAATTTACTATTATAAATTCCTAATCATATTATCAATGAAATATAACCATGCCCTCTTTTTATACACCATTAATAAGCTTTTATTATTCTAATATTTTATCATGACCCTAAGGGATATATCTAAATTTAGGAAGACATCCTAATTTTTTTTTGAAATCATAGAGTGTGTTGTTTCTTAAAAATCACATTTGTATACAGATACTAAAAGTGGGTATAGGGTTAGTATATAATGCACCTAGGGGTAATAAACATAAAAATGGTTGGTTTGGGTATTAACTCTACCTTTACACAGTGTAAAAAAATTGTGAGAAACTAAAAACCTGGTTTGATACTCCCAAGGTATATTCTTTAGATGATTCATAAGCTCTTTACAAACCATAATAATGTTTATGGTGGTAAATTTTGTATCATTTTCTTTGTCTCAAAAAATTTTGAACTATTGAACTCAATCACTATTTAATATTGACATAAATATACCATTAATGTAAAATTCACAATTACCTTATTGTTATTCCTTTGGTAAGGATACTTTAAATTAAAATTTTAATATCATATAGATTATATGAGTATTGTGGGATATTCATCTAGATACCCATATTGATATACTGAATGGGGAATGATTCATATTCTTTATACCAATTATTTTTATAAGAAAAAATATAGATTACTTTATCATGACTATATATTAGGTTCTATAGGGAATACAATGACATGTATTGTTTGGATATAATATTTATATGATTATTTAATTGGAATTATTATTTAATTGGGGGGTACTAGAATTATATATCACCTAAGTGTATTTGTTGCTCTCTTAGGATAAAAAATAATGTTATTTAGTTTAATACTTACCAATTTATGTATGATGTACTGACATGTGGCCTTTCTAATATGTTTAATATGTTAAACATTTTGTATTTCATAACTATGTGATTATTAATTTTTATACATTCATTAATTTATTATTATGAAATATATGGACATATTAATCTTAGAGATATTTTTTATGTAATTTATTTACTACTATCACATTACTGATTTCACTCTTATGTGTGATAGATACTACTATACATTACCCCTTACTGAGCATTTTTGATGACCCTTAATATTTTATCCCATTAAATGATAAAAATGGTAAGATTAGAATGTCTGACTTATGGATATTCAAGAATAAATAATATATTTTCATGTATTTAGTTGATGTAACATAATTTTCAAATGTATTCTAATGTTCATTAATGTATAGATTCATTTGGATTCTAAACCACTGGATCCATTGTGTCATGAACTATATATTCTGAAACATTATAATAAAATAAAAATCATATCTGGGCCACTAGAGTCAGGGTTGTATAGTTGGTATCCAATAAATTTTATTAAAGTATATATAAAATATATTTACAAAAATATAGTCATAGAGAATAAATATATAAAAAAACCATAGGATATTGATGACATGTTTCTAGATTACATAATAATAATTTTAAAAAAACTAAGAGAAACTATATATTTATAATTCTAAGTGTTATTCATATACTAATTAAATATATGAAATTCTTTATAAATGGTGCCTTACATAAGAAACAATAATTATGTCAACATATATAATCAATGCATGTTTTTCCCTCAAAAGAAAATCAATGAGGCTGATGTTGGATCAGAGTGGATTTTAACTATATTAGTGAAATTAACTCATGTTATGAACTATAATATTGGCTGTATAGAATAAATTATTATTCGACAATATGGTGTAGCAATGTTGGACTCTTTTATGATATAGTAATGCCAATCCTTTAATAAAATCATGAGTCTATTTTTAACTAAATAATGGATCATGTCTCAAGATAATGTATTATATGCCTTTGTATACAGTGGGAACAAGGAGGTTTTTGAGGTAGTACATTGTTTAATGGTTGATGTTTTACAGGGGTGGTCATAGATACAAAACACTAAGAATTAAGAGGAGATAGAGAATATAGAATTAATGTTTTTAATGTGATATTATTTAGACATTGAGATGATAAGGAAATAAAATTCATAAATTTAAGAAACAAGCATTTGGAATATGTTTTATAGTATGTGGTTAAATTTAAATAGTTATCAAAAAAAATTAATTCTATGTATGTAATATAGAAAATAATATAGATCCTTTACTTTCTAGGTTTAAAATAATACATTCAAGGTAATTATTCTGCAAGCATTTTCCCCGTATGAGGAGATAATGACATGTTCCATCAATACCAATAAAGAGTTATTTTATTATTTTATTTTTAAAGGGAATAAATAAAATAATAGGGAACTAAGAAACATATATATTGACACATTATTAACAAAAAAGTATGGGTGAATTCTTAACAGGAACAAAATGTGGGGAGAAACAGCTTGACAACTGTTTCAATAGAAAAGTAGAATGCTACAAGTATGGAGATAATGGTCATGAAGACCGTGAATATAAAATAAAAAATATATGTTTTTAATGTAATATTATTTAATTATAAGTAAATGAGACATTATTTAAATAAATGAAACATGTTTTATGGGAATTTTCACCATAATAAGACACGGGAGAAAGGCAGGGCTTGTATAATCACAAAATTTTATGTTGTGGTCCCAAATGATATTATTATAGGAAATTTTTTCATAAACTCATTTTTACATAATAAATTATTTTATTCTTGATCTAACCACTTTTTAATATCTTTTTAGTTTGATAAGATCATTGAATTACCTTCTAATAAGTTAAATAAAAATATTTTAGTTAGTAATCTTAGTTTAAATCTTATAGCAAATAAAGTATATAGGTCCATCTCTGTTAAAATTCATGGGGATTGTTTAGTTTGAGTCATAATGGTAATACTAATAGAATATTTTCATATAATTATTTTTATGGATTGGATGTTAATGTATAATGTATGAATTTTTTGTCTTGATAATACAATTACAATCTCTAAAGTTGGAATATAAACTTTTTTGTAGGAGAGGCTTCATTACCTAAGTCTTTTTCAGAACCCCCTTCAAAAGCACATTTTAATGAAATTATTTGAATGGATAAATAAATTAATGGGAATTATATACAAATAATAATGGTTTCATCAGTTATTTTGGATTATATTGATGTATTTCCCAAGAAAATTCCTATATATTCCCCATACCATGACGTTCAATTATCTATAGACCACATACCTAATGAAAAACCCATATCAAAGTCTCCATATAAAATATATCTGGTGGAGTTAGTGGAATTAAATAAAAAAACATTAAGTGTGTTTTTGAATGGTATTCATACACCCTAGTGTTTCAACATGAGGAGATCCAGTATTAATTTTTATATATAAGGACAATTCTATATGGTTGTGCATCAATGTCATGGATATTAATTTAATTACTATAAATTACAAGTATCATTTACCTTTATTGGATGATATATTTAATTAACTTCAAGGGGATCCATAATTAATAATTATTTCTCTCCATAATGGTTATCATTAATTAATATTCCAAAAGTATGATATTAAAAATATGGATTTACACACCAGGTATGGGAAATATAAGTTTACTATAATTTCTTTTGGGTTAACAAATGCACCATCTATGTTTTTGGATTTAATAAATGGAGTATTAAAGGATTATATTATAAATTTGTATTATTTTTTATTAATGATATCTTGATACAATTTATTTTAAATGAAGATAATGAAGACCATATAAATATTTTTCTTAATACCCTAAGGGAGAATGAGCTAAATGGTAATTTTTGTGAATGTGAATTTATTCTTCAATATGTCTCATTTCATAGACATACTATCTACATGGATTGAATATCATTATACCCCTTAATAAAATTTTTGTTAAATAATACCCCATAAACATTAATATTACTGAGATACAAAGTTTTCTTGTCCTAAATAGTTACAATCAATGATTTTATAAAATTTTTTCTTATTTATATAATCTATTAACCATGATGACACATGAATAATCTAAATTCACATGGTTTTAAAAATTTGAAGAAATATTTCTTTAACTATGATAGATATTAATTAATTTATCAATATTAATCTATCCACATAGAAAGTGTGGATTTTTTATAATGGGTGATGAATTAATGAAAGGAACAATGTCTGACCTTATAAAAAATGATACATTTTTTCTTCTTTCTTATGGGAATTTAATACAATTGAAAAACCATCCAAATCATGATATTGAGTTATAAGCTATAATAATATATTTAATGATATAGATACACCATCATTTTGGTGAAATATGTGACATATATATGGATTTGAAAATTTTAAATCATATATTCAATGAGAATGAAATTAACATAAGACAGATGACATGGATATAAATACTCAAGGACTATGACTATACAATACACTATCACATAGGAAATAAAACAAAGTGGTGCAATCATTAAGTAAGAAGGATCATGGATATCTATAATTTATGATGATGAAAAATTTTCCTATATTCATGGATTTTGTAAATATGGATATGGAAATTATTAAGGAAATTAAATCATCATTAATTTTCTAGGTAATTATGAAAAAATATTTATTATATAAGATAAAGATGTTGTATCATGACGAAAATGGATTAAAATGAATATTAAAACCATGAAATATGGGAAATTTATATACTTAATCTATAAAAAGTGTTTTTCGATATTAAAAAGTGTGTTTTTGAGAAAAAATTACCAGATCTAAAGAGGGAATAACTTGATTAATATCATAGCTCTATATTCTTTACACACCCCAGTAGCATCAATAAGAATTGGAATGTAAAACAACACTAATGGTGGGAAAACACGAAGTTGGAAATTATAGAATATGGTATGAAAATAAGTAAATAATTATAGAAACTATTAAAGGTTTTCATTAAAGCTCTCCCACTACTATTATTCTAGTGGGATAGTATAAAAATAGACATCTTCACTTTAATGTCTAAGATATTAAAAAGAATAATTCTATAGTGGTTTTTATGGATCACCTTACCATGTTAATATATTTTTCTTCAATAAGGGAGGATCTACCCCAGAAAATATTCGTATGACTCTATATTAAGGGAGTTGTGATACTTTATAGAACACCCTTTAAAATTTTATTTGATGATAACTCTCAAATCACATTAAAATTTAGAGGAGTCTTCAAAAGGTTTTGGAAAATAAGATACATATGAGTACCTCCTAACAACCTCAAATTCATAGGTAATCTAAAATGACAATATAAACCTTGGAGGCCATATAAAGTTCATCCTCACTTACCTTCCATGTATCATGGGACCAATATCCACAAAAAGTCAAATTTTCCTAGAATAATATCATAAATTTACATATTCTAATGGAACCTTGTGAGTCCTTGTATAGAAAAATATGTATTACTCAAACTTGTTGGGATGAATATGGGGAAATGAGGCTTGTTGGTCCGAAACTCGTTGATGAAACAAATGAGAAGTTAAAATCTATTTAGGATAATATTAGGAAGGCTAGAAGAGAAAATATATATATTTATAATTGGATGAAGGAATTGGAATTCCATATAGAAGATCATGTATTTTTTAAAGAATCCCAATTGAAGGGATTTACAATGTTTGGTATTAAATGAAATGAAATCAAAATTATATTGTACATTTTGAAATTTTAGAGATAATGGTATTTCTAACATATTATTGGTATTTTTCACCCAACCTATCTAAAGTGCATAAATAATTTTATGACTCAATGATAAGGTATTACATAGTGACTCATTTTCATCTACTCACCATTAATTCAACAGATATTGAGCGTAACCTATCATATAGTGATGATACTATATAGATTATTAACATTGGAGTGAATTTGTTAAAACATTGGGAAGCCCAATTGGGGAATGTTATTAGGAATAATCATAAGTTAGAAAAAGAATAACATGGTCCTAAGGAAGAAATGAATAAGAATTACCATCATCTGTTCCTAAATGTATTTAGAGTTTAAATTTCAGTGACAAATTTTTTTAAATGGGTGGGGAGAATATAACATAAAAATTTATATTCTAGTAAATAATATGTTAATCAGAAATTATTTGGCATAATACAAATTATATTCATTCATAATAATTGTATAGTACATTACAATACAATAGGATAATGGGAATATTATTTTTTTAAGAAATGATAAAAACCAGGACAATAAGGACCCAGCCTTAAACATTACATTATCATTATTTAAGAAATGAATTCACAATGAGTATATTTTCAAGTTTATAGTTTTAGGGAATTAGTCCATAACTATTACATAACATTTCAAAAATTACAAAGTATACACTTCTACCCAGTTGCAATTTTTTTCAAAAAATAAAAAATCATAGAAAAGAAACATGTCTAGTTCCATGTTTTAGACCACATAACTTTTTATTGATCCCATCCTTGACATTATTCATCTTTAATCCCTGTGAAAAACATTTCCAAACATGGTATTAACATAAAAATCACAGTAAGGGTTATAAAACAAGGAAAGTAAAAATTATCCCATCAATAAATAAAAATCAATGAAATCATAGTTTTCAATCACAACATACATCATGAAATCATAATATTTATGAATAACACACCGAAATCATAAATCATAAAGGTAAATTTTGGCATTCATAACATAATTACATTGTAGATTTAATAGATACATAGATAGTTATGTTTGGAATACCCATCATAGTATATTCCCTAAATATCTTATGCGAAACATTAAAGTCTACCTTAGTCATGTTACCCAATTCATTGGAGAGCTATCTCAGGATCACCCACCCTAGTTTTATCATAGAACCACCCATATACGTAAATAATTCCCATGAACCATAACATGTAAGACAAGTATAAAGGAAAGATAACATTTCCACATTTCAATCACAATATATCATTTCAAGATAATAAAATAATCAATGCTTTATCAAAACCATTTTCAATACAAAAATACGTAAAAATAGTATATGGTATTTATATTCCTTTAAAAAACAGTACGAATTTTTATGGAATCCAATGATCAAATAATACTGCCAATGGTAGAAAGGTCATTGTCACCGCGTACGTTAAAAAGAAACATTATTTTTATTTTCATTTAGTAAATGACTTCTTTTAGAAAATATACCCATTAAATGAAATTAAAATTAAATGGGTTTTATACACCATATAAAATAAATTCCTGTATAAATCAAAGGATGCCTCAATGAAATGGGATTGAGATGAAGTCCCTTACGAAAATTCGGCATCCAAATGACGTCACATTAAAATTCGTAACATAAGTTGATGAGAGAGAAAAGGATCTCAAATCACATGAAAATAAAATGTACATAAATAAGGATATAAAATCACATATCCCAACATAATAAAATGGAAATTAAAAGACACAACATAAAGGAAGTCTTTAACTAAAAAAGAGGTTGAAAGGTCCCCTTACAAAGATCGTATCATTAAATTAATGATAAATCAATGACATAATTATGTGTGAAAAATATAAATACACTCACTATAATTGGATATCATTAGTAAATAAATCATAGGTCATGAACACATATTTATAGCATGACATAATCAAGAAGTAGAGGTTCAACCCAAATAATGGAAATTGGGGGATGAAGTTCCTTTTCAGAAATTCGACAGCAGAACTGCGTCGCTTTAAAATTTAAAAAATGAATTGATGAAAGAGAAAAGGGTCTCCCATAACATGGAAATAAAATTTACAGAAATAAGGATTTATAAAAACATATCCCAACATAAGAAAAAGGAAATTAAAATAAATGACAAAAGATAAGTCTTTGACTAAAAGAGTACGGTGATAGGTTCCCTTACCGATTTGGTAACTTGTGAAACATACAACCCATGAAGGAAGGATCATAAAATTATGATGTAAATACCCATAAAAAATGTTTATTAAACAATTAATACAATCATGGTCAGTACATACACCACAAAAAATTAAATAGTGGAAAATATAACATGAATCTCACATGAAGAAAATGTTAGATGAAAACCCCTTACCATGTTGTAATCAATCAAGTTGTATAAAAAAAATTTAATAACCACCAAATGAATCAAATAATACCATGAATATAAATAGAATCAGGATAATATATATCAAATATTAGTACACAATACACCACATGCAATAAATATGTGGCGAATAATGGAAATCTCAGGGAATTAAAAGTGAGATAAAAAACCCCTTACCTCGTGTCTGAAATGACTTTTATGTTCCGTGTTGTGCTTGAATAATAAAAATATGTTAATTAATACTCCCTTAAGTAACTTTTTCAGGTTTCTTATTCCTTTTATATCACTTATTACCTTTCTATAACAATTATTTAATTATTTGAGTTCATATCAGCCATTTTGTTGATGTTCGGAACTTTAGTAAAAAATGAACGTGTTATAATTAAAAATTGTCCATGTGTTCAAAAGTCCATTATCTACAAAATTATATTCATGATTTAGATATCATATATATAATATATATCTAGTTTATATTTATTTATAATTTTCCAAATCATTTGGAGTTAAGAAATGAAGTGCACCGTTCACGGAGACGGTAAGTCGTACGTACCCTTGAATGCTACTTTCTTTTTTATTTTATGTTTAATAGAATGAAAAAATAATAATAAATAGCTATATTATAATTAGATTGTAATATCTATGTTTTTTAATTCAATTAACTCCATCCTTTATATGTTCCATGTATGACCTGATTGAGTAATATAACTTTGAAGGGGTGGTAGTATTCACTTCCTTAAATGAAATTAGCATATTTACCCATTATGGAAACCATAAATGTTATATATTAATGAAAAATAGAAAATTAAAGAGAAAATATAAATATAATATATATCACATATATAGAAAGTGCCATATTTATGGCCACCATAAGTGGTGGTAGGATAATATTGGACAATCATCCTTTCGTGAGGCAGTATTTTATTGTCCACAGAAATAGTATGTTCTTTACCCATTAGACAGAGGTGTGTGTGTATGTTTAGTTTGAATACATATCATATATAAAACCTAGTATTCTGAGTATACTTGTTTTATTATAATATAAAGGAATACAAATAGTATAGGGGGTTGGAGATGTAAAATAAAATAAAAGAACTTAAGAAAATACAATACCTTTAAATCGGGTAAATCCTTTTAGTATGAACCAAAAGTATTTTTTTGAAGTGCCATATTCTTATGTTAAGGGTTCTATGTGGAAGAGAGGGATCATGAGACCTTATTTGGGTGAAGTTTGGATGGAAAATGGGGCTTTAGAGGTTTGAGTAATGGGTTAGAGGTGAGGGTTTTTATAGGGGAGGCTCTTTAAGAATGTTTGAAAATGTTATTTTATTATATAATGATTTACAATTTGTAAATGTCACAAACTTATTAATGTAGAATATAAGATGAATATTGTTTGAAATAAAATCATCCAATAATAATTGTATAGGTTTTGGATATCTTTTTAATCTTTATAATCTTATTTATTTAAATCATTCATTATTTAGTTAATCACTACATCATTATTGCATCATAAAAAATGTATTTATATGATATCTTAAAATTAAAAAAAATAACATGATTTATTAAATCATATTAAAGTTAAAATTAATATTTATAGTCAAATATATAACTCATATAACCACATGTAAGAATTTATTTACTAAAAGATTTATGTTTATTTAATTTTTGTCATTACTTTAAATTAATTAATATAAAGTGTCCTTATCTCTCTTAAGTGGATCCATGGGGTACCAAAATCGACCCAATCATTCCCATGATCATAAATGTATAAAAAAATAGAATTAGGATACATATTAGTGTAATTTAATATTATTATAATATTATTTTTACAGTGAATTACCTAGTTTACCATTAACCACTATAAATAAAAGTCAAAAGTTACTATCCACCAAAAATTATTTTCATCTTATTTGAAAACATTTTACTTACTAATAACAACCATGTATTTAGGATTTTAAAAATTAAATTGAAAAAAGAAGTAAAATTTCATTTCAATGAAAAAGTCGGTTTTTAACAACTACTCAGTGTTTTCACTATTCATAAAAAATTGATGTTTTTCAGAAAAATACCAAAAATTCAGCCTAAAAAATATTTGATATTCCGAATTCAGAAATGATTTCTATATTACTATATTCAAAACATAGAAGTTTATTTAATTAATTTCAAATTTATTCCCATTTTCAAAACAAAAATCATGTTTTTTAAGAAATAATAACTATCCAAAGATTGAGACTTGTTTATGTTCAATTTCAGTGTAAAATTACTACCAATGAACAAAATTGAATTAAATGGAAAAAATAAAATCTAATTAAACTTTAATACAAATTAAAAAGATAATTTATCTATATATATAACTTAAATTAATATTCAATTTTGAATTATGATACTGTATTTTTCACATTTTATTAAAAAATGAATTTTATTAGAAAAATACAAAAGAATTACACAATGTAAATTTTGATGCCCTTATTTTAAAGAATAATTTTAGTTTATTTTCAAATTAAAAATATTGAATTGGAAAAAACTAGATTTAAATATGGTTCACCATCAAAAGTTGTTAAATCAACATTTTATAGAATAATAGAGTATTTATGCTTAAAATTTGATTCATTCATTTTTTAGCCACTAACTTTTATTGGATAAATGTAAAAACATTTAAGAAACATGTTTAATATTAATATGTTTAGTTCTACTAACTTCCTCCAATATTATATCTTGGAATTAACTACTATTTAAAATAATTTTATATTATTATTTTTCAGTATGACCCAACGTTGTGTGCAATGTAAGATTTCAAAGAAACCTATTGTTGCGTATCAGGTACTCCATCGAACATAGATTCCCCTTTAAAGTAAAATTAATATTTAATTCACAAATATTAATAAATATTATAATGTATTGTTCTTTATTTACATGGGATGTTACATCCTTCCCCCTTTTAGAAATTACGTCCTTGCAATTTTAAAATTCAGCTTGGGAACGTCATTAAAAGTACCACATTAGAAAAAGAGTGAATAAAACAATCACTTTAAAAAATAAAGAGAAGTTCAAATGTCACCTAAGATAAAACATACTAGGATTCCATGATAACATGGATATGGAGGAGAAACTATGTGTCATGTTTTGATGGAGAGTGACAAAAAGCACGATTAAGAGAAAAGATAACCACTAGAAAATCACAAACCTGTGATAGGTAAAATGGAATTTGGTTTCCCAGTAGGATAAGTAAAAAGAGAACATTTTTTTGTTATAAGTTCAATTTCATAATGTTGGAGAAATTTTTTTATGAGATTGATTAAGGACATAAAGAAATATACTTACTTTTCAAGTAGAGTTTCATCCTTTAATAAGTTTCTACCAAACACTCATCCATTTTACAAATGATAAGTATTCCAGATGACTTGTTCACATATGAAGTGCTAGAATCAACTTCTAGAGAATCACATAATCCACAAAATATGAACTATGTATTTTATCTTTCTTTAGATATTATCAAATACCAAAATGGTTAGTATAAGATCAGATAATCCAAAAAAAATAATCCATAAAAAAATAAATACTACTCTTAATCTCCAAAATTGAATAAACAATACCCAAATATCAACAAAGACCATTAAATAAACAAATTTCCATAAAATTCATTGAAATAATTTAAACTATGTCCGAACCCCATAATTCAGATGGATTTGATCACATAGTCTTCCATAGTAAATCATAATATTTATCTCCATATAACATCGACTACTCTTAATGTCTCATACTAAAGTTTAACTAGATTTATCACATATTATCTATGATAGGTTAATAATTTTCATAAATAACCCAAATAGACATAAAAATATATTTTTCCGAAATAAAATTTCAACCATTATTAAAAAAAAAAAATCCCATTGTATTCCATTTTCCTTTGGAATATAGTGTTTCCAAAAAAGATAAAACGTCTTTCGAAATAACCTTTATCACATAATTACCAAATAATTTTCATATACTAAGGATATCCATTTGATAAAACATAAGTTCCCAAAATCAACTTATTTTTGAGCCATAAAATCATTTAACCAATGGTATAACTAATACTAACTGGGGAATTCATGTAGGCCAATGGTAGGCGATGATCCCTTGTCGCCCTTTGGTTGTGGGTTTAATTCCGATGGCATTGCTGGAAACGATAGGTTTTCACCAATCTTATGTGTTTTCCTTTTTATAAAACACAAAAATAACCCTAACATATTTTAACCTAAAATTTTGTCTTATACCTATCATTTTCAGCCCAACTCATTAATACCTCAACATCTTAATGAAAAATTATATATTTTTTAATTTTTTTTATTTCACCTCCATATGATAATATAAAACTATTCCCAAAATAAATAACATCATACCTTGATAATGGTGTCCATATGGATTTATAATCATCTTTTCATGTAGTTGGAAGGTCCATCAATTGGTATAGTGATTTAGAAATCCTTCAAAATAATTTTCTTCCTTCATAAAAAATCACATTTTACAACATTGTTCATATGGGTGTTCATAGATAAAAGTTTCGGAAAATAATCATGTATGACATATAATTTCAAAACATCTGATAAAAAGTGCTTTTTATAAAACATTTAAACCGAGTTTGATTTGAAACATTCAATCAATGGTTCTTATAAAATACCATAAGTATGTGCTGAGAGACTATATTATAAAAGAAAATATAAATAGGTTGTGCAAGGGTCTCATTATTAAGTACCTATTTAAGAATCAGTATATTCTTCAAAATCTTGTGAGAAGGTAAAATATAAGAAAATTCCTTGATAATATTTAACTTTTTTGAAAATAAGGGAAATTTTGGAAAATATGATTTTATTAAATACAACCCATGATCCATGATGATATCATGGTATAGTGGAGGTGTTTGATATCTCAAACAATTTCATGCAAGTGAGTTTTATGTTAAAAAAAGATTCAAAATCATCCAAACATGAATTTGCAATAATTATTGCAAGCATGTCACTAGGAAGAGATATGAATGTTGTTTCAGATCCACCTCCTTAAATTTTTAACTGACTTCCCTTGATCTGAAAAAGTTTTAAAATATGTATTTTACTGAAAGAATAGGAATAGGGACTAACCACGTGTTTAAAGAAAACTCATAATCCATAATTTTGTATAAACAGACCTCTGATACCAACTATAAAGATCCATACTTTAGCATTACATAATCATGAGTTAAGATAAGAATTCACATTGAGGATCTTTTTCTAGTATAGAGTTTTGGAAAATTAGGCCATAACTGTGACATTACATTTCAATGATTACAAAGTAGACACTTCTACTCAATTTCCATTTTTTCATAAAATATAAACTTTTAAAAAAATAAACATGTCTAGTTCCATGTTTTAGACAACATGACTTTCTTTGATCCCATCCTTGACCCTATTCGCCTTTAAGTCTTGTGAAAAACATTTCCAAACATGGGATGAGAATAAAAATATCAGTAATTCTTATAAAATAAAGATAGGAAACATTATCCAATCATTAAAAAAAATCAATGAAACCATACATTTCAATCATAATGTACCTCATGAAATCAAAAGATTTAGGATTAATACACAGAAATCAGAAATAATAAAGGTAACTTAGGGCATTCAAAACATACTTACATTGTATCTTTCACAGCTATGTAGAGAGTTACATTTGGAATACCCATTATAGTATATTAACTAAATATCTTATGAGAAACATTAAAATTTACCTAGGTTACATTACCCAATGCATTGGAGAGCTACATCGGGCTCACCCAACCTAGTTTTATCACAGAACCACCTGTATACATAAACAATTCCCAAGAACCATAACACATAAAACACACATAATGGAGGATAACATTTCCACATTGAAATCACAATATATAATTTTAATATATTGAAATAATAAATCCTTTCTCAAAACCATTTTCAATACCAAAATACATAAAAAGGGTATATGGTATTTATTTTCCATTAAAAAACACTACAACTTGTTAAGGAATCCAAGGATCAAATAATACATGCCACATCAGAAAGGTCGTTGTCCCTGCGTACGTTAAAAAGAAACATTAATTTTTTCATTTAGTAAAATTATTTGAAGAGAAAATATTCCCATTGAATGAAATTAAAAGCCAATGGGGTTTAAAAACAGTATAAAATAAAGTCTTGTATAAATCCAAGGATGCCTCAATGAAATGGGATTGAGACGATGCCCCTTACGAAAATTGGGTAGCCTAACAGCATAACATTAAAATTCAAAAAATGAGTTTATGAGAGAGAAAAGGATATATAATCACATGGAAATAAAATTTACATCAATAAAGATATATAATCACATATCCCAACATAAGAGAATGGAAATTAAAACACAACATACAATAAGTCTTTGAATAAAAAAAGAGGGTGAAAGGTTCGCTTACATAGATCATATCATTAAATTAAGGATTACTCAATGACATAATTATGTGTGAAAATTATAAATAAACCCAATATTTTGGGATATTAAGTTTAAAACAATCAGAGTTCATTCACACATATTTATATCATGACATAATCAAGAAGTAGAAGTTTGACCCAAATAATGGAAATTGGGTGAAGAAGTTCCTTTACACAAATTCGATAGCCTAATGGTGTCGCTTTAAAATTTAGATAATTAATTGATGAAAGAGAAAAGAGTCTCCCAATATATGGACTTAAAATTTACAGAAATAAGGATATAGAAGAACATATCCCAACATAATAAAAACAAAATTAAAATACATGACATAAAAGAAGTCTTTGACTAAAAGATTATGATGAAAGGTTCCCTTACCAATTTGGTAACTTACGAAACATACACCCCATGAAGGAAGGATCATACAATGAATATTTATATAGCAATAAATTAAAATTTATAAAACAAAGAATAAAATCATGGTTAGTACATACACCACATAAAACGAAATAGTGGTAGATATAGCATGAATCTCATGGGAATAAAAGGTGATATGAAAACCTCTCACCACATTGTAATCAATCGAGCCATTTGACCAAAAGTTAATAGAAACCAAATGAATCATATAATAAGATGAATATAAAGATAATAATGATAATATATATCAAATTTCATAACACAATACATCACATGAAATAAATAAGTGGCGAACAATGGAAATCTCACGGGATTAAATGTGAGATAAGAAACCACTTACCTCGTGTCCGACTCGACTCGTATGTTCTATGTTCTTCCTGAATAATAAACATAAGTTAATTTATAGTTCCTTAAGAACATTTTTCATGTTTATTATTCCCTTTCTATCACATATTACCTTTCTATAACAATTAATTAATTATTTTATTTCAAATCAGACATTTTGTTGATGTTCAAAACTTTAGTCAAAAAATGAACTTGTTATAATTACATGTTGTCCATGTGGTAAAAAGTCTATTATCTCCATAATTATATTCATTATTTAGATATCATATATATAATATATTTCTATTTTATATGTATTTATAATTTTCTATATCATTTGGAGTTAAGAATTGAAACACATTGTTCATTGATATGTTAAGCCGTACAAACGCATGAACCCTACATTAATTTATATTTTATATTAAAAGGAATGGGAACTTAATAATAAATAGGTATATTATAATTAAACTATAATATCTATGTTATGTAATTTAATTAACTCCACCATTTATATGTTCCACGTATGGAATGAACGAATCATTCCACTTTAAGGGGGTGGTAGTCCTCACTTCCTGAAATAAAATTATCATATTTACCCATTATGAAAACCATAAAGGATAGATATAAATGAAAAATACAGAAGTACATAGACAATATAAATATAATATATATCACATGTAAATAAATTTCCATCTTTATGTCCACCATTAGAGGTGGTAAGAGAAGATTGAATAATCATCGTTTCGTGAGCCAGTATTTCACCATCCACCGAAATAGTTTGTTCTTAACCCATTAGACAGAGGTGTGAGTAAGTGTAGTTATAATCCTTATCATATCAACAAACTAGTATATTTGGGATACTTTTTATGTTATAAAATAAAGTAATTAAAAGATTTTAAGTTGTTGGGGAAGTAAAATAAATGAAAATAACTTAAGAGAAGATGTTACCTTTAAATCAGGTAACTCCCTTTGGTTTGAACCAAAATAATTTCTTGACGTGACTTATGCCTAAGGTATGGATTATAGGTGGAATATAGGGATCATGAGAGCATAGTTGGGCTGTGTTTGGAGGTGATAAGAAGCTTGAGAGGTGTGAGTAATGGGTTAGAGGTGAGGGCTTTTTATAAGGGGTAGGGACACTTCAGGAAACTTTGAAAATATTATTTTATTTTATAATGATTTTCAGTTTCTAAAGGTTCAAAACATATTAAAGATAAATATTAGATGAATATTTTTAGAAATAAAAACATACAATAATAATTGGATTGGTTTTGGATATTGTTCTAATCATTATTATCTTATTTATTTAAATCATTCAATAATGAGGTAAACACTGCATCATTATTATGTCATAAATAACTATATTTATATGATGTCTAAAAATAAATAAAAATACCATGATTTAGGAAATTTTTTTAGCTTTAAAATGAATAATTATAGTTAAAAATAAAACTTATATAACTCAATGTAATAATTGATTTACTAAAAAATATATGTTTATGTCATTTTCGTCATTACTTTAAATTAATTAATATAAAGTGTCATTATCTCTCTTAAGTGGCTCCATGAAGTCCCAAAATCTACCTAAAGATTCATGTGGTCTTCAATGTATCAAATAATAGAATTAGGACACATGTTAGTGTAATTTAATATTATTATAATATTATTTTTACGTTTAATTACCCTATTTACCTTTAACCACTGTAAATACAAGTCAAAAGTTACGATTCACCAAAAATAATTTTCATCTTATTGAATCAAATTTTAATTACTAATAACTATCATGTTTGCCATATTTTCGTAATTCCATTAAAAAAAGTAGTAAAATTCCATTTAAATCAAATAGTCGGTTTCTTAACTACTACTTAGTGTTTTCACTATTCATCTAAAAATTAAATTTTTGAGAAAAAATCCAAACATTTAGCCTAAGATATATTTGATATTATGAATTAAACAATGATGTATGTTTTACTATATTAAAAACATATATTTTTCATTAATTAATTTAAAATTAATTCATGTTGTCAAAATAAAAATCATGTTTTAAAAAAAAATAACTATCAAAAGATTGACACTTGTTTATGTTCAATTTCAAAGAGAAATTACATCCATTTACTAAAAGTGAATTAAATGGTAAAAATATAATCTAATTACCCTTTAAACGCATTTAATAAGATAATATAACCATAGAAATTTATTATATTTAAAGGCAGTTTTGAAGTAAGATACCGTATTTTTCACTATTCATTAAAAAATAAATTTTATCAAACAAATATACAAAATTTACCCGAAGTAAATTATGATGTCCCGATTCTAAAGAAGAATTTCATTTTGTCAAATATAACGTATAAAAGTGACAAAAATTAAATTTAAAGAGGGTTCTACATCAAAAGGTGGTAAATCAACCTTTTAAAGAATGTTAGAGTATTTATGCTTATCATTAGATTCATTCACATTTTGAGCCTCTAAATTTTACTGGATAAATTTAAAAACAATTAAGAACAAGTTTAATTATAATATGGTTAGTTCTGTTAATTCCTTCCAATAAAATAGCGAGGCGTTAACTACCATTTAAAATAATATTATGTTATTATTTTTCAGTATGACCCAACGTTTTGTGCAATGTAAGATTTCAAAGAAACTCGTCATTGCGTATTGGGTACACCATCGAACATAGCATCCCATTTAAAGTAAAATTAATATTTAATTCATAAATATTAATAAATATGAAAATTTATTATTATTTATTTACTCTGGATGTTACAAGGACCGTAAAATAATATGGTAATAATTTAACAAATAAACAATATATGTATATATATTGATGAATAATAACATAATTACAATCATGAATATCATAATATAAATAATAAGAGATCAAATTTTAGGTGGCATATGTGTGATTTTAAAATATAGAAGTTTATTATATAATAATTAACATTCACATATATTGATAAATATTTTCCTAAAAATGAACTTAAATTTCTAAGGAGCATGTTGAAATTATCCAATGATGATTTTTCATAATTTTTTTAGACTGTTGGATTTTTTAGGTAAAAAGTAAAATATTGTACAATTATACACTATCTGTTAGGACATCATAATGACATAAAAATGATTTAATAAGTCAGAAAAGTCATTACCCACCAATTTTTTTATTAAATAAAATAATTTATTTTAAATCCATAATTATAATTTTACAAACATGTACGGAATCATCCAAAACATGAAGTATATATTTTTATTTTAAAAACAATTATTCAGGAATAATAATCTTGTGCGCATAAAAAATAATACATTTTTAAATTATTTCGATTCTTAAAAATCAAAAATATAAAAAATGAAAAAACTTCAAATATTTTGGTCTAAAACTATGATAAGTCCAACTGTTTTCAATTTTTATTAACCTATAGTCTAGAGCCTATGTTCTGAGATTCACAAAAAAATTTGCCTAATTTACTAAAAATACCCACTCATCCTCCCATTATTCGTCAAACTAAAATTAGTGATCATGATTTTTCTCTCACTTTCTCTCTCAATTGTCTCTCTATGGGGTTTATAAGTTTCTATGGTTCTCTTCTCAAAATTTAAGAAGCCAAAATTTCAATGAAATGGTTCTCAAACCCAGTCATTACTTTTCAATTGGAATCCTTTTGATATTATATCATTTAAAATAATTTTTTAAAATAATTATATGCTAGTAATTCCATAGTTTTATCATCTATTTGATATATTTATTCATGTTATTACTTTTCCTAGTCATTATTTCCATTTCTCAATCCATTATTATTCTTATTTAAGGGTAACTAATTATTTATTGTCCATTATTTTTTTAGTCCTATATAATTCATTTTCATTTCAATGTGAAATTTTGTTATGTTTTATTTCAATATACTGCATATCTTATTATAAATTATATATCACCATTACCACTCGTTCAAATAATTTTTTTTCAATTATAATTTTCAAACAATAGTTAAAACTGATGGTAAAAATCTAAATATATAAAAACAACATAAATTTTGTTTATAGAAATGAGTGTGTGGTATCCTATCAATTATATATATATTTGGATACTATAAGTGGATGAACACTTTGTCTCATATACACTTAGTTGTAATAAAATAAAAAATATTGGTTGGGTGTTAAATTGATATTTACTCAGTGAAAAAATATGATCATAACAATACACATGGTTTGATACTTTGAGGGGATATGCTTTAAATTATTCATAAGCTATTTATGAATTGTAATAAAATATATAGATGTGATTTTTCAATCATTTCATTGGTATCTTACCATTTAAAAGTATTACAATCAATGATTATTTTCTATTGACATGCTTACACCATGAAATTACCCTCCCCTACTACACTCTTATCACTCGTTTGATAAGGTTACTTACATTGTGAATATTTTACAGTTTCTTAGTTGATTATGGTATATTCTCCAAGATAGTCATATTGTTCCATTAAATAGTGAAATATTGATATTTTGTACAACCATTATTTATATATGGAAAAAAATGGATTACATATAAATGACTATGTATGAGGTTCAGTGAGGAACATTATTTTGTGTATTGTTTCCCTATTATTTATTTATGATTCATGCATTTGAATTATTTTGTGCTTGGTGGGTCCCAAAATTATATATCTCTTAAATGCTTCATTATGTCTCAGGAGACAATAATTTGGGGTATTTGGTGTAATTATTTCACAATAATATATATATTTTGGTATGAGGTCATGGAAATATTTCTATGATGTGTGTAATTATAAATTCAATCATCATGAGGTTAGTTATTCTTGTCCATGAATTTATTAATTATTATTTAATACATGTATATATTATTCTCATAGATCCATATTTTATAGAATATTTTTATTCATGTCATATTATTGATTCCATGCTTTTTTATGATAGTTGATGTTGAATTATACCCCTTAATGAGAATCTAAGCTCACCATATTATATTACTTAACTTTTCCCTATGATACCATAAAGATTAATACATGTGACATATGGATTTTCAAGAATAAATAATACAATTCCATGTATCCAGTTCATGTTTCTTAAGTTATTACAATAATGTAATGTTCAATTATATATCCTGTATCTTAAGACTACAAAATTTCATGATCTTGTGCATTGAGATACACTTATTCCATATCGTTGTCATAAAATAAGATCCAACTTTATGTTACTAGTGTTGGGGTGTTACAATTAATCACATTTGTTTTCTATAAAATGTTATCTCAAGAAGAATTATAATTTAATTTTTTATGGTTAATTTAATTAATGGATTGTATACCCCCAAAACAATTAATCTCTTTGTGTTTATTTATAATATGGTGGATAAAAAAATTGACATTATATTTTTTTTGTATTTAAGTAGTGGTAATGGATTTAATAGAAGATAGGAAAATAAAATGTATAATTTTGGTAATGAAAAAACCACATAGAGGGATATTGGTGAACTCACTTGAGTATGATGTTGTATTTCTATCAATAATAGTGTATAAGGATTTAGTTGATTTGATATGAGAGAGAATATCCAGTTGATCTATTGAGAATCATGGAGATAAATTCTAGATATCTGAATTCAGATGAAATGATTTGAAGTATCTAAAAACCACAAATATATTAGAGGCAAATTCTAGATGTACTAAATGAGTTTTTAGATGTTGTATTATATGAACTTATAAATGTTACATGATATAAGATGTTGTTATTGTTCATTATGTCTAATAGTTACATGATGTTCATCCATAAGTTACATGATGTTGTAGATTTCATAAGTCAATAATTTAATGACTCTGGTTGATATATGATTGAAGGTGATTAAATAACCCCTAATAATATTTAAAAAGAGCATAATTCACACATTTATGTAATCTATAAGCAATAAATAAAATTTTACCAACTCATGGATACACTACTTATATAAATAAGATATTTATGTGAGTTTATAACAATTTTATACATATTTAACTTCATTTTAATGTGTAATATTAATAAATCATTACATAATGGTCTTTCGAGATATAAATTTGGATAAGGGAATAACCATGATATGATTCATCAGAATAAAAATTTCTTATGTAAATTTCATTAGTGAGATGAAATATCAAAATGAGAAAAATACTCTTAGATAAATAGGATTGAATATTTCGTATATAGGAGCCATCATCGATGGATCTGAGGACTTGGAAAAGGTAGAAAATATTACATGATATATCAGGTTCTTTATGACGACATGTACGGGTTTACCAACTATAAATTTTTTAAAAAATAAAGATTTTATGTATGATAGATATAGAATTTTGTTGTGATAATGATGTTATAAACATCAAGATAAAATATTTTGATTATTTTAGAATCCATTATTTGAGAAAATACTAATGAAAATTAGAAATAAATGATAAGGCTAAGATGAGATTTGGGGTTCTATGATCTGAAGAATGAGATCTTACATTGAAGAAGTCTACAAAATAAATACTACCCAACAATATATATGTTATTTGAAATGTAACCTTAACTTGAAGAGAAGTTTCACATCATGAATATAAGAGTCACACATTGAAGAGAAGTATAAAAATGAAATGATATACTTGAATGAAAACATGCATACCCACATGGATAGAATATATTTGGTCTTTAAGGAGAATAAGGGTCCATGAATATTAGAATAATCATGAGTGATTTAAAAAGGATAAGATAGAGGACATATATATATATATTATTTTTTATTATAAACCTATTAATGAAACTATAACAATAAATAAATTTTGAGAAAAAAATTTCACTATGATTAAAGGATTTTCTAATATTAAAAATATTGAAAAAATATTTAGGTGATTGAAGGGAGAGATTGAATTAATGGAATAAGTACAAAATAATTAAAGGATATGGGGGAGAAGTTAATACTATATATTGTTTCTAACATTGATTATCATAGAGAGAGAAGAGGATCAAACATAATTATATCAAATATCATATGAATATAAGGAAAAATAATGAGAGGAAATTGAGAATTATTGATGGTTGATGAAGGAATATGATCAGACCTATCCAATAATTTGTGACATGAACATTCACTAGTGATTCATTGTTAAAATATGTTTCTATTTTGATCACGGAAACTTTCTTTTTATTTAAGCCTAATTGGTGTTTTTAATCACGATTGATCTTGAAATTTTTTCTGGCACAAGGTTATTCCGTTTCTTATAGTTACATCTTGATAACAAGATATGTTCGCTCTGTGAATTGGATAAAACCCACTATACATCACGTAAGTAGTTAAGCATCTTTAGTGAAAACCATGTTAGTAAAATTTATATTTTTCTATTATTTATATAACCACGTTATTTTAAGATGGATATAGTAAATTAGTGAAAGAGTGTTTGGGATTTAAAGAAAAAAATTTAAACACTAATTCACCCTCTCTCACTCAGTGTTAGACATATCTGAGGTGATCATAACACATCTATTATTTCTCATAAAATGGTAGTCAAATACATTTAATTGAGTCAAATCATATGACACTATATTATATTAATATCATGAAATTAAAAGGATATCAAATTATATAAAATTTATTGATTCCCTAAAAATCACAATGTTGTTTTTTATAACATTATATACTATTCATCAAATAAAAAACACCGTAAAAATTTATGGAAATTTAGAATTCACATATGGAAAATCATATTAAATTTGAATGTAATAAAAAATTTGAAAAAATAAATTTGATTTTGTATATATATACATGATTTATATTCATTTATATTTAAAAATAATTACTTAGAATAATTACTTTCTTATGTTTTCTATTGAAATATTTTCCAAAAATCTTTCACTAGGAAAACACATCTATTGAAACTAGAACATAATAATATCCCATGTTCACTTTTCTATGTTTCCACACATAGATAAAATATATTGAAAAAATTCTTGTATTAAAACTAGTATTCTCAAACCAACAAGTTTCATTTAATTAATTTTCTAAAATAGTTCAATTTCATCATTTATTTTAATCATTTAAATTTTTAGAAACTCCTTAAAATTATCATGAAAAATTATCTATTTACATGGTGTGTTTTTTATTCTTCTAGAACAAACCTTTCTATCATCCTCTAAGAATCAGAAAACTCTATATAATGTTTATATAATGGAAATATGAGTCATTTTTAGTATTTCTATTCAAATTTTGAAATAAAAAAAATCCAAAAATGTTAAATTAATTTTTCGGCAACATTAATAATTACATTATTAATTGGTCAATAATTATTTTATATTAATTTTTATTAATAACATTATAACTATTAATTATCATTAACTACTAATTAAAATACTTTTTCATTTTTTTAAATTTCATTATTATTTTAAATTACATTATTAATTGTTTTTATTTAATTTTCATCATTATTTATTATAAATTACATTATTATTATTTATTTTTAATAAAAATAAATTTTTTCATAATTTTTTTTATTTTTAGTTATTATAAATCATCGTCTGTCTTGGATAATACAACATGATTATCCAATTTTATAAATTTAAAATGAAGGAATAATAGTTTGGATAAGTAGTTCTTAATAAGTGACTCCTTAAAATTCTATATTGTGATTTAAACATTGATTCCTTCAATGTCCAAAAATTACATTCTTATATGTGAATTAAAGATTATGGTTTGAACTAGTTTTACTAGCACCCAAATATTCCTTTGGATATAGCTTAGAATATTGTTGTTCTAATTAAATTGATGAGAAAACTATAAAAAAACATGGAATTTCTCAGAGTAAAGAGGAATTAGTTGAAGGTATGAATCCACCGTATAAAGAAATAATTCATGAAAAAGGTAAAAGTACTGGTGACCCTAAAATTGTACACACAATTGATATGGATAATAGGTGTCTTGAATAGGATAATAAATAATCAGTTGAAAGTGTATGGTTTGTTGATCCTATTAAACCTAAAGGTGAATCCATTTTCACTACTAATATTGAGTTTCATAGTAAAAACATGGAGCTCCCCACCATCCATTCTCTACAAGGTAAATCGTCCGAATATAAGAGTTTTTTTAATAGGATACTTTAGTAAATGCCATAAACCAGTTTTTATTTTTTTTCCCACCAATGGAAGTTGTAGGATATGGGATGATGATATTTTGGAGTTGAATCGGATAGAGGATTCAAAAAATTATGTTATCATTATAACATTCCAAAAGATGGAGAGGTGTAGAAGAAATAATCCCATGAATAATACCAATTGAATAAAAACTAAGGGAATTTACCTATCAAAATTATTTTCTTATTATTGAACATTTAATGGACAAATAGAAAGGACACTTTATTAACCCTTATACACTACATGAAAATTAGATGCTAATATTTTGTTGGTGTTTCTGATCTAATGGTTCAAATTGATAATTTTTGGGTTGTTATTTGGAATGTTATGGGTAATGAATTCAATTCATTTATTTATAGAATAACTATAATAGAGACCCTATGGATCCCATATAAAGATTCTATAAAGAATTATAATTTCAATCATGGGGAAAACTATAACATCCCATTTTTTTAAACAATTAATTGAAATTCATGAAATGTTGTTTTAAGACTCGCCTTTAAACATGATTTTCCACTTCTATGTTTTGAATTTTTAAAAACAATCATCTGCAATTATGGTCAACATGTTATTTGGAGTCTGATGAAACCAATTTGTTTTTTGGTGAATAGTAACATATCATTATGAATAGTAATATGAATCTTATGAATATTAAATCATATTATTATTTTATTTTATTAAGGATATAAGATGATGAGATGTCGATTAATTTTTTCAAGGTGTTAAAAAATGAGTTATAGATTTAAAATAACTATTTTTTAAATAAATAATGATTTAATTTAAAAATTAAATTAATGATATTTAGAAATTTATTTTCAAAAAATGGGGTTTATTTTTTAAATTTAAATGTTGAAAAATGGTTTGGGTGATTTTTTGGGATTTTTCTAAAATTCATGAATTCTCAATGAATAATGAAATACGGTAAAATACCGTATATTCATATTATCTATAAAATACACTAATTATCACATCATAAGTTATATAAGAACACTTTGACCAAACTAAAATTTCATTATTACTATTTTCTGTCACATGAATTAAGACTACTCATAGTCTTGAAAAAAAATATTGTAATAATGATAAAAATAATTAAATATTTCTCCTCTCCACCACTATAAATACAACCCTCATTCCCCTATTCATCCCACACCTCTCAAGCCTTGATCCTTAACTCATTTCAGCACAATAGTCCTCCCAAGGCTCTTCCCCACGTCTTAGAGTTGATTGTCCCACCAAAAGGACAAAACTAAAGGCCTTAAGAAGTATCTCAAGGAGAATAGATCAAGAGGCAAGCATCCTCTTGTTTTTTATTTTTATTATCTTTTCTATTATTCTTATTTCCTCACCTCCCCTCAACCAAGAGGCATGAATGATACATTATATTAAATATTCTAGTTTTCATATTGTTTTTTAATGACTCGCCTTTATACTTCTTCCCCTATCCCACTTATTCAAGAAATTAAAACATCATATATGATGTGCCGATTTACCAACATCATGGATGATGTGATTTCAATTTCATTTACATTATTCAAGAATGCTCATGAAAAAAAATTATGGTTGATCCTTTTATATGTCTAATATCTTATTTAAGGTTATAGAATCATTTTTCATACCTGTTACTAATTTACAAAACGAAATGAGTTTTTTACGATCGAAGAATATCCAAAATGATTAAACAAATATCAATAATTCTTTAACTTATGAATCCTAATATTATCAGAATTTATTATGATAAAATCTATAATTTATGGTTCTATAAACATGTAATTTCCAATCCATTACTATTCATGAGTTTCACTTACAGTCAACCATAATATCTACCATGAACCGATCCTGGAAATCATGAAAAGAACACACCCAAAACAATGTATGGAACATAATAATAACAATTAAAGGGTGAAATGATTAAATGAAATGACAATATAAGGTATTATATAGATGAATGTTTTTCTATATGATATTAATAACATTATTCTAACCTTTATACGAGTGTTTTAAATGGTTTTGATTTAAGACAAACCCGAGTTAAGGGAATTCTTAACCTAGTTTCCATTATTTGGGATTACATTCTAATTCATTATTTTTGTGGTATTAAAATTATTTGATTGATGAATAATGTTTATATTAAGTTTAATTATGTGTATTAATAGTTTATATACATATTTCATCCACAATATTAAGTATCCATTCAATTATATGATTATTAAAAAGGACTTTCCAACTAAAAACCATTTTTAAATTCTATTTTATGAAATTAAAATGCAATGTTTTTATGAAATTATTCATTTATATAGTTCCAGGTAAATTTTTATAATGAAGGGTAGGACCTATATCTCCCTAAAATTCACTGGGTATGTGTAATTTTGAGGCCGAACCTATGGTCACTCCAAGTATAACTCTGATGGTTACAAAAAATGTACGGTAGCTGGGAGAGTTACAAATTATATGGTAGATGTGAGAGTTAAAATATTATGTAAGTAATTCCACAAGATACCTTTATGGTTATATTTATATTCTTATATTTTATGGGAATCTTTTGTAAATATCATGTTTCACAATGAAAATATATATGGGTGACAAGTACGTATTCTGAAAATTATTTTATACATTATATGTATTCATGGACTAAGGTTCTCTTTCAATATTTTTATATTGCTTACTGAGCTTTTTTGCGTTCAGCCCAAGTTTTTAAATGATTTTTATAGGTTATAATTATTTTCAAGACAATTAACGAATACAAGTTAAATGTTTGATGAATTTTGAAATAAATGATGTTTTATTTGAAATGATATATATTATGGAAGAAATGAATACTAATTTTATGGTATACACACTATATTAACGTGTAATGTTATGAATGTATTATGTCCCAATTCTCAAAATCTATAAACATGAAAAGATCCTCAATGTTAAGGGATGTGATTTAATGACTAAATTCAAGATTATGTAATGTAATAAGGTCATACCCTTATAGTTAGTATCAGAGGTAGGTTTAGATATCATTAGGTGTTAGGATAATGTTTATATAAATCAATTAATATTTTTTACTACATTGTTAATTTTAAATGATATAGAATTTATATATTACCATGTTTCTTCGACTAAGATATGTTCTTTTATAATAGTTTTTCATAGAAGAAACGTGGAAGCTAAAGAGGAGAGGAATAAACAAAACGACATCCTTTTGAATATGCAACCCTTAATGGTAGGGATTTGAACTGATAGATTGTGATAGTAATGGATTATCTAAAACAAGAAGTAAATGGTGGTGAAATCCATGTCGGATAATAACTAGAGGTACCACAACTGAACATGATGATGGTGGAATTGTTTATGAGAAAACACGCTCCTTCTTTCAATGGATCTTCTAACCTAGTAGTATATGATGGATAGATTAAATCCATTGGAAAGATATTAGATGTTATGGTATGTTTATAAATTAAAAAGGTAAGTCTTGATATTTAACTTTCTAATGTTGAAGCCGGTCAGAGGTGGTTAACAGAAAATAATATCAATGATAGAGCGGATATTTATGCCTTTGATTGGGATAAATTTAAACGTATTTTCCTCGACTTATTTTCTTAACGTGGTGCGACATATAAAGGAGATTAAATTCCTTGAATTTATGGAAAAAGTGGAATATTCTGTGGTTGTGTATGATGTAAACTTCACCTGACTAGGGATGTACGCTCCAAATCATATATTGGTTCCTGATAGAAAAATCAACCACTTTTACCCTGGACTAAAGCCATGGTATTGAAGGGAGTTTTCCTCCAATGAATTTCAAAGTTATGAGAAACTTGTATGATGTGTTGAGAGGGTTGATATGGAGTTTTTTGATGATAAAATGCATTTTTGACAATAAAGAGAAGAAATTGTCCATATGGAAAGTGATGGGTAAGAATCAACTAAATCACCTGATGGTACAAAAATCATGTTTCTAGTTTGTGAAAAGTGTGGAAAGAAGCACCTTGGGAAATGTCTTACCAAAATTGGGAAGTGTTTTTGATGTGGTAATCTTGGAAATATGGCATGATATATTAATGAAAATGATCCAAAGAGTAATCCTGGTAATCAAACTATTAAGTGTTTAAATGTAGTGAGATGAGTCATTATAAAAATGCCTAACCAAAGAGAGATCCAAATGATGAAACGAAGACAGACTATAACCAAAAAGGTGTAGTGATATCCTTTGCAACTATGTCCATAGATTTTGTTCCATCCAATGAAGTTGTATTAGGTAATTTGTTTATTTACTCAAATTTTTCTAATGTTTTATTTATACGAGGTCTACACATTCCTTCATTTCTGAGAAATTTTCTACTAAATTGGAAATATCAACTCAACAAATTAGACCATAACTTATTGTTAAAACACTAGGGGAAATATTATAGAAAATAATAATTATAATAATCTTTCAATTGTGGTCTATGTAATGCCACTACATACAAACCATGACGTTTTTCCCATAATTGAGTATGATATTATTATAGGATTGGATTTGATTTCTATTTATCATGCTAAGATTGACTATATAGATAAAGAAGTTGTTTCTTAGAAATATTTTAATTTTATATTAAATAATGAACCCATAAAATTAATAACATATCTAGAAGTTGATAAATGGTTGAAAAATGGAAATGGAAGTTATCTTTCCCATATTGTTGAAAACAAGGTAACTTTTAAGTTTAATGATATGCTAGTGGAAAATGAATACCTTGATGTTTTTCATGATAAGTTACCCAGTGTCATACCTAATCGGGAAGTCGAATACAAAATTAACTTAGTTATTGTTTATAAGGTAATTTCAAAACCTCCATATTGTATTGATCATATAAAACATCTTGAATTGAAAAATCAGGTGTAAGATTTTCTTGATAAAGGCTTCATTCTTCTTAGCATTTTACCATGGGGTGATCCTATTTTGTTCCTTAAAATAAAATATAGTTCCATGAGAATTTGTGTTGATTATAGTGATTTGAATAACATAACTATTAAAAAATGTATCATTTGCCTCATATCGATGACTCATTTGATCAGCTCAGGGGAGCTTAGTACTTTTCCATGATTGAATTGAGATTCCGATACTATCAGCTAAAGGTGAAGGAGGATGACATCTAGAAAATAACCTTTTATACTAGATATGAGTATTATGAAATTTTTGTTATCACGTTTGGATTAACTAATTCACCTTCTGTATTCATGATTCTCATGAATGAAATATTTCCTATGTTCTTGGATAATTTTTTAGTTGTGTTTATTGATGGAATTATGGTATTTTCTAAGAGTAAATAAGAGTATAAAAAGCATCGATGGGTTTTTTTATAAAATTTAAAGGAAATAAAATTGTATAGAAAATTTAGAAAGTGTTATTTTTTATGTCAATGGATTTATTTTTTTGGGAACATTGTAAATAATAATGGAATAAAAATTGATCCTACCAAGACAAGATTTGTTGATGAATTTCCAAGACCCACATATGTTATAGATATTCGTAGTTTTTTTGGATTAGTACCTTATTACAGAAGGTTTTTTAAACTCTTTTCACGGTTATCTAGCCGGATAACTATATTAATGTGAAAAGGGGTTAAATCTATTAGGATAGAAGAATGTGATGTTTGTTTTTAGTAATTGAAGAAGAAATTGTGGAATTGTACTTTTTTTCCTTGCCTTCCAAAAATGGTGAGTTTGTTATCTACAATGATTCTTCTTTGAAGGGACATGGTTGTTTTTTGATGCATAATGATCAAGTAATTGTTTATGCTTCCAGACAACTAATACCTCATGAGGTAAATTATCCCACACATGATTCAGAATTAGAAGCTATGGATTTTTTCTTTGAAAATTTGAAGGCATCATTTATACATTTCCAAAGAAAAAATATATAATAATCATAAAATTCTGATGTATATATTCACTTAGAAGGAATTAATACTTAGGTAGAGAAGATGGGTTTAGTTGATAAAGTATTATGATTACACGATTAATTACCATCCAGGAAAAGAAAAAAATAGTTGGATGCCTTGAGTCAAAACCATCGTGAATAATTAACCAAGTAACATTTGGAACATGATCCCTTATTTAATGATTTGGTGAATTTTGTCTTAGAATTTGTTGGGGGAGGAAAGACCTCTATTTTGTTTCGGGATTTAGTGTAGTCATCATTATCAGACAGAATAAACCAAGAACAGAAGGAAGACCATGAGCTACAAAAAAGGTATAATAGGTTAAAATGGGTATGTTTCAGGAATTTAACCTTGCTAAATATTGTGTTTTAAGATATGGGAAAAGGTTGAATGTGCCTTGTTATTCCTTGTTGAAGAATTATTTATTGGTTGAATCTCATAGTTCTCTATTTTCAATTAATCCTGGTAGTAATAAGATGTACAGATACCTTCTGGAGTATTATTAGTGTGATGGAATGAAAAAAGATATTGTTTATTTTACCATGAAATGTTTGACATGTCAACAGGTTAAAGTAGAGTGGTTGTTACCCAAGGGGATGCATCATCCCTTTTCAGTGGCATAGAGGAAATGGGAGAATATATCCATGGAATTTGTGGTGGGACTACCAGAGACATCTCAAGGTAACAATGCGATTTGGTTTTTTGTTGACCAGCTGACTAAATCTACATATTTTCTATCTATTCAAGATACAATGTCATAATATCATCTTTCTCATCTGTACCTAAAAGAGATTGTCAGGTTACATGGAGTTCCTCTTTCCATTGTATTTTACCGGGATACTAGATTCACTTCTAGTTTTTAGAAGGGCCTTCAGAAGTCATTGGGCATAGAATTAAATTTCATTCTAGCTTTTCTTCCTCAATCAGAAGGAAAATCAAAACATATGACTCATACTTTAGAGGATATGTTTCTATCATGTTCAATGGACTACCAATGAAGTTGGGATAAACACAATTCTCTAGTTTAGTTTTCTTATAATAATAGTTTTCATTCTAGTATACAGATGGAACCTTTTTATGTATTACATGGGATGCAGTGTCAAACTACAGATTTTTGGGATGAAGTTGGTGAAATAAATTTAATGGGGATATAATTAGAAGAGGACGTGGCTGATAAACTGATGATGATCTAGCAACACACGAGTACAGCTCAGAGTAGGTAGAAAAGTTATGCAGATAACAGAAGGATAGACATATCTCTCAAGTTAGGTGACCATGTTTTCGTTAAAATATCTCCTTGGAAAAGTGTGATGAGTTTTGGTAAGAAAAGAATGTTGAGTCCACATTTTCATCGGTCCTCTTGAAATCTTGTAGAAATTTGGACCATTTTCATACCGAGTATCTTTTTCTCTAAGTTTATCTTTTGTACATAATGTTTTTCACGTTTCAATGTTGAGAAAGTATGTGCTAGATTAAATAAATATTTTTAGTCGAGACCCAGTTCAGCTGGATGAGAAACTTTCATTTAAAGAGAAACTAGTTCAGATTCTTGATCGAAGGTAACATGTATTGCGGAATAAGGTAATCCCCCGGGTAATGTTTTATAGAGAAACCACATGGTTGAATAAGCAACATGGGATTCTGAAAATTCTATATGGGAAAGGTACCCTCACTTGTTTAACAAGTATATAAAATTATGTGTATGCAATTTCCATAAGGTGGGGATAATGTAACATCCCATGTTTAAAAAAAATTGAAATGCATGAAATATTGTTTTAATACTAGCCTTTAAACTTGATTTTCCACTTCTGTTTTTTGAATTTTGAAAAATAGTCATCTACAATTATGATCAGTAAGTTATTTGAAGTCTGATAGAACCAACTTGTTTTTTGGTGAATAGTAACACACCATTATGAATAGTAATATGACCCTTATAAATAGTAAATCATATTATTATTTTATTTTTTTTAATGATATTAGATAATGAGATTTTGATTAATTTTTTCAAGGTGTTAAAAATGAGTTGTAGATTGGAAACTATTATTTTTTATTAGATTATGATTTTATTTAAAAATTAAATTAATAACATTTAGAAACTTAATTTTAAAAAATTGGGTTTATTTTTTAATTTTACTCAATGAGAAATGGTTAGGGTGATTTTTTGGGTTTTTTTGAAATTCTTAAAGTTTCGATGAATAGTGAAATGCAGTAAAATACCATATATTCAAATTATCAGTTAAATACACAATGTATGATAACATAAGTGATTTAAGACCACATGGATCTGACTCACATGCCATTATTACTATTTGGGGTCACATGGATTAATATTATTCATTGTCTTGTGGAAAAATATTATAATAATGATTGAAATAATGTATAATACCTCCTCTCCTCTACTATAAATACCACCCTCATTTACCTCTTCCTCCCACACCACTCAATCTTTGAGCCTTAACTATGTTCTTCCAAATACTCCTCACAAGTCACTTAAACACATATTATAGCATCTTTTCTCACAAAAAATCCAAAACCAAAGTCCTTTAGAAGGATCTGAAGGAGAAGATATCGAGAGGTAAACACCCTCTTTTGTTTTCTTTCATTTATTTTAATTTTATTTTCTATTCATTTTCATTAATCACCTCCCCATATCCATGAAACATGAATGATATAATTACTTATATATTATGGATTTCATCATGTTTTTCTAAGACTCTCCATTTTCTCCTATCCAAGTTATTCAAGAAATTATAACTCCATCTATGATGTGTCGATTTACAAACATCATGGATGATGTGATTTGAATTTCATGTACTTTCTTCAAGGAAGGTCATGAAACAATTGTTATAGTTGGACCAGAATATAATTTTTGTGTAATATTATATATAAGGTTCTGGAATCATTTTTCACACATGTTATTAATTTTTAAAACAAAATGAGTTCATTACGATTGAAGAATCCCCAAAATATCTTAAAAAAATATCAATAATTTTTTATCTTTTGAATCATCTTCATGTTAGAATTAAAAATTATAAAAGATATAATTCATGGTTTTATAAATATGTAAATTCCACTCCATTAAAATTCTGCAGTTTCACTTCCAATCGACAAGAATATCTTTCATGAACCAATTAGGGAAATCTTGTTAAGAACGCATCCAAAACAATGTAGGGAACAAAATACTAACAATTAAAGTGTAAAATGATATAATGAGATGATAATATAAGGTATTAAAAAGATTAATATGTTTCGGTATGATATTAATAATACTCTTTTAACCATTATATTGTATGTTTAAATGAGTTTTAATTTAGACAACCTCAAGGTAATGAAATTCATAACCTGATTTCTATTCTTTGTGTTAACATTCTAATTCATTATTTATGTGGTATTAAAATTGTTTTATTGATTAATAATTATTATATTAAGTTGAAATAATTTAATTTATAGTGTATATACATATTCCATCAACTCTATTAAGTCTCTATTCAATTATATTATATTTATAAGGTACTTTCCTTTTAAAAACCTATTTTTAAATTTTGTTTTACGAAATTCAAAAGGAATGTTCTTCTGAAATTATTTATGTTGTATGATTGTGTTATGGTTCTTGGTAATTGTTTATTATGAAAGTATGAAACTATATCTCTCTAAAATTCAATGGTTATGTGTATGTTGTAGGTCCTACATATGGTTACTCTATGTGTAACTGTGATGGTTAAAAAAATTATAAGGTAGCTGCCAGGGTTACAAATTAAAATGTAGTAGTGAGGGTTACAAGATTATGTAAGTAATGACCCTGGATACCTTTATGGATCCATTTATTTTCTTATGTTTTGTGGGAATATTTTTTCAATATCATGTTTCACAAAGTAAGTATATATGGGTAACAACTATGTCTTTTGAAAATGATTTCATACGTTACAAGTATTCAGGGACTAATGTGTTATTTCCTTCTTTTTATATACTTTAATGTGATTTTTTTCTCATACCATGTTTTTAATGATTTTCACATGTTATAAGGTTGTGTAAGACATAGAATGGAGCCATGTTAAATATTTGTAGAATTGTTAATGAAATCATGTTTTATCTGAAAAGTGTTATATTATGGAATAAATGAAAACTAATTTTATGGTATCCACTCTGTATTAATGCTTAATTTTAAGAAGATATTATGTCCCAATTATCTAAATGCCTAAACATGAAATGATCCTCAATGTGAATGAAAGTTAATTCTTGACTAAATTCCATATTTTGTAATGTAATACGGCCGAGTCATTATAAAAACACATCACTATCCTCCATGAGATTAAATATTATAAATAATTTATTTATTTCATTTATATTAAAAAATATTACAATAAAAAAGGTATTTATGGAATAATATTTCCCTCAATTCCAATTTGTTTTTTACAATTTGATATTACTTTCTTAATTCAACATTGGGAATATAATGTATGAAACATTGGGCCCTAATCTCCTCAATGTTGAAACTATTTCATTCAAAAAAATTATTTAACAGTTTTTCTTACTAAAATTAAAATGTAAGTTCTTTAATATATATAGTCAAGATACATTATTATTTATCAATAGGGTAGTAATCTATATAGGCCACTTGTATCTCAAAATTGGAATCATATTTCTATTATCATGTTTTTCCCTATACTAACTAGGATACATTGAGATCACTCCCCATTATTGGGTGTCCTTAAAGAGAGGGGTGAAAGATCCTCTCCAAAACAATTCAAATTATATAACACATGGATCAAAAATGAGGAATTAAATATAATTATAATTAATTTTTAGTCTAAATTGATTAGTGTAATTTCTTTTTAGATAGTCTGTTTTATAATAATAATGGTTAAGAATATCCTCAGATCATGGGGTATGGTAAAATATGATAAAAATGATAAATAAATTGATAAGGTCGAAATTAAGTTCTAAGAATTCCATTAAATTCAACAATCAAGATTCTCTAACATCTGAAGAGTTATAAAATAAAATAATGTTTTAGCATCTGATTTGTGATTATGTAGAAGAAAACCATCATCTATGTTGGAATTCCATATGTACTAAAGTGTTCATCACCATTTGAAAGGGGACACTAGATTGTCATGAGGGACTAATACATAAAATTGGTAGACTCTACCGTCAAATAGGACTCATACAATGATTGAAAGAATTATAACATAATTTAATAAATAATAGTATATTCCAAAATAAACAAATAAAATTCTATAAAAAATATAATTTCTATCATTCAATCATATATCCCAAATATTCAAAAACAGGGTTGAACCCAAATATAAAATAAAATTAAAATTAAACTATCACTCCCAAGACATACAACCATCTTTATTATTCTACATAATCTAGTATCCACATACCCTTTATCTTATCCAGCCATCTCAACTACACATGTTATTCTAAATTTGAAATAATAAATAAGGTATGAACATGCACCACAGTTCACATTCATGGTGTGCGAAATATAACTTAGTAGGATCTCACTAATTTAAACTTGTATATACCATAATATATATTTATATTCATAAGGAATAAAATAATCATGTCATATATTCCTGTTGGACATTGTGTGTCATGTGCCATGTCCCCACAAGACCAATGCCATTACTTATTATACATACATAAGTGTCATGTTATAATTACCAGTGTTGTCTCATTTTTTCATGCCAGACACACTACCACATACCCTAAGACTCATGGAAGGGAATCATCCATGTATTAATCATTACCCAACTCAAGTATGGGTCATGTATGAATCATAATGACCATCCCCTCTAACTGGTAAGGATTCCATTCAAGATTGATCTCTACCATTTCACTCAAGTAAGGTTCCTTCAATCTAATCTCATATTTCTTCACAGTATGGATCCCATGTCACTCATGTTATCCTCAGATATAGTATTTAATCACATCACAACTTGGACAACATATAACTCATGAAAGTTTGATTGTCAAGACAAACCATCTCACATTTGGATGTGCCATCATGATCAAGATAATTATTTCACTATTTGATGGCCCTGCCTCATTCCATAGAACATCACACTAATAACCCTATCTCAATCATAGTGGTTTGATCACTACCATATAAATCATGTTATCGATCTCAAATTCAATATCACTCACGGGGATGAAAAATAGTCTCAATCCGACCATCTCTGTAACACCCCAAGCTTCCATGGTACGCTTCTCTTTGAATAATACAGTAGCGTGTGTTGTACGCAACTTTGAGATTCTAACACGTTGCGACCAATCAAAGTAGCCGTTATAAATAGTAATACCCACCTTTTGAAATTTTATATATTTTATCTTTCAAAATTGAATTCATTTTTGGATTTGCAATATTGAAATTATCCTAGTATGATATTTTTTTACTTTTCGGATAACTTTTATATTTTGATGAATAATGAAAATTTCTAAATTTTTATTAAAAACAACTTTTTAATTGAAATAATTAATAGTGATAAATTATGAATTTGAGTAGTTTTAAATTATATTTAGAATATATTTTTACCATTTAATAAAATGTTGGTCATTGGACATAATTTCACATTTAAACCGGACATAACCAAGTGTCAATCTTTTAATTGTTATTATCTCTTAAAAACATGCTTTTTGTTTTGACAGTGGGAATTAATTTTAAATTAATTTCTGCCACTTCTGTGTTCTAAATTTGTAAAAATGGACTCCATATTTGGAATCAGGATTTCAAAATTGTGTAAATAGGTAAATTTTATTTTTATACATTTTTAATAATTACTTTGGTAAATAGTTTATTAACCATGGTTAAAGGGTAAATCCGGTAAATAAGGGTAATCAAATAATATTATAATAATAATAAATTACCCTAAAATGTGTCTTAACCATATTTTTTGATACATTTCCGACCATGGGTATATTTGGGTCGATTTTGGCACCCCATGGATCCACTTGTAAGTGATAATGACACTTCATATTAATTAAGTTAAAATAACACAAAAATGACATAAACTTATATCTTTTAGGAAAACAATTTTTACATAGGGTAAAATATGTTATATTTTCAACTATAAATATTAACTAGAAATATAAAACGATTTCCTACATAATGGTATTTTATTTATAATATTTAGACATGATATAATTTAATTTATTTATGACACAATGATGATGCAACAATTACCTTATTAGTGAAATATAAAATAATTAATATTATAAATACCCAAATAAATATAATTTGAGACGTTTAATGAATTAAAATAATTTTATAGGTTAATATGACATGTTATTATTGATTTAATTAACTTTTTTCGAAGTAATAATGATGTTATGATTTTCACAAAAATAAAATACCAAATAGTGTCAAAATTGACATAAAAGAGTTTTTAAAAATATATTATATTATTAATTGATTTTAAATTCTTAAAAATATATTTTTCTGAAAAGAGACTTATATTATGATAGATGTATCATTAATGGACAACTTGGGGAACTATTGGAAGTTTATTGTATGTTTATTGACTATATAATATAAAAATACAAAGTGACATGGTACGTGTCAAACTAATTAACCAAGAGTTAAAACTAACAGATAAAGTTAATATAATGAACCAAAAATATCTAAAATATATTTGTTGAAAGGTTTTAGACCAATACCCCCCCCCCTTAGGATTTTAATAATCTAATTTGGAGCCATTTGAAACCGAATATGAATTTATTATAAAATAATACATTAAGTTTTTTCTAAAGATCCCCTCCTCCCCCTTATAAAAGGACACCACTTCTAACCAATTCTTCACACCTTCAAAGCCTTTTGTATCAGCAAAACTCTGCCCAAATATCCTACCAACATCCCTCAATTCAACCTAGAGGCCTTATTTTGATCATAAATCCAACCTAAAGAGCCCGATTGATCAAATCAAAAGGAAGAACTTGAAGAAGAGGTAATGTTTTCACCACCCTCTTTCAAGTTCCTTTCTTCTTCAACTTCTTCTTTCATTGTTATTTCTATTATAAAAAAACAACTCCAGTATCATATATATACTGTGATTTTATTATAAATATTTAACAAACAAATTCATTATTCTATCCATCTCTTGAATGACATGTCACCATACATGCGTACGTACAACCTACCGTCTCCACGTTGTGGTGTAATTGTTATTCAATATATTATTATTTAGATGGGTATAATAATGATGTATAATTCATGTAAATAATAAATATAATATTATAATGATTCTTTATATATGATATACCATCCAATTATATCTTATTTTAATATTAAAAGAATTATATTATCGCTCGTGCGTATGTACAAACTACTGTCTCCACGAACGCGATGAGATTTAATCCCCATCATATCCATTTGAGTCTAATTATCATTTAATGATTAAAAATAACATCTAAGAACTTTATATCATTATTTATATGAATAAGATACAACCTATCCCTAACAAACACGGCTTACATATCAAAGAATATAAAGGAAAACGAGTAAGTTAACACCCGAAATGACGATAATACTAAAATATTATTAACAAAAAAATGTTAAAAGATCATATATGATATCATATTAATGTATATGATTCTTGTATAATTTAATAACAATTATTTCACCATTATATAGGATGTTAACCAACCCTTGACCATGTAAAAGTACAAGGTAAGGGTTTATTTCACAATCTCTTCATTATCTGAGGTTTTTTATACGTAATTATCTACTAGGACCTCTTTATCATCCACATCAATGTTTCTTAAAAATTTATTTCAAAACATTCTTTCTATTTTACAGAATATAGGTTAAAGTAATTTATACCCTTTTTTGAATTTTTATAAGAGGTTTATAAAGGAATATTTCCATCATTTTCCAAACAAGGTCCTTTTTAACCTTTTCGATAGAATTAAGGTAAGAAAGTCTTTTTTTAACTTATACGATAGTTGTGGCTATTTTACACCATTATAAAATCTTATAAGCGTCCATTAGAAGCTTATAAAGATATTTTCAAAGTAAATTTTTATTTTATAATTATGTGAATTTTAAATGATTTCACAAAAAAGAGATATTTCTCTCAAATAGTTTTGATTTCATCTATGTCAACATCCTTTGATAGATTTTATGCTTATTTGATGTTGATTTATTATGATACAAATCTTCCATATTTTATTGAAGGTTTTGTGATATGTTTAATTTTGGGTGTGTTATTTCTATACCATTCATGGTTTATGGAGAAAGTCTTGACATTCCATATGCTAGTTTTAATACAAATGTTTATGTTATGTTTAAACCTGTTCATATGAGGAATGCATTGGACTTTTAAGTGACGGGTGGATCCTGTTATAGCTCCTCGATTCATTGGTAGGTCTCATGAGACAAACTAGTGTCATGTAATAGGCCTTGACAAAATCTTATTTGTAGTATTGGCATGAGGCCTTGACAATGTGGTTATGATAGTCTGTCATTATGCATTCCATCATTATGAAAGTAGTTATTGATATTGCATGTGATTATTCGATTTGTGGAATATCCATGTGAATAAGTAAATGACATTATTTCATTTTATCCTTTCCATATTATTTTGAAGTTCAAGGTTAAAAGGCTTTTGTTTTAGTTATACATTGCCTTAAATGTTTATTCTTATATATTAAAGTTTCCACTATATTGTTATCCTTACTGGGCATCTGAGCTCACCCCTTTCTATGTTTTATTTTCCTGGGATTTGAATAATTTTTTTATGAATGAACTGTAGGGATAGTATGTGGTGATATGAGTGTGGACTATGGATACTATATTGTTGTAGTTTTCATTTTTATGATGTAATGTAAGACTTATGAATATATCTATTATTTCCAAGGCTACTAAACTAATCGGTCTTTCGAGATTTGATCTTTCTTGGGATCATGACAATGTTATGTAATAATACACCGACTCTGGTTAACTGGGGTCGGGGTGTTATAGTTGGTATCAGAGGAAGTTTAGTACAAATATTGGAAGCTAGATTTAGAAAATGATTTATTTAATTTTGGATCATTGAATTGTTTCATATCTTCACAATTTTCTAAGAAAATTAGATATTTCCAATTTGATTTAACAAAGGAGTTGTCAGTTAAAACTCCAAAAGGATGTATCATTGCAACACAGTTTTGTGAATCAGTCCCCATTAGAGCACATAAATTTTCTTTATCTGCTGATCTCATTGCCATACCTATGATTGAGTTTGATATAATCCTCGGTATGAATTGGCTTTCAGACCATGATGTGAAGATTTATTGTTAGAAGAATGAGTTTACGATTTTTGATTATGATGATAAAGAACATCTTATTTTTAGATCAGAATCATCACCACCTAATTCTTATCAAGATCCACCCCCAGTATCTCAACTAAATTCAATTATTGGGGTGGAAGAGAATGAAATGACTATGGGCGAGTAAAGGAATGTTCAAATAGAGGATGTAACTGTTGTGAAAGAATATGTAGACGTGTTTCTGGAAGATTTACCTGGACATCCTCTAGAACGAGAAATTGAGTTTTCCATTGATATAATTCCAAGTTCATGGCCTATATCAAAGACCCCATATAGAATGGCCACTGTGGAATTAGTTGAACTAAAGAAACAACTAGAGTAATTTAGTAATAAGGAATTTATTATCCCTAGTTTTTCTCCATGGAGAGCCACTGTTATTTTTGTTAAAAAGAAAGATGGATCCATGAGGTTATGTATCGACTACAGGGAGATCAATTCTATAACAATAAAGAAAAATTATCCCCTACCTCGCATTGATTATTTATTTTACCAACTTCATGTAGAACAATACTTTTCAATGATTGACCTTCTATATGGATATCATCAGTTGTGTGTAAAGAAGGAAGACATTCCGAAGACAGCATTTTGAACAAGGTATGGGAATTACGAGTATACAGTAATGCCTTTTGGATTGACTAATTCACCCTCTGTATTCATGGATCTAATGAATATAGTTTTCAAGGAATATCTTGATTATTTTGTGGTGGTATTTATTGATGATATCTTGGTATACTCCAAAATCTACGACGATCATGAAAATCACTTGTGCATTATCCTGAAGACTCTTAGAAGACATGAATTATATGGGAATTTTAGCAAGTGTGAATTCTGGATTTAGGAGATTTCTTTTCGTGGACATATTTTCTCTAAGGATAGAACCAATGTTGACCCTTCTAAGACCAAGGAAATCCAAGAATTTCCATCACCGACGAGTATAACTGATGTATGTAGTTTTATTGGTTTTGAAGGTTATTATCGACATTTCGTCTAGAGTTTTTCTTGATTAGCAAACCCATTAACAAACCTCACACACAAAAGAGTTTGAATAATGTTTTGAAGAGCTGAAGAGAAGATTAGTCAATGCTCCTATATTGAATCTACTATCGAGGAATGATGGGTTCATTATTTATAGTGATGCATCAATGAAAGGAATTGGTTGTGTCCTTATGCAGAATGATAGGGTTATTGCTTATGCATCACGAAAACTAAAAATTCATGAGAAAAACAATCCTACTCACAATCTTGAGTTAGCTGCTATAATCATTTCCATGCATATATAGAGACATTATCTCTATGGTGAGAAATATGAGATTTATACTGATCACAAGAGTTTGAATTGTATTTTTTCACAGAAAGAACATAACATGAGGAAAATGAGATGTCTTGAGCTACACAAGGATTATGATTGCACGATACACTACCACCCCGAGAAGGAAAATAAGGTGGTAGCCGCTTTGAGTAGAAAGGATCTTGGAGTTTTGAACAACGTGAGAGTTGAAAAGGATCCGATATACATGGATCTATTAAATATGGATATGGGAATCACCATGGAAGGTGAAACATCAATGATTTTTCAAATGGTTGCCAAACCATCTTTACTAGAAAGGAAAAACAGTTCTCAGACCTGTGATGAAGAGTTACAAAGGAAGATTAAAACTATGAATGATGGGAAATTGAGTGACTTTGTGTATGAAGATGGAATTATGATGTTTGGGAAAAGATGTTGTGTTCCCGATATACCTGATCTAAATAGATAATTGTTGGATGATGCTCATAGTTCCAATTTCTCTATACACCCTAAGAGCACCAAAATGTATAGATATTTGAAAGAACATTTTTGGTGGGACAACATGAAGAGGGAGATTGCTGATTTTGAGTCAAGTTGTATGGTTTATCAACAAGTGAAAGCTGGAAGGAAACAGCCTAGATGAGTATTGCAGCCTCTTCCCATACCTGAGTGGAAATGGGATAATATCACGATGGACTTTATCATGGGACTACAAAAGACTCCTAGAAGGAACGATGCAATATGGGTCATTGTTGATCGTCTTACCAAGTCAGAAAATTTCCTTGCTATAAGGAAGGATTTACCACTTGAACGTCTAGCGAGAATATATATTAAAGATGTTGTGAGAGTTCATGGAGTACCAATTTCAATTGCCTCGGATCGTGATCCCCGTTTTACATCAAGATTTTGGAAAAGTCTTCAGAAGGCCTTGGATACTGAACTTCGTTTGAGCACTGCTTACCACCCTCAAACATATGGATAATCAGAACAAAATATTCAAACCTTAGAAGACATGTTGAGATCATTCTCACTTGACTTTTAAGTTATGTGGGATCAATATTTACCTCTAGTAGAAATTTCATATAACAATAGCTTTCATTCAAGTATTCCGATGACACCATAGGAAGAGTTATATGGAATGAGATGTCACACACCAACTTGTTGGGATGAAATTGGTGAAAGAAAACATGTAGGCCAAGAATTGGTGGAGGAAACGATGGAAAAGGTGAAGGTAATCCAAAACCACATCCGAGCAGCTCAAAGTAGGCAGAAGAGCTATACTGACAACCAATGAAAGGATTTGTAATTTTAAGTGGGTGATCATGTTTTCTTGAAGGTATCTCCATGGAAGAGAGTTATACATTTTGGCATGAAAGGTAAATTGAGTCCCAGGTACATCGGACCATTCTAAATTCTAGAATGAATTGGGGCTGTAGCTTACTGTTTGGCAATGCTGCTAAATCTCTCAAAAGTTCACGATGTGTTCCACATATCACTGTTGAGAAAATACATGCCTGACCCAACACATGTACTCACCTATGAGGAATTAGAACTGGAACATGATCTCTCTTATTTCAAAGATCCCATCAAGATTCTTGATACGATAGAACAAGTGCTGAGAAACCGGACGACTCGTCTGGTAAAAGTTCTATAGAGAAACCATAAAATGGAAGAGGCAACGTGGGAACCCGATGAACTTGTGATGAAGAACCACCCGAGACTTTTTATGTAGTAATATTATATAAATTTCGAGCATGAAATTATAAGAAGGATGGGAGAATGTAACACCCCAAGCTTCCACAGTACGCATCACTTTGAATAATACAGTAGTGTGTGTTGTACAGAACTTCGAGATACTAACACGCCGCGACCAATCAAAGTAGCCGTTATAAATATTAATACCCACTTTTCTAAATTTTATACATTTTATCTTTTAAAATGGACTTCATTTTTTGGTTTGTAATATCAAAATTATCCTAGGATGATATTTTGTTACTTTTCGGATAACTTTTATATTTTGATGAATAGTGAAAATTACTAAATTTTTATTAAAAACAAAATTTGTAATCAAAATAATTAATAGTGATAAATTATGAATTTGAGTAGTTTTAAAGTATAATTAGAAGACAGTTTTACAATTTAATACAATGTTGGTCATTTGACATAATTTCACATTTAAACTGGACATAAACAAGTGTTAATATTTTGACAATTTTTATCTTTTAAAAAAGCATTTTTTGTTTTGAAAGTGGGAATTAATTTTAAATTTATTTCTGTGACTTATGTGTTTTGAATTTTAAAAAATGGACTCCATATTTGGAATCAGGATTTCCAACTTCTGTAAATAGGTAACTTTCATTTCTAGAAATTTTGAATAATTACTTCTGTAAATATTTTATTTACCATGGTTATAGGGTAAATCCGGTAAATAAGGGTAAACAATTAATATTATAATCATAATAAATTACCCTAAAACGTGTCTTACCTATATTGGTTATTACATGTCCGACCATGGGCATCTTTGGGTCGATTTTGGGACCCTATGGATCAACATGTAAGTGATAATAACACTTTATATTAATTACGTTAAAGTAAATACAAAAATGACATATGCCTATATCTTTTAGAAAAACAATTTTTACATATGGTTATATATGTTATATTTTCAACTATAAATATTAATTAGAAATAAACAAATATTTCCTACATAATAGTATTTTATTTATAATTTTTAGACATGAAATAATTTAATTTATTTATGACAAAATTATGATGAAGTAATTACCTTATTAGTGAAATATTAAAATAATTGATATTATAAATACCCAAATAAATATAAGTTGAGACTTTTAATAAATTACCTGAATTTTTTTAGGTTAATATGACATGTTAGTATTTATTTAAAGAACTTTTTTTGAAGTAATCATGCTGTTATAATTTTCAAAAAAATAAAATACCAGAGTGTCAAAATTGACATAAAAGAGTTTAAAAAAATATATTATATTATTAATTGATATTAAATTCCTAAAAATCTAAGTTTCATCCAAGAGACTTATATTATGATAGTTGTATCATTAAAGGACCACTTAAGGTCGCTTGGAAGTTTATAGTAAGTTTATTGACTAAATAATATAAAAATACAAAGTGAAATGGTAAGTGTCAAACTAATTAACCAAGAGTTTAAACTAAAAGATAAGGTTAATATAATGACCCAAACCTGTCTAAAATCTATTAGATGAAAGGCTTTTGACCCATACCTACCCTAGTCTTTAAATAATACACTTTTAATCCATTAGAAATCGAATATGAATTTATTATAAAATAATACATTAAGTTTTTCCAAAATAGCCCATCCTCCCCCTTATAAAAGGACACCACTTCTAACCAATTATTCACACCTTAAAATAGTTTTTACTCATCCAAAATATGCCCAAATATCCTCCAAACTTCTCTAAATTAAACCTAGTGGCCTTATTTTGTTCATAATGCCAACCTAAGGATCCATTTTGATCAAATCAAAAGGAAGAACCTGAAGAAAAGGTAATGTTTTCACCACCCTCTTTCAAGTTCCTTTCTTCTTCAACTTATTCTTTCTTTGTTATTTCTATTCTAAAATAAAAACTCCAGTATATTATATATAATGTGATTTTATTATAAATATTGAACAAACAAATTCATTATTCTATCCATCCCTTGAATGACATGTCACCATATGTGCGTACGTATGGCCTACCGTCTCCACATTGTGGTGTAATTGTTATTCAATATATTATTTTTTATATGGGTATAATAATGAAGTATAATTGATGTAAATAATAAATATTAAATAATAATTATTCTGTATATATGATATAACATAAAATTATATATTATTTTAATATCAAAAGAATGATATTGTCACTCGTGCGTACGTACGGACTACCGTCTGCACAAACGCGATGACATTCATTCCCCATCATATACATTTGAGTATAATTATCATTTAATGATTAAGAATAATGTTTAAGGACTTGATATCATTATGTATATGAATAATATACAACCTATCCATAACAAACATGGCTTACGTAACAAATAATATAATGGAAAATGAGTAAGTTAACACCCGAAATGACGATAATACTAAAATATTATTAACAGAGCAATGTTAAAAGATCATATATGATATCATATTAATGTATATGATTCTTGTATAATTTAATAACCATTATTTCACCATTATATAGTATGTTAACCAACCCTCAACCACGAAAAAGTACAAGGTAAGGGTTTATTTAAAAATCTCTTCTTTATTCGAGGTTTTTTATACGTAATTATCTACTGGGACCTGTTTATCATCTACATCCATGTTTCTTAAAAATTTATTTCAAAACATTCTTTCTATTTTACTGGATAAGGGTTAAAGTCATTTATACCCTTTTATTAATTTTTATAAGAGGTTTATCAAGGAATCATTCCTTCGTTTTCCAAACAAGGTCCTTTTTAACCTTTTCGACAGAATTAAGGAAAGAATGTCTTTTTTTTAACTTATACAGTGGGTGCGGCTATTTTCTGCCATTATAAAATCTTAGAAGCTTACCTTACAAGCATATAAGGATATTTTCAAAGTAAATGTTTTATTTTATAATTATTTGACTTTTAAATGATTTCACAAAAAAGAGATATTTCTCTGAAATAGTTTTGATTTAATCTTTGTCAACATCCTTTGATGGATTTTAAGATTATTTGAAGTTGATTTATTATGATACAAAACTTCCATATTTTATTGAAGGTTTTGTGATATGTTTAATTGTGGATGTTTTATTTTTAAACCATTCATGGTTTATGGAGAATGTATTGACATTTCATATGCTAGTTTTAATACAAATGATTATGTTATGTTTAAACCTGTTCATATGAGGAATGCATTGGACATAGTAAGTGACGGGTGGAGCCCGCTATATCTCCTAGATGCATTGGAAGGTCTCATAAGACAAAATAGTGTCTTGTCATGAGGCCTTGACAAAATCTTATTTGTAGTCTTGGCACGAGGCCTTGACTATGTGGTGATGATAGTCTGGCATTATGCATTCCATCATTATGAAAGTGGTTATTGATATTGCATGGGATTATTCGATTAGTGGAATTTCCATGTGAATAAGTAAATAGAATTATTTAATTTTATCCTTTCCATATCATGATGAAGTTCAAGTTTAAAAGGATTTTTTTAGTTATACATTGCCTTAAATTTTTATCCTTATTTATGAAAGTTTCCGCTATATTGTTATCCTTACTGGGCATCTGAGCTCACCCCTTTCTATGTTTTATTTTTCCCAGGATGTGAAGAAATATTTTATGAATGACCTTAAGGGATAGTATGTGGGGATATGAGTGTGGTCTATGGAGACTATGTTATTGTAGTTTTCATTTTTATGATGTAATGTAAGACTTATGAATATATCTAGTGTTTACAAGGCTACTAAACTAATTGGTCTTTCGAGATTAGATCTTTCTTATGATCATGCCAATGTTATGTAATAATGCACCGACTCTAGATAACTGGGGTCGGGCCGTTACAATCTCACTCATGGATGTCCTTGACAACATGCACAATAAGGACTCCAAATCACTAATAGAAGTCCATATAGCACTATATCAATAATATTGGGGACATGACTGATAATTAACCCTAAAAACATTTTTTCCTATCATAATCAAACACACACAAAAATAAAATAACACATTTAACCCACTTCCTACTATACATACCACCAACTGATGCCACAATAATCATCACTCAAGACTTAGCATCTCACTAAAGATCACCTCATACCACCCATATTGGAATCCTAAAAGGTACTAAAAACCATTACTAGTCTTAAATAATTATATAAAAATCCTCTATATCACCCCAAAATAATTCCAAATCCGAAAGTATAATATAAAACCTAGCCTCAATAGGTGGGTTACAATCCAAGTATGCAGAAGCACCGAAACCGAGTTCTAATACCTCATGAACTATCCCATTTTCTATAATTTAGTACTCCTGGGAAACCCCATTCTATGAACCAAGATTGAAAAATGTTCCATTCTTGGGTATCATATGGAATAACCTATCAGATATCCCTAAACACATCACTTAAAGGAAACACCTCTCTGTCATCAATTGCCTTGTATTAGGGACCTATCGTACTCACAATGATTAACAAACCTCAATACTCCCCCATGTGGATGTCATGAACTAAGTATTATATATATGGACATCCCACCAATCATCACTAGGACTAAGCCTCTTAGATCTACCCAACCCACCCTAGAGAAATTATTCTAGGATAACCACATCACCATTAATTACTTAAGAGCTACCCATCTATGCACATCAACTCAACCAAAATCCTTACCACTTGGAAACATAGTCACTAGAATATATCATTTTAATTAATGATGTGTAATACTTATTCTACGAATAAGAGGCCTATAATGATTTTATCTCATATACCTAGGGAATACATGGTCCCAATATATCTTGTCGGTCAAATCCATTATATATCATAAAGCACACTAATTCATAATAAATTATATGACATTATATTAGAGGGATCTCTTCCACGATAAATGATTTACTATCCAATAAGTGATATTCCAAGATTCTTCCACGCCCACGCATGACTCTTCTATTATTATACCTACTAAAAATCCCTTTTCTAACAACAAACAGAATAATTATTTGACTATAAAAATCATAATTAATTTGTTAATTTAGTATAAAAATGAAAATTGATGGAAATACTAACCATGAATTATTTTCATACAATAAATCTTGCTCAAACAAATGTAATATGTCTATGACACACCCCTAACACCATATCGAATAATATACCTTTCCCATGGCACAAAAAACAATCAATTTACCCAATTTTTTTAAAATTCACTTATAAATTAGGCAATCATATTTAATTCATTAAAACTAAAAAATATGACAAGTTTTACTATTCTTAGAACCTCCTCTAGAAACAATACCTAAAAGTATCATCATATGAGAAGATGTTGAAAATTCTATACTGGACATCATCACAAAACCTAGCCAAAATCTAACCAAAATAGAGCAATAAAAACAAGTCACCACGAAAAGAAGAATAATAAAGGATATTACTCGGAATCATATTTGATAAAATCAAAATCCAGTCATCTTAAACTGGGGATTGAATTGAGGTCAAAAAATGGAATATATAATTGAAAGTGTCTCTCCTCTATGCCTCCCTCTCTCTTAAATAGTGCTACCCACCCACCCAATGGAATAAATTTACCCATCCAAATACATTAACCAGGAAACCATTCACAGTGTGAACTAGGGGGGTCTATGTTGTGAATACCATCCTTCTAAGATTTTACATCCCTAAAATGAGTTTTATGAACAAAAAAATCTATATAGGAGGGTTAAACCCTTGACCAATCCCATTGATGGATTAAAACCTTGTTTTATATCTTGAATGGTTGTCAAAAACTGAAATTCATCATCCTGGGCCACCTGACCCTTCCCAGATGTCCACCTAAGCTCCCATATAACCATCCAGATCTTTTTCCACATCTATTAACATTATTTAAGTATTAAAAAATTCTCATATTCCTAAATAGAGTCTGGATTCTCAAAACTGGAACCTCCACACAAAAATTAAAATTTATCCTCATAATAATGACATTTAAATAACTGGTAGATTATATTACTCCACTGTAATACTTATAATCCTTAAGAAACCCTGGTAATTAATAAACCACATCTCTTGGCCTATAATAGCCATTAAAACACTATTAACCAACTGCATGGCATCTTCAAATTTCAAATATGCATCTGTTTTATAACTCCAATCACATGCTCGAGTCAAAAATATTTTCTTCAAAAACTCATGTTCTGATACAGAGAACACCACAATTTCATCCCAAAAAATAATCCTAATGTTTTTTCATATATATCTATATCTAATTACATATATAAAATTTAGTTGAAATTCATTTTGAATGGTTTTTCCTAAAACACATGACCTTTACCATTGATGTTCATCTCAATACCTTATCACAATGACTTAACTGTTAGAGGAATTGAATGATCATACAATATAGTAAAAAATGTTCAAACTCAATTCCTGGTGTAATTACATGGTTATATCACCAACCATAATCTCCGACTATCATTCTGTCAACCTAAATATTTGTACACTTCTGATATGACTAACTCTTGTATAAATCCATGACAACCTTGCGCTATATTCCAATGCACTAACTCAAACCACCATAGGATTAAAAATCCATTTTTAGAGATTTTATAACCATATATTAGTTGAATTAACCACACACCAACATTTTGTGTTACCTCTACTATTCAAGGACTGTTCTTACCAATGTTTAAACCTTCTGATATGATGGTCATTAAAATTGGACTAATAAGATTCTCCAAACAATAAGAGTATCATTATCGTCACCCTATCAAACCAACCATTGAACCTCCATGGAACATTCTCCATACATTACAACATTAAAAGACTGTACATTGTCATCCTGCATATACTGAAGCACCAACATAATTCACCAACTTCAAATGATGCACTCCATATTATATGGAATCCCTTAAACAACTCCTCATACTCCGACCGAAATGGGTCCCATCAGTGTGAATCCTTGATAACAAAAATATCAAGGAACAAAACATAATTTTTTCATACCTGTATGCATCTCATCAATTTTTTAATTCCAAAACACATCAAGGGTTCATCCATAACCCAAAAAATTATCAAGTGACCTGCACATGACCTATTCACAGATTTATAGCTCAATAGTGCACCACATGTTACCAGTACACACTATCCATCATATAACGAGGATTTATAAAAACCCATATTAATTCACATTATCATGAACCCATGTAAGAGTGATCCACTAGGAACCCTCTTACATATTCTCGTGTATGATCCTAATTATTCTCCCCTGATTCCAGGGGCTGTATACTCTTATATAACTCAATCTTGCTTCTTAACTCACTCTCCCATGAGTCACGCCTCACAAAACCTATGCTCATATTCTTAACACACTAACCAGGTTTCACAAATATATAAGGATAACTCAACAACCCATGGTATTATACTCATTTCATGTCTAATTTCATGATTAAAAACCATAAAAAATTGTTCCAAACCATAAACATCTACCCAAACTCCAACTATTATACATGAAATCACATACTAAGGACCACAAGGCCAAGACTATTAGTGATAATTACCATTGAAACTAGCCTCAATACCATGGTCAACTCTAGATATCTATGTAATAACATAAGTAATATCACTCAAGCATTTCTATAACCCTTTCGTGGTTTATAAAAAATCACCTAGTCTGGTCAAGTGGAGTGGTACTAAGAATCTATATGAAAATACACTATATAGATTATTGAAAATTAAAATAACTAAACTATTCCAAATGACCAATAAGGTTTTACATCCATTTGTAAAATTATATATATAATTGGGTAAATCCTCAAGTATCACATTCCTATATCAAATAGGTTAGGGGTCCAATATAGAGGCATTCAACACCTACACAAACTCACCATGTGTATTTATACATCCCTTGATGAATGGAATTAATTTTCATTATCTAAGAAAATACAACACAAGGACCCACATGATCTTCCATATAATAAAATATTATTGTTCAATTGATTATAATTCCACCAAACAAAAAAACATTAAAAAACATTGTATAAGTTGTTATTGATATAAAAATAACTAAAAGATTTCATAAAAAAATCCAATCACACAAAAGCACATGCATTTGATATAAATATTATGTTGCAAATACGATGCATAAACCCATGAATCTTTCCAATTAGTCAAGATAAAATCCATAAATAACATCTCTAATAAATCATGCATATTCAATAAACATTTCAATCATAATTTAAAAAACCATAAACAACAATCATGTTACCTTGGTAACCGGAACTCCCATAAAAAATGGAATTCATGAATTATGAGCATGTGGTCTATCACAAGATTCTAAAAACTTAATAAACTACATATCTACCACATCAATAAATAGTAATACAATATAAAATCACTGGTACAACATTGTGACTTAATATCCCAGAATCACCATCCAAGACGGAGTGTCATGTGGCCTCAACATCACCCCCAATATACTAGAGGAATCCAATTAGTAAAAAGGGACTGATAGATACAATAGGAAGACTATGAACACAAATAAGAGTCATACAATAGAAAACATTACCAAATATCTTTCTCTTAAACATCATTATATGGATAAACCAATATAAATAATGCCATAACAAAATATAAATGCTATAATTCCATCATAAATTCTAACTGGTCTCTCATTTAGCCAAACACATACACAAAATATAGAATAAAACTCATGAAACCTTTTTACTATATACATAATGTCTGTAACTGCAACGATTTTTCCTTATAGGGTGTGATAAATACATCTGAGTTGGGTATCAAAATGTTCAACTAGTACATATCCTCATATACATATTTACATGGGTAATAAAATAAACACATAATACATGAATGTTTAATGTTGTGTGCAATATAAGAAAACACACACCGGTATATTATATCCCCATGTATTAACCAGACAACCACATCACTTGATCATACCTTCTTCAGTAACATTATGGGATTTTATTCATCATCTCATCATCTATTTTTATACACATTTTCCTTCACATGAATACATATTGTAAGGAATCATATGAGTCTCAATCGCTTCCATCCACTGTATAAGGGCCCATACCGAGCATCTTGACCATACCCTACTACTTGGAAGGTCACATGTCCAAGAATGGCATCTATATATTTATTCAAGGCATGTTCCATCAGTCTATTCCCTCATAATATCAAAATCTAGACCCTATCTCCCTCATTGCAGTCCTATGTCCTATTTTGAAAATTAAGAAACCTCATAATCCATATCACTCATGGTATAATGATCCTCAGTTCTAACAATATCAATCATGGATATTATATCATGTTCAATCTAACTATCTCACTCATGGATCACTAATTGATGTGCCTACACACATCATTTAATTCATGAGGGATGCTTTCAGATTAGATTTATTTTCTCTATACTACACTTTCTACTTGGGCATAGTATATTGTTATTGTGGGGTCGGTCCTATGAGGATTTTTATGTTGGATGTAATGAAATAAATCATAGAACCCTTTTGGTAGGAGTCATCACAATGGGATTGAGATTGGGAAGTGATCAAAGAAATGTCTTTATTGGAAAACATCAGAGATAAATAGGGAATTGGGATCAATTTTTTCGATCTGGAAAAAGGATTATCATTAATTATAACTTTTCATGTTCCTATGGTCTAGGCTGTGATGTAAAAAAAGGTCACTAGTTTTCTACGATCAAGAAAACTAGATTTACCCAAAAGAGAAGACTATTTCTTGGTTTTGATATAGATCATCCTAGATGCATTACACCTAGATTCTAAGGCATAAAGTTTCATAGGATAATGTTCAAAACATATTATACTTTAATTAGGTCAAGTTTATCATTAAATATTCCTATGATCAAGGTTGCTTAAACAAATTGGATTGAAAATTGTTTTTTAACTTGATTACTATTTCTTTACGGTTAAAAATTTAATAATTAAAGATTAATTGGATTCAAACCCCCCCACTCTCAATCCCTACCCTATGTGTCTTACATACTCATTGTGGAATTTATTAAAAAAATGTTAAACAATTGAAAACATGGTTAACATGCCAACACAAATTGGGATTGTGCAATTAAAAAAATGCAATGATTGGTATTGATCACTTACCAAACATGATATAATGAATAACTATTGTAATACTTAAAAAATATAATTTTTAATCAATTTCATTCTTGAAATTGGAACAATAAAAAAATAATCATAGATTTCTTGAAGATTTATGATTGAGATGAAAAATGCCCATAGTATGGTAGTGTCGCTGAAAAAAGAATGGAGAACGTGCCTCAAATCAAATAAAAATACATTTATAAATATAAATACATGAAAATAAATGATAATAATGATTTTTAGGGAGAAACATAGAAGAATTTTAAAAGAGAATACCAAAGAAAATGAGAGAAAAATCAAAAGTTCATCTCTCATGTAATTGGTGAATCATGTCACGTAATATCTTCATGGATTGAACTTATTTCATTCCCTTCATTGCGGCTTTTTCTAAGCTATGAAAGTTGTCTAAACACCACTTATTGGAGTTTCACGATATGTATTAAGCATTTCTGGTATGTTTTTCTATGTTTTCTTTGGAAAATATAAAAACTTGTTTCCTACAACAATCAACAGATACTTGTTGCATTATTGAGCAAACAACCTTGATAATATTTAACAAAATGATAAGAAAATGTGTATATGATTTTATATTATAAAATTCCAACATAGTTGAACAAAATTCTTGTCCCCAATAAAAAAGATATTAATAAGGATTCCTAATGTAATTAAAAATTAAAAATAGGTAAAATTCATTATATCTAGGAAAATAAAACATAGTGTATTTAAAAAGATGAAGTCTCCAGAATCATCCCTCCATAAAAAATTAGTCATGCCTCATAGTTCATTTCCTTATTAAAAATATTAATATTTTCATTACAATTTTTTAATTGTTCCATAAATTCTATATCCATTTTCAATTTACCAAACAATGAATTTTCTCTCATTACTCTCGATGAAATAAACTGGAAATATGGTCATACCTTGAGTATATTCTCCTTACAATAGGCTTGAATTGGTTCTATCATATCATATTTGTAAATAAAAATATAAATTCAACCATGAGGTCTTTAAAATAAAGGATCAAATGACTCTGAGGCTTTGGGGAGGTGGGTAAGTTGTGAATCATAAGCCCAAAATTAGGGTTAGATCTAAAATTATAATGCCTAAATATCATGAAAAGTGAAATTAAATGACACCTTTGTGTTGGAGTTGATGGCCTAGAACCAACTACTTTGTAATTTATTCATTAATAAAAGCCCCATCACATCTTGACTATTCTTCTACGTGACAATGTATGTGATAATGTCCTAAGGACAACTGTTGCATTAAAGGGTCATAACGGATCCCTACTATGATGAGAACCCGGAAGTTCCATAACACTACTCATGAATAAATGTTCTATAGCTGGATTAAATTATTTGAGGGACACAAATAATATAGGTCATTTGGGGTGAAGACTCACAAAACTTTGAGGCACCTTCTCATGGTGTGCGCCCTTGGTAATATCCAGGAGGATATTATGAGAATGAGTCCTACCAGTAGGAAATCCACATTTCATAGTGTCATTGGATGTTCCTATCCATGGACGTGTGTATTGGTCCTTAGACTTTAAGATTATTATTAATGGGTATTACAACTCGCGCACTTAGATGTATTTAGGAAAACTGTGATGACACACTATTGGCAGTGAGGTAGGATATGTTGGGTGCGTCACGAGTAATACCAAATTAATAGATAATGAGAGAATGGATTTTTCCTCTTGTTCCATAACGGAAGTAGATATCTCAAACCCTTTGATGGAATTGATATAGCCTAAATAAATCCTTGTCTATAGTAAGGTATGGGTGAGATCTGTTCCGGGAAGTAAAAGTAAGAATAATCGAGCACATGGGTTGATGACACTAGCATGAAACCCTATTGATTAGATATATTGAGACAAAGGGATTATATTACATGATAAGTGTTCGTAGGAGGTGACACATCATTGCAGCGTTAACTTCATTCTCTATGGGTGCCTTGGCTTGGTGCTAGATGCCAACCATGTACTTTAGGCAGGCTCCACCAAATTCCACTAAGAAAGAGGCCTAGAGGATCACACCCTAAGTGTGTCCATGTATCTCAGTTAAATATTAATTTAACAAGTTAAATAAATATTATTCCGAAATGTGGTTTAATAATTATTTAAGGATTCCTGATCGCATTTATTTTGACACGAGTTATTCGAAAGAATATTGTAACGTCTCGGTTCTGGGTGCCACTCAATGGGTGCCCCAAACCCAATTCTCTACGTGACCTCAAGCGCATTTCCCCAAACGCCAGAGGATGCCGACTAGCAGTGAGGGCCTAGGTCTGAGAGTGGGGAAACTATGCCCTCATTTGTCAAAGTGTAGCACATCGGAATTTAAATAAAACATACAACAAACAGAGGAAGCAGTAAACCATACAAACTAAAATACACGATTACAGTAGATGTAACCAACCTGATATATAAATACGATTCAACGTTAATCTAGTTCTAAGAAAACAACCATTACATGTTACATAGAAGTACAATACAATACAATTGAAATATAGGTACAGAAAGCAGAACAGAACTGCCCGCAGCATCATAAGCTAATGCTCTGTCCCATGCTCTCCTACACCCCAGCATCAGTCAAGTACCTATATAGGGACTCTTGCCCCTATCCACACCTACTGAAAAGTAATCAGTTTGGGACGAAAAGCATGACCCAAACAGGGTGTGAGAAATAAATCTCAGTAGGCACCCACCAAAGGCACGTGCCCAACTGTGTGTAAGCATGCAACAACAGTGTGTAGTAGTAAAATGCAATAAAGTGACCAGTACTCAAAAGTAACTAACTACTAGTTATATTTCCATTTTAGTATTCATTTTAATCCACTTAATATAAGAAATCACCACAGTGCGTTTCTATGTAAACAGTCAACATCCTCAGACAAAAAAAAACCTTACCCTCAGGTAATCAGAATACAACCCACAGGTATAACCCTCAGGCGTAACAGAAATTTCCCTCAGGCATAGGAACTGCCGCCCTCAGGTACAGAAGCCCAGCCCTCAGGCAAGAAAGGTTTCCCTCAAGATAAATAGTAAGTTTCCCTCAGGATAATACAGTCACGCCCTCAGGCTAATACAGTGCAGTGCCCACAGGCTAATCACAACAACGCCCTTAGTCTAAACAGTTAACTGGGACATGCCCAACATGTAAGCAAGCAGTAAAAAAGAAATTACTCTCAAAGAAATTCTAAAATTACTACTTTAAAGGCATACCCTTGGGTATCATGGCCAAATGGCTAAATAGTGGAACACACCCCTCAGGATGGTCCTGGATCCATGCAACGATCCCAAACTGCATTTTTACAACTTTATTTAATTACCTACCCAGTTCTAGGTAGTTAAATTAGCCACGAACTCATCCTCACGACACCCCAACATGGGTTCATGGCACAAAAACTCACCAAACACACGATAGATGAAAAAAGAAACACCAAGCAACATACCTTATACGCCAACGAATGCTATACACGATCGTCGTTCCCAGAAACGCCCAAGAACGACATAGATATGAGGTAAGAAGACTTTATTTCAACCTCAAATAACTTCTATTAGGGAAGGAATTGGTAAACAACATTCTAGGAGAAGAGAGGGCTTACCCGTGTGGTTCCAACGTGATCGACAGAAGCAAGATCGGATTCCCGGTGCTCGATCGGTTGATCCACGCAGATCTGGCCTTCCTCCCGAGCTCCTTCCTCCGATTCTAAGCCAATCCTGTGAACAGGGTTGGATACTGGCTGTTTTAAGAAAAAAAAACGAAGTACACGGCGTGTACTTCCTTCCTTTAATTGTTCCCCTGGCGGCACTGCCACACTGTTCACTTGCCGACATGAGTACACGACATGTACTCTAGAGTACAGAACGTGTACTATTTCCTAGCTGGCGGCTACTCCACCACCTTACTGTTTTGGCTTGCCGATTGACTACACGGCGTGTAAGGGACCACTACACGGTGTGTATTTGGTTCCTACATCTTTCATCCCCGGCATGGCCACACGCACCATGTACCCATCCCACACAGCCAAATGTACACGACGTGTGGACAAAGTACAAGGCGTGTACTTTAAAAATTTGGGATTTTCCCCCATTTTCCATACTTTCTCAAAAACACTTAAGGAAAAGGGAAAAGAAGAATCCCGTACCTCAAAACTAAGAACTGGGTTCTTACAAACTTCCCCCTTATATCAATTCATCCCCGAATTGCCCTCCCATGGGTGGCGAAGATATAGCTGTGAACAACTCCGGCCACTGAGCACGTACGTCGGTCTCTCGCTCCCAGGTTTCGTCCTGCACTCGGCCATGCTCCCATAGAACCCGTACAAGGGGAACTGACCAGCCTCGAATAACCTTTGTGATCCTGTCAACGATACGAGCAGATGCTCCTTAAGGGACTTATCCAACTCAAGATCAACCTCCTCGGGCTGAAAGATTTGAGACGAGTCTGAATGATAGCGGCGCAACTGAGATACATGGAAGACATCATGCATGGCTTGGTACCGCTGCGGTAACTGAAACCTATAGGCGACCATCTCGACTCTCTCTAGAATCTCAAATGGCCCCACATACCTCGGTTAAAGCTTACCCTATCTCCTGATTCGCTTGTGTCCCAGCCTCAGAGAAACACGCAAGAAAACCTGATCCCCGACCACGAACTCCAAAGGTCATCTACAACGATCAGCATAAGACTTATGATGAGACTGTGTGGTAGCCATCTTCTTCTGAATCAACTGGACCTACTTAGAAGTCTCCTGCACGAGCTGTGGCCCCAGTAATGCTGCCTCACCTGTTTCTGACCAGCACAATGGTGATCGGCATGGCCTACCATATAGAGCCCCATATGGTGCCATCTCGATAGTTGGCTGAAAACTGTTATTGTAGGAAAAATCAACTAGGGGTATATGCCTCTCCCAAGAGCCCCCAAATACTAGGACGCATACACGCAGTATGTCCTCAAGTATCTTTATTGTACACTCTGACTGGCCATCGGTCTAAGGGTGGTAAGTTGTGCTCAGAAGCACCTGTGTACCCAGTGCCCTCTGAAAACTCTTCCAAAAACGAGACGTAAAGTGGGCTTCCATATCTGAAATGATAGAAGGAGGGACCCCATGAAGACGGGCGATCTCTCGGATATACAGCCTTCTGAGCTCGTTAACACCGAAGGTCTCCTTGATCGACAAGAAGTGAGCTACCTTCGTGAGTCTGTCCACAACAACCCATACGACTTCATTTCCTCTAGGTCACCTTGGTAATCCAGTCACGAAATCCATCACAACATCATCCCATTTCCAATCTGGAATGGGTAACTACTATAACAGTCCTCCTAGTCTCTCATGCTCTGCCTTCACCTGCTGAAAGGTGGAACACCTCATAATAAAACCAGTTATCTCTATCTTCATACCCGGCCACCAGTACTGACGTCTCAAGTCACGGTACATCTTGGTAACCCCAGGATGAACTACCCAGGTTGATGCATGAAACTCCCGCTTCAGCTCCTCGCGTATATCCCCTGGAACCCATACTCATCCATGGAAACATAGAACCTCATCATCGCCTACCGTCAAACCAGGATAAGGGTCTCCACTTGCCACCGACTCCCGTAGAACTAGGCCTTCTGGATCTGATAGCTATCTTACCATCACTCTGTCCACGAGGGTTGAAGTCGTAGCTGAATATGAAAGGTAATTCTACCCCTGAATGTCATGCACCTCCAGATGCATCTCAGAAAACAAATCCATAAGCTTCCACTCACCACTGGCCTCCTGCACTCCCTGTATCTGAGTCTTCCTACTCAGTGCATCAGCTACTGCATTACCTTTACCAGGTGTATAGGCTAGCTCAAAATCGAAGGACTATAGGTACTCGACCCACCTCCTCTGCCTCAGATTTAGGTCATGCTGGGTAATGATATACTTGAGGATTTTGTGGTCAGGGAAAACCACAAAATGCTCTCCCAGTAGATAATGCCTCTAACAGCGCAACACATGCACAACTGAATCCAACTCGAGATCATGTGTCGGGTAATTCCTCCCATGTGGCCTCAACTACCGAGACCCGTATACGAAAACTTGGTTTCCCTGCATCAACACTACTCCCAGCCCAATGACAGATGCATCACAGTACACTGTATAGTTCTTCCCCTGTTCTGGGAGTATCAGGATCGATGTTGATATCAACCTTCCCTTCAAGTCCTGAAAGGCTTTCTCACAAGATTTTGACCAAATGAACTTCACCCCCTTCTTAGTCCGATCCGTCAATGGTGCTTCTAAGCGGGAGAAGTACTGTATGAAGTGTCTGTAGTAACCAGACAACCCCAAGAAACTCTGTATCTCAAACACATTCTTAGGCTGCTACCAGGAAACTACTGCTCTCACCTTCTCTGGGTCTACTGCAACTCCTACCTCCGAGATGATTTGACCAAGGAAGGGAATCTATTCTATCCAAAAGTGGCACTTCGAGAGCTCATCATATATTCAATGCTCTCTCAGTGTCCTCAATACGATCTCACGATGGGTTCCATGGTCGTTTTGAGTGCGAGTGTACACCAAGATGTCATCCATGAATACTACCACAAAATAATCAAGATACGGATAGAACACACGATTCATCAGATCAATGAAAATTGCTAGCGCGTTCATGAGTCTGAACGGCAAAACTGTATACTCGTAGAGACCATACCTACTACTGAATGTCGTGAGAGGTATATCAGATGGTCTAACGTGCAGTTGATGATATCCTAACCTCAAGTAAATCTTCGAGAATACTCGTGCTCCATGAAGTTGATCAAAAAGATCATCAATACTTGGGAAGGGATATCGGTTCTTAACCGTCAACTAGTTCATCTTCCGATACTCCACACAGAGTCTGAGGGTACCGTCCGCCTTCTTCACAAAAAGGAACGACGAACCCCATTGAGAAGTACCGGTTTGGATAAAAACCTTTTCCTGTAAATCCTCTAACCGCCTCTTGAGCTCCTGCAACTCAGGTGTAGCCATCCAATAAGGAGGAATTGACACCGGTGCTGCTCCTGGCACAATCTCAATAGAGAAATCCACCTCACGCACCAGAGGTAGACCCAAAAAGTCATCCGGGAAGACATCCCTGAAACGATCAACTATCGGAGGGAAATCTATCTGACAAGTCCCATGATCATCCAGAGACAAAATCGCAATCTGGGCCGTGACTCCACCTTGCCCATGATGCTCTGGTCCAGCTCGACTCACCTGAACATCCCACTCGCCCTTGTATAGAAACTCTCTTACCTATGGTGATGTAAAAAACACCCTATGACGATAGAAGTCTACAAAGGATCAATAGAGAACCAACCAGTCCATCCCGAGAATGAAGTCATAACTCATCATCTCTAAGACATAGAGGTCCCAAGGAAAGTGACACCCACCAACCTCAAGGGGGCACCCCTTGCACTAACACACACCAGCCGTTCCAGTCCCCAACGGAGTGTCTAGCGTCATGATATCAGAATAAAAATAAACACAGAGCCCAAGACTCTCCACAATGGGAAAATATATGAAACTTTGTGTAGAACCCGTATCAAAAAGTACTGAAGATAAGACAAAAGCTACTAGAATAGTACCTATGACTGTAGAAGGTCCGGGATCCTGCTCATGCTGGGTCTGCTGCACTGCATATGCATGCCCAGTGTCGCGGCCCTACGACACAGCCTGACTACCCTGAGCTGTCCCACCCTACTGCCTCTGAGATCCTGGTGTCTGGCTATCGTGGCCATGACCAACATCTCTGCCTACACACCCTGATGTATTCTAGTTCTCCGACTGGTAAGAAGCTGCTGGTCTTGCTCCCACTCGCAGAGTCTGTACAGAACCCCTCTCACTAGCCACTGGTAGAAACTCCATGCAAAAGCATTGTAGATGACCCATCTTTCCACAAGCTCGGCACTCCACTGTGTCTCGTGGACACTACGGTCTCTAGTGTCCCTCTCTACCACACTGGTAGCACCTGACCGGGCCACCTGAAGAAGGAATCTGGCTCGTACTGCCACCCTGAGAGAATTCTGTCTGTCTCTTCCTCTTGCCACCAGAAATAGTACCAGTAACTGGTGCTGAACCGCCCTGGCACACACCACCAGATTCCCGCCGGTTCATCTCTATAATCAGTGCCTGGTTCACAATAACATGTACGGTAGGCAACTTGAAAACATTCACCAGCACTCGGATGTCATAACGAAGACCATCCTCAAAACGTCTAGCTCTCAACGTCTCATCACCCACCAGTACGGGTGAAAAGCACTAAAGCTCGATAAAACAAGAAGAATAGTCCATAACCAACATAGTTCCCTGCTGCAGATTCATGAACTCTCAAGCTCTATATTCCCTCAGCGTCTTCGGGAAAAATAAGTCATAGAAGACTGCCTGAAAATCTTCCCACACCATGTCCATGTGATGCTATAACTGGGTGGTAACATCCCACCACCTCTTGGAGGAATCACGAATCATGTAAATCGTGAGCTTGACCCTCCACCCTGGAGGCATCTCAAGATGCTCTAAAATAGTTTGCATCGACCCCAACCAATACTCCGCAGTCTGTGGTCCGCCATCCCCTGAAAACGTGGGCAGATGCTGCTGCTAGAAGATATGAGTCATCTCGACCATAGATGTGGCTACCTGTGATGCTCCCTGAAAGGTCTGCATGAACCTCAAAAAGCCTTCATGGAACTACGCCTCCATGCCTGTGTCCGGTATAACAGCTGGTGTTGCATCTGGCTCTGCTGGAGGATCTACTGGTGGCCTATGGCCCACCATCTCCGGAGTATACTCATTGTTGCTCTCCTGGAAAACAACGCGTGGTCATCTAGGCGACATGACATTACAAGGTCAAAGGCACGACTTATATTCAATATTTATAAAAGACTGAAAATGAAGGAACCAAAAAGGGAACAAGAGGAAGAAGGCATTTCAAAATTTCAAAAAAAAGACTACAGGGCGTGTATACTGTCTACACGGCGTGTACTTGACTTCCCTTCCCCTGCCTGGGTCCTTACACATGGCTAAGCCACATGACTTCCATTAAACAGAAACTACACTGCATGTATAATATCTACACGACGTGTATGGTGTTATTTTCCGACTCCCCATGTCATCTGTGGCATGGCCGACTACTCGGCTTGACACGACACGATGTGTTACACCCGCACACGGCGTGTACACCACCCCGTCTCCCTAACCACACGGCTAACACCACACGGTCTTTCCTTAGACAAGAATTCACGGCGTGTCCCACAGGTACACAACATGTTCAAGGAGAGGTGACACCAGCCCGTGTTGTTAGTTACATAGAAGAGTCCCCAGGTCACACTACACGGCGTGTCCATCATTGACACGACATGTTCTGTAAAAGAGTACACTGACCCGTGTTGTTAGTTACACGGCTGGAATCTGGGTCAACACTAAATGGCGTGCACATCATGTACACGACGCGTTTTACACAAGCTCTTCCCTTCCCTGTGTCCCCGCCCACACGGTTTGTGACACGGGAAGAGACTACACGGCATGTACTTGGGGTACACGGTGTGTACTCGTGGTACATGGAGTGTACTCAAAAATTTTAATTTTCATCACGAACAGAAGAACATACACATCATGTTTAAAGTACTACATGGCGTGTATACTAGGTATTCTAGACAGTATGCCTCAGAAACTACTCCGGAGCCCAGAAAACATTGAAAAACAACACCTAAGTGTCAAATTCTGATCCGTGAGGTCCCATACTCCCCACGAATCAAAGTTTGATGTCTTATATGTGTTATAACTCATAAACATCCAATGATCCACCAAATTCCGGTCATTGGGGGCCCATACTCCTTAAAAAAAAGTTTGGAATCCATTCGATGAACCAGCTCACACAAAAATACCCTATCACATAGCAGGTATTTATCAAGCAGCTATCACAGCAGCATGCTTTTCTAGCACAAAAACTATCACAACAACATGCAACTTCTAATGCACCAATGTGGCATGGAAACTATGAATGGCATGTGATTTCTAGAATGTACCTATATGATGCATGAGATGGAATACCCTCATCTCATCAGGTTGAAACTAAATAAAACCCATTAATAAAATATAACAGCACAATACAAGTGCGTCACCCAATGGTGAAATCAAATCAACTATAAATTGCAAAATCAATTAAATTCCAATCACGAGGTAAATTGGCTTTTCCCTGTACATGGGTTAGCTACGTGACCTCAAGTGCATATCCCCAAACGTCAGAGGCTGACGACTAGTAGTGAGGGCCCAAGTCTGATAGTGGGAAAACTATGCACTCATTTTTCAAAGTGTAGCACAACGGAATTTAAATAAAACATAAAACAAACAGCGGAAGCATTAAACCATACACAACATAAATAAACGACTGCAGTAGATGTAACCAACCAGATATATAAATATGATGCAACAAAAATAATGTTCTAAGAAAACAGCCAGAACATGTTACATAACAGTACAATACAATACAACTGAAATACAGGTACAGAAAGCAGAACAGAATAGCCCGAAGCATCAGGAGCTAATGCTCGGTCCCTTGCTCTCCTACACCCCAGTAGCAGTCAAGTACCTATTTAGGGACTCTTTACCCTATCCACACCTGTAGAAACGTAATCTATTTGGTCCGAAAAGCAAGACCCAAACAGGGTGTGAGAAATAAATCTTAGTAGGCACCCACCAGTGGCCTGTGCCCAACTGCGTGTAAGCGATCAACAACAGTGTGCAGAAGTAAAATGCAATAAAGTGAGCAGTACTAATATGTAACTAACTAATAGTTATATTGCCATTTTATTATTTATTTTTATCCATTTAATATATTAAATTGCCACAGTGCATTTCTAAGTAAACAGTCAATGTCCTCAGACAAACAAAACCTTACCCTCAGGTAATCAGAATCTAACCTGCTGGTATAGCCCTCAGGCGTAACAGAAATTACCCTCAGGCATATGAAGTTTCTCCCTCAGGCACAGAAGTCAAGCCCTTAGGCATGGAAGGTTTCCCTCAAAAGAAATAGTAAGTTGCCCTCAGGCTAATACAGTCACACCCTCAGGCTAATACAGTGCAGTGCTAACATGCTAATCACAACAACGCCCTCAGGCAAAACAGGTAACCGGTCCATGCCCAACATGTAAACAAGCAGTAAACAAGCAATTCCTCTCATGTAAATTCTATAATTACTACTTTAAAGGAATACCCTCAGGTATCCTGGTCAAACGGCTAAACAGTGGAACGCACCCCTCGGGATGGTCCTGGATCCAAGCAACGATCCCAAATAGCATTTTTACATCTTTATTTAATTACCTATCCAGTTCTAGGTAGTAATATTAGCCATGAGCTCAGCCTCAAGACACCCCAACATGGGTCCGTGGAACAAAAATGCACCAAACACACGACCGTTGAAAAAACAAACACCAAGACACCTACCTTATACGCCAACGAGCACTATACATGATAGTTGATCCCAGATATGGCCAATAATGGCGTAGATATTAGGTAAGAAAACATTCATTCAACCTCAAATAACTCCCATTAGGGAAATAATTGGTAAAAAACACGCTAGGAGAAGAGAGGGATTACCCGTGCGGTTCTAACGTGATCGAAGGAAGTGAGATCGGATTCCCGGTGCTCGATCGGTTGATCCACGTAGATCTGGCCTTCCTCCCAAGCTCATTCCTCCAGTTCTAAGCCAATCCAGTGAATAGGGTTGGATACTGCCCGTTTTAGCGAAAAAAGTACACGACGTGTAATTCCGAGTACACGGTGTGTACTCCATTCATTTAACTATTCCCTTGGCGGCACCGCCACACTGTTCAACTGCGGACATGAGTACACGACATGTACTCTCGAGTACACAGTGTGTACTGTTTCCTAGCTAGTAGTTCCTCCACCGCCTTACTGTTTTGGCCTGCCGATTGACAACACGGCGTGTAAGGGACCACTACACGACGTGTATTTGATTCCTACACCCTTCATCCCCAACATGGCCACAAGCCTCATGTACCCATCCCACATAGCCAATAGTACATGGCATGTACTTTCAAAATTAGGGATTTTTCCCCATTTTCCATACTTTCTCAAAAACACTTAAGGAAAAGGGAAAAGAAGAAGCCTGTACCTCAAAATTAAGAACCGGGTTCTTACAAATATATTGTGGGAGAAAAAATATATTTATTAGTGAGTAATGTAGTTACATTTATTTAAGCAATAAATATCCATTACTCAAGATCTAATAAATGTGGTATAGAAAAATGGAAAATAAAAGTACACGCCATGTATATTAAATATACACGCCATGTAGTTTTATGGAAAACAAGTACACACCATGTATTAATTATTACACGCCGTGTAGTTTTCCAGTCGGGATTTTGAGGATATAGTATTGTTTTATTAAATGATATTAATTATAATCAGTGTGGGCGCATGTCAAGTAATTAATAATTTGACATGGGGGTTTCAATAAGAGTTAATAAAATAAATAAAATGTTTAAAGCGTTTATTTATAGTCATAACTCTATTAACCTCAAACCCAATTATAAATATCCTCACAACACCAAAACTGTTTCTAGAAGAGCTATTTTTGTGCACAAAGGATTTGGAAATACTCTCAAGCCAAGAGAGAATTCCCTTTCCACCAAGAACTCCCTCATGTTACGAGAGTGAGATCCTCCACCGAATCAAGGCGGTCGAAGGCGGACATCCCAAGCGAAGGTTCTTCCGTGCTAGCACCCGGAGATCCCTTCGGTGACGTCCAGAGCTACCTGGAGCATGTGTGGATCACCGCTAGAGGAATCCTATACATGGATTCTACAACGCCACAATAGATCACATGATCATGATTGGAGATAATGATGAAGAAAGAATTCCACCAAGGTAATTCTTGTGAATTAATTAAATTAATTATAACCAACACATGATGATCCTATCTCAATGGTTCTGGGACTCTTCTTTTCTGTTTCATTCTTGGTTCCATTCTGAAGATCCGGTGTTTTATATCGTGACAGATCTCGGATTGAATGTTGTTTAACACTAAAATTAAAGTTGGGATAACCCACCAACGCGCTTCCGCTGCGCCCGAAACCTACATGTGGTATCAGAGCGGTCATATCGTTGATTATAATTAATTAAATTTTTGTTGGTGATTTACACATTTAATAATTTATTTATTTCAATTCATGTTTAATTGTATTGAAAATCTGATCCTCGAGATATTTTCCTCCTCCCTCATTTTTCGTTCACCTCACAGAAACGATTTTTTATTTTAATTTTGATTAAAATAAAATAGAGGAACTAATCCAGAGGAGAAAAACGTTTCTGGCCGTACAACACTAGAATACAGGGCGTGTATTTGGTAGTACATGCCATGTAGTCTAGGTTCAATGCATGGAATGATCCGCCAAATCAGGTCATGTATTGGATTCTTTCTAAGAATTTAAGACACCATGTGTTGACCAGAAACATGTGGCACATGGTTTCCGGATTACATGCCATGTGGTCCAATGAACATGGTGTGTGGTCCCTTCGGGTTAGGGTTGGGATGTGTACCCCGTACAGGGCTTGCCCGGCTAGAAACCGTGTAACTCGGAGACTACACGGTGTGTGTCCCACTGAACACACTGTGTACTCCGAAAATATCCGAAGTACATAAACACGGCATGTCCCCAGGCATGTACTTTGTATGGACGGTGAAGAAAAGTACACGCCATGTAGTCAGAAATACACGCCCTATACATACCCAAATTACACAGATTTAATAAAATTTATTATTATATTATACAAACCCTTGATACATGTACCATGGAGCAGGCATAAAGCTGAAGCACAACACATGATTTGTGTTTTATATATGTGTGTTTAATTTAACATCTATGTAAGGAATGAGAATTCACCGGGTTACCTCCAAGGTACATGTTACATACAAGGATAATTTTAAATGAATTTATTTGTTTAAAATTATGACAGAAGAGAATCTCAAGGAAGTTCAGAAAAGGGTTTAAGATAAAAGTATTGACTAATTAAAGATAATTAATTGATTCGAGCATGATTTATCTTAAACAAGAATGATTGAAGAATTGAATGCTAGTTTTATTTATGCGTAAATATCATTTCATGTATGGATGATCATGAACTAGACCGAGACCTTTGTATGTGAATGGTTTATTTTAATTTATTTATTTAAATTAAATTTGTTGGCATGCAAGCCATCTCCTCGTTAATATGTAGGGCATGCATGCCCAAGGATTCTTTTATGTAAAAACCCCATTTTACCCCTCACATGTGTGTGATTTAATGCATATGTAATGGATGGAGCTCCCAAGCGAGTAGAGGCGGCTCAAGTTAGGATCCAAGGTGAAACTAATCAATGGAGATACAAAGGTGGATAGGTGGAAAGCTTTAAACACGAACCCGAAAGGTTCAAGTTGTTTTCTCACCTAGGTCCAGGGTTAGTTTTTCAACCACTAGATAATCTAACCAATAGAACAAAGCTCATGATCATACCATTTATTTTATTTCTATCAGTTTCATGGTTTATTTATTGTGGGTGTGTTGTCACGATCACACAATTAATGAATTAAACGAGCATGCAAGATGGAACTAAAATAAAACAAGATTATATGTAAATATTATCTTAGACACAGTTAATCACTTAAGTATATCCCACTTAATATTAAAAAACATATAATCAAAGATAATAAAATGGAAATTTACGTAAAAGGATAAAAATATCTCAAAAGAAATATTAAGTCGGTATTGCCTTCCATAATCTTGGTTAGAATCGAACCATAGTTCAAAGTGCTTGACCAACCCTTGTTAGAGTGTTTTTAATTTTCATGGAATTATAATTCAAGGTTTTGGGTTTACTTAACTTGATTCGCATCAAGGGTTGACTACCACAATAGGACTTGGTGTGACCAAGAGGCAAAGGTTGAGGAAATCCAAAATAGAAGGATTTCAGGATTGGGGAGTCCACTCAACGGATCAAGGAGTTGCAAGTTAATGCAGTTGGAATTTGGAATTCCTACCTAAAACCCTTAAAGTTTCATGACCAACCCTATTTGGGGTAATGCAAAGGGAAATATGGATCCTTTCCAATAGAATATTCAGGCAACAGAATATTCTGAAGTCAATGGTGAGGGCTATTGGATTTCGATAAAACAGTGGGAGACTAATAAGTATTAGTTTATTTATTTTTCTCATTTTTGTAATAAAGTACTAAACCTGTTCTCATCTTAATTTGTAGAAACGACAAGAAAATGACTTCAATCATATCATTGCGAACCATACTCAAGAAGGAAAACCTTCTCACCAACACTAATTTCCAAGAGTGGCAGAGGCGTTTACACGTCATCCTTCGCCACGAAAGGAAATTTTATGTGCTGGAAGAGCCTATTCCAGTTTCTCCTGGGAAAGAGGCCAGTGATGAGGAGTTATCTCTCTATATAAAACACAGGGATGATGCCACGAATGTCTAGTGTTTCATGATATCATCCATGTCTAATGAGATCTTGAAGCAACCTGAAAACATGGATGCGTATAGCATGATGTCTCACCTTAAGAATCTATACCAATAGAAGGCGAGACAGGAGAGGTATGAGATCTCCAATGATTTGTTTACAACTAATCTTGGAGAGTATGCGCCAGCTGGGCATCATGTAGTCATGCTTATTGGCTACATTGAATGCTTGGACATCTTAAGGATTAAATTCCCGGATGAGTTGCGTACAGATCTCATCCTATCATCACTACCCAAGACCTTCTCTAGCTTCATTGTCAACTATAATATGAGTGACAATGAGAAGATTCTATCAAAGATTCAGACCTTGTTTCTCCAGGTAGATAAGGACATGGGGCTTGACCAAACCGCGGTCCTTATGGTGAATAAGAAAAGGAAGGACCCAGAAAAGTGGCCAAATACATATAAACGGTCTGAATCCCCTGAGCACCGTCCCTCCAAGAAGGGGAAGATCCAGAGGCTGGGCAAGGAACAGGAGGCGGTGTGTTTTGCATGTGGCAAGCAGGTCCATTAGAAGAGGAATTGTACCCAGAAGCATGGGGATTCTAAAGGTGTGTTTGTTATCGAGTGCAATCTTTCTATTTCTACACATTGGGTATTAGATACAGCTTGTGGGGCTCACATCTATATTCAAATACAGGAACCAAGTAGATTTAGAAAGATTACCAGAGGAGAGGTGGATCTTCAAGATGCCAATGGTTCAAGGATGGCTGCGTTGGCCATTGGCGACTATCACCTCTCATTGCCAACTGGCATGATTTTGGTTTTACAAAACTGTTATTTTCTGCCTAGTGTTACCAAGAACATATTTTCTGTATCTTTTTTTGGATATGAATGGATTTGTTTTCATGTTTGGAAATAAGAGTTGTCTCTTTTATAAGAACAACGTATGTTATGGTATGGCACATTTGAATAATGGTTTGTATGTATTAAATAATAAAAACCAAGTGTTGACAATAGATAATAAAAAAAACTCACATGACTCATACATCACCCAGTTGTGGCATCACCACCTTGGTCATGTAAACGAGAAGATCTTGAAAAAGATCTGCCAAGATGGATATTTAGACTCTACTGAACCAAAACCACTTGATAGGTGTCACACTTGTTTACAAGTAAAAATGAACAAGCCGCCTTTTGGTGGATAGGGTGAAAGGGCCACAGAGCTTCTAGGATTGGTACACACGAATGTATGTGGACCATTTCCAGTAGAATCTAGAGGTGGCTATTCTTAATTCATTACTTATACTGATGATTTGAGTAGATACGGATTTGTCTACTTAATGAGTTATAAGTCCGAAGCCTTAGATAACTTTAAGGAATTCAAGAATGAAGTAGAGAATCATCTTGGTAAGAAGATAAAGAATCTTCGATCAGATCAAGGTAGAGAATATCTAAACCAAGAGTTCATCGATACTCTATAAGAGTCTGGGATTCTATCTCAGCTCACTCCTCCTTATACAGCAAAGTGGAATGGTGTTAGTGAAAGGAGGAACCGCACCTTGTTGGACATGGTGAGGTTGATGACAAGTCATTCATATCTTCCATTATCATTTTGGGGATATGCATTACAAACTGAATCATACACATTAAACTGAGTACCAACTAAGGCGGAAAATATGATTCCCTCTGAGTTATGGAATGGAAAGAAACCCATTTTATCGCATACACGTGTATGGGGATGCGAGGAATTTTTTAACGCCTTCTCCGGGAAGAAACTAGCACCCCAGGGAACGAAGTGTATCTTTATAGGATATCCTCAGGAAATGAAAGGATATTACCTATATAACCCTCAAGATAAGAAAGTGACTGTCTCTAGAAAATCCGTCTTTCTTAAGAGGGAGGACATCCTAAAAAATGATAGTGGGAGAAAGATTTACTTCGACGAAGTTAATGCTCAATATACACAAGAGTTGGTACAGGAACAAGTTCCACAGGTCCCCATGGAAGAGGTTCCAGAACCACAAGTACTGTGTAGGAGCTCAAGAGAGTTAAGGGAACCAGAGAGATTTGGTTTCCTAGTCACCGAGGATGGTGAATCATTATTGTTGGACAATGATGAATCTCTCTCCTACAAGGAAGCAGTAGAAAGCTCAGAAGAAGCAAGATTGTTAGAAGCTATGAATTCTGAGATGGATTCAATGTATCAGAACCAAGTTTGGGTTCTGGTCGATTAGCCAGTTGACATAAATCATGTTGGATGAAAATGTGTATTCAAGAGAAAACTGGACATGGAAGGTCAAGTTATCACCTATAAAGAAAGGATAGTGGATAAAGGATTAAGACAATGTCAAGGAATTGACTATGATGAAACCTTCTCGCCAGTTGCCATGTTTAAATCTGTAAGAATCATACTTGCCATATCAGATTACCATAACTACAAGATTTTGAAGATGGATGTCAAAACAACATTCTGTAACGGGAACCTTCAGGAAGATGTCTATATGAAACAACCAGAATATTTTGTGACACCAGGTGAATCCAAACGGGTTCGCATGTTGCAGAAATACATTTATGGATTGAAGCAAGCATCCAGGTCATGTAATATTCGATTTGATGAAGCCATAAAGGAATTTGGTTTCATTAAGAAAGAATGTGTGCCATGTGTTTATAAGCGTTTTAATGGGAATGTGGTCATTATCCTAGTAGTATATGTTGATGACATATTGTTTGTTGGAAAAGACGTACCAGCCTTACAGTCAGTTAAGGACTGGTTAAACAAGTGTTTCTCTATGAAGGACTTAGGAGAAGCAGCCTACATTCTAGTGATCAAGATCATTCGTGATAGATCCAAGAGGCTTCTTGGACTAAGTTAGGGTACATAAATTTACAAGATACTAAAGATATTTAATATGGAACAATCCAAGAAGGGATTGGTTCTAGTGTCACATGGCCTACATCTTTCTAATAAAATGTGTCCTCAAACACAACAAGAGAAATATAGAATGAGTAAGATCCCATACGCTTCGGCTATAAGATCCATCATGTATGCCATGTTATGTACCAGGCTTGATGTTTCCTATGCACTAAGCATGGTAGGAAGATATCAAGAAGATCCAGGAGAACAACATTGGACTGTTGTTAAGACTATCCTTATGTATCAGAGAAGAAATAAGGATATGTTCCTAGTGTTTGGAGGAGATGAAGAGCTTGTCATCAGAGGGTATGCTGATTCTGGTTTTTAGATAGATCAAAATGATCTAAAGTTGAAATCTAGATATGTTTTCTATCTCAATGGAGGAGCTGTGAGCTGGAAGAATTCTAAGCAGCCAGTTGTCGCCGATTCTACAGCGGAGTCCGAATATATAGAAGCTTCTGATGCATCCAAGGAAGCCTTCTCGATTTGGAATTTTGTCCAGGATCTTGATGTAGTGCCTAGCAGTAAAGATCCCATTACATTGTATTGTGATAATACTGCAGCGGTGGCTCTTTTAAAAGAACCAATGTCACAACAACGGACAAAGCACATACTCTGGAAGTATCACCTCTTGAGAGAATTATATCAGAGGGGTGAAGTTGTTGTGAGAAGAGTGTCCATGGAAGAGAACGTGGTAGACCCCATGACTAATGGCCTATCTCAGCAAAAGCATGAATATCATGTGAGAGTTAGTAGGGTTAAAGTTTGTTAGCAGTTGGATCTAGTCCAAGTGGGAGTCTGTCAGAGTTGGTGGCCTAGAACAAACTAATTTTTACTTTATTCATTAATAAAAGCCTTATCACATTTTGATTGTTCTTCTACGTGAAAATGTATGTGATAAGGTCTGAAGGACAGCTGTTTCATTAAAGGTTCATAGAGGATCCCTGCTATGATGAGAACCCGGAAGTGCCATAACACTATTCTTGAATAAATGTTCTATGGCCAGATGATATTATTTGAGGGGCACAAATAATACAGGTCATTAGGGGTGAGGAATCATAAAACTTTGAGGCACCTTCTCATGGTGTGCACCCTTGGTTATATCCAGGAGGATATTATGAGAACGAGACCCGCCAGTAGGAAATCTACATTTTATAGTGTCATTGGATGTTCCTATCTGCAGACTTGTGTATTGGTCCTTATACTTTAAGATTATTATTAATGGGTATTACAACTCACGCACTCAGATGTATTGACGAAAAATATGATGAAACATTGTTCGCAGTGAGGTAGGATACATTGGGTGTGTCACGAGTAATACTGCAATACTAGATAATGCGAGAAAGGATTTTTCCCTTCTGTTCCACAATAGAAGTGGAAATCTCAGGCCCTTTGATGCAATTGAAATATCCTAAATAAATCCATGGCCACGGTAGGGTATGTGTGAGTTCAGTTCCGGGAAGTCAAAGAAATAATAATCGAGCACATGGGTTGATGGAACAAGCATGCAAACTGCTTTATTAAAGATATTGAGACAAAGGTATTATATTACACGATAAGCGTTCATAGGGGGTGACATGTCATTGCGGTGTTAACTTCTTTATTTATGGGTGCCTTGGTGTGTTACTAGATGCTAACCTTGGACTTTAGGTAGGCTCCACCTAATTCCACTGAGAAAGAGGCCTAGAGGGTCACACACTATGTGTGTCCATGTATCTCAGTTAAATATTAATTTGACAAGTTAAATAACTCTAATTCTCGACTATGGTTTAATAATTATTTAAGGATGCCTGATCACATTTATTTCGACACTAGTTATTCAAAAGAATATATTGTGGGAGAAATAATATATTTATTAGTGAGTAATGCAGTTACATTTATGTAATAAATAAATAGCCATTACTCAAGATCTAATAAATGTGGTGGAGAAAAATGGAAAACAAAAGTACACACCGTGTATATTAAATAAACATTCCATGTAGTTTTATGGAAAATAAGTACACGTCATGTACTAATTATTACACGCCGTTTAGTTTTTCAGTCAAGATTTTGATGATATAGTATTGTTTTATTAAATGATATTAATTATAATCAGCATGGGTGCATGTCAAGGAATTAATAATTCGACATGGGGGTTTCAATAAGAGTTAATGAAATAAATAAAAAGTGTAACACGTTTATTTATTTCATAACTATATTAACCTCAAACTCGATTATAAATATCCTCACAACCCTAACACTTTTTCTAGAAGAGCCATTTTTGTGCACAACAGATTCGGAAATACTCTCAAGCCAATAGAGAATTCCCTTTCCACCAAGAACTCCCTCATGTTACGAGAGCGAGATTCTCCACCGGATCAAGGTGGTCGAAGGCGGACATCGCAAGCAAAGGTTCTTCCGTGCTAGCAACCGGAGATCCCTTCAGTGATGTCCAAAGATACGTGGAGCACATGTGGATCACCGCTAGAGGAATCCTTTACTTGGATTATACGACAAAACAAAGGATCAAAAGATCATGATCAGAGACATCGACGAAGAAAGAATTCCACCGAAGTAATTCTTGTGAATTAATTAAATTAATTATAACCAACATATGATGATCCTATCTCAATGGTTTTGGGACTCTTCTTTTCTTTTTCATTCTTCATTCCATTCCTAATATCTGGCGTCTTATATCATGACGGATCTCGGATTGAACATTGTTTGACACTAAAATTAAAGTTGGGAAAAACCACCAACGCACTTCCACTATGCCCAGAACCTACACTCCATAGTTAATCAAGTCTATGATATCAACAACTCATGTTTGATCCTTAAATATATAATCTGAGTACAAAATGGCCCCATGTTCTTCTCTTTTTTTGTTTTTTTTTATATTTATATTACTTGGTAGTAATTTCAAAGAAAAATCTCACATCTATATCCAAACCACATATGGTCCTTCAAGGTATTCATCAGTCTGGAAGTGGTGATTTTTTTCCATCCTAATACACTAACTAATCATTTTTTTATTTTTTCTTTTTAATGGAACATGATAGATATAAATTATCAAAAAGGTCAAAAGTATCATAGTCAAATATTTTGGTGAGCACCACATTACATATCCTCAATAAAACCATTTCATGTCCTTTGGATGAAAAATTTCCCCCATAATATTTCAAAGTAAATTCATGCGTTAGACCAATTGCACATCAAAAAGATATAATCAACTTGGAATATCTATATCCTATAAAGTAATTCATGGTAACTAAATACCTAATGATGGAAAGATATAAGGCGGGTCTCAAGAGAAAATATGTTAACAAACATTGCATAAATCATATGAAAAGTTTATTTATTCAGTCATATACTCAACAAGATCTCAATGCAAGTTCTGATAGGTTTACAAGTCCCAAGTGTCAATTAAGTATTATTCTTTAGGAAAAATGTTCAATTTTAGAGTCAAAATACTCTAAAAATGGGAGTAAATAATGAAAATTAAAAATCTATATGGGTATAAAATCATGTAATAAGTCAATTAAAAGTAATTTCAAAAAATTTAGAATTTAAATTAATTTAATAAACTCAAAAATCAATATAATTAGATAAAAAGGATAAAAACATAGATTTACAATAATTTATAAAATAAAATTTTCTTTTATTTAAATGGGTATAATTAGTTCCAGGTTTAAATAATGATTCCAAAAAAAATTTCACATATATATTTGAAATCAAACAAATATTAAAGTGTTTCAAAATTGAAACTCAGGAAAGCTATCCAACAGATAGAATGATAAAGTGTCCTCACTATTGGTGGATTTAATATAGGAGGTGATGACATAGAAATCATAGATTTTGGAAATGGAAATTGGAAAATGAATTACTAAGTAATATAGATCTCCATTTAATCAGTGACATTCAATTGGTAAATTTGTGCCTTCTTGGAGTTTGGATTTGGAACTTTTGAATAATTTTAAGAAATAAAAATCCTTCACTAGATAAAACATTAGTATATAAGGTTAAATGATTTTGTAAGCCATAAAATAGGTAGGTGCACAAGGTAAATAGAAATGAAATACATTTGATATAGTTGTAGGTATGTGTATATAGTGGCTCAAAGTAACTAGTGGTTTAAAATAGAAAACCACAAACAGATGACTAAGAAAAAATCATAACAAAAAAAATGAAGAAAATTGATGAAATATGGGTTGACATCCATGATGTGCTAACTTTGAAATCATCAGAATAATGGATCAAAATATCATTCAGTATCATCCATCATTTCATCTCCCCTTACTATTCTGTAACTACTAGTGGAAGTATCCTCTTGGTGTCATGGTATTTTGGTAGGATTGATCAATTTAGAAGTATAACAAGCATGGATCTGATATGGATGGAATGATTTATGTTTCCGAGGTGGTTTGTGTTGAGAATTAATCTCAAGTGATAGCTCTTAATGTTGGTGAATGACATCATCTAGATGTTGAGTCCCACATCAAATAAGGGAAAAAGGTGGAAGTGTGCATTGATGACCATAGATGAAACATAGGATCTATAGATGTATACTATAATATTTTAATGAGTTTAAAACAATAATAAAAGTAAATAGAGAAATATTACCATCTCATATATATAAATGATTTTCAATGATACATCATGAATGTGAATACAAGAGGTAAAAATGGAGCACCCTAGAAGTATACAATAATCTGGGGAGGGGACTGGGGACACTATGAGAAATAAATGTTAGTAATGACATCATATATAGTCCACACTCAAAAAAAGAGTGGATACAACTTCCCTAACAAGTCTATGGTTGTGCTGGATGATAGGGATGGGTGGTCAGCTGCTGAGGGTGGTGTAACATTTCTAGAATTTATCTTGGTGGTTGGTGGTGGGGATGTACCGACCAAGAGTGTGGTCATAGGTTTAGATGTTAGATAGAAAAAATCTACCACAGTGGATGGGGTGAAAGTTGTTACCTTTATCATCCAGGCCTTCTCTTATATAAATTCTTTGGGGGTAGTGGGGTCTCTTAGTTCTGATAGTAAATTTGGTGGGGGTGGTGGATGGGGTAGGGGTGGTAGAGGAGGAATGGTTGGTAGGGGCTGTTGACGGATGAGATGCTGACGTGGATGATGATGGTGATGAAGGGGTATTAAAATGGGAGAACTCAAGAAAGGGAATATTGAGTTTTTAGGAGATCTATTGTAGATTCTCCAAGATGTGGAGGTGTATAGACTAGAGATATGATGGATTGGAATAGATGGGTGAATCTATAGGTTCGGCGGTGTAGGATGTAGGATAATGGCTAGGGTCAGTGGCGTGAATGGATGTTTTCGGATATGGGAATAAGGTGGGGCTCTATATGATGATGGTTCTTTAGCATGATTTCCTGAGGCTTCTTCAGAAATATCAACTACCCTTGATACCCACTAGTAAAGGTCTCCATCCATTGTATGAAGATATATCTTGTACAGAAAATGAATATCAATAGATTCCATCGGACTGAGGGAGGTGAGTGGTAGGGAGTTTTCAATGATGCCGAGAGGATAGTCCAAGTGTGTGATGAAAGAGCACCCATCAATGTTCCTCAAATCCTATGTGTATGATCTCTAAAATAAAATATGAATTTAGGGGACATGTTTTCCGAAGGGCCTCCCATGGATGCATCTTGGATGATTACATTCATTTGGATAAGGTTATCATGCGTCTTAGCTTGATTAAACCAGGCATGTGTCAAGGTCTTAGGAAAGATGCCATGTAATGGATCCTAGAGTTGGTTAACTTTGTGATCCTGTGATCATGCTCAGTGTGAGAGTCCCACACAATCCTCTAATAGAGCCTCTTCGAATCTGAATTTGATGGATCAAGATATAAATTTGGGAATACCTCATATTTGTTGAAATACTCAGTATATATCCTGAGTCCTATTCCTAATTCCACAAAGGAATTCTCATGGGGTCTTCCACCTTGTCTGAAGTGGAGGTTGTCAATTGAATCCTCCAATGTGGAGAGAAATTCTAGAAATATATTATAATATGTCTCCTCAAGTACCTCAATTATAGATTAAATATGAAGGTTCTATAGGATATAGAGGACCTCTTAGATGTTATGCAGGTGAGAGAGGATATCTATATCGATGGTTTTCATTGTCCTTATCATATTTCCATACAAATGGTTGAGTTCCACAATGTTTTTTAGGTTGTAAAAGTATATGATAGGGTACAAATGTCAGTGGGAATCATCATATTGCTCATTAGATGTTGATTGGTTCTCTTCTAGAGAATTGGTTTTTTCTTGTGCTAGAATGGAAGGGGGAAAGATATGAAGGGGTGGGGAAGGGGAAACACCACATTTTCATTTCACTAGTGGTGGAGCATCTTTCTCCGAATTAGGATATGGAGGAGGATTATTCACAGTCTTCATTCATGAAATAAAACTCACAGGGTTGGTTGTAGAGAGGGATGGAAGTGGTAGAAAAAGGGAGGGGGAGGCTTGAGTGAGGGGGTGAAGGGGGGATAGGGGAGGGGGAGTGGTCGAGCAGTGGGGTGGAGTGATGTTCATGTCCATGAATTGGGGGATATGAACCATATGTTCATAACAAGATTTTAAAAATAAAATCATAGATATACACTGCATGTCCCTGGATTTATAGTAGCAAGTTAATGTTACACAACGTGTAATTGTTTATTTTCTCAGATTTATATCAGACCCTTGTCATTTTCTCCCAGAATGACCAAAGTTATCCTAAATATTTTGTAACATATTCTAGCCTAGGTTGAACTTACCTTGTTTTCCTCCTTGTCCAAACTTCATTTAATTTTGAGATTTTTATTCTTTGATGTTAATATGAATTTCAAAATGACGATACACCCTTCCTAGAAGGTTTCATGAATGATTATTATCCTTTCTTCATTGACATAGAATGAAGATGTGACTTACTTCTAAAACTCAATCATCCTATCATGAAATATATGAATGACACCAAATGGTCTTAACTATCTATATTTTATCTTCCCAACGAACAATTTCAAATGTGATTTGAATGAAAAAACCTTATTCCCTAGGAACAATTTTCTTCTAGGAATGTGTTGGTCAAACCATTATTTGTTTTTTTCTTCATAGATATTCAAATTTTTATAATAATCATTTTTTATTTCTTCCAATTCAACCAATCATAACATCATTTCTTCCCCATATTATTGAAAATACATATTTAGATTTTTTATTTCCCAACACGAGAGATGATCTAGTTCTACGAGAAAATGACATGGTAATCCATATATCAATCAAAATGGAGTGGTTCCAATAGGTGTTTTGTATGAATTAAGGTACAACCAAAGTGAATCCTTAAATTCAGACTCTAATCTATTTGACTTTAATTCATGTTATTTTATGCTATTTTTTATTTACATATTTAAAAATTCAACTTTCCTACGTGTTTGCAGCAAGTAGGATGTTCATCTTTTGTAACTAATTACATGTTTTTAAAAAAAAATATTGATATATTTATTAATGAAATGTTTTTCATGATCAATAATTAATATCCAGGGAAACCCAAATCATGAAAATAATATTATTTTTCAAGAAATTGATGACCACCTTTGGAGTGTCAGGAGAAGTAACATCTCCTTCTACCCATTTGGAAACAAAATCAACACTCACAAGGATATATGATGTTCCATGTGTATTTTGAAGTGGTCTAATAAAATATTTTCCCCATAAATCAAATATATCGAAATCTATGATTCGGTTTTGGGTCATTTCTATAAGGACCCGACCTTAAACATTACATAATATTTAATTAAATGAAAAATTCATATTGAGGATCTTTTAAGGTTCAGATTTTTAGAGAATTAGGCCATAACTATTACATTACAACTTGAATATTACAAGTATACACTACTACTCATTATCCATTTTTTTCATAAAATAAAAACTCTTAAAAAGGAACATGTCTAGTTCCATGTTTTAGATAGCATGACTTTTCCTTGATCCCATCCTTGACCCTATTCATCTTTAAGTCCTGTGGAAAACATTAAAACAACTTGGGATGAGAATAAAAATCTCAGTAAGGGTTATAAAATAAGGAAGGAAAACATTATCACATCAATAAATACAAATTAATGTGACCATACCTCTCAATCATATCATACCTTATGAAATCATGTGATTTATGAATAACACACACAAATCATAAATCATAAAGGTTACTTATGGAATCCATATCAAACTTACATTGCAGCTATCATAGCTATATAGTGAGTTACACTTGGAATACCCATCACGATATATTCACTAAATCTCTTAAGAGAAACATCACGTTTACCTCCGTCACATTACCCAATGCATTGGAGAGCTATCTCAGGCTCACCCGCCCTAGGTTTATCACAGAACCACCTGTATACATAAAAAATTCCCAATAACCATAACATATTCATAACACATAACACAAGCATAATGGAAAGATAACATATCCACATTTGAATATATCAAATCAAGATATTGAAATAAACAATGCTTTATCAAATCATTTTCAAAACCATTTAAAAATATATTTTTGAATCAATGTGTACCATGCCACTTTGAAGATTTTAAATGAATTATCATTTGAAAACATCAATTTCCATATTAATAAATACATAATACAATTTTGAAAACATGGAAATTAATGATAAATATTTATAAGAATAAATCACTAAAACATATAAAATGATATTTTTGTTAATGAGTTTTTAACAAAATGAGAGACTCTTCAATACCAATAATTGTGGAATAACACTGAATCAGAAACTTATAATATCATGAGAATAATGGGATTCATGATATAATATGTCAAAGGACAGTATTTACACCATATAAGAGTGAATTGGTTCATAATAACAATGAAGTCTTAGTGGAAATTTAAATTGAGATGAAATCCCTTATAAAGATGGTATCCTTAAATTAAGGATAAGTCAATCACATAATTATGTGTGAAAAATATAAATACACCCAATATAAGTGGATATTAAGTGTAAAAAAATTAGAGGTAATTTACACATATTCATAGGATGACATATTCAAGAAGTACAAGTTGAACCCAAAGAATTGAAATTGGGTTAAGTTCCCTTGTAAAAATTCGACAGCTTAACGACGTCACATTAAAATCCAAAAAATGAGTAGATGAGATAAAAAAGGGAATCTCATCACATGGACATAAATTTTACATAAATAATTATATAAAATAACATATCCAAAAATAATAAGATATATGTTAAAAGACATAACAAAAACAAGTCTTTTTAAAAAAAGAGGAGGGTGAAAGATTCCCTTACCAATTTGGTAACTTACAAAACATACACCACATGAAAGAAGAATCATATAATGAATATGTAAATACTCATAAATGAATGTATATTACACAAATAGTACAATCATGGACAGTACATATGCCACACAAAAGAAAATAGTGGCCAATATAGCATGAATCTCACGGGAATAAAAATTGAGATGAAAAACCCTTACTTCATTATATTCAAATTGAATCGTATGAACAAAAGTTAAAAACCAAAAAATGAAACACATAATTAAATGAATATAAAGATAATCATGATAATATATATCATTGGAAATTCACATTACACCACATGTAATAAATAAGTGATGAAAAATGGGAATCTCACAGAATTAAATGTGAGATAAGCAATCCCTTACAAAAATTCGACAGCCCAACGGTGCCACTTAAAATTTATTAAAATGAATTGATGAGAGTAATAGGGGGTCTCTCATGATATGAAAATAAAAATTATAGTATGGTTAATATAAAATAACATCCTCTAACATAAGAACATAGAGCATAAAATAAATGACATAAAAGAGAGTACTTGAAAAGAAAGAGAGAGGTCGGATCCCTTACATCGTGTACGAATTGACTCGATCGTTCTTTAATCTCATGAATAATAAACTAAAGTTAATTTATACTTTCTTAAGAACCATTTTCAAGTTTTTTATTCCTATTATATCACTTATTACGATGTTGTAAACATTATGTAATCATTTATGTTAATAACGTCCATTTTGTCGATATTTGGTACTATAGTAAAAACTGGACTTCTTATAATCACATGTTATTCATGTGGTCAATGGTTCATTATATCCAGAATTTTATTCATGATTTTATATCATATATATCATATATATCCAGTATATACATGTATTTATAATAGTACATAACATTTAGAGGTAAGAAATGAAATGCACCGTTCATGGAGACGGTAAGCCGTACGTACTCATGAACGCTAATTTCATTTCTATTTCTTATTTTAATGGAAATAAAACATAATGATACATAGTTATATTATAATTACAGTATAATATCATATATAATATCATTAACTCCATCCTTTATACATCCCACATAAGGCATTAACGAATCAAATCACTTTGAGGGGTCGGTAGTCCGGACTTCCTCAAATGAGATTATCATATTTACCCACTATAAAAACCATAAAGGCGTGATATAAATGGAAAAAACAGAAGAATAAAGAAAACATAAACATAATATATATCATATATAAATATAGTTCCATCATAATGTCCACCATTAGAGGTGGTTGGGGATATTTGAACAATCATCGTTTCGTGAGGCGTTAGTTTTCCATCCACAGAAACATTATGTTATTCATCCATTAAATAGAAGTGTGTGTAAGTGGAGCTCGAATAATTCTCATAAAAACATCCTAGTATATTGAAGATACTTATTTTGTTACAAAAGAATGGAATGAAAAGATTTTAGGGGTTGGATAAGTAAAATAAAAAGAAAACAATATAAGAGAAATTGTTACCTTTAATTTGGGTAACTTCCTTTGGTTTGAACCAAACAGACTTCTTGAAGTGCCTTCTGCCTAAGGTAAGGATTATAGGGGGAGGCTAGGGATGTAGGGAGCTTAATTGGGTAGAGTTTGGTCGAGAAAAATGGCTTTAGAGGTGTGAGGAATTGGTTATAAGTGGTCTCCTTTTATAAAGGGGGGAGGGGATCTTTAGGAAAGTGTGAAACTATTATTTTATTATATAATTATATTCGGTTTCTAATGGTCGAAAAATCATTAACGATGAATATAAGATGACTTATGGTTGAAATACAATAATCCAATCATAATTGGACAGGTTTTGGATATTATTTTAATCATTATAATCTTATTTATTTAAATGATTTGTAAATGAGGTAAATACTGCATCATCATTATGTCATAAATAATTTAATTCACTTTTTGTCTAAAAATTATAAAAAACTACCATGATGTAGGAAATATTTTTATCTTTACAATTGATATTTATAGTCGAAAATATGTATTATATAACACCATATAAAAATTATTTACTAAAAGATTTTTGTTAATGTTAATTTTGTCTTTACGTTAAATTAATTAATCTAAATTGTCATTATCACACCCAAGTGGCTAAATGGGGTCCCAAAATCGACCCAAATATGACCATGGTCGTTAATGACTCAATAAATAAGGTTTTTACAAGTTTTAAGGTAATTTTGAATTATTATAATATTCGTTTTACCTTGAATTAACATATTTACCTTTAATCGCGGTAAATAAAGGTCAAAAGTTACTATTCACCAAAAATTATTTTCATCTTAATGAACCAAATTTTACTTCTTGATAACAACCATGTATGTAAGAGTTTTTAAATTCAATTCACAGAAGTGGTAAAATTCTATTTAAATGAAAAAGTCATTTTTTCAACAACCACTAAGTGGTTTCACTATTCATCAAAAATTGATGTTTTTCAGAAAAATAACAAAAATTAAGCCTAAGCTATATTTGATATTCCGAATTCAAAAATGATTTATTTTTTACAAAATTAAAAAAATATAAGTGGAATTAATTAATTTTAAAATTAAATCCCATTATCAAAACAAATAGCGTGTTTTTAAGAAACAATAAATATAAAAAAATTGATACTTATTTAAGTCCAATTTCAAAGTGAAATTAATTATAATGACCAAAATTGGATTAAATGGTAAAAATATATTCTAATTACACTTTAAAACCAATTAAATAGATAATATAACCATATAAATAAATTAGACTAAAACACAATTTTGAATTAAAATACAATAATTTTCACTATTCATAAGAAAATGAACTTTATCAGAAAAATTCCAAAAATTTACACAAAATAAATTTTGATGTCTCCATTATAAAGAAAGATTTTATTTGGTCATATATAATGTATTAAATTGAACCAAATTAGATTTAATGAGGATTTTCTATTAAAAGGCGGTAAATTGGCCTTTTAATGTAAATTATGCTTAAAATTAGATTCATTCAAATTTTAAGCCTCTAACTTTTGAAGGATATATGTAAATTAATTTAAAAAACATGTATAATCATATTGTAGTTAGTTTTATTCATTCCTTACAATAAAATAGCTAGGAGTTAACTTCCATTTAAAATAATAATATTATATTCTTAGTGTGCAACGTAAGATTTCAAAGAAACCAGTTGTTGCGTATCAGGTACGCTATCGAACATAGAAACCAATTTAAATTAAAATTAATATTTAATTCACTAATATAAATAAATATGAAAATTTCATATTCTTCATTTATCTGGGATATTACATCCTTCCCCCTTTTCAAAATTGCATCCTCACAATTTAAAAATTGGGCTTGGGAACTTTATTGAACGCCCCATATCGAAAAAAGAGTCAATAAAAATATCACTTTAAAATAAAGGAAGAGAATTAAAAGGTTACCCTAGACAATATATACTAGGATAAAATGAAAACATGGATATGGTGGAGAAAACAAATCTTCAAGTTCTGATGGAGAGTGATAGAAAACATGTTTTGGATAAAGATAACCACCAGAAATTCACAAACTTGTGATGGGTTAAACAGTCTTTGATTCCCGAGAAGGAAAAGTTATCAGATAAGGTTTTTTGTTTTAAGTTACTTTTAATTGAGGAATTTATTTATGATATTTACTAAAAACATAAGGAAATATACTTACTTGTCATGTAGACATTCATCTTTAAATAGATTTCTAACACAAACTCATATTTTCTCCAAACGTTGAATATTCATGATGAATTTTTTTCACATTAAGAGCACTATAATCAACTTAGATAGAATCACATAATCCACAAAAAATTAACTATATATTTCCCATGCCTTTAGATATTATCTACAATAAAAACGTTTAGTACAAGATTAGATAATCGCCTAAAAGTATAAACATTTACATAATGAAAAAATACTCTTAATCCACAAAATTTTTCTAACAAAACCCAAAGTTCATCAAAGATCATTCAATAAAAATTTGTCCTTAAAATTCTTCAAAGTAATCCAAACTAAGATTGAAACCCAAATCTCTAAAGGATTTAATCATATAATCTTCCAAGATAAATCTTATCATTTATCTCCAAATAACATCAGTTACTCTTAAAATCTCATATTGAAATGAAATTAACCTAATCAATAGGCTAGGTTAATAATTTCCATAGATAACCCGAAATAAACTTATTATAGATTAATAAAATCATCTAACTAAAAATAATTAGTCAAACTAAACAGGGACTTCATGTAGTCCTGTGGTAGGTGATAAATACCAGTGGCACTTTGGTTGTGGGTTCGATTCCCATAGCTTTGTCCGACGCGATGGGTTGTCACACGGTCTGCGTGTTGTCGCTTTTCAAAAACTATATAATTTTATAACATTCCCAAAAAGAGATAAATTTATCAAAAATAACCATAGCATATTTTAACCACGAATGTTTTCTAATAACATTCAATTTGCATCCCAAAAAGGAATTAACCTATAATTTCCTCAAATTCAAGGATACTATAAACCTAAATGGTTCTTTATAACTATATCCACAAAAGAAAAGATAATTATTCCTTGAATAAAAATTTCATATATCAAACTTCAGGGTTATACATACTATAAAGAGTCTTTTAATGAAATCCCATCCTCAAAAGAGCCTTGATACTTTTAAGCATTTCACCATCCTAAAATATACCATAACTATTGAATCCATTATATGTTTACCTATTACTCATTCAAAGTTCTTTATGATCCATTAACCATTCTTTACCAACTTATTCTCAAATACTTCTTTCCTAAAAACAAAATCATGAATCATATACTATGATTTCAAAAATATTAAAACATATGTTAAGAAATAATCCATACCTTTCATTGGTCATTGTCAATTTCTTCATCCTCAATCGGAATGGCATTAGGTATTGGTAAACAAATATTTGTACGATCCTGGTGATCCCATTCTAGAAACATCTTCGTATGACACCTGTTTGTATAATGACCATGCACACCACATATAAAACATTCAATTGATCCCTCAGAAATAACTTCTTTCCCCTTCCTAGAGTAAACTGGATGATTCCTTTTCCATGGAAGGTTATTGCTTAATGACCTTCATTCCCACATCTATAGCATATTCCCGTCCATTTGAAGCATTTTTCTAGGTGTTTCTTTCCACATCCTTGACACATAGGTTTTTGAACATACTCACCTGTATGATTATTACCTAAAATTCTGTATGGATTTGTTTCTAGAATATATGATGCCTTATAAAAATCACCAAGTTTCATGATTTCAATGATGAATCCAGATAGTTGTTTGAGAATAACCACATCAGTTCTCATTGCATCTCTCATTTCATTCAGTTTCTCGTTCAGAAAACTGTCACTATTTTCTTCACATCCACTGTTACTTTGGTGCCTACTAGATCCAGCCATTTACTAAAACCAAGAAGGTCAGTGTGAGTATATCAGTAAAATCATCATATAATATCTTATGAGGTGGGTAAATAATTATTCTTGTTATCTTAAACACATACAAAATAACTAAGACTCTTTCTAATATTCTAACCATTATGGTTATGTTACTTATTCTTATATAACACCCTAACCTCTAATGTTTTCTAAACCGACCTCTGATACCAACTATAAGGACCCGACATTAAACATTACATAATATTGAATTAAATGAATAATTTACATTGAGGATATTTTCAGGTTTAGATTTTTAGAGAATTAGGCCATAACTATTACATTTCAACTTGAATATTACAAGTAGACACTACTACTACGTATCCATTTTTTTATAAAATAAAAAATCATAAAAATAAACATGTCTAGTTCCATGTTTTAGATAGCATGACCCTTCCATGATCCCATCCTTGTCCCTATTCATCTTTAAGTCATGTGGAAAACATTTCAAAAACTTGGGAGGAGCATAAAAAGCTTAGTAAGGGTTATAAAACAAGGAAGGAAATCATTAGCCCATCAATAAATACAAATCAATGAAACCATAATTTTCAATCATAACATACCTTATGAAATCATGAGATTTATGTATAACACACACAAATCATAAATCATAAAGGTTACTTATGGAATCTATATCAAACGTATATTGTAGATATCATAGCTACATAAGGTGTTACACTTGGAATACCCATCACGGTATATTCCCAAAATCTCTTAGGAGAAACATCACGTTTACCTCCGTCACCTTACCCAATGCATTAGCGAGCTATCTCAGGCTCACCCGCCCTAGGTTTATCACAGAACCACCCGTATACATAAACAATGACCAATAAACCTAACATATTCATAACACATAACACAAGCATAATTGAAAGATAACATTTCCAGATTCTAATATATCAAATCAATATAATGAAATAAACAATGCTTTGTCGAAAAATTTTCAAAACCATTTAAAAATAGATTTTTGAATCAATGTGTCCCATACCAATTTGAAGCTTTTAAATGAATTATAATTTGAAAACATTAATTTCCATATAAATAAATCCATAAAACCATTTTGGAAACAGTTAAATTAATGATAAATATTTATAAGAATAAATCTTTAAAACATTTAAAAGGATATTTTTGTTAAAGAGTTTTTAACAAAATGAGAGACTCTTGATACCAATAATTGTGGAATAACACTGAATCAAAACTCTATAATATCATGAGAATAATGGTATTCATGATATAATATATCAAAGGATAGTATATACACCATATAAGAGTGAATTAGTGCATAACAACAATGAAGACTCTGTGGAAATGTAAATTGAGATGAAATCCCTTATAAAGATGGTATCCTTAAATTAAGGTTAAATAAATCACATAATTATGTGTGGAAAATATAAATACACCCAATGAAAGTGTATGTTATGTTTAAAAAAATCAGATGTAATTCACACATATTCATAGGATGACATATTCAATAAGTACAAGTTGAACCCAAAGAATTGAAATTGTGTTCAGTTCCCTTATAAAAATTTGATAGCCTAACGCCGTCACTTTAAAATACATAAAATGAGTTGATGAGATAAAAAATGGAATTTCATAACTTGGATATAAATGTTACATCAATAAGGATATAAAAGAACATATCCCAACTTAATAAGATATATGTTAAAAGACATAAGAAAAATATGTGTATTTAAAAAACGAGGAGGGTGAAAGATTCCCTTACCAATTTGGTAACTTACAAAACATACGCCACATGAAATAATAATCATAAAATGAAGATTTAAATAGTACTAAATGAAAGTATATTACAAAAAGAGTAAGATCATGTATAGTACATATGGCACACAAAAAGAAATAGTGGCAAATATAGCATGAATCTCACGGGAATAAAATGTGAGATGAAAAACCCTTACTTCATTATATTCAAATTTAATCGTATGACCAAAATTTAATAACCAAAAACTGAATCAAATAATACCATAAATATAAAGCTAATCATGATAATATATATCAATTTCAGTACACATTACACCACATGTAATAAGTAAGTGACGAACAATGGAAATCTCACCGAATTAAAAGTGAGATAAGAAATCCCTTGCAAAAATTCAGCAGCCTAACAGCGCCACTTAAAATGATTTAAAATGAATTGATGAGAGTAATAGGGGTTCTATAATCATATGAAAATAAAAATTATTGTATGGTTAATATAAAATAACATCCTCCAAAATAAGAACATGGAGCATAAAATAAATGACATAAAAGAGAGTACTTGAAAAGAAAGAGAGAGGTCAGATCCCTTACCTCGTGTCCGACTTGACTCGATCGTTATTTAATCTCCCGAATAATAAAATAGAGTTAATTTATAATTTCATAAGAACCTTTTTCAAGTTTATTATTCCTTTTATATCACTTATTACCATTTTGTAATCATTTTGTAATCATTTAAGTTAATAATGTCCATTTTGTCGATATTTGGTACTGGAGTCAAAAATGGACTTCTTATAATCACATGTTGTTCATGTGGTCAAGGGTTTATTATATCCAGAATGATATTTATTATTTGGATATAATATATATCATATATATCCAGTATGTACATATATTTATAACAATACATAACATTTAGAGGTAAGAAATGAAATGCACCGTTCATGGAGACGGTAAGCCGTACGTACGCATGAATGATACTTTCATTTCTATTTCTTATTTAAATGGAAATAAAACATAATGATACATAGGTATATTATAATTCAAGTATAATATCATATATAATATCATTAATTTCATCCTTTATACATCCCACATAAGGCATTAACGAATCAAATCAATTGGAGGGGCGGTTGTCCGCACTTTATCAAATGAGATTATTGTATTTACCCACTATAAAAATCATAAAGGCATGATATGAATGGAAAATACAGAAGACTAAAGAAAACATAAACATAATATATATAATATAAAAATACAGTTCCATAATAATGGACACCATGAGAGGCGGTTAGAGATATTTGAACAATCATCATTTCGTGAGGCGTTAGTTTTCCATCCACAGAAACATTATGTTCTACATCCATTAGATTGAGGTGTGTGTAAGTGCAGCTCAAATCCTTCTCATAAAAACATCCTAGTATATTGAGTATACTGATGTTATTACATAAGAAAGGAATAAAAATATTTTAGGGGTTGGATAAGTAAAATAAAAGAAAGCAATTTAAGAGAAACAATTACCTTTAATTTGGGTAACTTCCTTTGGTTTGAACCAAAAGGACTTATTGAAGTGCCTTCTGCTAAGGTAAGACTTATAGGGGGAGGAGAGGTATGTAGGGAGATTAATTGGGCAGAGTTTGGATGTGCCTAATGGCTTGATAGGTGTGAGTAATTGGATAGAAGTGATCTCCTTTTATAATGGGGAGGAGGGGCTCTTTAGGAAAGTGTGAAACTATTATTTGATTATATTATTATATTCGGTTTCTAATTGTCCAAAAATCATTAAAGATGAAGATAAGATGACTAATGGTAGAAATAAAATCATCTAATAAGAATTTGTCATGTTTTGGATATTATTTTTATAATTATAATCTTATTTATTTAAATAATTTATTAATAAGGTAAATACTGCATCATTATTATGTCATAAATAATTTAATTTATTTGTTGTCTAAAAATTATAAAAAAATTACCATGATGTAGGAAATATTTTTATATTTCCAATTAATATTTATAGTCTAATATATGACTTATATAACACCATATAAAAATTATTTACTAAAAGATTTTTGTTAATGTCAATTTTGTCTTTACATTAAATTAATTAATCTAAATTGTCATTATCACATCCAAGTGGCTCAATGGGGTCCCAGAATCGACTCAAATATGCCCATGGTCGTTAATGACTCAACCAATAAGGTTTTTACAAGTGTTAAGGTAATTTTGAATTATTATAATATTCTTTTTACCTTGAATTAACCTATTTACGTTCAACGACAGTAAATAAAAGTCAAAAGTTACTATTCCCCAAAAATTATTTTCATCTTAATTAACCAAATTGTACTTAATGATAACAACCATGTATGTCGGATTTTTGAAATTCAATTCACAGAAGTGGTAAAATTTTATTTAAATGAAAAAGTCAGTTTTTTTTACAACCACTAAGTGGTTTCACTATTAATCAAAAATTAATGTTTTTCAAAAAAATACCAAAAACTCTGCCTAAGCTATATTTTATATTCAGAATTCAAAAATGATGTCTATTTTATCAAATTCAAAACATATAAGTGGCATTATTTAATTTTAAAATTAATTCTCGTTATCAAAACAAATAGCGTGTTTTTAAGAAACAATAAATATGAAAAGATTGATACTTGTTTATGTCCAATTTCAAAATGAAATTAATTCCAATGACCAAAATTGGATTAAATAGTAAAAATATATTCTAATTACACTTTAAAACCAATTATAAAATATAATATAACAATATAAATAAATTAGATTAAAACACAGTTTTGAATTAAAATACAATATTTTTCACTATTCATTAGAAAATAAACTTTATCAGAAAAATTCCAAAAATTTACAAAAAGTAAATTTTGATGTCCCCATTCTAATGAAAGATTTTATTTGGTCAAATAGAATGTATTAAAGTGACAAAAACTAGATTTAATAAGGGTTCGCTATTAAAAGGCGGTAAATCGGCCATTTAATGTAAATTATGATTAAAATTAGATTCATTCACATTTTAAGCCTCTAACTTTGATCGAATAAATGTAAATTCATTTAACAAACATGTGTAATAATATTGTAGTCAGTTTTATTAATTCCTTCAAATACAAAATCTAGGAGTTAACTACCATTTAAAATAATAATATTATATTATGTGTGCAACGTATGATTTCAAAGAAACCCGTTGTTGCGTATCATGTACGCTATCGAACATAGCAACCAATTTAAAGTAATATTATTATTTAAATCTCAAATATTAATAAATATGAAAATTTCATATTCTTCATTAATCCGAGATGTTACAATTTCATTCATTTTTTCATTGAATACAGTTAGTTGTCACTACTTACAACATTGAAAAAAACATCATGCATTTTGGTGGAGTGTTGGAAAAGAAATTCCACTTTGTAGAATTATCGCTACTGTAAGTTTAATTTCATGAGGTACACCAGTTGGCATTGCAAAAAAATTTTTAAAAACTTTTTGGATTACATCCCCTAGAATGAAATGAAGTAACAAACCATTGACACTTCACTTGAAAAGGAGTGGTTCATCCTAGTAATAGTGTTATGCTTGAACCAAAATATTATCCATTGCTGATTTGAGAGGTATGGGTACAGGAATCCCATGGAGAGATAATTTTAAATATTAGGAAACCACATTTTAAAATTTTTATTATTCTAAAATGTATTTCATCCAGGAAGTCCACATCAATGTCGAGATCATCAATATCTTTTATAATTGGTACAAGAATTTGGGATCGATGATCAGCGATAATTTTTTTCCCATGGTATCTTTTATTATAATTTTTAATTCTTGCTGTAATAGGATCCATCTTATTAGTCATGGAATGGTATCCTTTTTGATCATCAAATATTTTAGGGAATCAAGATTAGTGTGTACAATCATTTTTAAATAACTAGATAGGGGAATAATTTATCTAAAGATAATATTACTACTAATAGACCATTATTTGTGGTTTTATAGTTCAAATGAGATTCATTATATGTGTGACTAGCATATATATGGGGCATAATATGCGATCAAATGACTTTCCTAAAACAGTGCCAATCAACAAGTCAATGGATTCCCACATCATTTCAAATTCATTTTCCCAATCTAGTGAAATAGCCGTAAGAGTTGATATCAAGAATTTCATTAAAGTGATGAATTACAATTTAAATTATTCACTATATTCAAATGTATTTTCATTTGATAAAAGGTGTGTGATTGGGAATAAAACATTCACAAAATATTTAAATAATAACCAATAAAATTTGGTATGGCCTATAAATATCCTTATGCCTTTAACTATTGTGGAATCAGGTTAATATTTGATCACTTTTATCTTGGTGGGTTGAACTTCCATGCCACCCATGGAAATGTTTTTTCAAATGACTATGAATCCTTGAACAATAAAGTATCATTTTGTCTAATTTATAACTATGAACTTGTCTTCACAGCGCTGTAAGAAAAAACTCAAGATTGGCTCGGCAAACCCCGAATGATCTTCCATATACTAAAATTTTGTCCTAATTTTTATTTATGAATTTTTTTTCATATAATAGAATATATGTTTCATGCACCATTAAAAATCAACTGACACATTTCACATACCAAGAAATATGATCTGGTAGGTAAAGGTGCCTAATGGACACGTGAATGTTGTTTTAGAGTAATCTTTTGGGTTGACTACAATTAGATTGTATCCTGAATATTTGTCCAGGAAATAGTAAAATTCATGTCCTAGGAGTCACTCTATCATTTTATCCTTGAATTTTAGAGGGAAAGAACCTTTCTATGATTCTTTATTGATGTTTTGGTATTCCATACACACTCTATATCTAGTGATGGTTCATGTTGAGATCAATTCATCTACATCATTATTTTAAACTATAATGATAACTTTCACAGTAACTACTTTTAGTGGGTCCCCCACTCACTATCTATGATTGAAAATGTTATTCTAGTATCTAATAGTCTTAGCACAAATGTTTTCACTAAATATTTCATTGGTGGTGTGAGTCACCATCATGGTACATGTTTGGGGTTTTAATATTTTCCTAATATAATTATACGGGTGTACAAAGTTGGATTGGTCCCCTTAATAACAACCACTCCATTAGAAATTAAATGATTATTTATTCTCATGTCTTCAATAATTTTTTCTTCTTATTACTAAGATATTTCACAGTTCATAATAACTAGTAGTACAACAAGAGTTTCTAGAAAGGAATACATGTGTGTATTGGGAGGGGATTCAATTCTTGTTATGATGGATGAATGACTAAGGGTATTAAGGGTGGGGTTATATACCATGTAAAATATTATATTTAGTTTAATTAATAATGGTCACATTCCTCATCCTCACCAGGGATCATTTTATTACTACCTTCTTAAATGTTTATATAGCCATTTCATTCATCTACTAGAAAGATAACTTGGTAATAAAATGAATCATATATTTGTTTTCATTCATTTTATATGTAAAAAAATCATTACAAAAATGTAATATGATCCTTATTTGATTTAATATACCAATTCTTTCCCAGTATCCATGAATGGTCATCCCAATATGATTTGAAGGTCTCCTGTCTCTTCCATTTGTTGAATTAGGAAGCCGGCTGGAAAAATTAATATAGTGACTTTGAATATGAAATATTTTAGAATTACTTAGGGATATTTTATTGATTTGTTATAAAATTAGAGTGATACTCTTTTGGGATTGAGTTATTCATGTAGCGGATTGCAGAATACACTCATCATCCTAAGGTAGATGCTGGATCCTAAAATGCATAAGGATCTTCCAAAGTTGTATTATCCTATTATTCATGGGTTAGATAAAATTACAGGTTATTTCATTTTTTAATGTTTTTGTTAAAAAAAGGATAACACTCTTCATTCAGTTAGTTTAATCCAAGTTCATCCATTTTTCTTTTGTAATAAATCTTCTCCATAAGAAATTTCTCAAAAGTTTTAATTTGAGCTATTTATCAGCAAAAGGAATGTTGATGTGTAGTTGTTGGAACATCTCAAAAATTTTATGTATTTACCTTCAATTCTACCCTACGTAAATCTTTTTAGAAAAGGAAGATGTAACACCCCAATGTTTTGAAAATAAATATAGAATGCAATTTTATAATCTAACCATTAAACACAACTTTGTCTCTTCTATGTTTTGAATTTCAATAAATGGTCATCTAGAGTCGTGTTCAGTACGTCATTTAGAATATGATAGAATAAACTTGATTTTGGTTTAATAGTAACATACCCTTATGAATAGTAATATGAATAATAATATGACCCTAATGAATAGTAAATTTCATTATTATTTTATTTTCAAAAGGAAAGAAGATAATAAAATCTCGGTTAATTTTTCATTTTCATAAAGAAGTTTTTGTAGAATTAGAACTGTTAATTTTTGAATTAAGAATGCTTTTATTTAAAAGTTAAAATAATAATATTTAGAAAATTATTTTTCAAAAATGGACTATGATTTTGAATTATACACGTTGAAAAATGGTAGGGGTGAATTTTTGGGATTTTTCTGAAATTATATAATTTTTTATGAATATTAAAATATGATAAAATACGATAAATGCTAAATACATGATTCACTGCATCATTGGTGATGAAAAGATGATGTAATCCCACTTGGTTTGAACTAACACGCCATTATTACTATTAGGGGTCATATGAAACAATAATATTGGTTGTCTTGAGGGAAATAATAAAATAATGAATTAAATATTCAAAAATTACTCCTCTCCTCCACTATAAAAACCACCCACCACTACCTCTTTTCTTCACAACTCTAAGCCTAGAAGCTACTCAAATTTCTGCCCAATTTCCCTTCCCTAGTCTCTCCCCACGACCAAGAAGCCCTTATTCTTTCCAAAAGACCAAAACCCCTTCCCTTATGGAGGTTCTCAAGGAGGTTATTTCAAGAGGTAAAGCACCCTTCTTTCTCATTTGGTATTATTTCAATTTATCTACTTTTTTTATCCTCTCATCACCTCCTCTGTCCAAATGACCATGATAACTCTAGTAACATCTATATACTGGATTTATATCCTGTGAATCGAGTAACCATCATAAATATTCTTATTCCCTCCCTTTTATTTTTATAAATGAAATCTACGTCCATGAGGTTCCGATTTATAACCTTCGTGGATGACGAAGTTTAATTATTCAATTTCTTCTTCATTATGGGTCATGAAACCATATTCATTTTTGAAACAGACTATAATATATTTTTTATATCCTAATTAATTTTCAGAAACCAGAACACGTAAATATAATTAAGTTATATGACAAACCTAGTTAATAATATTCCAAATACCGCATAATAATCGAAGTAGTGGTCATCTAATGATTCATCCTCCTTACATGTTACCAAATGATATAAATGGCCATTATAAATTATTTATGTTCATTAATAATATATAATTCCAATCCTGGAGATTTATAACCATTCCACATGAACTTTATTACATAAAAACAAGTGAACCAAATATGAAAATAAAGGAAACGAACACTCTAGAACTACAAAATTCAATAAAATAACATGTCAATAAAGACATAAATGAACTAACCAGAATTATGGTAAACTACATACATGTATAATAGGTTCGGAAATAATTTATTAACAAGTATAATTTCATATTCTAGGAGCTTATGTACAATAGTGGATCACGTTTGGAGTTAAGGTAAGGGTTTTTTTCACCCGAACATCCAGTTTCATTCGGGTTACTTTCATTGTCAAATTACCTCAATGAAATTCTTATGTATTGTTATGTACTCATCATATATTCTGTTTTAGTATTATATATATGTTTACAAACTAGAGCCTTTCCTTATTTTATGTATAGTTAGATGTTTTAAAAATAACTTTCAAAATTGATTTTAAAATATAAGCCCGATTTACGGGAATATCTCAACTTCTTACATATTTTCAAGGGAAATATCTAATCTATTTTTGGAAACCATTATATTTATATAATCACTTATTTTATTATTAAATTACTATCTTACTTCAGTTTTGGTTTTATACAAATATTTTTCCAAAAGAACTCTTCTTTTTCAAAATAAAAGAGTGTTTATCTCAAGAGTTGCTTAATGATTCTATAAGAGTATTCTCATCTGATTCAACACACTTTTTGATTCTTATGTATTGTTGGGGTTAATAATTTATGATGTCATGTACCATATTTTATTAAATGGTTTATGACTAACTTTATTGTGGATGATCTATCCTAAAACCATTCACTATATTACTCGGAATGGTTAGAGTTTTATATTTAATTATTGGGGAAAGTTAGTTATATTACATATGATAGTTTCAACATGAATGTATATATTGTTTATGTTTATCCCTAATCATATGAGGAATGAATTTGACTAATTATGTAATGGGTGGGCCCACAATTTCCCCTTGATGCATCAGTAGGTCTCATTAGATAAATAGACAAGGAATTGGCCGAGGCCTTTCCAAATGTGTTATATAGATTTTGGCCGAGGCCTTAATCATTAGAAGTCTTGGATGAGGCCTTGAAAAAATGATTCAGAATGTCTGACATATGAACTTCCATAATTATGAATCTAGTAATTTAAAGTTCATGTGGTTATTTGACTAGTAGAATACCCATGATTATGTTTTATTATGGAATTATTTACTCATCTCATTTTCCTTCCATAATGTCTTCATATTTATTATTAATGGCACACGTTTTCAATTATTAACCATGTCTAATGTTTATATTGTATTCCACTATATTTATTACTCTTACTGAGCATTTGATATCACCCCTTTCTTATGTTTCATTTTCTCTGGATATGAAGATGTAATTTATGAATGGCTTGCAAGAATAATCTAAGAGACGTGATGTTTTTAGTGGAATATAATAGTGTTTTTTCCTTCACGTGGTAATGATAAACTTATGTATATTACTTGTTTCCAATAATACTAAAATACATGGTCTTTCAAGATTCGTATTCCTTGTATGTATGCCAATGTAATCAAATAAGTCACCGGCTCTGGGCAACTGGGGTCAGGTCCTTAGAGTTGGTATCAGAGGAAGTTTAGTAGAATACTTGGAAACTAGATTTAGAAAACAAAGAATTAGGAAAGAGTCCCTAAGATAGTCTTTGAGGATATATATATAATAACGTCCTAGTATTTTTGTAAGGAATAGATTACGTGGATCTTTAAAGCAATACATCCCTGTCTCGATACGAGCAGGTAGAGGAAGCTCTGGCAGAGATGTATCTAGGGGTTAAACCCGAAAACACCTCTTTGAGCAAGAATTGAATGGGAACTAGTGCATGAAAATGGTCCTTGCTGCACTCTTGGTTATGACACTCCCGGGGGATATGCTTATGATAATTGACATTTTCTTTACAAGACATTATGAAGTATTTTAATGTAAATATTTCTCAAAGAAATCATTTTTTTGAATATGGGATTAGCCATACGTAGGATCTAAATTTTTCTGAGTATTTTCAATTTATGATTATACATTATGATTCATAACCTAATATAGTGTATTCCATTATCTAGATATGGAGCCTAGTGGATGAAATGGAAATCGCATGAATGCACGTGTCCCCTGTAGGGATTTTCCTCCGATGCAAGATAATGATGTTAGCTCTGGTGCGGTAACTGGTGCTGAGAAACTCATAACAATACTATGACAACTTACTCAGGTTATGAATATTAACCTTACCCGTATAGAGCATCTGGATCCACCATGTGGAGGATCCATGCTAGATCTCTTTATGTGACAGCAGCCTCCATTATTCAATGGGACAACAAACCCATTTGTAGCAGAGCAGTGGATATGTTCCCATGAGAAGAAATTTCTTTCTTTGGGATGTATTGAAAGAGAGAAGGTTGTCATGGCAGTATACCGTCTATTAGGAGATGCAGATCAGTGGTGGTCATTAATCCAAAACACAAAAGAGGAGGAAGAGATAGAAGAGATCTAATAGGGGGATTTTAAAGAAATCTTCTTAGAAAAATATTTCCCTTGTGAGCAGCGAGAAGATATGGAGAGATAATTCTTGAATCTGAGGAAGAAGGAAGATGAGAATGTTTCAAGGAACAAAGCTATCTTCACAAGATTAGAAAGACATACTATAGACTACATACAAAATACAAGGAGCAAAATTGATCAATTCATTGATGGACTAAATCCATTCCTCTAGCGGGCACTGGTCTCCCAATGTTTTTCATCATATGAGGATATAGTTTCATGTGCCATCAAGACATAAAAATAATTCTCTGAGTCTTATGACTTTAATGGAAAGCAAGAAAAGAAGAGGGCTGCTAAAAACCCTGAGAGAGGAAATAAGGAACTAGGGAAGAAGGGAAGATTTAATTTCCACCATATGAAAATTATTGAAGGAAACACCCAAGTGCATGCTTAAAAGGAAAAGGAGTTTGCTTCAATTGTGGTCAGAAAGGCCATCTTGCTGGTGATTTCAAAGGGAAGAAGGAAGCCAATGATGTTCAATGCTATATTTTTTGGGATATGGGACACTATGCTAATTATTTCCCAAAAATTCAAGGAAATATGCAACAGAAAAGGCCAAGGGATTAGGGACAAGCTTATGCAATCACAACTGCAGTGGTTGAAGTTCCTAATGATGTGGTGGCAGGTACTTTAATTGTTTCCTCAAGATTAGACAATGCGTTATTTGATTCTAGATCATCACATTGTTCTATATCTTACCAGTATACTAAAAAAATTAGATATTTCCAATTTGATTTACCAAGGGAGTTGTCAGTCAAAACTTTTAAGGGAAATATCATTACTACAAAGTTCAATCAATCTATTCCCATTAAGTCATATAACTGTTCTTTATCTGCTGATCTCATCGTTATACCCATGATTTAGTTTGATATAATCCTTAGTATGGATTAGCTTTTGGATCATGATGCAAAAATTTATTGTAAGAATAAGGATATTATGATTTTTGATGATGATGATAAAGAACACCTTATCTTTAGAGCAGAATCATCACCACCTGATTCTCATCTGGATCCACCCCAATAGCTCAACTAAGTTCAATTATTAGAGAGGAAGAGAATGATATAACTATGGGTGAGGAAATGAATGTTCAAATAGATGATGTACATATTGTGAGAGAATAAATTGATGTGCTTACAGAAGATTTACCTGGACATCTTCCAGAATGAGAAATTGAGTTTTCCATTGATTTAATTTCAGGTTCAAGGACCATATCGAAGAACCTTATAGAATGGCCCCTGTGAAATTAGTGGAACTAAAGACACTAATAGAGGAATTGGGTAATTAGGTATTTATCCACCCTAGTGTTTCTCCATGGGGAGCCCCTGCCCTTTTTGTTAAGAAGAAAAATTGATCTATGAGGTTATGTATCGACTACAAGGAGATCAATTATATAAAAATAAAGAACCATTATCCCCTACCTCCCATTGATGATTAATTTGAACAACTGAATAGAGCTCAATTATTTTCAAAGACAAATCTTCGATCTGGATATCATCAGTTGAGTTTGAAGAAGGAAGATATTCTGAAAACAACGTTTCAAACTAGGTACGGGCATTACGAGTATACAGTAATGCCTTTTAGATTGAATAATGCACCATATGTCTTCATGAATCTAATGAACAGAGTTTTCAAGAAATATCCTGATGATTATGTAGTGGTATTTATTGATTCTATCTTTGTATATTCAAAAATCTACAAAGATCATGAAAATCACTTGGGCGTTATCCTGAAGGCTCTTAGAAGACATGAATTATATGGGAATTTTAGCATGTGTGAATTCTTGCTTAAGGAGATTTCTTTTCTTGGCCATATTGTCTCTATGTATGGGATCCTAGTGGATCCTGCAAAGACAAAGGCAATCTAAGATTGTCCCATGCCAACAAAAATCACAGAGGTATGCGGTTTTATTGGCTTAGTAGGTTATTATCAGGGTTTTGTACAGAATTTTTCCTGACTAGCTAACCCACTAACTAATCTCAGAAGTAAAGGGGTTAAAATATTTTGGACAAAAATTGTGAACAATGTTTTGAAGAACTGAAGAGACAATTAGTCAATGCTCCTATATTGACTCTCCCATTGGGGAATGACAGGTTTGTTATTTATAGTGATGCTTCAAATAATGGACTTGGTTGTGTCCTTATCCAAAATGATTGGGTTATTTCTTATGCATCATGATAGATAAAAATTCATGAGAAAAACTATCCTACTCCTGATATTCAGTTAGATGCTGTAATATTTTCTTTGAAGATATGAAGACATTATCTCTATGGAGAAAATTTTGAGATTTATACTGATCACAAGAGTTTGAAGTATATTTTCTCACAGAAAGAACTCAACATGAGGCAAAGGAGATGTCTTGAACTACTCAAGGATTATGATTGAATGATACACTACCACCCGGGGAAGGCAAATAAGGTGGAATATTCTTTGAGCAGAAAGGATCATTGAGTTTTGAACAAGATGAGAGTTGAAAGGGATCATATTTTCAAGGATCTAGTGAAGATGGATAGAGGAATAACCATGGAGGGTGAAACATCAATTATTTTTCAAATGGTTTCCAAACCATCTTTACTAGAATAGATAAAAAGGTCTCAGGCTGATGATGATGAGTTTCAAGAGATGATTAATGTTGTGAATGATGAGAGATTGAGTGACTTTGTATATGAAGATGGAATTTTGAAATTTCAAAAGAGACATTATGTTCCTGATGTACTTCATCTAAAAAGGGAATTGTTGGATGATTCTCATAGTTCCAATTTCTCTATACACCCTAGTAGCACTATGATGTATAGAGATTTTAATGAAAATTTTTGATGGGACAACATGAAGATGGATATTTCCGATTTTTTTTCAGGATGTATTGTTTTTCAATAAGTGAAAGCTGGAAGGCAACAGCCTAGAGGAGTATTGCAACCTCTTCCCATACCTATGTTGAAATGGGATAATATCACAATGGAATTTGTCATGGGACTACCAAATACTCCTAGATGGAACGATGCAATATGGGTCATTGTTGATTGTCTTACCAAGTCACCACATTTTCTTGCTATAAGAGAAGATCTACCACTTGAACGTCTAGAAAGAATATATATTAATGAAGTTGTGAGACTTCATGGAGTAACCCTATCGATTGATTCTAATCGTGATCCACATTTTACATCATTATTCTGGAAGAGTCTTCATAAGGCTCTAAATACTGATCTTAATTTCAGCACTTCTTTCCACCCAAAAACTGATGGACAATCAGAACAGACTATTCAAACAGTTGAAGACATGTTAAGGTCTTGTTCACTTGATTTTCAAGGCATGTGGGATCAATATTTACCTCTCGTATAATTTTCCTACAACAATAGATTCCATTCAAGTATACATATAGCACCCAATGAAGCATTATATGGGAGGTGATGTCGTACACCAACTTGCTGGGATGATATTGGTGAAATAAATCTTGTGGGCCCATAACTCTTTAAAGAAACAATGGAAAAGGGAAGATTATCTAAAACCATCTCAAAATAGCTCAATGCAGGAAAAAGATCTATGCATATAACTGAAGGATGTATTTTGAGTTTCAAGAAGGTGATAACATTTTCTTAACTGTGTCTCTATAGAAGGCTGTTATACGATTCGGTAAGAAGGGAAAATTAAGTCCTAGGTACATTGGACCTTTTGAAATTCTAGACCAAATTGGAGCCATAGCTTACCGTTTGGAAATGCTGTCAAGTCTCTCCAAGGTTCACAATGTGTTCCATGTGTCAATATTAAGAAAGTATATGTCAAACCCAACACATGTACTCACTTATGAAGAAGTGGAACTTGAGCCCGATCTATCTTACTGTGAAGAGCCTATCAGGATTCTTGATACTAGAGAACAAGTATTGTGAAATCGGATGACTCGTCTGGTGAAGGTTCTATAGAGGAATGATTAGATGGAGTAAGCAACATGGGATCCTGAGGATCTTATGTTAAAGACATACCCGAATCTTTTTAGGTAACATTCTATGAATTTTGAGGATGAAATTTTTGTGAGGGGAGAATGTAACACCCCACGGTTTTGAAAATAAACATAGAATGCAATTTTATAATCTAACCATTAAACACAACTTTGTCTCTTCTATGTTTTGAATTTCAAGAAATGGTCATCCAGAGTCATGTTCAGTAAGTCATTTGGAGTCTGATAGAACAAATTTGATTTTTGGTGAATAGTAACATAACCGTATGAATAAAAATATAAATAATAATATGACACTAATAAATAGTAAATTTTATTATTATTTTATTTTCTTAATGCTAGAAGATAATAACATCTTGGTTAATTTTTCATTGTGATAAAGAAGTAGTTGTAGAATTAGAACTGTTAATTTTTGAATTAATTATGATTTTATTTAAAAGTTAAATTAAAAATATTTAGAAATTTATTTTTAAAAAATGGACTTTGCTTTTGAATTCTACACATCAAAATATGGAAGGGGTGAATTTTTGGGATTTTTCTGAAATTCTAGAATTTTTTATGAATAGTACAATATGATAAAATACGATAAATGGTAAATACTTGATTTACTGCATCATAGGTGATGCAAGGATGATGTAAGCCCACTTGGTTTGAAATCAAATGACATTATTTCTATTAGGGGTCACATGAAACAATATTATTGGTTGTCTTGAGGGAAATAATAAAATAATGAATGAAATATTCAAAAATTACTCCTCTCCTCCACTATAACCCCCCCACTACCTCTTCTCTTCACACCTCTAAGCCTTGAATATCCTCATATTTCTGCCCAATTACCCTTCCATAGACTCTCCCCACGACCATGAATCTCTTAGTCTTTCCGAACCACCAAAACCCCTTCCCTTAAGGAGTTTCTCAAGGAGGCTATTTCAAGAGGTAAAGCACGCTTCTTTCTCATTTGGTTTTATTTCAATTTATCTATTTTTGTTATCCTATCCTCAACTCCTCTATCAAAATGACCATGATAACTCCATTAACATCTATATACTGGATATATATCATGTGAATTGAAAAACCGTCATAAATACTTTTATTCCCTCCCTTTTATTTTTATAAACGAAATCGACGTCCATGAGGTTCCGATTTATAACCTTCGTGGACGACGAAGTTTCGTTTTTCAATTTCATCTTCATTACTGGTCATGAAACAATATTCATGGTTGAACTAGACTATAATATATGTTTTATAACCTATGTAATGTTCATGAACCAGAATATGTACATATAATTATGTTATATGACAAAACTAGTTCATAATATTCCAAATACCACCGAATAATTGAAGTGGTGGTCATCTAATGATTCATCACCATTCCATATAACCAAATGATAGAAATGGCCATTATAAATTATTTATATTCATTAATAATATACATTTATAATCTTGGAGATTTATAACCATTCACATGAACTTCATTACATAAAAACAAATGAACCGAATATGAAAATAAAGGAAACGAACACTCACCAACGAGCCCATACCCGAGTGGTAAGGGCTCCTGCTTGGCATCCAAGAGACCCAGGTTCAAAACTAGTGGAGGTGAAGTTCTGGGCACTGTTACAATATTGTAGCAGACACTGTAGCAGTATTGTATCATACACTGTAGCAAGCACTGTTTGGTACTGTAGTAGTCGGACTATTCACATGATTTGGGCTTTCGGGCCACCGGTTTGGGCGTACGGGTCTCAGGGACTTCGGGCCATCAAAGTCCTTTGGGACACAGGGCCTTCAGGCCATTTAAGACCATGAAGTAGACCAGTTCACCCAAAGAAGGCCCTAGATAAAGATCAGAGCACTAGTAGTAGTCACCAGAAGTAGAGCTAACCAGATTGGAAGAATGAGAGGGTGTGGAAACCGCCATCGGGACAAGGCATCGTGCAGATTTGTATGGGGAAATGCTAGAAGATTAGCAATGCAGGTGGGGAACTTAAGGAAATAAATGATGCATAAGTTGGGGAGGGGCAGTTCTATTGGGCTGGGCCTACGGGTCTTGTATTGGGATTGGTATGCCTCTGGGCCTTCTGGTCATGTATTACGGGTCATGTCGGGCCTTGTTCCTTGGGCCTATGGGTCATGTATGGGTTCCCCTTAAACCCTTAAAAAGGGGGATTATCTATAATAAAATAAAAAGAAGGCCTTCGGGACATTCGGGTCATAGATAAAAAAAGGAAATGAACACTCCAGAACTATGAAATTCAATACAATATCTTGTCAATAAAGACATAAATGAATGAACCAGAATTATGGTAAACTAAATATATTTATAATAGTTTCTAAAATAAGTTATTAACAAGTATAATTTTATATTATAGGATCTTCAGTTCAATATCGGAACCCGTTTGGAGTTAGGGTAATGTTTTTTTCAACCGACCTTCCATTTTCAATCGGGTCACTTTCATTGTATAATTACCTCAATTAAATTCTGTTGTATTGTTATGTACTACTCATATATTCCGTGGTATTATTATTTATATGTTTATAATCCATAAAATTTCCTTATTTTATGGATAGTTACATGTTTTAAAATGAACTTTCAAAATTGATTTAAAAATACATGTAACACCCCAAGATTTCATAGTATGTTATTTCTTCAAAATAATTCAATAACTTTCACTACATGCAACACCATGTTCAAGCACACCATGAATTACCAAACAAGCCGTTCAAAAGAGGTTATGAATAGTATTAGATAAATTTTAATTTTTATATAATCCTTATAATTTTAGAATCCATATTATGAGTTTCTTAGATATAATGCAAGAACAAATTCATTTTCAGTATTGCACTTTTATCAACTTTAATAGTGAACCCTTTTTAAATACTATATTTTAAACTTTTTGACTAAATGCGGACATCAAAAATTTAAAATGAAACATCCCAAGCTTCCACGGTACGCTTTCTTTGAATAATACAGTAGCGTGTGTTGTACGCAACCTTGAGTTTTAACACACACCACAACCAATCAAACTAGCCGTTATGAATAGTAATACCTAATTTTTGAAATTGTATATATTTTATATTTAAAAATGGACTTCATTTTTGGATTCGGAATATCGAAATTATCCTAGGGTGAAATTTTGGTACTTTTCGGATAACTTTTATATTTTGATGAATAGTGAAAATTACTAAATTTTAATTAAAAACAACTTTTTTAATCAAAATAATTAATAGTGATAAATTATGAATTTGAGTGGTTTTAAAGTATATTTAGAATATATTTTTACCATTTAATATAATGTTGGTCATTGGACATAATTTTACAATTAAACCGAACATAAACGAGTGTCAATCTTTTGATAGTTATTATCTCTTAAAAACACGCTTTTTGTTTTGACAGCGGGATTTAATTTTAAATTAATTTCTGCCACTTATGTGTTTTGAATTTAGGAAAATGGATTCCATATTTGGAATCAGGATGTTAAAATTGTGTAAATAGGTAACTTTTATTTTTAGACATTTTGAATAATTACTGCGGTAAATATTTTATTTACCATGGTTAAGGGTAAATCCGGTAAATAAGGGTTAAAAAAAATAATATTATAATAATACTAAATTACCCTAAAACGTGTCTTAACCCTATTGGTTGATACATGGTCGACCATGGGAATCTTTGGGTCTATTTTGGGACCCCATGGATCCACTTGTAAGTGATAATGACACTTTATTTTAATTTAGTTAAAATGAATACAAAAATGATACAAGCATATATCTTTTAGAACAACAATTGTTACATAGGGTTATATATGTTGGATTTTAGATTATAAATATTCATTAGAAAGATAAAAAGATTTTCTACATAATGATATTTTATTTATAATTTTTAGACATTAAATAATTTATTTTATTTATGACACAATGATGATGCAGTAATTACTATAATAGTAAAAAATTAAAATAATTGATATTATAAACACCCAAATAAATATAATATGAAACTTTTAATGAATTAAACTAATTTTCTAGGATAATATGATATATTAGGATTGATTTAATTGACTTTTTTCGAAGTAATCAATCTGTTATGAGTTTCAGAAAAATCAACTATTGAATAGTGTCAAAATTGACATAAAAGTGTTCTTAAAACAAATATTATATTATTAATTGATATTAAATTCCTAAAAATCTAAGGTTCGTCCAAGAGACTTATATTATGATAGGTTAATCATTAATGGACCACTTGAGGGTCGCTTGGATGTATATAGTAAGTTTATTAACCATATTATATAAAAATACAAAGAGACATTGTAAAAGTGAAACTAATTAACTTAGAGTTAATACTTAAAGGTAAGGTTAATATAAGTACCCAAACCTGTCTAAATTCTATTGGATGAGTTGTTTTCGACCTATCCCCACCTCATCCTTTGAATAGTAAACTTTGGAGCCTTTGGAAACCGAATATGAATTTATTATAAATTAATATTTCTAGCTTTTCCAAAGGTGCCCCTCACCCCTCTTATAAAAGGGCACTCCTCCTTCTCATTTCCACACACCTCTCAAGCCACTTGGCTCGTCCAAACTCTGCCCAACTAAGCTCCCCACATCCCTCTCCTCCTCCTTGAAGCTTCCTCTAAGGCAGAAAGCATTTCAAGAAGTCCTTTGGTTCCAACCAAAGTGAGTTACCTAAATTAAAGGTAACAATTTCTCTTAAAGTATTTTCATTTATTTTGCTTCTCCAACACCCAAAATCTTTTTATTTCCTTTATTTTATAACAACACCAGTATCCTCAATATACTAGGATGTTGTTATAAGAAGGATTCAAACTACACATTCACACAACTCCATCTAATGGATGATGAACATAATGTTTCTGTGGATGGCAAACTAACGCCTCACGAAACGATGATTGTTCAAATACATCTTACCGCCTCTCATGGTGGCCATTAGGATGGAACTGTAATTAAATATGATATTAATGATATATATTCTATATATAAGCTTCTGTAATTCCATTTTATTTCATACCATTATTCGTTTCATGTTGTATATACATACGATAATTTCATTTGAGGAAGTGCGGACTACCGCCCCCTTAAAATGATATGACTCGTTCATACCACACATGGAACGTATAAAGGATGGTGTAAATGAACTTAAGTAACATATATAAAATATTATATTATACTGGAATAGTAATATACCTATGTATAATTTGGATTCGATTCTTTTAAAATAAAAAATTAAATGGAAGTAGCGTTCGTGCGTACGTACGGACTACCGTCTCCACGAACGCGATGAGATTCATTCTCCATCGTATAATTTGATGATTTAAAAATGATGTTTAAGAACTTGATACCATTCTGGATATAAATAATATACATCCCATTAATAACTAATATGTCTCACATAACAAAGAATATAAAGTAAAATGAACTCGTTAACACCCGAAATGACGATAATTCTAAAATATTATTAACAAATCAATGATAAAAGATCATATATGATGTCATATTAAAGTAAATGATTCTTTTATTATTCAATAACAATTATTTCACCATTATACAGGAGGTAAACCTACCATCGACCAAGGAAAAAGTACAATGTAAGGGTTTTCTTATCTCACTTTTAATTCCGTGAGAATTCCATTGATCACCACATAATTATTGCATGTGGTGTATGTGTACTGCCCATGGTCGTATTCATTGTGTAATATACTTTAATTTATGGGTATTTACATCATCATGGTATGATACTTCTTTCATGGGTGTATGTTTCGTAAGTTACCTAATCGATAAGGGAATTTGAGATTTCAATTTCCACTCATTTGGCTTTACACATATTTCATTGATTATATTACCCCAAGATTATGTGTGGAATCACTATTCATTTGATTATGTCATAATTTCCACTCCCCTTCCTGTGGATAGAAGTTTGATACACATAATCACTCCATTGGTAATTCTCAAGTCATTGATATGAATTTGATAAGAGTAATTCTCCATTTGTTGAGTTAAACATCCAATTCGTTGGTATTGTTTTTTTACAAGAATATGTGTGAATGTCCTTTGATTGTTTTAAACTGAATATCCAATCATATTTAGTGTATTTATATTTGTCACACATAATTATGTCGTTGATTTATCCTTAACCTAAGGATACAACCTTTTTGAGAAATTTCATCTCAATTTACATTCCATTGAGACTTCTTTGATGATATACACCAAATCACTTCTATGTGGTGTATATAATGTACTTTGACATGGTATATCATGAATTCCTTTATTATCATGATATTACAATGTTTTGATTACCTCAATTATTTGTATTCAAGTGTCTCTCTTTTGGTTAGAAACTCTAACCAAAATACCATTTTAAAATGTTTTAAAGAATTATTCTTCTAAATCATGCTCATTAATGTCCATATTTTAAAAATGGTTTTAAGGATTTATTTATATGGACATTAAAGTTTTAAAATTAAAACTCCTTTTAAAAGTTTCAAAGTGGTATGGGACACTTTGATTCTAAAATATACTTTTAAATGGCTTCTTGACAAATAGTGTGACTTTTAAATGTTTTCAAGAAAAGGGGGATATTTCTCTTAAATAGTTTTGATGATTATTTTCATCTATGTCAACATCCTTCATTATTATTGATTGAGGTTAATGTGATACAATACAATCTTCCATATTGTATCGAATGAATTATGTTTGACTGTGGATGTGCTATTTTTATACCATTCATGGTTTGTGGTGAAAGTATTGACATTTCGTATGCTAGTTTAATACGAATGTTTACGTTATGTTTAAACCTTTTCATATGGGAATGCATTGGACTTAATAAGTGACGGGTGGAGCCCGCTATAGCTCCTCGATGCATCGGTAGGTCTCATGAGACAAACTAGTGTCTTGGCACAAGGCCTTGGCAAAATCTTATTTGTAGTCTTGGCACGAGGCCTTGGCTATGTGGTTATGATAGTCTGGCATTATGCATTCCATCATTATGAAAGTGGTTATTGATATTGCATGTGATCATTCGACTAGTAGAATATCCATGTGAGTAAGTAAATGGCATTATTTCATTTTACCTTTGCCATTTTATGCTGAAGTTCAAGTTTAAAAGGCTTTTGTTTTAGTTATAAATTGCCTTAAGTGTTTATGCTCATTTATGAAAGCTTCTGCTATAATGTTATCCTTACTGAGCATCCGAGCTCACCCCTTTCAATGTTTTATTTTTTTTTCCCCCAGGATTATGAAGAAGTAATTTATGAATGACCTGCAGGGATAGTATGAGGGGATATGAAGACAAGATGTTTTTTTATGATGTAATGTAAAAATTTATGGATGTATCTAGTTATTCCAAGGCTACTAAACTATTCGGTCTTTCGAGACTTGATCTTTCTCGTGATCATGCCAATGTTATGTAATTAATGCACCGACTCTGGGTAGCTGGGGTCGGGGCGTTACAGTTGGTATCAGAGGAAGTTTAGTACAAACCTTTGTAGCTAGATTTAGATAAACTCTGATTAGAGCACGTAGACCTAAGATGAACTTTGAGGATTAGTATAAAAAAAACTTCCTAGAATTTTGGTATTGTAAAGATTTTGTGAGTTTTCTGAGCAATACATCCCTGTCTGGATACGAGCAGGTAGAGGCGGCTCTGGCACAGATGTACCTAGGGATAAAACCCGAAAACACCGCTTTGAGCTAGACTCGAACGGGAACTGGTGCACGACAACGGGCCTTGCTGCACTCTTGGTTACGACACTCCCGGGGGATATGCTTAGGATAATTTACATTTTCTTTACAAACCGATTTAAGTAATATATACATAGGATGAGAGAAAATGACCTTGGTTAATCCTAATATGTTTCAAATTGAGAATATGGTGACATTTTAATCTCTAAATGATTTTACGACTACTATTACTCACACAATGCCTTCTGGTTTTAGTCAATGGCTGGATTCCAAGGAAGTCATAGTGACTTTGAGAATGATGTACAAGTTGGGAACAATGGTGGCAATGAGCAAAAAAATGGAATGTTGATAGGCGTGAAAGATATCGTCTTTATGCCAAATCAGTTTTCCAAAAATATGATCAACAACATATATATTAACCAACCCCCAGACTCAACAAGGAAGAGAAAGGTGATAAATGATAAGATCTACAGCAATGGAGACCATGGAGAAAAGAAACCTCAATTTTCATCATGCAGGAATTGTGGAAAGAGACACCCAGGAAAGTGTCTCAATGGGACAACGAAATGTTTTACGTGCGGGAAGGAAGGACATAAAGTGAAGAATTGCCGAAGAAAAATGAAGAGTACTATGGAAGAAGATAAAAATGGTCCCAAGAGTCCATTTACAGTCATTTGTCGTAAATGTAGGGGACCTGGCCATTACCCGAGTGAATGTCCTATTTTATAGGATATTTTCTTGGTCAAAGAAGAATCTATGTGGAACTAAATGGCTGGAGAAAAATTTAAAAAGTATTAGCACTCCTTGTTGATGGGTTTGCTTTGGAATAATTTTCTCTTGTATTTGTAACCCCGCAGTTTGCCATGTGAGAATGATATTTGAGGAAGAATTGTCTCTTCTCTTGTGGATATAGGTATAAATAACCATTTGGTTTTATATGATCATTGGGGTTTGAGAAAATGATAAGTTATTATAATTTGGGATGAAAATGCAAAGTATGATATAACATTTGTGGTTAAATTATGTTATTTTGAGGAATTTATCTCATTTTGGTAATATTTTAAAATATAGTTTTTGAAAAAGGACAACACGTAGACCGTGTGACAACCCATCGCGTCGGACAAAGCCGTGGGAATCGAACCCACAACCAAAGTGCGATTGGGATTTATCGCCTACCACTGGACTACGTGAAGTCCCTGGTTAGTGTGACTATTTTTTTTTGTTAAATGATTTTATTGATCAATAATAAGATGATTTGGGTTCTTATGTCTTATCAAATGAATACCCTTGGTATAGGAAAATGATTTGGTGATTAAGTGATAAATGTTATTTTGGAAGATGTTCGTTTTGTTAGGAACACTATATGCCCAAGGAAAATAGAATACAATGAGGTTTCATTTGTAGAGTAATGGTGGATTTTTATCTACATTTTTATTGTTGATTTATAGTGATTTGGGTTATTTATGGAAATGATTAACCTATAACAGAGAATATGTGATGATTACTTTTAAGTATGTGACTTTAAGAGTATTTGATGTAATTTGGAGATACAATGTAACATGGGAGACTACATAATCAAATTCTTCTATGTTTTGGGTTTCAATATTAGTTTGGATTATATTAAAGGATTTTAAGGACAATTGGTTATTGAATGGTATCTATTTAACTTTGGGGTATTGTTGGATTAATTTTAGAAATTAAGATTAGTGCATATTTATCTCAATGAATATCCTTTTTGGGGATCATTAGATCATTCAATAACCATTTTGGTTTTGATTAATATATGGTTTATCCTGCATGGATCATGTGATTCTATAGAAGTTTATTCTAGCTCTTTTAGTGTGACCAAGTCTTCTTGAATACTCATCGTTTAAAAAAATATTGAGTTAGTGGTGGAAATTTATTAAAGAATGAAAATCTACTTAAAATTTAAGTATATCTCATAATGTTCTTAGCCAATCTCATAAATAAAATCCCCAACATTAATAAAAGAAACATAGAACAAAAATGTTGTCCTAGATGGTACCTTAAATCATCACAAATTTATGGCTTTGGGATTTTTGGCCTTTTCATAGCCATGTTCTCTACCACTCTCCATCAGATAATTGATGGTTAGATTTCTCCTCCATATCCATATTTTCCTTCATGGAACCCTAGTATGTGTTATTTTCGGTAATCTTCATACTTTCGACTCTTTATTTTAAATAGAGGCCTCATTAATTCATTTTTCGATGTGGGATTTCAACTAAGATATTTTGAAACGTCAAAAATGTGTTATCCTAATACCCTATGTTTTGTTGAACCGATGGTATTTCAAATCATCATAGATTGATGATTATAAGGACCTCAATTTTTCACTTGTTTGTGATTGATGACCTCAATCACCACCTATAAATATTTACGTTTTTCCTCCAATTATATGTCTCTAGTTGCCACCAATGTTCTCCTAATCGAGATCATAATTTGGTGGTGACCCTTTGATTTCTCTTTTTCTCATATTAAGACTAAATTTTAGTAACCCAATTTCCGATGTGGGTTTTCCCACAAATATATTATCTATTTTCAACCTTTTTTTTTTCGAAGAACAATTTCAAATTGCGAGGACGCAATTTATTGAAGGAGGGGAGAATGTAACACCCCAAGATTTCATAGTATGTTATTTCTTCAAAATAATTCAATAACTTTCACTACATGCAACACCATGTTCAAGCACACCATGACTTACCAAACAAGCCGTTCAAAAGAGGTTATGAATAGTATTAGATAAATTTTAATGTTTATATAATCCTTATAATTTTAGAATCCATATTATGAGTTTCTTAGATATAATGCAAGAACAAATTCATTTTCAGTATTGCACTTTTATCAACTTTAATAGTGAACCCTTTTTAAATACTATATTTTAAACTTTTTGACTAAATGCGGACATCAAAAATTTAAAATGAAACATCCCAAGCTTCCACGGTACGCTTTCTTTGAATAATACAGTAGCGTGTGTTGTACGCAACCTTGAGTTTTAACACACACCACAACCAATCAAACTAGCCGTTATGAATAGTAATACCTAATTTTTGAAATTATATATATTTTATATTTAAAAATGGACTTCATTTTTGGATTCGGAATATCGAAATTATCCTAGGGTGAAATTTTGGTACTTTTCGGATAACTTTTATATTTTGATGAATAGTGAAAATTACTAAATTTTAATTAAAAACAACTTTTTTAATCAAAATAATTAATAGTGATAAATTATGAATTTGAGTGGTTTTAAAGTATATTTAGAATATATTTTTACCATTTAATATAATTTTGGTCATTGGACATAATTTTACAATTAAACCGAACATAAACGAGTGTCAATCTTTTGATAGTTATTATCTCTTAAAAACACGCTTTTTGTTTTGACAGCGGGATTTAATTTTAAATTAATTTCTGCCACTTCTGTGTTTTGAATTTAGGAAAATGGATTCCATATTTGGAATCAGGATGTTAAAATTGTGTAAATAGGTAACTTTTATTTTTAGACATTTTGAATAATTACTGCGGTAAATATTTTATTTACCATGGTTAAGGGTAAATCCGGTAAATAAGGGTTAAAAAAATAATATTATAATAATACTAAATTACCCTAAAACGTGTCTTAACCCTATTGGTTGATACATGGTCGACCATGGGAATCTTTGGGTCTATTTTGGGACCCCATGGATCCACTTGTAAGTGATAATGACACTTTATTTTAATTTAGTTAAAATGAATACAAAAATGACACAAGCATATATCTTTTAGAACAACAATTGTTAAATAGGGTTATATATGTTTGATTTTAGATTATAAATATTCATTAGAAAGCTAAAAAGATTTTCTACATAATAATATTTTATTTATAATTTTTAGACATTAAATAATTTATTTTATTTATGACACAATGATGATGCAGTAATTACTATAATAGTAAAAAATTAAAATAATTGATATTATAAACACCCAAATAAATATAATATGAAACTTTTAATGAATTAAACTAATTTTCTAGGATAATATGATATATTAGGATTGATTTAATTGACTTTGTTCGAAGTAATCAATCTGTTATGAGTTTCAGAAAAATCAACTATTGAATAGTGTCAAAATTGACATAAAAGTGTTCTTAAAACAAATATTATATTATTAATTGATATTAAATTCCTAAAAATCTAAGGTTAGACCAAGAGACTTATATTATGATAGGTTAATCATTAATGGACCACTTGGGGGTCGCTTGGATGTATATAGTAAGTTTATTAACCATATTATATAAAAATACAAAGAGACATTGTAAAAGTGAAACTAATTAACTTAGAGTTAATACTTAAAGGTAAGGTTAATATAAGTACCCAAACCTGTCTAAATTCTATTGGATGAGTTGTTTTCGACCTATCCCCACCTCATCCTTTGAATAGTCAACTTTGGAGCCTTTGGAAACCGAATATGAATTTATTATAAATTAATATTTCTAGCTTTTCCAAAGGTGCCCCTCACCCCTCTTATAAAAGGGCACTCCTCCTTCTCATTTCCTCACACCTCTCAAGCCACTTGGCTCGTCCAAACTCTGCCCAAATAAGCTCCCCACATCCCTCTCCTCCTCCTTGAAGCTTACCCTAAGGCAGAAAGCATTTCAAGAAGTCCTTTGGTTCCAACCAAAGTGAGTTTCCTAAATTAAAGGTAACAATTTCTCTTAAAGTATTTTCATTTATTTTGCTTCTCCAACCCCCAAAATCTTTTTATTTCCTTTATTTTATAACAACACCAGTATCCTCAATATACTAGGATGTTGTTATAAGATGGATTCAAACTACACATTCACACAACTCCATCTAATGGATGATGAACATAATGTTTCTGTGGATGGCAAACTAACGCCTCACGAAACGATGATTGTTCAAATACATCTTACCGCCTCTCATGGTGGCCATTAGGATGGCACTGTAATTAAATATGATATTAATGATATATATTCTATATATAAGCTTCTGTAATTCCATTTTATTTCATACCATTATTCGTTTCATGTTGTATATACATACGATAATTTCATTTGAGGAAGTGCGGACTACCGCCCCCTTAAAATGATATGACTCGTTCATACCACACATGGAACGTATAAAGGATGGTGTAAATGAACTTAAGTAACATATATAAAATATTATATTATACTGGAATAGTAATATACCTATGTATAATTTGGATTCGATTCTTTTAAAATAAAAAATTAAATGGAAGTAGCGTTCGTGCGTACGTACGGACTACCGTCTCCACGAACGCGATGAGATTCATTCTCCATCGTATAATTTGATGATTTAAAAATGATGTTTAAGAACTTGATACCATTCTGGATATGAATAATATACATCCCATTAATAACTAATATGTCTCACATAACAAAGAATATAAAGTAAAATGAACCCGTTAACACCCGAAATGACGATAATTCTAAAATATTATTAACAAATCAATGATAAAAGATCATATATGATGTCATATTAAAGTAAATGATTCTTTTATTATTAAATAACAATTATTTCACCATTATACAGGAGGTAAACCTACCATCGACCAAGGAAAAAGTACAATGTAAGGGTTTTCTTATCTCACTTTTAATTCCGTGAGAATTCCATTGATCACCACTTAATTATTGCATGTGGTGTATGTGTACTGCCCATGATCGTATTCATTGTGTAATATACTTTAATTTATGGGTATTTACATCATCATGGTATGATACTTCTTTCATGGGTGTATGTTTCGTAAGTTACCTAATCAATAAGGGAATTTGAGATTTCAATTTCCACTCATTTGGCTTTACACATATTTCATTGATTATATTACCCCAAGATTATGAGTGGAATCACTATTCATTTGATTATGTCATAATTTCCACTCCCCTTCCTGTGGATAGAAGTTTGATACACATAATCACTCCATTGGTAATTCTCAAGTCATTGATATGAATTTGATAAGAGTAATTCTCCATTTGTTGAGTTAAACATCCAATTCGTTGGTATTGTTTTTTTACAAGAATATGTGTGAATGTCCTTTGATTGTTTTAAACTGAATATCCAATCATATTTAGTGTATTTATATTTGTCACACATAATTATGTCGTTGATTTATCCTTAACCTAAGGATACAACCTTTTTGAGAAATTTCATCTCAATTTACATTCCATTGAGACTTCTTTGATGATATACACCAAATCACTTCTATGTGGTGTATATAATGTACTTTGACATGGTATATCATGAATTCCTTTATTATCATGATATTACAATGTTTTGATTACCTCAATTATTTGTATTCAAGTGTCTCTCTTTTGGTTAGAAACTCTAACCAAAATACCATTTTAAAATGTTTTAAAGAATTATTCTTCTAAATCATGCTCATTAATGTCCATATTTTAAAAATGGTTTTAAGGATTTATTTATATGGACATTAAAGTTTTAAAATTAAAACTCCTTTTAAAAGTTTCAAAGTGGTATGGGACACTTTGATTCTAAAATATACTTTTAAATGGCTTCTTGACAAATAGTGTGACTTTTAAATGTTTTCATGAAAAGGGGGATATTTCTCTTAAATAGTTTTGATGATTATTTTCATCTATGTCAACATCCTTCATTATTATTGATTGAGGTTAATGTGATACAATACAATCTTCCATATTGTATCGAATGAATTATGTTTGACTGTGGATGTGCTATTTTTATACCATTCATGGTTTGTGGTGAAAGTATTGACATTTCGTATGCTAGTTTAATACGAATGTTTACGTTATGTTTAAACCTTTTCATATGGGAATGAATTGGACTTAATAAGTGACGGGTGGAGCCCGCTATAGCTCCTCGATGCATCGGTAGGTCTCATGAGACAAACAAGTGTCTTGGCACAAGGCCTTGGCAAAATCTTATTTGTAGTCTTGGCACGAGGCCTTGGCTATGTGGTTATGATAGTCTGGCATTATGCATTCCATCATTATGAAAGTGGTTATTGATATTGCATGTGATCATTCGACTAGTAGAATATCCATGTGAGTAAGTAAATGGCATTATTTCATTTTACCTTTGCCATTTTATGCTGAAGTTCAAGTTTAAAAGGCTTTTGTTTTAGTTATAAATTGCCTTAAGTGTTTATGCTCATTTATGAAAGCTTCTGCTATAATGTTATTCTTACTAAGCATCCGAGCTCACCCCTTTCAATGTTTTATTTTTTTTTTCCCCAGGATTATGAAGAAGTAATTTATGAATGACCTGCAGGGATAGTATGAGGGGATATGAAGACAAGATGTTTTTTTATGATGTAATGTAAAAATTTATGGATGTATCTAGTTATTCCAAGGCTACTAAACTATTCGGTCTTTCGAGACTTGATCTTTCTCGTGATCATGCCAATGTTATGTAATTAATGCACCGACTCTGGGTAGCTGGGGTCGGGGCGTTACAATACAAGCCCGATTTAAGGGAATATCTCAACTTCTTATCTATTTTCAAGGGCCATCTCTAATATGTTTTTGGAAACCATTATATTTATAAAATCACTTATTTTATTATGAAATTACTATCTTACTTCACTTATGGTTTTATACAAATATTTTTCTAAAATAACTATTCATTTCAAAATAAAAGAGTATATATCTCAAGATTTGCTTAATGATTCTATAAGAGTATTCTCATCTGATTCAACACTCTTGTTGATTCTTATGTATTGTCGGGGATAGTCATTTATGATGTCATTTACCATATTTTATTGAATGTTTTATGACTAACTTTATTGTGGATGATCAATCCTAAAACCATTCACCATATTACTCAGAATGGTTAGATTTTTATGTTTTATTATTGGGGAAAGTTAGTTACATTACATATGATTGTTTCAATATGAATGTATATGTTGTTTATGTTTATCCCTGCTCATATGAGGAATGCATTGGACTTATTATGTGACTTTTTGGGGCCCTCTATAGCCCCTCGATTCATTAGTAAGTCTCATGATACAAATATACGTGGAATTGGATGAGGCCTTTCCCAATGTGTTATATGGATTTTGGTCGAGGCCTTTATCAGAATAAGTCTTGGCTGAGGCCTTGAAAAAATGTTTCAGAATGTCTAACACACGCACTTCCCTCATTATGAAGCTATTAATTGAAAGTTCATGTGGTTATTCATCTAGTAGAATACCCATTATTATGTTTTATTATGGAATTATTTACTCACCTCATTTTCCTACCATAAGTTGTTCATATTTATTATTAAAGGCATGTGTTTTCAATTATTCACCATCTCTAATGTTTATATTGTCTTCTACTGTATTTCTTACTCTTACTGAGCGTTTGATCTCACCCCTTTATTATGTTTCATTATTCATTATATGATGAAGTAATTTATGAATGAATTGCAAGCATAATCTAGGAGACGTGATGTTTCTAGTGGAATAAAATAGTTTTTTGTTTCCCTTCATGTTGCAATGATAAACATATGTATGTAACATGTTTCAAATAATACTAAACTGCTCAATCTTTTGAGATTTGTATTCCTTTTATGTATGCCAACATAATCAAATATGGAACCGGATCTAGGAAACTCGGGTCGTGTCCTTACAGAAGAGGTGTATTATAAGGTTGTGGAGAAATGTAGTTATCTTTTAAACATTGTTCATTAACTAGAGATTTTGTAGAAGGTGACACATCTTGAAGTTTCACATGGAATGTTCCATTGTTATTTTCATCAACTAATTATTATATGTATATTGCATTCATTTTGGGTTCTAAAAGATTTATTCCTTATCCTCTACAAGGTTATTAAAAATCCAACAATTTTATACACCCCAGAACAACTACCTTAGCTTCTTCTATTAAGTGTGTTTCCGTATTACCAGGTAGAGTAACTAGAAATCTCTCTAATAAGGTCCTTCATATCTATCCCATTTGAAGGTCAAGAGTACGAATACCCACCCTTTGGTTCTCCATTTACTTATCTTGGGTGTTCTTCCTCTAACATTATTTTTGAAAAAAGGATTAAAGTAGTTTATCAAGGTTGGTTTGCAAAGGTATGACTGGTTGTGGAGGTCTCAGTAGAGCTGGTTGAAATTATTATTATGCTCTATGTGGTAATTTTTTTTGTGTTTCCTGATTTAATGGTCAAGGACCATGATTAATTAGTGTATATACTAGTTTTACTTGATTCCTAAAAGGTTAGTGACTACTTCATTGATGATAATATCATTAATTACTTTTCTATTGTTATTGGACATGAATCTGATGAAAGTTTTATTGTGTTTCCTAAAAAAATTTATTTTGATTATTGTAATTAATTTAATAAATTTATTAGATTGGTTTATCCACGACACTTGATGTTTAGTATTCATAAATATGTGGGTCATCACAAATTTTACATGACTGAATTTTCATTATGGGAGTAGGAGGGGCGGGTAGTGCAGTATGTAGTTGAAAGGATTCAAGATTCTTTGCTAAGGTCATGACTTGTGTCGGAAGTTGATCATTTTATTCATCTTGGTGGATGTAGTTCTGGGGTAAACCAACATCACTCTACCATAAATTGTAATTATAAAAGACTTAATCTAAATTTTCTTGGCCTACCTTGAGTATTTTAAACATTATCCCTCTATCAATGACTACATCGAGGAAAGTTCAAGCATCTAGTTGGAGGAATTGATATAATTTTTGGAGCTGAATCCACATATCGATTCCATGATGATGGAACTATTGATTAATCTACAAAAATAAGTCACATTCTTCACATGAAGATTCTCCATATTCTTGAGAGAAATTATGGACGCCATTCTGTAATTTTCTTGTTCGGATTAGTGGAAAGTACTTATCAATGAATTTTTTTTGGATAAATCTTTCTAAGTATTGATGAACCCAGGTTCATAACTTTTGGGCCAATCCATGGATACTTCTTGTAGGGTTAAGGTAATTACTCTAGGACTAACGCCATCATATGATGCTCCCTAGTTTTGAAAGCTATCACATGCATCCAAGAAATTTGAGATATTCTCACGGGGATCTTCAGCTTGAGGTCCATTTAATTGGACCATGTTTTCGATCGTATGGATGATTCTAGGTTTAATTTCCCAATTATGAGCATGTATAGTAGGGTATAAAATTCAGAGTGTAGCACCATGAATTGATGAATAGTCATAATCCATGATGGTTCACTTTTGCTGCACTGGCCGGTCTGCATTATTACGGATTGCTTGTTGAGTGGGTTTGTCTGATTTAGACCTGTATGAATTCTATGGTTATCCATTTATAAATGGCGAAGAGATGTGATTTACCTTTCTATCTTGAGTTCAAAGAAAATATTTTCATCTATTTCAAGGCTCTCTAAATGAGTCATGTGGCTTTGATGCAAGGACTAAACTAAAATAAGAAGGATAAAGTGGAGCCTGAATGAAAAGTTAAAAGTAAAGAAAAGAAAAGAGAAAGGGTAAAAGGGAGTGTTAATCCTAGGTTCATTCCATATAACTCATTCATTTTAAAATCACTTTACATTAATCACAATAGGTCCCAAATTTGAGATTCATGCCCACATCATTTAATTCATGTGGGCTATGATCAGAATAGATTTATTTTTCTCAAACTACACTTTCTACTAGGTTGTAGTATAGTGTTAGTGTGGGGTTGGTCCCAGGAGTATTTATTGATTGGATGGCAAAAACTAAATCTTATTACCCTATTATTAGGAGTCTTTTCAAGGGATTGGTATTTTTAAATGACTAATGCAATGACATGATGTAAAAATATCATATATAAATAAGGTATCAGGACAAATTTTGATGTTTGGGAAAAAGGATGATCTATAATTCTAAATTTCTATGGTCTTAAAGACAAGGATATGAAGTAATAAAACACAAATAGTTTTCATTGATCAAGACAAAAAAAATTACCCATGACACAACTATTACTTTTTCTTGAGATAGTGATAACTTGGAACAATTATGCCTATATTCTAATGCAGAAAGTATTATAGGCTAACGGTTTTAACCTATTCTATAATAATCAGGTCAGGGTCATTTATTCAAGATTCCCATGATCAAGATTCCTTAAATGAATTGAATTGATTTTTTTAACATGATTATTATTCCATAGGGTTAACAAGCTAATAATTAAATAATAATTGGGTTCAAACACCCCTACTCTCAATCCCTACCCTAAGAGGTTTAGCTACTCTTTGTGGAATTGATTACAAATATAAAATCAATTGAAAACATGGATTGCATGCCAACACATATAGGGAGTATCCAATTAAAAAACATAAAATGATATAGATTGTTCAATTAACAAATATTCTATAAATAATAATCATTTTAATCCTTAAAACAATTTAAGTTTTATTAAATTACTTATTTTGAATAGTAAAATGAACAAATGCAGCACAGATTCAACGAAGAATGTCAATAAAGCTAAAGAAGTAACATAGCTTGGTTGTGTAGACAAAAAAACAATGATTAAAACTACTCAAATAAATCCAAGGTACCTTGATAAATGTAAAAAACTAAAAAGGCTTGGTGAAAAATTATTTTTAGGGAGAAAGGATGAAGAAAGTCGAAAGGGAAGACAAGAGAAAATAAGAGAAAAATCATAAGTCCATCTCCCTTATTATTATGTATGTGATCCACTTGTTATATGTAATAAGTTGGGATTTTACATGATGTGTAATGGGTATTCACCTCATGTAATTTCAATACAAATAATTTTTTTTCCAATTTTGAATCCATGGGAATTCATCAAAATATCATTTGAAATCGTTGAATATAAAAATTTATCTCAGATCATGTTATGAAAATGGGACTCACGAATTCTGAATCATCCTTGAGTGTATATCTTGAAATCAAGAAATTAATTCAAAGGTTACATGACCTGTAATTTTGAATCACTTCATATAATGTCTTCATGTATTTAAATTTATTCATGACTTGCTTCAAGGCTTTTCCTTTTCTATGAAAGTTATCTTCGTATCTTATAATAGTGTTTTACGACATGTAATGAGAATTTTGGGTTATATTTTCGAGTTTTTCCATTGAAACCTTAAATACATATTTCCTAAAATAATGAATAGGTACCACATGAATTATTAAGTAAAAATATTGATATTAATTAACAAAATGACATCAAAATGTGTATATGATGTCATATTATCTCCTATCCTTATTCCATATCACATAATTTCTTTTACCACATCTGACTCATGGAATCCTGACCACTACCATCTCACACATGGTATGAACTGACCAAACCATCTCATTCACAATGATTACAATTAGAAATTATATCACTCATGGATGACCCAGACAATATATAGTACATGTATTGTATCTTACACATGGAAGTATAACTAGTTCTATCTCAATCATAGAAATATAAAGCCTTATTTTCCACTAAACCCTCCAAATCTATCACCCATAACAATGACATAAACAAAAATTAAAAAAATAATAAATAGGACATAGGTTCAACAACTCCTTACACATCATACCAACTGATCATGATGTTTTATATATTAAAACCAATCCATTCACTGAAGCACGCCTCACCCTTCCCATTAGGTAATCCTCTAGGGACCTCCAAAACTATCCCAGTCTATTATTATGGACACTAACTCTTATTCATCACCCAATGATCACTCTATATCTTGAAGATATTCAAAACAATGACTTTTGGAGGATTGGTCCAATCCCCATCAAGAATAGCACCCAAACATAGTCCTGAAACGTAATGTACAATCCCAACACCTGTCACGACCCGCCCTCGGGGTCCGTGCCGTGACTACCCCAAGCCCGCCTTCCATAGGCCAGGGGCTGGCGACTAGCACCAAGGCGTAATTCCCGGTAAAAGGGAAGGCATTGCCTTTGAAAAGTAAACACACACCACAGAGTAAACAAGCGGAAAGTAAACACTAAGCAAAAACAGAGTACAACTAAAAGTGCGGAAAGTAAAAAGGGGCCGGAAATACAAGCCCAACTGTAAAGTACAACTCGAAAAGGGAAAAACAGCAACTGTAAAGTAAAAGCCGCTACTCCGAGCTGTCCACCGGAAATCCCACCTGAAGGGTGGGTACAGATAGCTCCTCTGCTCCACGGGTCCCGCCGTCCGCTCCGTGCACGTCCCGCCCAGTGGTCCACCTCCGGGTACCGTCCCGCTCTACAAGCCTCAGCTAAGTCAACGCTGTCCGTCGTCTGCAACCAACACAACGTAGTGCGGGCGAAGCCCGTGCAAGGGTGAGTATAAGCTACTCAGTAGGGACCCCGAGACCCCTGAAGGTCTCTCAAATCCACAAAGGATAAACCACAAAGAAAAGTACAATCACGAAGTAACAACCGACACTGTTTAGGTATATGCCCATACATATACCTAAGCCATCAATTCAGATACGCTCCAACCTCCGAGCCCAAGTACAACTCAGTCCACGCAGGAAAGTATACGTATTCCACATAGGAAAGCAAAATATAATCCACACAGGATTGCACAACACAATCCACACAGGAAAACAACAGGATTCAGCTCACACAGGTATACTTCTTCAAGGACGATAAAGATGATCACTGATCCATCTAAGTCGTCGGACCCACGAAGGATCGATAGATAACTAACCCCCGCAGAAGACCCACACAGGATCGGGCTCACACAGAACCTGTAGGCGCTGGCTCACACAGAACCGCTGAGCGCAAGGACCCACACAGGATCGGGCTCACACAGAACCTGTAGCACTGATCCACGTAGGATCGCTGAGTGCTGTAGTCGTCGTCGTCAAATCCACACAGGATCTCTGTACTGTCGTCGTCAAATCCACACAGGATCTCTGTACTGTCGTCGTCAAATCCACACAGGATCTCTGTACTTTCGTCGTCAAATCCACACAGGATCTCTGTACTGTCGTCGTCAAATCCACACAGGATCTCTGTACTGTCGTCGTCAAAGTCACAGTAGCAGTCGTAGCAGTAGAACAGTCGCAGCCAGCACTAGGGTTCCCGCACACAGCAAGCTCGTACGGAGGGTCCGCTCCACGAGCCGAGAGGCTGATACATCAACTGTCACGAAGACCGAAGTTGATGTATCCAAAAGTTCCGTATCGTCAACAGGAACTCAACTCAACAGACGGCGCGTCGATCGGACGCCCGGTCTGAGAGTTATTGGCATTTTCGTCTCCGGGGCCCGGTTGGTTTTTAAGGCAAAACCAATCCGACCGTACTCCACCTGCGTCCAAACCTCGGGCGGAGTATGCCAAAAGATCCGTCTCACTAAGAGGAACACTACGCGACTGACGGCACGTCAATCGGACGTCCGTAGCTCAAGATATGAGCGTTTCCGCTCCGAAGGCCCGGTTGGTTTCGTGAACGAACCAACCCGGCCGAACTCAATGTAACCCGAAACCTTGAGTGCGATATACCGAAACGACCGTCTCGATCCAAGGATCGCGTTGCCGCAGACGGTTCGTCATTCGGAGGTCCGAGGCTCAAGTTATGAGCCAAAAACCAAAACTGGTTCGAAACGGGGGGGTCCGGGTCCGGGCCGACCCGGCCCGACCCCCCCCTGGGCGGCGCGGTGGCCGGCGGCGGCGGCCGGCGGCGGCGGACGGCGGCGGCGCGGGGGCCGGCGGCGACGCGCGGCGGCGGCGGGCGGCGGCGCGGCGGCCGGCGGCGGCGCGCGGCGGCGGCGGGCGGCGGCGCGGAGGGCCGCGGCGGTGGCGGCGGCGGGCCGCGGGGGCGGCGGCGGAAGGCCGCGGCGGCGGCGCTGGGCGCCGCACATGGTTGGCACGCGGGGCTATGCCCCGCGTTTCTTCAGAAGGCGGCGCGGCTTTGCCGCGCCGTTTGCAACAAATCGGCCCCCACGTGGGGGCCGGTTTTGAAATTGGCCGGGGGGCTGCTGCCCCCCTCTTCCATGGAACCGCCCCTCCTCATTATGAGGGGGGGGGGGTTTTAAGAACCGGCCGGGGAATTAAATTCCCCGGTTTAATGGTATCCGGCCGGCCAGCTGGCCGGCCGGTCTTCTCCAACGGGACCGGAAAATCCGGTCCCCTCTTCGGCTTCCGACGCCGGCGGCCCGGCCGCCGGTCTTCCCTTCCGCCGCGGCCCGGAACCGGCCGCGGTCTCCTCGTCCTGCCGCGGCCCGGAACCGGCCGCGGTCTTCTCGTCCCGCCGCGGCCCGGAACCGGCCGCGGCGTTCGTCATCCGGCGCGGTGCGTCGGCACCGCGCCCCTTCGCCGTGCTTCGATTCTTTTCAACGCGGCGCGATGGCGTCGCGTTCTTGAAGATTCTCCTCGGCGAAGCGCGACGGCGTTGCGTAAAATAAATGAACGATCATCTGCGTGGTGCGACGGCACCACGCTACTTGTTTCCACCCGCATAAACAAACATGAACGATGGAGGGGGGATTCGGCCGTGTTCGTGCGGTCCGGCCCCCCTCACGTTAAATAAATAAAAACAAAACTTAAATAAAATCCAAAAGCCTCACGTTTAGTCATGCTAAAATCCATGATTCAAGAATGGAATAAAATAATCAATAAATAACATCCCCTACCTCTGGTTTGAGATTCAAAGAATCTTCTACGTTCCGCGGAAGACGGCGTCGCGGAAGTCGGGCGTCGCGGTCGTCGTTCGTCAAATCCGTTGACGAAGAGTTACGTCCGATGCGACTCGTTGTTGGCGGATCTTCGTTTGCCGACGAAGAAGGCCCGAGGAGGATGCGGCGTTCCCTCTTGTTGACACCGAGGACGAAGAAGAGAGGCGTCGTTCTTCGTCGGAGTTTGAGCGTTCTTCGTCAAGATGAACGTTCTTCGTCAAGATGAAGAAGATGGAGGAGGAGCTCTCAAAAGAAATCCACACAAGTTGGCTAACAAAATAAAATAAGGTCTCTCCTTATTTTATTTACCAAGCCTAGGAATTCAAAACTTCAAAATTCAAACATAACACTTAATTAATTAACATGTCATGTGTAATTAATTTGATGTTAAGTTTACAAACAATTAAGAGGGAGAGAGGGGAGTTTAAGGGGGAAGTTGAGAGATTTAGGTTCGTGTGGGTCCCACCACACTTAATCCTCTCAAAGTAGGTTAAGTGGGTGTGGGTCCCACCCCCAACTCCTTTTGAGAGGAGTTAACCTACAAAAGTGAAAAAAAAAGAATCCACTTTTTTTTATTCAACAATTTATAATTCTCCCAAAAACTAACTTTCGTCCCGCAACAAACGCAACTCCCGAAAGGGTCTCCTTAAGCGAATATCGGCGCTGCGAGTTCATCGGTGCCCTCGGATTTCAATTCCGAGCACCGGATCAAAAGTTAGGAATTTCCGCTCGTTCGTTCACTGAACGTACCCGAGCCAAACTTCGGAAATTTATTCCGGGCACTCCGGGCCTCGGAATCAGGTGCCGTCTGAAACCGCGCTCTTGTAAAATTCTAAAGAAAATTAAGAAAAAAAAATTTTCCTTGAATTTTACGGGTCTTTACATTACTCCCACCTCAGGGCTTTACGTCCCCGTAAAGCTACATCAAAAACTAGGGAAACCAAAAGAGAGTACTGAGCACGCATCTGAGCCTCCCGCTCCCATGTGCTCTCCTGGAGATTCCCGTGCCGCCATCTGTTGCGCACAAGAGGAATCGATCGCCCATGTAGGACCCGCTCCTGGATGACATGGACCTCCTCTGACGTGGCCCGGACCATCTCCGGTCCCACCAGAGCTGCAAGATTTCTCTTTTGCTGAAAAGAGAAATCTGGTCTCATCCCCTGGATGAACCACATTCTTTGCCTAAAACAGTCAATCCTAACATGGATGATACTAATCCATACTAAGGATGACGTCGTAAGGCCTCGACGCTACTACTAAGAGATTCAACCGTTACTCTCGCCTCCAAGGGTTGAGTCACACTGTCGGCATCAGTGTGTGGTAACTGGGTCTCCTCCAGTAGATGTCTCACAAGTGAGGGTCAAGTCAACAGCCAAAAACTGGAACCTCTTAGTAACATTACGATAGAGGACAGGAACGAAAACATCACAAGGTATGCGTCTTTTATTAATGCAGCTCGTAATACAAGACGCTACACAAAAGCAACAAGGAACCAGATGTACAAAGGATGTATCCACTAGTTCTGCTCCTGTCCATCGGCTCCCAGAGCTCCATGATCGAAGGCCTCGGCTGCCTGAAGCTGAGCTCTCCCCTGCGGTCGGGGTGGACCTCCTGGTGGTGGTGGTGGTGGTAGAGCCTCAAAGCGTCATCCACCACCTGCTGTTCGGCCTGCTCCTCTGCCTTGTCCGCCTCCTTCCTGCAGACCGCCACGGTCGAACCTCTGTCTCTGCCTAGGTGGTTCCTCAACCGTCTGCTGCTCCTCCGCATGGCGGGTCGGGCAGTCACGAGCCATGTGGCCTCGCCCGCCGCATGCATAGCACTGTCTTCCACTCGAAAGACTGGCTCCGCGTTGTGTGCCCTGCACTGCTGAGCCAGTGCCCTGAGGTCTGGTCTGTCTGGACCCCTGAGTCATTCGCCGACTGCCAGCTGCAGATGACTCTGCCACGTGCCGTCCTGCGGTGGGTCTCTGTGCTGGTGTAGACTCAGCAAGGAAGCTCTCGATCAGAAGGGCCCGCTCCAGTACTCCTGTCTGAGTCGGTATGCTGAGGGAGATCAGTGATGCCCTGATCTCGTGTCTCAAACCCTGCTCGAAGGTCCGGGCCCGGAAGAATGGATCCCGTACCATGTCGGTCGAGTAGCGCGAGAGATCGGTAAATCTCGCCGAGTACTGGGCGACCGTCATGCTGCCCTGCCGCAGCTGTAGAAGTTCCTGGATACGCACCGCACGAAGGGTGGCTGGGACGAACTCCGAGCGGAAGATGCTCTCAAAGTCCGTCCAAAGAAGAGATGCCTCATCGTGCACCTGGAGCATCAAGCTCCACCATCGTCCTGCTGCTGCGTGTAGTAGGCTCGCAGCGAAGATCACCATGAGGTCTGCTGGTGTCCTCACTAGCCTAAACACTCGAACCACTGCCTCCAGCCAGTCCTCTGCTGCCTGGGGATCCGTCTCCCCGCGAAACCTGGGCGGTCGCTGGCGCTGAAACTCATGCAGAGCGCTGAGGCGACGTGCATCGTCAGCGGCTGCTGCTGGAAGCATCGGGGGATCGGCGGGTAAAGCTACTGCCGGTGCCACTGCTGACAAAGGGCCCTGCACCGAAGCCTCGTCGCTCGGTGGGCTGTCGTCTCGCTCGACTCTCGGAACCCTAACTGGCTGCCGTCGTGGGGCCATCCTGAAAGAAACAACGTAACACGATCAAACGATTATACCTGGTGAGCTGGCACAAGTAATCACAAGGAAAACTTGAGACTTTCATAAAGCAGATCAGTATACCCGGTGAGCTGCCACAAGTAATCACAAAGAAAACTTGAAACACACACACAATCAATGTTTTCGTGCATTAAGTCGGAAATCAGAAGTCAGGGTCCTGGTGTACGGATACGTCGGCCGCCGCACCAACACTGGACTCCCTGGACTGATAACCACACTCAATACGCTAAACATTATTGCTTCACATAGAAAAGATCAGAGTTCGCGGTAGAACCGAACTCCTCTGATACCAATTTGTCACGACCCGCCCTCGGGGTCCGTGCCGTGACTACCCCAAGCCCGCCTTCCATAGGGCAGGGGCTGGCGACTAGCACCAAGGCGTAATTCCCGGTAAAAGGGAAGGCATTGCCTTTGAAAAGTAAACACACACCACAGAGTAAACAAGCGGAAAGTAAACACTAAGCAAAAACAGAGTACAACTAAAAGTGCGGAAAGTAAAAAGGGGCCGGAAATACAAGCCCAACTGTAAAGTACAACTCGAAAAGGGAAAAACAGCAACTGTAAAGTAAAAGCCGCTACTCCGAGCTGTCCACCGGAAATCCCACCTGAAGGGTGGGTACAGATAGCTCCTCTGCTCCACGGGTCCCGCCGTCCGCTCCGTGCACGTCCCGCCCAGTGGTCCACCTCCGGGTACCGTCCCGCTCTACAAGCCTCAGCTAAGTCAACGCTGTCCGTCGTCTGCAACCAACACAACGTAGTGCGGGCGAAGCCCGTGCAGGGGTGAGTATAAGCTACTCAGTAGGGACCCCGAGACCCCTGAAGGTCTCTCAAATCCACAAAGGATAAACCACAAAGAAAAGTACAATCACGAAGTAACAACCGACACTGCTTAGGTATATGCCCATACATATACCTAAGCCATCAATTCAGATACGCTCCAACCTCCGAGCCCAAGTACAACTCAGTCCACGCAGGAAAGTATACGTATTCCACATAGGAAAGCAAAATATAATCCACACAGGATTGCACAACACAATCCACACAGGAAAACAACAGGATTCAGCTCACACAGGTATACTTCTTCAAGGACGATAAAGATGATCACTGATCCATCTAAGTCGTCGGACCCACGAAGGATCGATAGGTAACTAACCCCCGTAGAAGACCCACACAGGATCGGGCTCACACAGAACCTGTAGGCGCTGGCTCACACAGAACCGCTGAGCGCAAGGACCCACACAGGATCGGGCTCACACAGAACCTGTAGCACTGATCCACGTAGGATCGCTGAGTGCTGTAGTCGTCGTCGTCAAATCCACACAGGATCTCTGTACTGTCGTCGTCAAATCCACACATGATCTCTGTACTGTCGTCGTCAAATCCACACAGGATCTCTGTACTGTCGTCGTCAAATCCACACAGGATCTCTGTACTGTCGTCGTCAAATCCACACAGGATCTCTGTACTGTCGTCATCAAAGTCACAGTAGCAGTCGTAGCAGTAGAACAGTCGCAGCCAGCACTAGGGTTCCCGCACACAGCAAGCTCGTACGGAGGGTCCGCTCCACGAGCCGAGAGGCTGATACATCAACTGTCACGAAGACCGAAGTTGATGTATCCAAAAGTTCCGTATCGTCAACAGGAACTCAACGCAACAGACGGCGCGTCGATCGGACGCCCGGTCTGAGAGTTATTGGCATTTTCGTCTCCGGGGCCCGGTTGGTTTTTAAGGAAAAACCAATCCGACCGTACTCCACCTGCGTCCAAACCTCGGGCGGAGTATGCCAAAAGATCCGTCTCACTAAGAGGAACACTACGCGACTGACGGCACGTCAATCGGACGTCCGTAGCTCAAGATATGAGCGTTTCCGCTCCGAAGGCCCGGTTGGTTTCGTGAACGAACCAACCCGGCCGAACTCAAAGTAACCCGAAACCTTGAGTGCGATATACCGAAACGACCGTCTCGATCCAAGGATCGCGTTGCCGCAGACGGTTCGTCATTCGGAGGTCCGAGGCTCAAGTTATGAGCCAAAAACCAAAACTGGTTCGAAACGGGGGGGTCCGGGTCCGGGCCGACCCGGCCCGACCCCCCCCTGGGCGGCGCGGTGGCCGGCGGCGGCGGCCGGCGGCGGCGGACGGCGGCAGCGCGGTGGCTGGCGACGGCGCGCGTCGGCGGCGGGCGGCGGCGCGGCGGCCGGCGGCGGCGCGCGGCGGCGGCGGGCGGCGGCGCGGCGGGCCGCGGTGGCGGCGGCGGCGGGCCGCGGTGGCGGCGGCGGCGGGCCGCGGCGGCGGCGCTGGGCGCCGCACGTGGTTGGCACGCGGGGCTATGCCCCGCGTTTCTTCAGAAGGCGGCGCGGCTTTGTCGCGCCGTTTGCAACAAATCGGCCCCCACGTGGGGGCCGGTTTTGAAATTGGCCGGGGGGCTGCTGCCCCCCTCTTCCATGGAACCGCCCCTCCTCATTATGAGGGGGGGTTTTTAAGAACCGGCCGGGGAATTAAATTCCCCGGTTTAATGGTATCCGGCCGGCCAGCTGGCCGGCCGGTCTTCTCCAACGAGACCGGAAAATCCGGTCCCCTCTTCGGCTTCCGACGCCGGCGGCCCGGCCGCCGGTCTTCCCTTCCGCCGCGGCCCGGAACCGGCCGCGGTCTCCTCGTCCTGCCGCGGCCCGGAACCGGCCGCGGTCTTCTCGTCCCGCCGCGGCCCGGAACCGGCCGCGGCGTTCGTCATCCGGCGCGGTGCGTCGGCACCGCGCCCCTTCGCCGTGCTTCGATTCTTTTCAACGCGGCGCGATGGCGTCGCGTTCTTGAAGATTCTCCTCGGCGAAGCGCGACGGCGTTGCGTAAAATAAATGAACGATCATCCGCGTGGTGCGACGGCACCACGCTACTTGTTTCCACCCGCATAAACAAACATGAACGATGGAGGGGGGATTCGGCCGTGTTCGTGCGGTCCGGCCCCCCTCACGTTAAATAAATAAAAACGAAACTTAAATAAAATCCAAAAGCCTCACGTTTAGTCATGCTAAAATCCATGATTCAAGAATGGAATAAAATAATCAATAAATAACATCCCCTACCTCTGGTTTGAGATTCAAAGAATCTTCTACGTTCCGCGGAAGACGGCGTCGCGGAAGTCGGGCGTCGCGGTCGTCGTTCGTCAAATCCGTTGACGAAGAGTTACGTCCGATGCGACTCGTTGTTGGCGGATCTTCGTTTGCCGACGAAGAAGGCCCGAGGAGGATGCGGCGTTCCCTCTTGTTGACACCGAGGACGAAGAAGAGAGGCGTCGTTCTTCGTCGGAGTTTGAGCGTTCTTCGTCAAGATGAACGTTCTTCGTCAAGATGAAGAAGATGGAGGAGGAGCTCTCAAAAGAAATCCACACAAGTTGGCTAACAAAATAAAATAAGGTCTCTCCTTATTTTATTTACCAAGCCTAGGAATTCAAAACTTCAAAATTCAAACATAACACTTAATTAATTAACATGTCATGTGTAATTAATTTGATGTTAAGTTTACAAACAATTAAGAGGGAGAGAGGGGAGTTTAAGGGGGAAGTTGAGAGGTTTAGGTTCGTGTGGGTCCCACCACACTTAATCCTCTCAAAGTAGGTTAAGTGGGTGTGGGTCCCACCCCAAACTCCTTTTGAGAGGAGTTAACCTACAAAAGTGAAAAAAAAAGAATCCACTTTTTTTTTATTCAACAATTTATAATTCTCCCAAAAACTAAATTTCGTCCCGCAACAAACGCAACTCCCGAAAGGGTCTCCTTAAGCGAATATCGGCGCTGCGAGTTCATCGGTGCCCTCAGATTTCAATTCCGAGCACCGGATCAAAAGTTAGGAATTTCCGCTCGTTCGTTCACTGAACGTACCCGAGCCAAACTTCGGAAATTTATTCCGGGCACTCCGGGCCTCGGAATCAGGTGCCGTCTAAAACCGCGCTCTTGTAAAATTCTAAAGAAAATTAAGAAAAAAAAATTTTCCTTGAATTTTACGGGTCTTTACAACACCACTCATCAAAAACCCCTTAGAAGCTACATGCCAAGTAACATTACAAACACATAATCCATACTCATGTCTTGTATCAGACCCCATATAGTAGACCCCTTATCCCATCACATAGAGGAAACCACAATCCCTTATCATTCATCTTGTCCACAGGTAATCATCATTCTCTCAATAATTTCTATGATTAAATCTACCACCAAGAGGGTGTCAGTCACTAATGTAGAAATGTATGACCATCCCATATGGAATCATTAGGCCTAAGACCCTTGAAGATCCCAGAACAACCATATGGAACCCTTTAATGACCACTTGTATCACCACTTATACCCCAAGAGAAACCCAAGGCCTCATGTCATCTCAACAAACATCCCGACCCCTTAGTGACATAGTCATCCGGAGATCCAAGTTTAGATTAGTGTTATATAGAACTTAGTACTAGAATTGTAGGCACTAATCCATCCTATCTCTTATAATTTGGGCATCTTTAGTCCCTATCAATATACCCAGTCCTAGAAAGTAACTGTAAACAATAACACACATACATAAACAATATTATTAATGTATATTTGTTGGACCACCGTTCTCCGTGAAAGAGTTACCATCCAATACATGATCTTTCGGGCCTTTTCCATGACCTCCCATACCTTGTTCGAGTCCATATAAACATATGAGGAATTGTATCATGCCAAAAACTGTAAAGAATTAATTTTAAACAATTAAAAATTAATTATTTAATTTTATTCGAAGATGTTTAATTGATATAAGAACTCAATAATCACCTCTGTCCCACTTAATCCTTTACCAAATACATAATGATGGTCTTTAGGGAACACCCAATACTATCCCAATAAAAATAAAAATCATCGAACACTTGAACACTCATTAATGTTGTCTAATTTAATAAAAATACCCAAATAAATTACGGTATTAGATTTCCTTTTGTGAATCATAAAAATAGGGCTTGCATTTATCTTTTTAGGAGGTCCTTTAGTAACATCACAAGAAATCCTTGTCATTATATAAAATTTCCACCATGAAATAATGTAACTCATTACCAAACCCTTTGTAAAATATGATGAAAATAATGGCCTAGTGACAAGGGACTATAGGTGGAAGAAAATGGAAGAACATCCCTAGAATATATAATAAAAAGAGTTAAAATCATCCTTTCATAAAGGGGGAATCCAATTGGGGATTAATATGGAAATATTTTGTTGAAAATGGCTCTCCCAAATGCCTCCATATCAGCTAAATCATGAGACACCACCCTTGATAAAATATTGTGTTTACACTTTCCATAAACAAATGTTGGGACACCTTTCATGGTGTGAACCATGGGGTTCATATTGTGAATACTTTTCTACCATCTATTTCACAGTATAAACTAGGGTTCATAGCCTATTATATGTGAGATAGTGTGTTAACCCCTTGGACAACCCCATTCATGGTGCGAACACCTAGTTCATGGTGTGAATGGTTATATAAGACTCTGTTCTCTAAATGAATTCGTCACTTACAAAAAATTCAAATTTACCCTCAAATTATGACATGGAAATATATGGGTTATTAAATTATTAACACTGAAGATAGAATTATTGTGGAAGAAAATGATATTCAGTGGCTTAATTATAAAGTTAGGAAGTCCAAATTCTTTCATAGCCTGAATATATATAAAAACATTCATAAGAATCAATCTCCACCTATCTAATAGATCATGAATCATATTATGTTGATGGGGGAATATCTAATGTTATGATTATGTTCTTTACTCACATATTTAATGAAGGTTAGAATAAATCTAGAATGAGTTTGAAAGGTTTTATTCATTACTCTCTCACAACCAGGCTATATTATTTCCTTATTTTAGTGAAATAAATAAGATATTTCATAACATTCCTTTTCTAATTGAATGCTAAACTTGAAGTCGTATCAGAGTTATTAACTACAAATTTATTTATTTTATTTTTGGATCTAATATAAGGAAAAATATTTAAGTATGTTAAGGATTTTTTTTGGGAATGAGTATATTTCATTCAGAGATAACATTGAAATTTTTACCTTATCCCATCGATCAATACTACCGAATAATAAAATGATTATAGATCCTTTTTAGATTGAAAAAATCAGGAAATATAATTTCGAACATACTTTCTCCAATTTTAGGGGGTATCTCTAACTTTATTATATCACTCAAGTAGTTTATATTTATCTAAGGGTTAATGATCAATTATTTTTCATAAATTGGAAAATAATATGTGAATATCCTTCAAAAACCCATTAATGGGAACATTTATAATAAAAGTAACATATTAAGATCCTTTGATACTATGAGATATTATTTTATATTGTAATTTTGCATGAATTATGGTTTCTTAATGAAATTTATTTGAATTATTCATACTATTATAAAGATATCAAGATAATCTATATGTTATAATATCTCACCTAAGGGATATATATATTTCATTGGATATGTATGGAAAATAAATCTTCTATCATCCTTTCTATTTTTTATTATATAATATAACCTCATTAAATTTATGATGAAATAAGTTGAAACCAGTATGATCCGACCTATCAAAAAATCCATGTACTTAAATTATCACAATAATGTATTTTATAATGATAAAATATTTGTTTTCCAAAAATTTATGAAAAAACACTATTAATATTTAAATATATATTTAATCATTATGAACTGGTATATGTGGAAGATATAGAATGAGAAATATATGCTATCATCTTTATGAAATAATTTAATCTATTTAAAAGGAATCATTCCAATGAGAGGATGGGAGTTAATATAGTATCCTTCCCAATTAATTACCATGAAGTACCTTTTATCTTGGAAAAGTTAAAACATGATTAACTGAATGGATTTTTATCAAATTATATCCTGAACATGATTTTTTGAAGGGATGAAGTCCCTAATAAGAAAAATGGAATCCATCTTGTCAAATAAGTGATTAAATAAATATTTTCTATTCCTATGATAATTAAAAATGACCAAGGGAGATGTGTAAAAATATAGAAAAAAATATGAAAAACATCATTTGGACATATATCATTCATGAGAATAATTTTACCACTATAATTTGGAATCAACACATTAAAATAAATGATATGTATGGATTTTTCATTAAAACCTTGGGTTTTAAGGATTCATTTATTATAAATTTTATTTGGAATCTATTAAAAATAATAAATGGATCCACCAAAATTTCAAGGAGTGTAATCAATGATAAATAGTGTAAAAGAAAAATATTCTGTTTGAGCTTCTTTATTTGGTCAGCTGACATAGATACTTATAAAACATTACCAAGTATATAAAATGGGTTATTTAAATTAAATAAAAGATCAACTTAGTTTCCACTAATTATATTTTATCTCCCAACTATAAACCTTTTTATGTGCCTATATAATTGGAGAAAAACTATAGGTTCTATTCTTAATGAGGTTACATAACATGTCTAAAGATATAATTTCATGGAGAATGACATGTTTTAATGGATTCATAATATAATGTGAATTATTAAATCTAATGTATTTTATTGTATATATTGTGGAGTTACTAAAAATCCTTTAAAATAGATTTAATAATTCAAGATAAATTGTATACAACTATTTGGGTTGGTTATTTTATAGAAATCCTTAAATTCTAAACTGATGAAAAGCATAAAGTTTCTAGATTTTAACATCCCTCTATTCATATTTTATGACATAAAGAATATAATTATTACAAAAATCTAATTTTGGAATGTGATTTTTCCACCTTCATATAAATTTTTTTGGTCAATTCATGTGCCATCTTCTAGCTATAATTCCCTCAAATGCCTCCTTACTAGAAAAATTAAATTAAACCAAAGTACGGATTTTAACAACATAATCATTGTTACAATGTATTAGTTATTTAAATTGTATTAGAAATATGAAAATAGTATTATATTATAAGGGTGATTGATATCTAGAATATTTTTCCTCTCTGTTATCATCATGGAAATACATTTGAATTCACAAACCCATGCAAAAGAAGTGTGAAATTGAATTAATGACCCCACCATCATAATAAATTTATGTTTATGATTCATAATATGTAATATAAATTACATTAAATTTTATTTATTGATACCTCCCATTCAAACATTGATCAAGGATACCATTGATGGAGAAGACTTTAGTTCATCAGGACTATCAGGATAAAATAGATTTTCAAAAACTATCGAGGTTTCAACAATGGATCCTTTTATCCATCATTATCTAATTACATGGATATATAAGGATAACATTGTAATGTTACATACATAACGAGATATTCATTATTTAATTTATAGTATAATATATTGATATAATGTTACTTATAAATAAATATTAACATGGTTAAATGTTGTTCTCTCGATGTTTCATAACAATTTTACTTATATGAGAAAGAGTTTCATACTCTCTAAGATGAAATTAAGGTTTTTATCTATCATATATATAAGGAAGGAACAATTTTGGAATATTTTATTTTAATTAAATAGTTCAAAGATTGTTCCTAAACATGATGGACTAATCTTATAAACGATTTTAGGTATTTTCATTATTCTAAAGTAAGAGGTTATATCTATACTAACATTATCTAACCTTCACTAGACTAAAATTATTGTTATTATCATTTATTAATTGGATTTATTATTTATATAGCTCTTCAAATATAGTCTTTGATTAATTATTATTAATAATTATGAATTAAACTTTTAATTATTGTAAAATATTTTTCATTTAATTATTGATTAGATTATTATTATTAATTATTAGTTTTTTTATTAAATATGAATAATTAAATTATCAATTTTAATATTATTAATCAATAAAATATTATATTATTAATAATTTATAATAATAATTATAATAATAAATTAATTTATAATTACATAATCATCGTCATTACCTTCATCGTCATTATCATCATCATCATCATCGTTGTCACTATCATCATCACCATCATCCCCAACAACAACATCATCATCATCATCATCATCATCTAGTTAGAGTGGATAACCAGAAACACACAAACACACACACATTGAAGGAACCCTAGTTGTTCAAGCCTCACTACACCAAATATTTTGTTTAGCAGTGGTTTAGTAAATTAGTGCCATTAAAATTAAACTATTTAGAGTCAATTTTCTAAAAACCACTACTAAGAATTATTTTTTTATTATAAAAAATAACATCTCCCTCTAGAACCACCCTTTTGTCCCAAGTCCCACACTTCTCTCCTAATAACCCCTCACTTGGACCTTAAGCCCTTTCCACCACAATTTTCCCACTTCATCAATGCTACGGTATCCCCCCAAGTAATCCAAGACTAATCCCCCCCAGTCGTCACCTACACTATGGTCACCCATGAGGCCCCTGGTCCATATCCTAAACCCTTACCCTTATATAATCCATCACCCTAGAATGATCGTTTTCCCTCCCCCTATCCATATCCATTTCTCATGTCGTCTCTAGAAATTTGGTCACCTCTAAGCCCCCTTATCAGTCAATCAGGCCTTCTCCCACAAGCCAGTCTCTCCACCCCCACAACCCCTTATACCCGTTCTCCCCTAACTCCCCTAGTGGTAATCTCTCCCTTCATCATTTTTTATGCTCCCTTATTCACTTGTATCCTCTATAATTTTTTTTATCCTACTAACTCCAAACAATTTTGGGGGTTTGGATAATGTTTTGGGATACTCTAACGATGTGGATCTTGGTTGTATAGGTAATGGATGTTCAGTTATTGGTTCTATTGTGTATTTTCTTAGTTGTATATATCACCTGGGACTCAATGTATAAGTTTAATATTTATGTTTAACTTTATGATCATGTATTTCCTTAAAAAGGCAATGTGGTTCATGTTTGAATTGTTATTAGAGGCTGATAATTGATTAAATATACATCGTGAGTTAGACCAAATGCTATTATATATCATTTTATCCACTTTTTATGAATATATTTTAGATACTATGAAGCATTATGTTTTTATAAATTTGTGAAATTAATTTTTAGTATTTCTTATTGTTTCGTTATTTTTAATTAATCCATCATTTAGCTAGTGTGAATATTGTTATTTTTATTCATTTTGGATGTTAATAATTTAATTATTTTTTCTTGAAATAATTTTACATAATACTATCCATGATTGATATTTGTTTTTATTGTTTATTTTTAGTACTTATATAAATCTCTTTATAACTACGTGGGTTATGTTTTTTCACTTTCATTTATCTATTTTCTGACTTATCAATACAATTAATTTTTTAATTTTTTTAATAAACTGAAGTCAAATTGTGATATATGTGGATAAAATATGGATCTCATTATAGAGGACAAAACCTCATTATGCTAAGGGTTTGAAGGGTATTTTATATTATGAAATTTTCTATTGATCTATTTATTGGAAAATAATATTTCCATGTCGATAATGTAAATTTGAAAGATTGTTGAAGATACATTAATTTTATGAACATGTCATATTGAGGCAATTCGTTAATCAATATTGATGCTAGATTTGGCATGGAGAATCCAATGTTATAGAAAGTTTGATCACTGTTATAAATGAACAGAATGAGATCCCAATTTTTTCAAAGTGGTAAATGAAATGAAAAAACTTATAAATGATTCTTTTGAAATTGAGAGAAAAAGAATTAAATATCAAAACATATCAGAAAAAAATAATTAGGGTTCCAGAAATAGTAACTTTACAAGTGATGTTTTTAAGACTATAGAACAACCAGATCAATATTGTAACCAATCATTGGATCCCCCTCTTGATTATATGGATAATATTGTTATGTAAAACTTCACTATGAAGAAAATGTGTTTCATGATTTTGGTGATGAATGAAATCATGTTTTGTGTAGTGGATGTTTAAAATATTCAAAACATTCTTTTCTCCAAAGTGTCGTATTATATTATTTTCTAATGTATAATTACAAATAATGCAATGTACTTGATATTGTTATAGTTTTGTGATTCATTTCCTGTTACTAAAAACCCTAAGTCATTTTGTGATATGAAAAATGATGTTAACATGATTGGTCTAAATTATAAAAAAATAATTTCTTATTGTAGTGATCATATGATTTATTAGAGAGAGGATTCGAGTAGGAAGCATTTCATTAAATTTTCTTCATCAAGAAAGAATTTGATGGGTGATTCTAGAAGTCTAAATCAATATAAAACTATAAAGAGGAAGAAAAAAAATTATTTCCATAGTTTTGTGATCATTCTCTTTAAATCCTTGATTTCAAAGATTATTCATGTTATCAAAAATCTCTTAGCATGTGATGTGTCACTCTATAGATAATAAAAATTATGGGTTAATGTTACATCAAAGAGATTCACAATCATTGAAGAAATTTGATTCATTACCTTCAGTTTTTACATCAAATACTATGAATATGTGATTGGTATTGGTTTATTATGGATTCAACCCATTTGGGGCATTGAGCACCTCTTATATCATTTGGGAGATTGTTTTTATCCCTTAAAATCTTCCTCCATGTATGTGTATGAAAAAATGTATTTTATCATTTAGATGATTATTCAAGGAAAAAAATACAGGGAAATGGTATCGATATATACTTGCATCCTCTAATTGAAAAATTAATGGATTTATGGGGAAAAATGTTGATATATATGATGAATCATCAAGAAAAATGCACAAAATGCATGTTTCATTAATTTGGACCATTATGGACTTCTGAGGACATGGGAAGTTATCTAGTTAGAACACTTACACATGTTTTCCTTGTCCTATTTTTATCTTTTTTTTTATTATAAATAACTTCTTTACATTAAAAAATGGTTCTTCTTATTTCATCAAATATTTATCAACACATCTCATAGAGTTTTGTTTAAGAATTCCAAATTCAATGGTTATGTTTATCATAGACCACCTATAATTTTGTTGATAGGTTCTAAAATATTGGAAAAACATAGAAATACAGAAAAAAATTGGAAGTTAAATGATTTGAAAAATAGTGGGAAATGAGTTTGAAGTGCATCATCTATTGAAAGTGGAATTCAAAAAATAGAAGAAAAATATATATTTTTCAAAATTCTATATTGAGAATATAATTTCTTACATAATAAGCTTGATGCTATGAATATTCAATAGAATATTTGTGAAAATTTGATCTTCACAGTACTTAATGATCATGGAAAATCAGAGGATCATCAGAATGCTCAAGAGGACACAAAAATAATGAACATAAAGAATGATCTCTAGCTGGATGAGAATGAAAATAATGCTCAAGATTATTTTAAAAATAAAATTATTAAAAAATATAGATCCAATAAAATTTTAAAACATGTGAAGGTATCTAATGATATTCATGTAACATTTAATGGTGTATTGATTAATATCGCCATAAATTACATTTATTTAAAATTCAATATTAATGCATTTGGTTAAATCATTTACTACCATATTCATTGTATAAATTATTACCTAAAAAGGTATCTACTATTTTACTCTAATTTTGAAAATTATTTGAATAACTATGTGAGAAAACTCTACAACCATATGATCTTGAAAACCATCAAGATAGATTTGTATTGAAACATTATTCATTGGGGATGATCATTCCCTTATTTTTTTAATTTAATTATGTATTTGACTTTTCATTTTGTCGAGGAAACTAAATTATAATTCATTTTACATTATCAATGGATGTATATAATTGAATTTTACATTTCTTATATGTTATTAATATTATGTAACAAATTCATTTATCTTTATTAAATACATTATTATCATCTAATTAATTTTATTTCACATATATAATTTCCATTTGAAATCATATGTTAAAAATAAATCTCAACCTGATGGAACTATTTCTGAAATCTATTTAGAAGAGGGGTATCCTAACTTTTTTTCTAGATACGTGGATGATACTGAGACAATATTCAATTGATTTGGACATGTTTCAAACACATGAAATCAATATCAAATATGTGGGAAATAACAAATAATTATTGTTATTGGATAATTAAATGGGAGGTGATCAAATGTTACACCGACATAAATATAATTATTATAGTCACATAGATATGTGATATTGAATAGAGAAATTATTGATACATTTTTTTAAAGATCTTAGGATAAAAAATGAGATGAATGAGAGGCCAAATAATAGATGATAAAGGTATAAAAAAATTGTTTATAAGGATCTTGTAAAATGGGTTTCACATTCGGTAAGATCATAAATATTGAAATCAATATAGGTATTATGATGATACATATATTTTTAAATTCTAATAATTTATATTACATTTTTGAGATCATGAATATTGATGATCAGTTTTATTTTTCATCATATTCGATGTTTCTAGATTTAGTTTCCCTAAAAAAGGCTTGAAATTTTGATTCTTACAATGTGAATGACTTTAAATTTTGTACATTCGATCAAGACAAGGGTATTAAAACATAGAATAGTGGTATAATTTATGGTTTCTGAATTGGGATACAATAGAATTTTAGTAGAGATGATAGAATTAAACTACCATTGGAATTTTCAATTGAATTATTCAAATTAATTTGGGTCGATATTACCAAGTGTATTAAAATATATTAATTTCAATTTACTTCTTTGAATTTCTCTCACTCGATCGATGTCATTGGCAATGAATTTTATGATCCGTATATCTTATCATTGTGAGAAAAAGGATTTTTATTTGGAATATCTTAGGGACGAAGGGTGGAGTGTAGTTGTTCACATAAAATAATGATAGTTGTATGATATGAGTGATTAAGTGGAATATTTTACCTCAAAAAAATGAATCCCATCAAAAGTAAGAAATGAAATTATTTATTATTCATAATAATGAAAATATTAGTCTTGCAAGGTTGGATGAAGTCTATAATGTAATTATGGAGAAGTAAAATGACATGATTGAACGACAAATGATTGAATATGAATTCATATATTAATTATCAACCACTTATGTTATATGTGAAATCATTAATTATCATAGAAATGTATATTTTGTTTTTCATTATAGTGCATCTGTTATAATTTTAATTTTTTCTACATGAATTTTTGGAATTATATGTTATGAAGTTAATTTTATTTTATTAAATGATTGGAATTTTATGGAGTAAAAAATACATTGATCCCATTCAAGGTTCCCTCAACCAAACCAATATATAATGATCTATTTTATCCCTCTATACAATATCTAATAATTCCTCCATATACCCCCTTTATTGTCTCTCATGACCTCTACTTCATTAATTTCTAGAACACCCTTCATCTACATCCCATTAACATCTATGATTGCACCTCCTGATTAAACAAGTTTATTAGTGACGAGTAACGTCTTCTCTCTTGTTTCTTCATGAAGATAGTAGAGGGTGGTAGATATTGGTACAAATTTTAATGTGAACAAATTTGTGGCACATTTTTATATTACTAGCTGTTTTATCATTAATTATTAAAAAAATGTTACTATTGAGATAAATATGAATATATTAGATGTTTGGAATTTGAACAGATTGAACATAGTTGTCCTATTTGATTAATGTGAGTCCTTAAATATGACGCTGTAGGATTATTTGTCCATATTCTGGGCCAGTTAGTGATGTACCTAGTTACCCATTTGATTTACTATACTGATTAGAGGCATGTTCCCTAATCTAGGAAAAATGTATTATTTAATCAATATATAAATGAAATTTTAAAACATTATGATGTAATTTAATGTGATTATGTTATTAAGTTATAATATTTTTAAAATGAGTATCTTTGTACATATGTTATTCCACATTACTAATGATGACCATATAGTTGGAAAGAGGATATTGAAGAATTTTGGTATGAAATGGTAGGATTTTTAATGGATATTACAGAATGAATTCAAATATACTTATTTGATCCCACAGTAGCAGTATGATAAGGTATCCCAAGGTGTACCTAGAGTTTAATATAATTTTTTTGATATCCATAACCATGATAAGAATATGGTATTGAAATATTTATTATTATATTAATATCATTTTAAATATACACAAAAATATGAAAAAGAGATTAAATTTCATTCATTACTATTAAATTATTGGTTATTTATTTCATGATATTTTTTTTGAAAATAATGCATCATGTCGAGGGATAAAATAACATCTCACACTATGGAGTGAATGATTTTTTCCTTAATCAGTTCAACTCTGTTTTTATTTTCATTAGTTTAAATATTTATAAGATAAAATTGTCTATTTATTATATTAAATTGTTGAATTATCATTATTTAAAATAGTCAAATAATTTAAGGAATGAAATCTCATGAACAAAACTATGTTTGTATGTTCATAAAAAACATGATGGGTTTTATGTTAATGAGTCTGGAAAATAAGTGGGGGTAGGGATTCATTTTTCATTATAATAATATATTGTCTATTTTAACAATGTCAATATATACTTCTTCAAATATTAATGATATTTTAATTATATGGAAGAAAATAACTATGGTATGACAATCTCACATAGTCCTTCTCAATCTCCTAGGATTATTCAGTCGTTAAAGTCCTTGGGAAGGAGAATCTTGGTTGAGTGCATGACATGGGTTTGGGAACATTACCATCCGAGGTCTCTAGAAGGACATAGTGTGTTGTAGTAGAATATAATCCAAGTTTTAGTTACACCCTAGCTTAATATGATCATTGGGAGTTTGTTGAAATTAATAGCCCAATTTAGAAAGACGGTTCTCAAATAAGGATGCATGATGCAAAGGTTGTTATTCAGTAAAAAACATTGATTGAATTATATAAGAAATTGGATGGTTCTATCCACAATGATATTGTATCAAAGGATGGAAGTGTGTAGGTAAATCACACAACTTCAGAATCATTTAGTACAAACGAAATTTAATGGTTGTATGATTAAATTTAAATATAAAACATTGTTAAATTCTCCACATAATTATCAAGAAGGTTCTAATAACAGGAAGTGGAGACGAATATGGAGATATAGTTGATCAAATTACATAATATAGTGATTAGTGTTCACATCGGATTCCAAGATGATGTGTAACTTGACATATGATAATCTAACACTATTATGGTGATTCAGAAGCCATGTTGTGGTTTCTGATAGGGATATCTATATTTTCCTTATATAGAAAGAAAAATTATATGTTTGATTATTTGGGAGTATTTTTGTGGATGTGTAACCAATTTTTTTGTTTATAGGGTGTGGTTCAATTTATGATATTATCAATTTATTTCAAAATGATTTTATAGTTTTCTTAGATTGTGTTAATGGAATCTCTTCTAGAAAACTCAATGAATTTTAATTTCTATATTTAGTAGGTTATTTCAAAATCCCTATTCTTGTCTTCTCGTGTTTTGTATTGATAAATAATTACATGACTATATATGAATGTTCATGATCAATTTTTTATAATGTATTAACTGAAATGTCTCTAGGTGATAGGTTAGTGGAGTGAATGAACGTTGATGATTCATTGATTATATCACATACATGATCTGGGGTCGAATATGATAGGATGATTCCATTGATTTATTTATTGTGAATATAATTCCTAATTTTTTTTTCTAAGTATAAGGAGGTATAATATCACATTATAATAGTCTTACCATTAGGTTTAACCTTAATAGTGAACATACATTGAAGGGTTGAATGAATATTACTAATATCACTTCTGTTTTGGGATACAATTTTGGTTCCTCCTTGTGTCATAATAGTTTCAACTAGTTTTTATGTTCTAATATTATGATCGTAAATGGAGTAGTGAATGTGTAACACTAATCAATGAGAATTTTTAATATTTTTTATACATTTTTCAGCTACATCCTTGATTTATTACGTACTTTTCCATCATAATTTTCTAAAATTCATTAAATACATAATGTTATCAATGTGGTACATGAGAAAATCACTGCGTTGGTGTACTAAATTCAGATTTGATAGGGGAAGGATGTATATAGAAAATCTATTTATTATATATATCTTTATCTATTATAGTTTCCTAATGTACTTATTTTAAAAATATCATATAGTGGTATTATTTTTCCCATTGAAGGTTCTCCCAATGATGCATAATGTGGTCATATTTAGAGCATTGTATAATCATCCATGTCAACCTATGGTTTTCCAATTTCAATTTCCATTTTGTTCGATATTAATTAATAAGGGACATTATATATTATTTTGGTATTCCTTGGATTGGGGAACAATCACTAGTTTAAGTTATGTTAGTTACCCCGTAGTGTTATCTAAACTATATTTCATAATTTTTTTGGGATCATATTGATCTTGAGTAATATATCCCATCAGGTTTTCTATGTGTAGTGTATCATGTGATGGTCATCATAGACCCTTGATATATATTCACGTAACATATGTTAGTTTATTATGGTATCATTTTTGAGCCAGTATGAAATTTAATAATGGGACACCATTATGCTACACTAGAAATAATAGATTTTTTATACACATCTCCAACCTTTAGAATTATGATGATGAAATTCCTAATGGTAGGTAGAATATCACACCACTGGTTTGTGTTTTCACCTTTTTATTTAAAATTTTTATGTTATGAGATATCATGGATCAATTGTATAATTTTTTGGGAAGTTATGTGGTCATATATTGATTTTTTTGTCTCACTAGGATTTACTAATCCTTAGTGGACACAATTCTTTACATGATGGTTAGAGTTGTGCTACTGTTGGGGGTGTGACATTTGACCATTTTGGTGATTTGTGTTCTATGAGTGGTGAAATGGTAATGCATTTGTTTTTTTGATAATTATTTCAATAGGTAAGTCCCTCTAGTAATAAAATATAGGATTACCACATTATAAGATATATTTTTTAGTATTATAGGGAGAAAATGTAGGTTTTTATTTAGTGCAAGGAACTCTACACCTAGACTCGTGGGGGTCTTACTAGGTGTGTTTCATTGCAAGGCCCCCAAAAATGAAATGAGTATGTGAAATTTTGAGGTTTTGAACATACTAGGCTATCTTAATGTCAATATAATGTTAGAAAGATGGTTTTTTCATTGATAATTCTTCTTTGGTTGGGTGACACATAACTTGGTGTTAGTTCGTAGAGTGGGTGAATGAGTTATGGTGTTGGAAATTTACTAGAAATAATTGTTTTGAAAGGGAAATATAGATTTTAATTTGACTTATTTGAAAGGTTTTATATGGATTATATGTTTAGTTTTACTTATTTTTTATTTCAAATTGACATGATTAATCCTTTTATTATTTAAGAGGTGCGCGTCATAAGTACTTGTGTGATTCTTTTGGGTATATATAAACTTTACCTCTATATTTATCTTGGTGTGTATGAGTCCATAAATTGATATAATGTTTTAATAAAGGACCTCTTACACCTATATATGTTTTTATTATTTATTTTGTGGTTTGTGATGAAATTTGGAGTTTTGGAGGTATCTGTCATGTGGGGCATAGGGCATGCTGTTTTGGCACTTTTTCAATCCTTTTTTCATGGTATTATAGTGTTTTGTCATATTTTTTATATTATAAGTCTCTAAATTATATTTTAATTGGTATTATATAAATGAAGTTGGTCATTCTTTTATTAAGGAATCACACACACACAAGCATATCTGTTTTTATATGGATGTTCTGGGGATGAAAATCTTGCAGATGTATTTTTTAAATCAATATATAGAAGTGATTTAAACCACCTATACATATGATTTTTTTAGAGGTGGTTTAAACTGATGCTATTTTAGGATGATATTTTTTATGTGGGAGTTTCTCCTCCAAAAAATTCTTAGGGGATCATGGTGGTTTAAACCGATGTTATATCCTAGATATTTTTTGGGAGGTGAAATTGCTGCTAAAAAAAATCCACTAAATAATCATTCTGCAATGGTTCCAAAAAAATACTAAATTGATAGAACCTGTTCAAGTAGGATGTTGATGCCAAATTTAGCAGTGGTTTTTTTAAACCATTGTAAAACCATATGTCATTGGTTTAAACAAACACCAAATAAGAAAAATTAACTAGTATTGTTTAATTTTTTGTACTGCCTCATTATTCACTATATGGATTGATATTCACCCACTAGTTTATTTTAAATTTTCTATGGTCCTAAGGCCATGTGGGATGAAAGATAATTACATGTCAGAAATTATCACTTTTTCATCCCAAAGGCCCCTTCATTGAAAAGTAATATATAATAATTCTTTATACTACAATACCTGTGATAGTAAGCACACTACTATAGTACTAAATATAGTACCTATGGTTTTATAGTACTTGATAATGTACAATTTAAAAAATATCTAATATACTGAAAATATATCTATAGTACCTCATGAAATAGTATCATAATGAAATACTCCCAATTTGGGGTCCATCAAGGGTCAATCCCCCAACCTACATGATGTGGTTAAGTTGACTGTACATCTTAGGTATAGGCTGGAACACAGTTACATTGTTATTACTAATTATACAATTAATTGTAATTAATAATATTATTATTTAATGTTAAGTAAAGGGGACTTTATACATCTTCTGGTGTCCCTATTATATTTGATAAATAAACTAAAAATTTCATGTATATCCATTTTCACACATATTGGATGAAGAATATTTTTTACCAATTTTTTGTATGATGTAGTTCTAAAAACCATGGATAACACACTGAATCTAAATATTATATATTAATAAATACATAATTTATTTTAAATTAAAATAATTGGGAACATAGCTTGTGATTTTAAAATAAAAAATGTGATAAGAAACTTTTATATGAAGCATGGGTATTCATGTTAGGATTTTAGATTGAATAAATCCAAAATAAAAAAAATAAAAATGTTTATTTAAACATATATAAATTTTAGGGAGGTTATGACATAGATTGAAAAGAATTAGAATAGTATATAATTTTATTAAACATTTTTTGGATTCAATCACAAAATTTTAGAATTGGATTCTATGGATAATGGAAATAGTAATGTTGTGAGTAAAATTGATAATCAAAATGAATCTCAACATATTAATGGAAATGAGGATAATAAGGTCAGAAAAGATAATATAAATTTTCATGAAATCCAAGTTTACAATATGGAAATAATTTTAGTAGAACATATTTAAAAATTTAATCCTAAAATCATGTGAGAGATAATGATATTATTTCTATACTTAATAATTTCACTATATAATATGGTCTCTCTATAAAAAAGAAGTCATTTCTAGAGAATGTTCGTGATGATGTCAAGAAAACACCTAGTAAAAATTTTCTATTGATAATGATAATTCCTAAACCAATTTACTATTAAATAAACCTTCAAAACATAAAAATATGTTTATGACAACTATAATAGAATTTGAAATTAAAAACATAAATTTTTGCACCTAGTTTAACATTTAATGAGTTCTCATGAAGATATGAAAGAAGATGAAAACCATAGAAACTCATAGAATAAATTGGATTTCAGTGAAGATATTGGGTTGATTTAATCCCATATAAATAAAGGGGATAATTTTAATCCTATAAAAAATTCACATAATCCCATTAAAAGGGGAACCTCTTTTAAAAAATTAATTTCCTATACTATAATTCTATGGTGATGGAAAATCCTAGAACTTCTTTAATATGAAGGCATTTTATTAGTGATAAAAAAACTGATATAATTGAAATTTTTGTCCCAATAGTTTCATCCTATTATTAATAAATCATTAATTATGATTTTTTGGGCTATAATTTATTTACACCGAACATTAATTCATCATTAGTATAGAAGAAATGTAACAAGATTATTTTAAGGATTTAAAATCTATTTTGAAACCCTTAGAGAAAATCATTGTTGATTTTGTAAGGATTAAATCTAAATAGATTCAAAAATGTATTAACATGTGATTCCTCATTTAAATAAGGAATATTGGTATCGAGTTTAAATAATACTAACACACTATTAAAGAGAAGAAATATAATAATATTGATATCATGTTTTCCACTCAAATGGGTGAAGGAAACTATCGTAGTGTTTTATTCACATCACATTATAGATTTCCCTCAGATCAAACACATCATCTAGTATCTATTCATTATAATGAAATGGGATTCTCTCTATTTCTATTAAGTATTAATAATTCCTGGAGCTATTTAGAGGAATTCAAAAAAAATCATTTAACAAGAACATTATAATAAGGACTTATGAAATAAATTATAGATGATTTCTATGAATCGTAGAATGAATAATACTTATCTAAGTTATTGGAGAGATGTAAAGTTTTTTGTTATTGAGGAAAACATTTTGAAAATAGAATAAGTGTTACTTAACTGCCAAGACCATATAATTATATATAATTCTCATATTCAATAATAAATTAAAAAGTCCAATATACATTATGATATTCTTATATTGAATAAAAATGTCATTAACATAAAATATGAAATTGTATGGTTCAACCATGATAAAATATTTGAATGATATTATTCATTGTGAGATATTATTTTAGATTATTATATATTCTTTAGGTATCAATGGGAATACCACGAGCAATTATAAGTGTATTTTATATTTATTAATTAGATACTCCCCTCACCTCTTAAGTGTTTATAGACAACTTTAGGTGAAATGTGAACTTTTGATGACATTAATATTGTGTTAAATGGTATATAAAATTTTTCTTCATTTTATTCCCATCATAATAAAAGGTGAAATAGTATCTAATTTCATTGAATTCTTTTATGTTATATGGTTATGATCGTTTTATGAATAAGTTATTCATTCACATTTAGGATGTTGTTTATGATGGTATCTATAAGGCAGTTAGGGAATTATTTTTTTAAATCAAAATGTTTATGGGGATGACTAATCAAAAGAGGGGGTGAATTGAAATATTAAATATTATCAATTATTTACTTATAGTAAACATAGTTTAACATAATTAATCTAACATTATTCCCAAACCCCTTTTGTATCTAAACAATAATAGGACAAGGTCCTAGGTCTGATGGACAAATTTACTTAATTTTAAGGTTACAATAAGTATTCCATTGGTTTTGATTTAAACTAATTGTATTCACAGTACTAAAATGATTTAATCAGAGTTAGTATAATAAGGATCATAATCACAATGGTTTGGATAAATATAGTGAAACAATTTAATTATTTTATCATAAAGACTATATAATTTTATTAAGTAAATTAATTGATCATAATAAAAAATTATAATTATAAAAATTATTATCATAGAATATAGAATAGAAAAATGAATCTATAAAAAAATTCACTTTTTATAAAAATTAAGCTGTAAATTAAAACAAAAAAATGATTAAAATTATTTTTATCCAAATTGAATGGTATCCAATGACCTTGAATAGAGGCCCCTTGATTTATAAATTCAAGAAAGTATATCTTACCAACACTAAGGTAATAACTCGATTTGAGGATCAGACTCTTTATTTATATCCTCACAAGACATTGATCAATAAGGTTATCAAAACCTCTATTTTCCTAGCCTCAAAATACCTTGATCTACAGAAGATTAGAACCACGATCTCCATATCCAAGGAAGCCCTCAATTATAGTCACAATGATCATCGTCTCACAAAGAAAAAAACATCTAAATGTTAAAAGTTTGTCGGAAAATTAGTTCAAGAGTTGTCTACATTAGAGTTTTTCATGTATTATATTTTGAAAATATTTCTCACCGTATATTTAAAATATAACAGCAAGGAGCCTTTAAAATTACATAGTATTTATGGGCCTTCATCCCAATAGTCACCTTTGTCTCAAATAGTCTAATTTTCTCATTAAATTTTATAGGGACTTAGACATTTGGAACTCCAGCGATCATATTATAACTAAAAAAATAATTATAGGATCGAAATAGTGTTTTTAGATTCTCAATTACATGGGGAATGGTGAATTTTTGTTTAAAAACATTTTTTTAACCCTAAGAAAAACTATGTTTAACAAAGTTAGACAAGGTAAATTAATAAATCAACTTTTAGTTCTATTAAACAAACATTCATAGGGTCTAGAAATATGAATTTGGAAATGAAGTGTAAGATCAATTCTCCAAAAAGAAGATTTTACCTTATCGTGTTTAGAATATTATTTATCAAAGTAGTAAAGTAAAAGAAAGTATAAGAAACTTATACTTTCTTCCTTTAAAAAAACAAAGTGGAAATAAAACGTGAAAAAAATTAACATGTAGGAAATCTTTTATCACAAAGAGTAGGGTATCCAAAAAACTATGGATAAAGGTCCATTTATTTATACATTTAAGAAAGTCTATCTTATGCACACCAGGATAATCCCTTGATAGGAATATCGATGTCTATCTAGATATACCCACAAGCCCTCAAACTTTACGTTAGTCGACACCTCTTACTTCCAATACCCTGAATCCCTCGATTATACTCCACAAAAATCTGAGTCGCACGAAGCAAACTGAATAAGTTATTCATGGCTGAACAAGATGTTCATTAAAGGCACAAAGCATGAGAGTCCTTCTCTATCTAGAAATCAATTCATAGCATCACAACATGTAATCACTAGATTGATCAATAGATAGATTACGAGGTCCTTCAAATGGGACTCTATTTATCATCAAAACTTCAATTGTCATCTCCCTTCTCCAACATTCATACTTTTCATTGAATTTGGGAGGGACCTGTACACATGTAACTAAACCAATGTTTAGTTAGAAAAAAAATTCACGACATTTTTTTATTCTTAAAAAATCATGTGTAAGGAAAAATGAATTAGCGTATCAAATTTTGAATATTCAGAAGTTGAGGAAAAAAGAAAATTTGGAATATAAACAAATAAAAAATTTGATTCTGGAAAACATGGACATGCTAATTCTATTTTTAAAAAAATTATGAATCTGAATTCTGGGAAATTTAGAGTTTGAATTTTGAGGAATTAAGGGTCTGAATTCTAGAGAATCTGGAGTCTAAATTCTAAGTAATTTAGAGTCTGAATTATGAGAAATTCAGAGTCAGAATTATGAATAATTAAGAGTCTGAATTCTGAGGGACTCAGAGTATAAATTCTGAGGAATACAGAGTCTAAGTTTCAAGGAATTTAGAATCTGAATTTCAGACTATTAAGAATCTAAATTTTAGAGGTTTCAGAATCTTAATTTCAATGAATTTGGAATATGAATTTCAGATAATTCATAATTTTTATTTCTGAAAATTCCAAATCTGAATTTCATAGAATTCAGAGTCTAAAAAAAGAATCACTATACGAGGAACTATAATATTCATAAGTTTTTTATAAGTATTTGAATATTTGACATATAAATAAAATGAAATTGGTTTTAAGAGAATATAAAATAGTACAATGAAAACCAATTTAGTGATTAAAACATCCTTATAGAAGGGAAAATTTCCTTACAAAAATAATCCTTAGGGAAAAATAATTTCCATAGAGATATTGTGCTTGTGATTTTAAAAACATATAGTAATGAAAAAATTAAAAGGAAAACATATTGACTCAGCAACAACATCATTTTATAATTCATATTGAAATAGAATGAATGGAAACATTTTGATTTAAATGTTTTCTTTTCATTAGGATTCCATTTTCTGGATAAGGAAAACTAAATATAAAAGGATCTGAGGATTTTTTTACAATATCAAAATGAGAATTGGATATTGTGTATGATAAAAATCCTATTAGGCTTGTACAGTATAAATTATATCTTGGCTCATAACGATAATAGGGGAATGAATAATTTCTGCCAAACTCATGAGTATGATTATTATCATATGCATATGAAAAAAAATCATGTTGATAAAATAGAAATCTAAAGTCTTAATGAAAGTATGGTATAACTATATATTATTCTATTCATAAACTATTTATAATATAATGTATTTATTAAATAGGTATTTAAGAACTTTTTTTATGATTTCTAAAATGAATGGAATATAGAATACAAAAAAAATAATTTTGACTCAAAAATCTCACCCATTTTGGAAGTCAAAAAACACAAGCCTAAAATGGAAAATTACTATGTAAAAAAAGAATGAAACGTAAAATTAATGAACTATCATATTTAGAAGTAAATATTTATACTTATCTCCCTTTTTGTTTTAAAAATCTTATGAATACGATGTTGAATATGATAAACTCCCCTTTAAGATGAAAATATATATTGATCATATTCTATTTTTGAAAAAACATTACCCCCTTACTAAATAAATTATCCTATTTTTATTATCATTATCCCATTCTCCCCTATCAAAAACACTTCCCACATTTATAAATCATTCTACCACTTTTTTTTAAAAACTAATATGGAAATTTTTTTAAAACCCATAAAAGGGTCAGAGAAAACAATTCATGAAGTAATACATAATTTGAAAATCTAGTATAAGTGAATGGACATTCAAAAAAAATAGAAAACATTCAATAAAAAAATTTGAATGAAAACTTATTTTATTGATGTTTCAAAAATAATACAACAAGATTTTGAAATAATTATTTCTTCTCTTTTTCATACTCATTCTATAAGATATTTAGACAACTCTTTTAATTTTCTTGAATTCTTTCTTATAATCCATCGTCTTATCTAGATATTTTTTATGATATCAAAAAATTTCATCATATTATTCAAAAAAATATGACTTTATTACGAATCGTTCCTACATATTATTGAAAATTTTATTCTATTGTACAAATCATTATTTCATGGGGTTTGATTTTTTGATCTTGAAATTTTACTCCATCAATAAGAAAAACATTTTGATTTTTAAAATTTGTTATCTCGTCACTGTAAAACATAAACTTTGAAAATTATGATTGAATAAAATTTAGATTTTTTTTCAGTCTCTTTGAATCCTTCATATTGATAATCATATGGTCTTTATATGTCTTTCATTTTCAAGCAGTATTACTAGCTAATTTGTTACATGCAATAGTGAGTTCAATTATAAGCCTTATAATAACTTCAATTGAATATTCATTATGTTTGATATATATATCAGATTTATGTGACAACTTCACCAATTTATTTCATGATTTTCTATATTCCACAGCACTCTCATCAAACACTATGAAAACAAACTCATGCTATATCAGTCTTTTTCTTTGAAGCTTGATTGATGCAGATATTTTTTTGGTTATCTGCAAAAAAATAATTTTTCCTTTAAATCCTTGGGATATATGAAATTTCCTTTTCAATTATTTTTAGGTCTTGAATAACATAATGATCAAATTTCAATGAGATTTTATTTTCTAAATAATTATATTCTTCATAATTAAGATGTTCTCCTAAATGAATTTTGGCAACATCAACATCAAAATTCTGATTCTGATCTTCATCGGATGTGGTCTCTTCCTCTATATTTGATAGATGATTGATTTTATCATCATGGGTTCTTTTAATACCATGTTCTTGTGACTCTACTATTGGATATGGTATCTTTTATGAATTTTAATGAGAATATCTTATTATTATCATGTCTGACTGAGAATTTTATTTCTAATTAGTTTCATTTCCATGATCACCTTTCCTAATTTTATTATTCTTCTAATCTCTTTTCGTTTTATTATTTACCGATATAAGGATATGTCTCTCTAATTTCACTATTATCTTATAATACTGTATTATTTTCATGACATATTTTTAGTGGATCCAATTCTTCACCAACTTTATCATTATTCATACCCCGGTCTTAGATAGAGGGAGTGATTGATTATTTTTGTAAGGATTAACTGATAATGATTTTTACACTTTTCATTTTCATAACATTTTAATATTAAAAATATCATACTTTATCTTTTTTTAACTTCTTTTTCTTCCAATAATCTTTGAGAGTTTCTTGAGTCCAAATTTTTTCCTGTAGGTCTTCTACTAGATTAAGACCAAACAACAGGTCTCTTTCTATTCTTTCTATATGATCCTTTATCAATTGGATGTTATTTCGTCAATTACATTATTTTTCTTATATTGTTTTAAATAATATTCATACATTACTTTATTTTATTTCTAATAAAAATTGTCACTGATTATTTTGTGAAAATATGAATTCATATAACTATTTATTCTGGAACTATGGTGCCAACATCTTTGAAAACTTCTTTGATTCTGACTAAAAATGAAATTTCAATATTTTTATGGTATTATCACTAATCCAATGAAATTTGAAACGTCTCAAAACTGATTTATGTATATGATTACAAGATATTAATCATTCAAAAATCAATAAACTGATAATTGATGTAAAGATCATCAGTTGAGACTTAATTTCTCATAATATTAGATTATTTATGGTTACTAAAATATAACACATAAAATTTAGTTTCCTCATATCAACTAAATAATCAAGGATGAAGATATTAAGATCCTTCAAGGGTTCTCTATCACCTTTTCCATGAATTATAAATCATTGCAACCAAAGAACTGTAAGGATATTTTATAGTGAAAGATGAGTCATTTTTATTTTGGTCTTATAAACATCAAAAAGGTATTCCTCAGCTATTTTCCTATTAAAAGATCTATTCACATTTGGAATCTTGTTAGGAAAAAAAGGCATCACATTCTGATTGTACACCATGAAAATGTGCAGCATTATTTTATGATATATTAATAACTCTATTTAGTATTGAAAATGTTACTTTTAAATCGCTATCAACATTCACAAAACTATGAAATTGCCTGAATTTATCAAAGATGATTGGATCTTGATGTGTTTTGGGTTTATCTACACAAATAGATACCCTTCATTAGAATTGAGTAATTATTTTCATTAATGAAGTGTGTATCATCTTACTACCCTTTCTATGAAAAACATCATTATTGAGAAATCTATAAGATCAATTGGAGTCCTCACTTTCTCAAACATTGTGAGATAGGTTTTAGTTGTTTCTGACATGAGTACGGTGAAATAGATTGGGCATAAAAAAATAGACTTAGTTACTCAAAGGGTGATAGAGTTTCGACTCAATGAAGAGATAACTACTGTGTGATAGGGTATTGGGTTCTCTTTAAATAAGAAAATAAATATAACTATTGATATTGAATGGACCAAATTAGATAAAAAAGGATCCAACAGTTGAAAATATTTCAACTGTTATGGTTTTTAATTTTCTTTTAAAATAGTATCCTATTCATTATGAATCCAATAATTTTTTAAAAAATTAAAAAAATTGAAATCCCAAAATGTAGAATTGGAAAAGAAAGTGTAAGGTAAAAAAATTTACCTTTCAATGTCTCATAATAGATCTATTGGTTTCTATTTTTTTATCTTCAAAAATAAATTTTTATCATGAAGATAAATTGAGTATGAAAATATTTTGTGAGTATAAAAAATTTATTAGTACAAAAAATATATGAGTCTGAATATTTATGATTTTAAAGAATTTTTTTTGAGTAAAATAATTTTTGTGAGTAAGAATAATTTTACGACTATAAAAAAATTATAAGTACGAAAATAATTTTCTGAATAAAAAATTTATTATTACAAAAAAAGTGTAATTAAGAAAAATTTTTGCAGTATGAAGTTTTTTTGAGTGAAAGAACATTATGAGTAAGAAAATAAAAGAGAAAAAATCTCAACCATATATACTCTCCCTTAGAAAATGAATAACATTATGTAAGGAGATGGTTTAAACAAGTTTTATATAAGAATGATTAATTTACAATGATCATTTCTAGATTTTGTTTAATGTATTCAAATATATCATAAGGTAAATGTTTTGTAAAAATATCAACAAGTTGTTCTTCATTCCAGTAAATTCTAAAATAATATCTATTTTTTTGTGTGATCTCTGAGAAAGTGATGGATAATTTATATGTGTTTTTCTTGTGAATGATGTGTAGGGGTTTTTCCTAAAAACTATGGCACTAGTGTTGTGACATAGTATTTGAGTTTTAGAAAATCACATGGCATAATCAGTGAGTGTGTTTTTCATCAACACTTGAGCACAACAACTTCAAAATGCCACATATTTAGCTTCAACAGTGGAAAGAGCTATAAAGTGTTGTTATTTAAAAGAAAAGGGAACTAATGAATCTCTTAAGAAATTAAATATTTCATAATAACTTTTAATATCCATTCTACAACCACCAATGTCAGTATGAAAAAAAGTTTTCATTCAAAATAATTTCTAGAATAATAGATAAGTCCCAAATCCAGAGTTGATTTTTAATAATAAAAAATTTGTATAACAACTTTTAAAGGAGATTTTTTTTTGGATTTTCATGATACCTATCACATAGGAATATTGAAATCATTATATTTGGGAGGATATATATTAAGTTTAGAATAGTTACAATCATTCCTCTAAATGTTATTTGATCAATTAGTTTCCCAAATTCATCATGATCAATAATATTCAAGGAACTAATTGGAGTGATGATACTTTTAGTAATGTCATATACATATTTTTTATGAAGATATCTAATATACATAGGTTGGGATATAGAATTCTTTTCTGTTTTTTGAGAAATTCTAAAACCATGAATTAATTACAACTCAACCATCATACTCATTTCAAAATAAATTTTCATAATATTTTCAAAATAATCTATTAAAAATTTCTAATTTGATCTGAATATAATGTCATCAAGATAAATTCAAAAAGAAAAATACATTTATCTTAATTTTTGAAAATTTTTTGGATCAGCAGTTCCCCTAACAAAAATTTTTTGTTACAAAAACCTTTTAATCTTTCATACCATTATGTACAGGCTTGATTAAGTTCATATAAGACTTTGGTATGTTTGAAAACATATTTATGATGTTTTACATATTCGAAACCAAGTGTTTATAAAAAAATCATTATATTGAACAAATATACTATGCAAAACACAATTCACATGTATTTGATTTTTTTTAAAATTAATGAATGCTGCAACGGATAATAGAATGTGATTAAATTCATGTCTACATATCAATGGATAGTTTTCTTTATAATATATTCCCTCTAGTTGATTATGACCATCAGAAACTAGTCTCAATTTTTTACTAACAGTAACTCCATTTTTGTCACATTTGTTTCTAAAACCCCATTTTACTCTAATTATAAAGGTTTCATTTGGTATTTCAACCAGATTTAAGAAATACTTCTTCTTAAATTAATTTATTTCATATTTCATTAATTTTATCCAATAAACATCATGTAAATCCTCATTAGGAATTTTAGGTTCAAATTAAGAAAGAAATGCAAGATGTTCTTACTTTTTTTAAATAACTTATATTCCTTATAGGTTGATTTACATCACCAATGATACTATCACTAGGATAATTCATAAAAACCCACTAATTTGGGTTCTCTAAAACCTTTTCATCAACATAATTAAAAAGTATTGTAGGGTGAGTACAACATGAATAATTTCTTGACTATTATCTTTATTAGAAGAGTCTTTTATTAATGGATTATAATTTGTTTTGGAAAACACATCATAGGATATGGAATGGGATTGTTTAAAAATATAAAGGGGTGGTGGGTCATAAAATTTGACGTGTATTATTTCCTCAACAATACAATAAATCTTATTGAAAACTATATATTCCTTTGATGTAGTGAAATATACTAAGAATATAACTTCATCATATTTGGGTGTGAGATTTTATAAATAATCATTTGTATTCAAAATGAATACTATTCATACAAATACAATGAAGTGTGAATCTTTTGGTTTTCTACCTATCCATAACTACTAAGTTTGTTTTATGAAATGGTCTAATTAAAACATTATTTATAGAATATGAATCTATACTCATATCTTCGGCCAAAATTATTTAAAAATTGAGTATTCAATATACATGGTTATTTTTATTTCATGAAGAATATAATTTCATCTTTTAATGACATAGTCTTTCTAAGGAATTCTATGAGACGAAAAGTTTTGAGTAATGTATTTATTATTACCAATGGTTTCAAAATAAGAATTTACAATTTCTCTACCGTGATCACTACGAATAGTTATGAATGGAAGGTTTTCTCATTTTTTACTTTGGCTACAAATGTTTTAGAATAAAAATAGGCTTTATATATTTTTCAAGAAAATAAACCCATTTTTGTATCATGCAGTCATCAACGAAAAAAAATACAATGTACTTTCCTCTAATTCTTCTAGTTTGAGTTGGACCAAATAAAGCAATGTGAACTAACTATAATTTATCAGTAGTTTATACTTCACTAATTTATTTAAATATCGAATTATGTTGCTTTACATATTAGGAAGGGGCACAGACTTTTGAATAATCAAATCTATGTTCTAATAGATACTTAAAAAGTATTTTGTTACACAATTTATATAAGCTCCTAAGGTTACAATGTCCTAACTTTATATGCCATAACCAATATTTATATTCCATTACACTAAGGCAAGGTAAGTCTTGGCTCCTATGGTTTTCTATGTTTAGTGGGTAAAATTTTTTATGTTTATAGGAAGAAAGAATGATTTCATCTTTAGAATTGAGAACTATATGTTTATAATTTCGAAAATTTAAAAGGTAAACATCATAACATAATTGAATTATTCTAATAACATTGTCCTTAAGACTTTTTCTAAAAAACTTTACACTCAAAGCTTTTTTCAGAATAACACTTTAACTTTTTCTAACAATATTTCCATGAGGATTTTCTCCGAAGGTAACCCTTACACCATTTATTTCAATAATCTTTTCAAATTAGTCTTTATTACCAATCATATTTTTAGAAATTACAATATCAATATACCATATATTATATTTTTTGGTACTTTCTATGTTTTCCTCAAAACAAATCAATTAGAATTTGGGATACTGAACATTCTTGGGCCCACAAATGTTAGTAAAGAAGATTTTTGGAATCTATAGTTTTTTTTTAAATTGGTTTTGTGAATCCCCAAAGTTTGAATTTTTTTAAGGAAATTTATTTGTTCCAATTCCCTCCACATTGATATTTAGTGAAAAAATGGTGTATTTATATGAAAAAATTGTTTTTTATCAATATTGGGTTTGAACAAGAATAAAAAAATACCGATTTATTATTATAAGGAATAATTTGAAGCTAAATCTTGTCAAAATTTCATTTTCTAGAATAAAACAATGATAATAGTTTCTTTGAAGAAAATAATTCATACTTTAGTTTTATAACTAAAATATTAATGACATTTGTATTAGTTTTGGAAGTCAGTTTTTCTTCAAATAAATAATTCTCATAAATGACTTTTTCAAAATATTTTGATATATTATCTTTATTAGAAATTGCTTCCCCATTGTTTTTAGAAATATTATCAATTTCAATAATTTACTTATTAATATTTATTGAACAATATGATACTTCATTTGTCAAAACAATTATTCATTAATTTTCTTTCTAAATCTTATTATTTAATTTTATTTTTTCATTCTCAAGAAATTTAGAAAATCTAGAAACATTTTCTTATGTTTGTAATGTATTATATTACACTGAGGAATTTTCTTCATCAGATGGTATATAACCAATATGATGATGATATTTTTCATTTAATTACATTTTTTAAAGAGTCATAAGTGTTTAACTTTGCCCTTAGACCTGAATTTTTAAAAGGTATTATAGTATAGAGACTAATATTCATTGGTCTAGAATTTTCATTTTCTAATGAATCACCAGAATTATATCCTCCACTAGCACTACATGGGTCATTGGCCTTCAATAATTTCTTTTCTTTTGTCTTGTAATACTTCTTATGATTTATATCCGGATACATTTTATTTCTTTCATTTCATCTTGGTATTGGAAAATTAATTCTTATGTTTCCATATTCATTACGTTCATAATATGTAACTCCAAGAATACTTCTTATAATTCATTCCTTTGTTACTTTTATTATACCAATACTGAAAATCCTTTTAACCAAAAATCATTTTCATTCTTTTATAATGATTTACCAACTCATTCTCATAATTTTATTAATCTCTTGAGTTTGAATAAATAAAAAAAATTCTTTTTCTTGGATGACATAGTTATCTTTTAAAGAGTTTGAGATTTCATTGGATTTGAAGTAGAATAAATGAAACTCTTCCGTTCATATTTTTTACATTATCAGAATTTATTTTTTATCTATTATGATATTGTAAAATATTTCCTCAAATATAACCAAGATAAAAATTAATAGTATTTGTTGATTCACTAACTGATTTTATCATTGATTCTCATTCATTTGGAATGATGTAAATAATCTTTTCCACAAGGATTTAGTCATATAATTCTATCTAAACCTACCTTGTAAACTATTAATGATTATAATAAACCTATATTAAAACATTAAAAAAGTTTATCCATAAGAAAACTTGAAATCATAATAATTGATTCTTAGTATAAGGAATCGGCCTTAAACATTACATAATATTGAATTAAATGAATAATTCACATTGAGGATCTTTTCAAGTTTTGATTTTTAGAGAATTAGGCCATAACTATTACATTACAACTTGAATATTACAAGTAGACACTACTACTCAGTATCCATTTTTTTCATGAAATAAAAAGTTTTAAAAAGAAACATGTCTAGTTCCATGTTTTAGATAGCATGACTTTTCCTTGATCACATACTTAACCCTATTCATATTTAAGTCTTGTGGAAAACATTTCAAAAACATGGGATGAGCATAAAAAGCATAGTAAGGGTTATAAAATAAGTATGGAAAAAATTATCCCATCAATAAATACAAATCAATGAAACCATACTTTTCAATCATAACATACCTTATAAAATCATGAGATTTATGAATAACACACACAAATCATAAATCATAAATCTTACTTATGGAATCCATATAAAAAATACATTGTAGCTATTATAGCTACATATGTAGTTACACTTGGAATACCTATCATGATATATTCCCTAAATCTCTTAGGAGAAACATCACGTTTACCTCCATCATGTTACCCAATGCATTGGAGAGCTATCTCGGGCTCACCCACCCTAGGTTTATCACGGAACCACCCGTATACATAAACAATTCCAAATAACCATAACATAATCATAAAACCATTATAAAGGAAATACAACATTTCCACATTCCACTATATCAAATCAATATATTGAAATAAATAATGCTTTATCAAATCATTTTCAAAACCATTTAAAAAGATATTTTTGAATCAAAGTGTACCATAACACTTTAAAGATTTTAAAAGAATTATCATTTGAAAACATTAATGTTCATATAAATAAATCCTAAAAACCATTTTAAATTCATGGAAATTAATGAGAAATATTTATAAGAATAAATTTTTAAAACATTTAAAACGATATTTTAGTTAATGAGTTTTTAACAAAAAGAGAGATATTTGAATACAAATAATTGAAAAATAACTTGTAATCATAACTTTATAATATCATGAGAATAAAGGGAATCATGATATAATATGTCAAAATACAGTATATACACCATATAAGAGTGAATTAGTGCATAACAACAATGAAGTATCCATGGAAATGTAAATTGAGATGAAATCCCTAATAAAGATGGTATCATTAAATTAAGGATAAATCAATCTCATAATTATGAGTGAAAAATATAAATACACCAAATAAAAGTAGATATTAGGTGTAAAACAATCATAGTTCATTCACACATATTCATAGGATGAAATAAATAAAAAAGGAATGATCAATCGAAAGAATGGGAATTGGGTTAAGGAGTTCCCTTACCGATTTGGTAACTTACAAAACATATGCCACATGAAAGAAGGATCATCCAATGAAGATGTAAATACTCTAAATGAAAGTATATTACACAAAGAGTACAGTCATGGTCAGTACATACACCACACAAAAGGAGATAGTGGCAAATATAGCATGAATCTCACGGGAATAAAAACAAGCGAGATGAAGACCCCTTACCATGTTGTAATTCAATCGAGTCGTTTGATCAAAAGTTATTAACCGCCAAAATAATCACATAATACCTTGAATATAAAGATAATAATGATATTATATAGAAAATGGATGTACAAAATACATCACATGCAACAAATAGGTGGTGAATAAAAAAAATATCACAGAATTAAAAGTGAGATGAGAAATCCCTTAGAAAAACTTGGCAGCCTAACGGCCCACTTAAAAATTCTTAAAATGAATTGATAAGAGTAATAGGGGGTATATCATCATATGAAAATAAAAATTTATGTATGGTGAATATAATATAACATCCTCCAACATAATAACATGGAGCATAAATTAAATGACATAAAAGAGAGTACTTGAAAAGAAAGAGAGAGGTCGAATCCCTTACCTCATGTCCGACTTGACTCGATCGTTCTTTAATCTCCGGAATAATAAACTAAATTTAATTTATAATTGATTACGAACCTTTTTAAAGTTTATTACCCCTTTTATATCACTTATTACCATGTTATAAACATTATGTAATCATTTATGATAATAACATCCATTTTGTCGATATTTGGTACTAAGTCAAAAATGGACTTCTTATAATCACATGTTGTTCATGTGGTAAATGGTTCATTATATCCAGAATTATATTAAAGATTTATATATCATATATATCATATATATATCCAGTATATACATGTATTTATAATAGTACATAACATTTAGAGGTAAGAAATGAAATGCACCGTTCATGGAGACGATAAGCCGTACGTACTCATGAACGCTACATTCATTTATATTTCTTATTTTAATGGAAATAAATAATAATGATACATAGGTATATTATAATTCCAGTATAATATCATATATAATATCATTAACTCCATCAATTATACATCCCACATAAGGCATTAACGAATCAAATCACTTTGAGGGGGAGGTAGTCTGCACTTCCCCAAATGACATTATCATATTTACCCACTATAAAAACCATAAAGGTGTGCAATAAATGGAAAATACAAAAGAATAAAGAAAACATAAACATAATATATATCATATATAAATAGAGTACCATCATAATGGATACCATGAGAGGAAGTTGGATATATTTGAACAATCATCGTTTCGTGAGGCGTTAGTTTTCATCCACAAAAACATTATGTTCTTCATCCATTAGATGGATGTGTGTGTAAGTGAAGTTCGAATCATTCTCATAAAAAAATCATATTATATTGAGGATACTTATGTTATTACAAAATAATGGAATAAAAATATTTTAGGGGTTGCAGAAGTAAAATAAAAGAAAACAATTTAAGATAAACTGTTACCTTTAATTTGGATAACTTCCTTTGGTTTGAACCAAAAGGACTTCTTAAAGTGCCTTATGCCTAAGTTAAGGCTTCTAGGGGGAGGATAGGTATGTAGGGAGATTAATTGGGTAGATTTTGGACGATCCAAATGCCTTGAGAGGTGTGAGTAATTAGTTAAGAAGTGGTCTCGTTTTAAAAGGTAGAGGAGGGGCTCTTTAGGAAAGTGTGAAACTATTATTCTATTAGAAAATTATATTCTGTTTTTAATGGTCCAAAAATCATTACGGATGACGATAAGATGACTCATGGTCTAAATAAAACAATCCAATCAGAATTTGACATGTTTTGGATATTATTTTATTCATTATAATCTTATTTATTTAAATGATTTATTAGTGAGGTAAATAGTGCATCATTATTATGTCAAAAATAATTTTATTTATTTGTTGTTTAAATATTATAAAAAAAATACCATGATGTATGAAATATTATTATCTTTCCAATTAATATTTATAGTCGAAAATATGACTTATATAACACCATATAATAATTCTTTACTAAAACATTTTTGTTAATGTCAATTTATACTTTACATTAAATTAATTAATATAAATTGTCATTATCTCACCCATGTAGCTAAATGGAGTGGAAAAATCGACCCAAAGATGACCATGGTCATTAATGACTAAACAAATAAGTTTTTTAAAAGTGTTAAGGTAATTTTGAATTATTATAATATTCTTTTTTCCTTTAATTAACCTATTTACCTTTAACCGCGGTAAATAAAAGTCAAAAGTTACTATTCACCAAAATTATTTTCATCTTAATGAACCATATTTTACTTCTTGATAACAACCATGTATGTAATATTTTTAAAATTAAATTCAAAGAAGTGGTAAAATTTCATTTAAATGAAAAAGTCAGTTTTTTTAACTGCCACTAAGTGGTGTCACTATTCATCAAAAATTGAAGCTTTTCAAAAAAATACCAAAAATTCAGCCTAAGATATATTTGATATTCCGAATTCAAAAATGATGTCTATTTTTCAAAATTCAAAACATAGAAGTGGAATTAATTAATTTAAAAATTAATTCCTGTTATCAAAACAAATAGCGTGTTTTTAAGAAACAATAAATATCTAAAGATTGATAGTTGTTTATGTCCAATTTCAAAGTGAAATTAATTTCAATGACCAAAATTGGATTAAATGGAAAAAATATATTCTAATTACACTTTAAAACTAATTAAAAATATAATCTAACCAAATAAATAAATTCCATTAAAACACAGTTTTGAATTAAAATACAATATTTTTCACTATTCATTAGAAAATGAACTTTATCAGAAAAATTCCAAAAATTTACAGAAAGTAAATTTTTATGTCCCCATTCTAAATAAAGATTTTATTTGGTCAAATAAAATGTATTAAAGTGACCAAAATTACATTTAATAAGGGTTCTCTAATAAAAGGTTGTAAATCAGCCTTTTGTTGTAAATTATGCTTAAAAGTAGATTCATTCACATTTTAAGTCTCTAAAATTTATTGGATAATTGTAAATTCATTTAACAAACATGTATAATCGTATTGTAGTTAGTTTTATTCATTATCTCAAATACCACATCTAGGAGTTAACTATCATTTAAAATAATAATATTATATTATTTGTGTGCAATGTAAGATTTCAAAGAAACCCGTTGTTGCGTATCAGGTATGCTATCGAACATAACAACCAATTTAAAGTAAAATTAATATTTAATTCACAAATATTAATAAATATTAAAATGTCATATTATTCATTTATCTGGGACGTCACATCCTTCCCCCATTTTTGGAATTGCATTCTCACAATTTAAAAATTGGGCTCGTGAACTTCATTGAAAGCCCCATATTAAAAAAAGAGTCAATAAAACTATCACTTTAAAATAAAGGAAGAGAAGTAAAAACGTTAAACTAGACAAAAGATACTAGGATTCAATGAAAACATGGATATGGAGGAGAAAACAAACTTTCATGTTCTGATAGAGAGTGATAGAAAACATGTTTAGGATAAAGTTAACCACCAGAATTTCACAAACTTGTGATGGGTTAAACAGTCTTTGATTCCCCAGTAGGAAAAGTTAACAGACATGGTTTTTTATTTTAAGTTACTTTTCATTGAGGAATTTATTTATGAGCTTAACTAAAAACCTAAGGAAATATACTTACTTGTCATGTAGACATTCATCTTTAACTAGATTTATAACACAAACTCATATTTTCTCCAAACGATGAATATTCAGGATGACTTTTTTTCACATTAAGAGCCCTATAATCAACTTCGAGAGAATCACATAATCCACAAAATACGAATTATATATTTCCCATTCCTTTAGATATTAACTAAAACCAAAATGTTTAGTACAAGATCAGATAATCCCCCAAAAGGATAAACTTTTACATAATTATAAACTACTCTTAATCTCCAAAATTTGTCTAACAAAACCCAAAAGTTCAAAAAAGACCATTAAATAAAAACATGTCCTTAAAATTCTTCAAATTAATCCAATCTAAGATTAAAACCCAAATATCCGAAGGATTTAATCATATAGTCTTCCAAGATAAATCGTAACATTTATCTCCTAATAAAATCAGTTACATTTAAAATCTAATATTCAAAAGAAATTAACCTAATCAACATGCTAGGTTAATCATTTCCATAGATAACCCAAAATAAACTTATTATAGATTCATAAAATCATCTAACTAAAAATAATCAGTCAAACTAACCATGTAATTCACGTAGTCCAGTAGTAGGCGATAAATATCAGTTGCACTTTGGTTGTGGGTTCGATTCCCATAGCTTCGTCCGACATGACGGGTTGCCACACGGTCTGCGTGTTGTCCTTTTTCAAAATCTATAGAATTTTATAACATTCCCAAAAATAGATAAATTTATCAAAAAACCCATAGCATATTTTAACCATGATGTTTTTCTAATAACTTTCATTTTGCATCCCAAAAATGCATTAGCCTATAACTTCTTCAAATTCAAGGATCATATAAACCGAAATAGTTCTTTATAACTGTATCCACAAAAGAAAAGATAATTATTCCTTGATTAAAATTTTCATATATCAAACTTTAGGGTTACACATACTATAAAGAGTATTATAATGTAGTCTCATCATCAAAAGAGCCTTTATACTTTTAAGCATTTCACCATCCTAAAATCTACCATAAATCTTAAATCCATCATATGTTTACCTCTTAGTCATTCAACATTATTTATGATCCATTAACCATTATTTACCAACATTTTTTTAAATACTTCTTTCCTATATACAAAATCATGAATCATATCCTAAGATTTCAATAATAGGAAAACATATGTTAATAAATAATTCATACCTTTCATTGGTCATTTTTAGTTTCTTCATCCTCAATCGGAATGGCATTAGGTTTTGGTAAACAAATATTTGTATGATCATGGTGATCCCATTCCCGAAACATCTTCGTAGGACACCTATTTTTATAATGACCATGCACACAACATTTAAAACAATCAATTGATCCCTCAGAAATAACTTCTTACCCTTTCCTAGAGTCAACTGGATGCTCCCTTTTTCTATGGTAGGTTCTTGATTTATGACCTTCATTCCCACCTCTATAGCATATTCTCGTCCCTTTGAAGCATTTTCCTAGGTGTTTCTTTCCACATCCTTGACACATTGTTTTTTGAACATACATACCTTTATGAATATTACCTGAAATTCCATATGGATTTTTTTCTCGAATATACGATGCCTTATAAAAATCACCAAGTTTCTTATTTTTAGTCATGACTCCAGATAGTTGGTTGAGAATAACCACAAGAGTTTTTCTTTCATCTCTCATTTCATTCAGTTTCTCGTTCCTAAAATTTTCCTTGTTTTTCACATCCACTGTTACTTTGGTGCCAGCTAGATCTAGCCATTTACTAAAACCAAAAAGATCAGTGTCAGTATATCAATAAAATCATCATATAATATCTTATGAGGGGGTAAATACTTATACATGTTATCTTAAACACATACAAAATAAATATGACTCTTTCTAATATGCTTACCATTATGGTTATGTTACTTATGCTTAGATAACACCCTAACCTCTAAAGTTGTCTAAACCGACCTCTGATACCAACTATAAGGACCCGACCTTAAATATTACATAATATGGAATTAAATTTATAATTCACATTAAGGATATTTTCAGGTTTAGAGTTTTCGAGAATTAGGCCATAACTATTACATTACAACTTCAATATTACAAGTAGACACTACTATTCAGTATCCATTTTTTTCATAAAATAAAAACACTTAAAAAGAAACATGTCTAGTTCCATGTTTTAGATAGCATGAATTTTCCTTGATCCCATCCTTGACCCTCTTCATCTTTAATTCATTTGGAAAACATTTCAAACACGTGGGATGAGCATAAAAAGCTTAGTAAGGGTTATAAAACAAGGAAGGAAAACATTTTCCCATCAATAAATACAAATCAATGAAACCATACTTTTCAATCATAACATTACTTATGAAATAATGAGATTTATGAATAACACACACAAATAATAAATCATAAAGGTTACTTGTAGAATCCATATCAATCATACATTTTAGATATCATGGCTACATAGGGAGTTACACTTAGAATACCCATCATGGTATATTTCCTAAATCTCTTAGGAGAAACATCACGTTTACCTCCATCACGTTACCCAATGCATTGGAGAGCTATCTCAGGCTCACCCACCCTAAGTTTATCACAGAACCACCCATATACATAAACAATGACCAATAACCATAACATATTCGTAACACATAACACAAAAATAATGGAAAGATAACATTTCCACATTCAAGTATATCAAATCAAGATATTGAAATAAACAATGCTTTATCAAATCATTTTCAAAACCATTTAAAAATAGATTTTTGAATCAAAGTGTACCATACCACTTTTAAGCTTTAAAATGAATTATCATTTGAAAAAATTAATTTTCATATAAATAAATCCATAAAACCATTTTTAAAACATGGAAATTAATGATAAAATTTTTTAAGAATAAATCTTTAATGCATTTAAAATGATATTTTTGTTAAAGAGTTTTTAACAAAATGAGAGACTCTTGAATACCAATAATTGTGGAATAAAACTGAATCAAAACATTATTATATAATGAGAATTATGGGATTCATGATATAATATGTCAAAGGACAGTATATACACCATATAAGAGTGAATTGGGGGTTAACAACAATGATGTCTTAGTAGAAATTTAAATTGAGATGAAATCCCTTATAAAGATGGTATCTTTAAATCAAGGATAAATCAATCACATAATTATATGTGAAAAATATAAATACACTCAATATAAATGGATATCAATTGTAAAAATATCATATGTAATTCACACATATTCTTAGGATGACATAATCAATAAGTACAAGTTGAACCCAAAGAATTTAAATTGGGTAAAGTTCCCTTGTAAAAATTCGACAGCCAAACAACGTCACATTAAAATCCATAAAATGTGTTGATGAGATAAAAAAGGGAATATCATAACTTGGACATAAAGTTTACATAAATAAGGATATAAAAGAACATATCTCAACATAATAAGATATATTTTAAAAGACATAACAAAAAGATTTCTTTTTAAAAAAAGATGAGGGTGAATGGTTCCTTTAAAAATTTGGTAACTTACAAAACATACGCCACATGAAAGAAAAATCATACAATGAAGGTGTAAATACTCATAAATGAAAGTATATTACACAAAGTACGATCTTGGAAAGTACATACGCCACACAAAATAAAATAGTGGCCAATATAGCATGAATCTCACGGGAATAAAAAGTGAGATGAAAAACCCTTACTTCATTATATTCAAATTGAATCGTATGAAAAAAAGTTAATAACCAGAAAATGAATCACAAAATACCATGAATATAAAGCTAATCATGATAGTATACATTGATGGCAGTACACATTACACAACATGTAATAAATAAGTGATGAACAATGGAAATCTCACATAATTAAAAGTGAGATAAGAAATCCCTTACAAAAATTTGGCAGCCTAACGACGCCACATAAAAATTCTTAAAATGAATTGATGAGAGTAATAGGGGGTCTATCATCATATGAAAATAAAAATTATATTATTTTGAATATAAAATAACATCCTCCAACATAATAACATGGGGAATAAAAGAAATGACATAAAAGAGAGTACTTGAAAAGAAAGAGAGAGGTCGGATCCATTACCTCATGTCTGACTTGACTCGATCGTTCTTTAATATCCTGAATAACAAACTAAAGTTAATTTATACTTGATTAAGAACCTTTTTCATGTTTATTATTCCTTTTATATAACTTATTACCATGTTATAAAAATTATCTAATCATTCAAGTTAATAACGTCCATTTTGTCGATATTTGGTACTGGAGTCAAAAATGGACTTCTTATAATCACATGTTGTTCATGTGGTCAATAGTTCATTGTATCCAGAATTATATTCCTGATTTGTATATCATATATATCATATATATCTAGTATATAAATGTATTTATAATACTATATAACATTTAGAGTTATGAAATGAAATGCACTTTTCATGGAGAAGGTAAGTCGTACGTACGCATGAATGCTACTTTAACATATATTTCTTATTTTAAAGGAAATAAAACATATTGATACATAGTTATATTATAATTACAGTATAATATCATATATAATATCACTAACTGCATCCTTTATACATCCCACATAAGGCATTAACGAATCAAATCACTTTGAGGGGCGGTAGTCCGCACTTCCCCAAATGAGATTATCATATTTACCAACTATAAAACCCATAAAGGCGTTCTATAAATGTAAAATACAGAAGAATAAAGAAAACATAAACACAATATATATCATATATAAATAAAGTTTCATCATAATGGCCACCATGAGAGGCGGTTGGAGATATTTTAACAATCATCGTTTCGTGAGGCGTTAGTTTTCCATCCACAGAAACATTATGTTCCTCATCCATTAAGTGGAGATGTGTGTAAGTGAAGCTCGAATAGTTCTCTTAACAACATCCTAGTATATTTAAGATACTGATTTTGGTACAAAATAAAGTAATAAAAAGATTTTAGGGGTTGGAGAAGTAAAATAAATGAAAAGAATTTAAGAGAAACAGTTACCTTTAATTTGGGTAACTTCCTTTGGTTTGAACCAAAAGGACTTCTTGAGGTGCCTTGTGCCTAAGGTAAGGCTTCTAGTTGAAGGAGAGGGATGTAGGGGTATTAATTGGGAAGAGGTAGGACGAGCCAAATGGATTTAGAGTTGTGAAGAATTAGTTAGATGTGGTCTCCTTTTATAAGGGGGAGGAGGGGCTCTTTAGGAAAGTGCGAAACTATTATTTTATTATATAATTATATTCTGTTTCTAATGGTTAAAAAATCATTAAAGATGTAGATAAGATGACTCATGGTCTAAATAAAATCATCCAATCAGAATTTGACATGTTTTGGATATTATTTTAATCATTATAATCTCATTTATTTATATGATTTATTAATGAGGTAAATACTGCATCATTATTATGTCATAAATAATTTAATTAAATTGTTTTCTAAATTTTTTTAAAAAAATACCATGATGTAGGAAATATTTTTAGATTTCCAATTAATATTTATAGTCGAACATATTACTTATATAACACCATATAAAAATTATTTACTAAAATATGTTTGTTAATGTCAATTTAGTCTTTACATTAAATTAATTAATCTAAATTGTCATTATCACACCCAAGTGGCTCAATGGGGTCCCAGAATCGTCCCAAAGATGCCCATGGTCGTTAATGACTCAACCAATAAGGTTTTTACAAGTTTTAAGGTAATTTTGAATTATTATAATATTGTTTTTACCTTGAATTAAATTATTTATATTTAACTACGGTAAACAAAAGTCAAATGTTACTATTCATCAATAATTATTTTCATCTTAATGAACCAAATTTTACTTCTTGATAACAAACATGTATGCCAGATTTTTGAAATTCAATTCACCGAAGTACTAAAATTTCATTTAAATGTAAAAGTCAGTTTTTTAACTACCAATAAGTGGTTTCACTATTCATCAAAAAATGAGGTTTTTCAGAAAAATACCCAAAATTCATCCAAAGATATATTTTATATTCCAAATTAAAAAAATATTTCTATTTTTTAAAATTCTAAACATATAATTGGCATTGATTAATTCTAAAATTAATTCCTGTTATCAAAACAAATATTGTGTTTTTAAGAAACAATAAATATCAAAAGATTGATACTTGTTTAAGTCCAATGTCAAACTGAAATTAATTCCAATGACCAAAATTGGATTAAATGGTAAAAATATATTCTAATTACACTTTAAAACCAATTAAGAATATAATCTAACCATATAAATAAATTAGATTAAAACACAGTTTTGAATTAAAATACAATATTTTATACTATTCATTAGGAAATGAACTTTATCAGAAAAATTCTAAAAAATTACACAAAGTAAATTTTGATGTCCCCATTCTAAAGAAAGATTTTATTTGGTCAAATAGAATTTATTAATGTTACCAAAATTACATTTAATGAGGGTTCTCTATTAAAAGGCGGTAAATTGGCCTTTTAATGTAAATTATGCTTAAAATTAGATTCATTCACTTTTTAAGCCTCTAACTTTTATTGGATAAATGTAAATTCATTTAACAAACATTCATAATCATATTTTAGTTAGTTTTATTCATTCCTACCAATATGAAAGATAGGAGTAAACTACTATTTAAAATAATAATATTATATTATTAGTTTGCAACGTAAGATTTCAAAGAAACTCATTCTTACATATCAGGTATGCTATCGAACATAAAAACCAATTTAAAGTAATATTAATATTTAATTCACAAATACTGATAAATATGAAAATGTCATATTCTTCATTTATCCGGGATATTCCACTTAGCATGGCTATTCTTGTCTAAACAATTTTAGAAGTACTAAAATGAGTAATTTATAGCTTTTCCAGATATTGTTGGCTATTTCACAAGATGAAATCAATATATATATATGTCTATATGTCATTGTATAGTATTCCATACCTTATAATACAATTGATATTTCTATTTCTCTTGATTGGTAAAGATTCTAACTAGTTTGTCAGGAATTTTATAGTAACCAGTCAGCATGAAAAAGTAAACAAATCCTATGTTGATAACTAATGCCTTCATTTTTTCTCTCCGATTTTCCAAATAATTTCCATAATTTTTTTTTCGTATTGTGAGATTTATATTTTAAATTGTACCAACATTTAATCCTTCCATATTTAAAATAATAAAAATAATCTTTTTCTATAATACAGAATACTGTAACAAGTATTTATAAATTAAAAACATTATAAAATAAATTGAACTAGGTTTTGAAAAAAAAACATTAGATAAGATATGTGTAGTGGAAACCACCTGTGATAAAAAATGTGAGTATAAGTATTATAGAGACATGGCTCTGATACATATTTTTGGATTGAAATGTATATGAAGATGGATAAATACAAGGGGTTTAATTTAATATTTAAAAACAATCATTTTTATATATAGAGGAAACATGGTTTAATAGAAATAAACTATTATTATTCACAAACCTATTTTGTAATTGGAAAATAATAGGACATGGAAATGGGTCTGATGGAAAAGGTATATTAATCGGAAAGTTATGATATGTATTCCATAGGCCACAATTGAAAAAATCGTATTCATAGCATGAAAATGATTTAATCAGAGTATGAGTAATTAGGATCGTAATCACAATGGTTATGATAAATAGAATGAATAAATTTAACTATTATATCATAAATTTTATAGAATCATATTGAGTAAATAAAATTATCGTAATCAAAGAAATTGTAATTAAAAATATCATAATCATTGAATAGAGAAATGAAAATGAATATATAATACAATTCAATTTCTATTACAATACACCAGAAAAATAAAACCTATAAATGAATACAATTATATTAACCCAAAGAGAAGGGTATCCAATAACCTTGAAATAATTTCCCTTGATTTATACTTTCAAGAAAGTATGTCTTACCCAAAATAGGGTAATCCCCGATATGATGATCAACCTTCTTCTTGTTGTCCCAGCGAGCCCTCGATCAAGAAGGTGACTAGCGCCTTTGTTTTCCTCACCTCAAATTCCCTCGATCTGTAAGAGATCAACACTAATGTATTCTAATCCATGAAATCCCTCAATTGTAATCATATTGATCAACATTTAAAAAATAAAAATTCTCAGTAAAGTTTCAAATATTTTCAAAAAGTTGTTCATGACCTATTAACTTTATATTTTAATCATGTCGAATATTTGTTAGAGATTTCAATAGTGTATAGAAAATATTTCAGTAGGTATATCTTTCAAATGACCATGTATTTGTAAGCCCTTGTCCCAATAGTCATCTTAAACTCCAACTGTCAAATTTTCTCCTATCATTTTAGAGGGACTTTGACACCTGGAACATCAACAAAAAAATTATATCTGAAACAATGACATCATTTTATACTAAATACTGAAATATAATTCAAGACATCATTTTGATTTAAATGTTTTCTTTTCATTATGATATAGTTTTCTGGAAAAAGAAAACTAAAAATAAAAGGGTCTAAGGATTTTAGTTATGAGATTCAGAAAAATTTATATCATTATGAAAATATATTCAAAATGATAATTGGATAGTTTGTATGATAAAAATCATATTTAGTGTGTATGATGGAAATTGTATCTGTGATTGTTATGATAATCTTTCAATGAATCATTTCTAAAAACTCAAGAGTATGATATTATCATATGCATATGAAAAAATTATATTGATAAAATACGAATAAAAATTCTTAATGAAATTATGGTAAAACACTATATGATTCTATTTCGAAAATACTTTGAATATAATTGAGTTAGTAATAATTTATTTTATAAAGATATCTTTATTTCCAAAATAAAAGTAATAGATAATTTAAAAGAAATATTTTGACTCAACATTATTTTTTCTGAATTTATATAATTTGGAATTAATTTTTTTTCTTAATAAGATTCCCAAGAATCACAAATATCTTGATATTAATTCCATCAGGACTATAATATTTTGGAACACCATAAAAATTAAAAAATAAAATCATGTTTCAATGAATTGAAATTATTATTCAAAAAAATGTTTCACCAAATAAATATGGTTCTCTCCATCAAATTAAAATCAATTAATTTACCTATACTACATATGGCTATGTAAATATAGAATTTATTAAATAATAGTAAGGTAATATGTCCTTAAAATTACATATTTCAATGGATATTGAAACTATTATATGAACTTATATCATAAATATTTTAAAAATGTATCCTATTCCAAAAAAGTTTCTTAGTATTATTGAATCACTTATTCTGATCTACACGATTTAATTTATATTTAATAAATAAATTAAGTATTAAGAAATTTCATGATATATTAGGTAAAGGGAACATCAATTAATTTAAATATTTGGAATGGACGATGACTATAAATATATATGAATTTTAAAAGACTATGAATCTATTTCTTTATATCAAATCAAGGATACTATAAATTTTAATCCCCCACACATTTATTTTATAAATATAACCTATTTTCTTTTTATGAAGGGAATAATAAAACCCTACCAAATATTATTGATTTTTTCAGACACTGTGAGGATGTATCATAGAATGTCACTAGTTGTAGTAATGGATTACCATTATTTAGAAGGATATTTAGTATTTTATGAAGGAATAATATCATTATACAATTTGAATTATCAAATTTTACTATGCAATTCAACTATATATTGTACCAATTATTTAGGTTAGGGTAAATTTTGTACATTTCGAAATTATATCCCCTAAAATATTCTCTTGATTGGCCTATTTTCAAGTAAATATTCTCTCTTGTATTGAGACGTTTGTTAAGTCAATTCCATAATCAAAAAAATTTATATTTTTTCTTTTCACATCTATAAATGTATTATTTAAATCATTAAGAGGGTGTGTAAGATAATTAGAAACATTATTTTCAAAAGTTATATAACTGATAAGATATTAAAAACTATTCCTTATATTAAATATTTCAATACCATATATTTGAGTGGAATTGTCATTAAAAAATATATAATGTTTAATGCTTATTTTATATCAATATTAATTTGTATTTTATTAGAAAAATTAATGAATAAACATGTTTTATTAAAAAAATACAATTGATAATCTTTTGAATGAGAATTATTCATGTTTTGGGTCTTCTAAGTGTCCAATAATTTCTATACTTTATGATGAAATCAATAAACATATAAAAAATATTCCCTTAATTAATTCTATCCCAAATTGTAGTTTTTGAAATGGATTTAGTTATATATATATATAATATGTATTATTCATCAGGATTTATAAAAAAATTATAATTTTGACACTTGAAATAGGTGGGTTAAGATTAGTATTTTCATTCTTACACCCATTATCTAATAAAACAAATACTCCACTTTTTAGAGCATGATGTGAAGACCTAGCCTCATATTCACATGGGTCCACTTAATTATAAATTGTACTATAGATACTAGTATATTGTGGATAGCTCTACACATATATTGTTAAATCATTTCTAGTGACACCAAATTCATCCTATTTGATTGATCACAATCTTGAAGATTTTTTAGAGCAATTTCACCACTTATGATTACATTTTGTATACATAAGTACAAGTTACAATAATAATTTTTTAAAACTAATAATGATACAATCATCTCTTCTTTAGGTGAAAATTTTCAAATAGAATTTGTATGAAAATGTATAGTTAATTTCAATTATATTTACCAAATATTGATAACTCATATACCTTATGAATATAACATGTGATATTAAACTATGAAATTATATTTTTTAAATTATTGATATTATACATTTTCACTTTAATTATTTTTCTTCCATTATTCTTGGAATAAAATCGGATTTCATTGAATATTTACCCATATTAATGTGATTCTTGGTTTCATTATCAATGAAACCTTACGAAATTCTATGTCCCTAACTTGTTTAATGAAAATATTCACTATGGAATTGGAATAATATTAAACTCATTAGGTCTATGGCATACCACATAAGATATTTAATTTCAAATTTTTAAGATAGATTCATCCTTTTCTTGATTGGATTATTGTAAATATAAATGGGAAGACTATGGGATCTTTAAGACCCTTGGAATGCGAAGGAATTTTAAAATATTATTCACATTTAATCAGATTATCACTTAATTAAATTATTAGGAATTTCATTTTATAATAATTAGAGTTATTATATATTAAATATTCCATTAAGTATGTTAAGATCATCAGTTAGAATTATCCCTAGATTGGAAGTAATTGTATATTTACTATCTAATTATTTGATGATTTCATTGTTGACATGAAATGACAAATTCTTATGGATTCGATTTTCTACTTCAATTATTTCTATAGTATAGAGGTTAGGATTCGTCATTTTTAAATGTAAGGATACGTGGTGGATAATTCTATTTTTCAACGAGTAATGAATTATCATATCTCTAAATATAAATTTAATATTTTTAGACTATATTGTGTATTTTTATCAATTTTATGTTATAGGATAAGTTTATTCTCACCATTATGATTCGTCTTTATATCTAATTTTAACCTTTTAAAAATATATGTATATAATCTTTTTTTAATCCATGACCTAAACCATTTTTATTAGTAATTATGAGTTATTTTTTTATTAATTCTAATTACATTATATTTATAAATAGTTTTTTATTTTTTAACATTAAAAAATTAATATAATTCATTACTACTAATTATTAATAAAATATTATCATTAATAAAATATTATCATTTATCAGTTGGTATTAAAAATATATTTTTAACAATAATATACAATTATTATAATATTTGAAATGCGGAATCTAAATTCTAGATCAAAATTCCTGAATGGATGTCAATATCCAATAAAATATATAGATGATTCTTGGGTGAGCTTTCAAGTAATATTTTAAAAATATTTTAAATAAAGTTATATCTATAATAAATATCCAAAAACACTAATATATATATATATATATATGAAATATTTTATAAAAATATAATAATTATAAGGTATTAAATGAATTTAAAACTTTTATGGAACTTTTATAAAGTTTTATCATGTTGGTAAAGTTCATTTTTTAATATATATATAAATGGAACCTTAAAAATTTCCATCTTATATGACTTTTGTAAAAGTAACTATGAAGGATATCATTATCGCTTCTCTAAAATTTGTATCCCCATTTTGGGAATTATTCTAATTAATACACTGGTTTTAGAAATTTTTATCTCAATTACATTAATTCAAAAATTTATCCCTCATTCATTAATTTATTTAATTACTTGTTCTTGTGATTAAATTAAATTTATTCTTAAAGATCTCTTTTATTACAAGTGAAAACATCAATAATTTTAGAGTTAAAATCATTTATTTATAATAAAATTATGTTTAAAATAAAATATATATGATGGATCCAAATTTAATATTCAAAATAGTTTTGTAATATCTTATTATCATATATTTAAATTATAACATATATTCTAGAACAATATATATTTTCTAATTTATTATGGTCCTTATACATTAAAACATTAGGTGTATAAAATCAATTGATGTCATTAGTTTTGATGTAATGTATATTTATTATATATTTACACAGAAAATATTCATATTTCCTATACATATTAAAAATTAATTCATTAGTTTAATTTATTTATATATATCTAATAAATAAATTTCATATGTATTACGAAGAAAACCACTAAATTATTATAATTTTAATAAAAAAATGTTTCAATTTTTTTAATTGATTATATATGCTTAAGATAAGAAAATAAAAAAGTATTTGTTAATATAAATTCTAAAATATAATAAAGCTGCATTTTTTCAAAATTATATGGTGGGAAATAGTGTTATAATTTTTTACAAAAATTTGTTTTCTTGTTTTTTACTATGTTCCTTTTTTTCTTGGTAGATCTTATAATTTTATATATAATACACCCATTCATTTTTTTATGTGGCTTAAATTCCCCTTCCATATATTTTTTAAGGAATTTTGGAAATCTATAAAAATTAGTAATGATATTTCTCTCTTCTTTATATAAGAATGTATAATAAATTTTTGAATGTTTGGAATGGGGATAAAATAATAATAAGTTGTATTTAATGTAGAGTGAAAAATAAAAAATAAATTTTCTAAGATATATTTGGAAATGAAAAATGATTTTATTTATTCAATGATCATAAAAAAGAGAATTAGTTTGATAAAATTAATTAATTAATTGTTTTTTATAATACCAAAAAATTTAAAAAATTTAATTCCTCAAATTCAATGGATTTAAACATATTTAATTTTTTTTTTTAATATTTAAAAATATATTTGGGGTGTTTATTCATGGGGTCTCTGTAAGAATATCTCATGACTATGAAGGAATATAAAAATTTTAATTTTTTTGGACAACATGAATTAACATGAACTATTTTAATACATTCCCTAATTAGATATAAATCACCCCATTCTAGGGAATCTATCACATTTATGAGAGTATTCTATGGTAAATTATATCATTATGTAATTTTCCCTATATGTATTCAATAAAATAAGTTATTATTACATATAATTTCTATACACTATCTCTCAAACCAAACACAAGTAGGTTATTTACTCATGTTGGCATTGAACAAAATCATTGGAGAATAGGTCATGAAGTTACTCAATGATCATGGGGATATTTATTTTCTAACAATTTCCAGCTAAGTGATGCTCTATTTTTTTATGAGAATACATAATTAAAACCTTGAAAAATTAATGAAAAATATTATAAAATAGGAAAAATAATTTTGATGAAATTAGTTAAAATAAATTACCAATTATAATGCTGTTATACATAAAGAAAACTCTATAATATATATATATATATAATTAACTATATGTTTTATCATTACCCATATTCTTCAACTATATAAATCTTGGGTCAGATATCTTATTAATATGTTTTAAATTTTAGTGATTTTTATTTATAGTCAAAACCATTCCTATTTATCTTATTAATCAAATAGTATATATAGTATATAATTAAATACTAAACATATATTGATTGTTTACTTTTTACTATATATATTTTATTATTTTAGTGAGTAAAGTTAGTGATATGCCTTCATTTTTTTGAATTGGGAATAAAATATGCAGTTTTATATATCAGTTATGAAAAGACATTGAATTTTGGTAGAATTAATGTATTGTTTAAATATATAATTTAATATAGATTCAAAAATAAATATTTTTTTGTAGGTAATCTTCAATGAAATGAGGTTCTATCTTTAATCATTCATGATTTTATGTTACTTCCTCAAAAATTGAGTAAATTGATAGAAGAATTTTAATTTCATTGTATTTTTATAGATCATAGTAATACCCATTTCCATAATTTATGTTGTCAAATATTCTGTATTTTATTTGATAATTCTTTAAACTGATCAATGCTTCATTAAAGGTTTCAATATAATGAAACATACATCAAGTAATCATTTTTTGTCAAATTTCACTTATTAGGGATAAAATATAACAAAAATATGTTAAATAGGAAATAACTGAAATAAAAAATAACTTTACATATGAACATAACATATGTGAATCTCAAGATGTGTATTTTAATTTTATATCATGATAATTTATTTTAAGATACCCTTGAAAAATATTTTAGATTTATATATTTTTATTTATTTGATTGTTTTTTTTGGGAGTTACCTACATCGTGAATTTATTTTTAATTTCAGGGACTAAACATGTGTTTACATAGCTACTTAATTATGGGCATCAACTTGATAGGAACAACCCCATGGTCTCTCTTATGAAATGGTTATCCAAGATATAACTACTTGAAATAACTTTGGGTATAAGTTAACTATTTTTTCTAATTATACATATAAGGTGGAACTTACATAGATGTTCTTATTTATCTCATCCGTTGAGAAATCAAAAATCATTGGAAACCTATAAAATTTCATATAGTAAAAAAATAGTTGAGTTGTATGTGTTTATGGTAATTTCATTATTAATAGTTACCAAGATCATTTTAAAATATGTCTTCGTAAAAAATGGTGCGTAACTTTCGTTCATTTCATCGCAAGGATTTATGAGGCACATTATAGATATTGAATAGAGATATAAATTATAAAAGGTAAAACATATTCTATGTAATGAGTGGTAACTCAATGGAATATTAATAATTATATAATGAGTATAATCTATAAAACTAAAATACAATTTTTATCATGTATTATATTATTGGGATACATCATATTACATGATAAGCCCATAGTAATAGTTTTCTAGATATTAAATTTATTATTCAAATAGTTCACATACAAACAAATTAATTTTTCTTAATCATCATATTATGTAGTGGATTTGAGTTACTGACAACATGAATTTTAAATTTAGTGGTTTAATTATCATATTGATGAATAATTGTCAATGATAATATATTCAATCATTATATTTTATCATCAGGATTCAATAAATATTGATAATCATCATAACCCATTTTATCATCTTACATTGAGTGAAATATAACTATAAAATGTGATTTATTAAAAACATCATGGTAATGTTAGTTGGATTAGAAATTCCCGATGTAAAATTATTTCATATTTTATTATCCATTTGTTATTTAAGGTCATGGAACAAATTATATGTAAGAATAACAATTATCATACGATTTATTACTCAATATATATATAATTAGCAATGGATACATGAATCGTTGTATTGGTTCATCTGGTGTTAATAAAAAACATAAGCAGAACATGTAGAGATAAAATAAATATTCAATTCGTTTTTATATAACTAATATAAATATACTCACATTTAATATTTTTTTATCATATTAAATTTTAGGTATATAAGATTCCCAAAAAACAAATATACGGTATCAACGAAATAATACAGTGTATTTTAAATAATCATGAAAAATAAAACATGTTGAAAAGGCTATACAGATGTTATTTTATTTATTATGAAATGAGGGTGTTATGAAATGATATATCCTGGTGTTTGTAATCATTTATTTTAGATATATATCAAAAAATTAAATATTTTATAGTATTATATAGTTAATGAAAGGATTTAAAAATAAAACCAGTTATCATAAAATATTTGTGAAGTGAATTATAGGATACCATGGGATTTTGAAATTGGTTTCAAAATGTATCATTTAATAATTCAATGGGATATTCTATAACATTATATTGATTTATGGTGTAGTATATGAACCACTTGTGGGTTATAAATTTCAACTAATTCATGGTATGAAATATTATTTAGAGTAATCGTATCACAAGACATTATTTTTTAATGGTTCTTATGAAATATTTTCCTATTTTATACATATGATGATTTATTTTTGAAAAATATTTTGAAAATAGTATACACCAAATAAAATATTAGGATTTCATATTTCAATATTATTTTTAATATACGTGGAGATATTTTTGATTTAATTTAGTAAATTATAGTTCCAATGAGAAAGAAGAAGTAAGATCATAATTTTTTTGATAGGAATTTTTTGAATTCAATGTTGGAGATTGTATGAATAAATTAATATGGGGAATATGGTATAGGGATATGATATATGAAATTATTAGGTGATTTAGAAAATTCGTACTAAGATATTATTATATTGGTAATTTATTATTTAATACATATTTGAACATAAAAATATGGAAAAGTGATGAGAAAAATGATTGATTCAAGAGATAGATAGAGTTTTTAAATATTTGTCATGAGATTTTCACATTGATAAATAAATATCAATATATAGGGATATGTTCTAGATATTGGGAGTTTCACACCTCTCTCATATATTAATCTCTATTTATTATCTCCCTATTTTTTATAGTCGAAATGGTCAAGGAAGGTGACCGGGGTTTAAAGTTTTGGATGGATTATTAAGATATATTCTAAAACTAAGTCATATTATTTTGAAACATGATTAATGTTTTAGTAAATAAATTCTTATAACAAAAAATTCATGTTTTTTTCACTATCACTCTAAAAGAAATAATAAAATATGTTTAAAATTTGACATGTGAATGTTCCAATTAGTATGGGTTTGGCGACACAAGATGGTCTTTTCTGTAAGGAACCATATTTTAACAGATCACAATTTTTCACATAAATTTTATTTTTTTTATTTTGGATTCTAGTAAGGATTAAAATATTAATTTTACCATAGCATGTGATATCCGATAATTTTTCAAACTACTCCATTATTATATGAATGTTGTTTTTATCCTATTGAAAGAGATTGGTTGAATTCTGAGAAATTAAAATTTTATTTGAATAATTGATACTTACTATTTTATAAATTAAATATTATATTATTTTCAAATCATTTTTCAGCCATATATTTTTATTGGAGTGTCGAATTAGTATTTTATTTCTCCATCGTTATGTCCACAATGGGGTGTTTTTCCTTGGTGGGGCCTAAACTCAGGTTGTGTGAGAGGGCCAGGTGGGGGCCCTCTTCTATTCCTTTTATTTTTTTACTTTTATTTATTTTATTTTATTTATTTTCTTTTATTTTTCATATCTTTTCTATCCATGTATTGTCATGAATTCCCCCAAGGGGATCCTCATTTTCTATGCACCTTAGAGAGAAAACAGATAAGGAGATATATAAAGGGGGCAGAGGAAATATAGTTTGTAAGATCTCAACCTTTTACGAAGTCATATTGGGTACATTTTCATGTACTTTTTGTGGTTTTTAAGTACCATTGTTTTGGAGTTTGGTTTGGGGATAATTTTGGTGAATTTTTAAGGAAACACTAATGGATAGAAGGATATACACAGTTCATTCACGATTTGACAAACTGTGCCTCAAAAACTATGTAACCATGTGAAATGTGCAAAACTGGATAGAGAGGTCTGCATAGTTAGCATACAGTTTACCATAACCATGTTCTCTTACCCATGAAACTATGTGCATGAGTTTTTATTATCCAAATATTATTTTTTGAATCACCAAAACCCCCAAAACTCCTATATTTCGACCTAGTATGCTGGTTTATGAAATCTATGTAATCCTACATCATTTCATAGGAATTCCTAGTAGATTATGACACTATAATTCAAGATCCAAAGCCTAGAAATACTGAAAATGAACCCTTTACCAATGGTTCCAAACCTTTGGAAAAGTCTGGATAACTGTTGGTCTAATATAGACCAACGGTTATCCAAACCGTAGGGAAGTAAGTCACAGGAAAAAACATATGCCAATGATTTCTAGAAAACAGTTGGTATATGTTAGGAATATATATAATACCTATGGTTATGTCAAACCATTGGTATAACTTTTCACTAATGGTTTGAAACTGTTGGTAAACAATCTATTCCAATGGTTTAAAATCGTTGGAATATAGCTTTGTAAAGTTTTTTACCAATGGTTTACACAAACCGTTGGTATATCTAAGTGTGTTTACCAACGGTTCTCTTAGAACCATTGGTATAAAACACATTAACAAACCTATGACATTGGTTTTAAACCGTTGGCATAGGTTTTTCTATAGAATTTAGGTAGCAGCCTGCTACTCTGTGATTTCCATTAGCAGACTACCATTTCTTCATTTCCAGCTTCCCCAACTCCAATTACCTATAATAACCAACTATAAAAAATAAATTTACACAATTAATTCATATATATTTAACACATAATGCTCCATGGAACTATACACATACATAATTAAAACATAATTCATAAGGTAATTATAAACATACATAATTTATTTACATTTCAATTCATAATTGAGATTACAATTACATGTTCCATCCCTAATTCAATTCACAATTTAATAAAGAATTGAATACATACACAATTTAATTATCAATTATGAATACGACACATAAAAAACTGAATACGTAATTATATCTGTTATACAGAGTTAAGAATACATAAAAAATTTCATTTTGTACAACACATACACCATTGAATTCCAAAATTAGAAGCTAATAACCCCAAAATAAGGAACTGGATAAATGAATTCATCCAAACACAAATATATTGTCACATGGTTTTGGGCGGGTGTCTTTGAACTTAGTGATTATGATAAGTGGTGTGTATTAATGAGCTTGTGTGACTTAGGGAATGTAGTTGTCCATGGACTATTAAAAGTCCTGTGTTTTAGAATAGGGTTAGGAGTTCCTCACATGAGAAGTGGATTGTTTGAGGTTGGAACATGGATCCCGGTGCTAAAGTATCAACACAATCTGAATACTTTTGGTCGGTTTTCCATATGCCAGTTGTTTCTACATAAAAATATGTCCATTTTAAACAAAAGATAGACACTTCGAGTGATACCGAGCACACCGTGCCTCTGATTGAGGCAAGGTTGACTCTTACATGTCACATATGACCCATGGATATATTTCCTAAATTATACACACAATCTGATTGATTTTGGTCGATTTTAAGTGTTCCAGTTTTCGTTTTAACTTAAAATGTTTTCCATTTCAAATAAAAGTGAGACACTTTGAGTAGTACTGGCCACACCGTGCCTCAGATTGAGTCGAGGTTGACTTGTACACATCACAAATGACCCATGGATCATTGTTCTAAAGTATCAACACAATCTAAAAACATTAGGTTTGTTTTCCATATGCCAGTTTTTTTACTTAAAATGATGTCCATTTAAAAAAAAAGTGAGACACTTAGAGTGATATAGGCCACATCATGCCTCAGATTAAGCTGGGGTTGACTCGTACACATCACAAATGACTCACATATCATTTTCCTGAAGTATCATTACAATCTAAAAGCATTTGGTCAGTTTTCTATATACAAGTTGCTGTTTTCACTTAAAATCCTATCCATTTCAAATAAAAGTGAAACAGTTTGAATGGTACCGGCCACACCGTGCCTCAGATTGAGGTGGGGTTGACTTGTACATGTCTCAAATGACCCATGGATCTTTTTCCTATTGTATCAACACAATATGAATTTTTTTGGTCAGTTTTCCCAATTCCAGTTGTTGTTTTCACTTAAAATGTTGTCAATTTTAAATAAAAGTGAGACACTTTGAGTTATAACAGCCATATCGTGCCTTAGATTGAGGTGGGGTTGACTCGTACACATCAGAAATGACCCATGGGTCCTTTTTCTAAAGTATCAACACAATCCGAATACGTTTGGTTGGTTTTCCGCATTCCAATTATTTTTACTTAAAAGGGTTTCCATTTTAAACAAAATAAAGAAACTTTGAGTGATACCGGCCACATTGTGCCTCAGATTGAGGTGGAGTTGACTCTTAAATGTCACATATGACCCATGGACTATTTTTTGATGTATCAACACAATCCTAATGTGTTTGGTTTATTTTCTGTAAGCCATTTTTCATTTTCACTTAAATGTTGTCCAATTTAAATAAAAGTGACACACTTGGAGTGGTACCGGCTGCACCGTGCCTCAGATTGAGGTGGGGCTGACTCATACACGTCAAAAATTACCCATGGATTCTTGTTCTAAAGTATCAACACAATCCAAATATGTTTGGTTGGTTTTCTATATGAGAGTTGTTTTTACATAAAATTATGTCAATTTTTAACAAAAGACAGAATCTTCGAGTGATACTGTCCACATCATGCCTCAGATTGAGGAGAGTTTGACTCATACACATCAAAAATGACCCATGGATCCTTGTTCTAAAGTATCAACACAATCCAAATATGTTTGTTCAGTTTTCTGTATGCCAGTTGTTTTTACATAAATGAGTGTCCATTTTAAACAAAAGAATGACACCTTGAGTGATACCTGCCACACCATGCCTCGGATTGAGGTGGGGTTGACTCGTACATGTCACAAATGACCCATGGATCATTTTACCAAAGTATCAATAGAATCCGAAAGCTTTTGGTCAGTTTTCTATATGTTAGCTGTTGTTTTCACTAAATGTGTTGTCCATTTCAAATAAATGTGAGACACTTTGAGTGGAACCAGTCACACCATGCCTTGTATAGAGGCAGGGTTAACTCATACAGGTTACAAATGAACCATGTATCCTTGTACTAAAGTATCAACACAATTCGAATACATTTGGTTGGTTTTTCAAATGCTACCTGTTTTTACTTAAAAGGGAGTCCATTTTAAATTAAGGAAAGACACTTTGAGTGGTACCGGACACACCGTGCCTCAGATTAATGTGAGGTTGACTTGTACATGTCACATATAAACCATGGATCATTTTCCTAAAGTATCAACATAATATGAATATATTGGGTAAGTTTTTTTATGCCAGTTGTTTTTACTTAAAATGATGTCCATTTTAAATGAAAGACAGACACTTCGAGTGATATCGGCCACACCATGCCTTGGATTGAGATGAGGTTGAATATTACAAATCAAAAAATGACCCATGGATCCTTGTGCTAAAGTATCAACATAATTCGATTACGTTTGGTCAGTTTTCTGTCTGCTAGTTGTTTTTACTTAAAAGAGTGTCCATTTTAAACAAAAGAACAACACTATGAGCGATACCAGCCACACCGTGCATCGTATTTAGGAAGGGTTGACCCTTACACATTACAAATGACCCATGGATCATTGTCCTAAAGTATCAACAGAATCAAAATGCGTTTGGTCGGTTATCCGTATCCCAGTTGTTGTTTTCACTTAAAATGTTGTCCATTTCCAATACAGGTGAGACACTTAGAGTGGTACCTGCCACACCATGGATAGGATTGAGGCGGGGTTGACTCTTTCATGTCACAAATGAACAATGGATCCTTTTGATAAATTATCAACACATTCTAAATATTATTGGTTGGTTTTATGTATGCCAGTTGTTTTTACATAAAAGGGTGTCCATTTTAATCAAAATAAATACACTTCAAGTGATACCAGCCACATCGTGACTCGAAATGAGGCGAGGATTACTTATACATGTCGGAAATGTCTAATGGATCATTTTCCTAAAGTATCAATAGAATCCAAATTATTTTGTTCGGTTTTCCGTATGCCAGTTGTTGTTTTCACTTAAAATGTTAACCATTTCAAATAAAAGTGAGACACTTTGAGTAGTACTGGCCGCACTGTTCCTCGGATTTAGGAGTGGTTGACTCGTACACATCACAAATGAACTATGGATCCTTATTCTAATGTTTCAACACAATCCGAATATGTTTGGTCATTTTTCTATATTCCATTTGTTTTTACTTATAAGAGTGTCCATTTTAAACAAATGAAAGAAACTCTGAGTGATACTGGCCACACCATGCCTCGGATTGAGTCATGATTGACTCGTCAAAATCACAAATGACCCATGGATATTTTTCCTAATGTCTCAACAAAATCCAAATGTTTTTTGTCAGCTTTCTGAATGGCAGTTGTTATTTTCACTTAAAATGTTGTCCATTTCAAATAAAAGTGAGACACTTTTAGTGGTACCAGCCGCACCATGCCTCATATTGAGGAAGGTTTGACTCTTACACGTCATAAATGAACCATGGATACTTATGATAATGTATCCAAACAATCTGAAAATGTTTGGTCGGTTTTCCATATGCCCGTTGGTTTTACATAAAAGGGTGTTCTTTTTAAACAAAAGAAAGACACTTCGAGTGATATTGGCCATACCGTGCCATGGATTGAGGTGAGGTTGACTGATACACTTCACATATAACCCATGGATATTTTTCCTAAAGTTTCTAAAAAATAAGACTATGTTTGGTATGTTTTTTCTATGCCATTTTTTGTTTTCACTTAAAATGTTTTCCATTTCAAATAAAGGTGAGACACTTTGAGTGGTATCAGCCACACCGTGCCTCGTATTGAGGCAATTTTGACTCACACACGTCAAAAATGACCTATGGATCATTGTGCTAAATTATAAACACAATAAGAATATGTTTTTTCTGGTTTTTCGTATGTCCATTATTTTTACATAAAACAGTGTCCATTTTAAACAAAGAGGGACAATTTGAGTGATACAGGCCACACTGTGACTCGGATGGAGGTAGGGTTGACTCATACAGAACAAAAATGACCCATGGATCACTATACTGAAGTATCAATATAATCATAAAGAATTTGGTCAGTTTTCCATATGTAAGTTATTTTTTTCAGTTAAAATCCTTTCCATTTCAAATAAAAGTGAGACATTTTGAGTGGTACCAGCCACACCATGACTCAGATTAATGTGGAGTACACATCAAAAATGACCAATGGATTGTTGTACTAAACTATCAACTGAATCTGAATTTGTTTGGTTATATTTCTATATTAAAGTTGTTGTTTTCACTTAATATGTTGTTCATTTCAAAAAATGAGACACTTTGAGTGGAACCGGCCACACTGTGCCTTAGATTGAGGTAGGGTTGACTTGTACACATCCTAAATGACCCATGGATCCTTGTGATAATGTATCAACTCAATCCAAATCTCCCATGTGCTCTTAAGGGTGGATATCCTTTGATCCTTGGGCATTTTGAGTGTCGTCAAGTGTGGATTTAAGATCCGAGTGAGTCTAATCCCCTCATTGCTTCCTCTTTTTTATTAGTGTTTTCACTATTCTATCATATTGTTTTGAATCTATAAAACCATATTTTCCATTTTAATTTATGATGAATATTGAAGAGAGTTTTTATTGGGATCCAAGATACCAAATTAAGAGTGTGATTGTCTCCAAAATCTAGGTAGGTGGTCCTTATCCTTTCTTGAATTGTCGTGATGTTTTATATATTACAAATAACCACTCACAAAATGTTGGGGTGTTGGGTCGGGGGGCTATTTGTGGACCAAGGAGGAAGGTGGGGGCTATCCAGGGGCTGTCCGAGGTCATGGAAGGAGGGTGGGGGGATGTTCGGGATCTAGGGAGGAGGGGGGCTGTCCAGGGTCCAGGAAGGTGGGGGGCTATCTAGGGAGTTCCCAAACACACAAAACTCTGAAAACATCCTCAATATAACTTTTCATAAAAAACAGACACATAAATATATCCTTGCATAAAAAATAGACACATAAAAACAACCTGTCCTGCACAATACACTGCATACACCAGCATAAAAAACACACATTAAAAGAGTACAAAAAACATGCACACTGCATAATACACTACGTAACACACTACATAATACAGTGCATACCCCTAACTGCATACACCATCATAAATAAATGCAAAAAAACATATAAATATGAATGGATAACTAATGTGTAACCCAAAAAACCATATAAATGAGAGGGAATAGGGGGATTCATGGATAATTTAACTAACCATAGTTTTAGGTGAGATTAAAAAAATATATAATGAAGTAAATAAATCAAAAAAGATATAATAATGAAATTTAATTTTTAGTCGGATGATTATTTACTAAGTGTTATCAATCTATTAAAATCATGGAACATTGATTCTACCAAATTCATAAGTGGTAAAGAAGTTGTCAAAATTAAGGAAAAATTTAATTTCCTTACCTTGGGTAGATGATGCAGGTTTCAATACATGTTTCGTAGAAGAATACAAACCATCATGTTCATTTCCTGGTAAAATATTAAATAGAGGTCTTCGAGTCATAAAACTTTTATAAAAATCACAGTTGAAGCATTGAAATGTTCAACAAGTTTGGAATGTTGGTTTTGTAGGTTTAAATAAAGATCAATTCCAAATTAGAAAATGCAATTAAAATAAAAATTACAACAAAAACACATTAAAAATTCATATAATGGTCAAGTCAGAAACAACATATTTGTAATCAATATTAAATAAATTTGAATAGTACCATCCTTAACAACCCAACTCGAGGTAAACCACAATAATTGAAACATGGATGGGTGATTTTATATATTTTCCACCACAATTTCAGGTTCACAATAAACTCTAACAATTGAGATATTAGAGTCATGAAAAGAAATAAATAGATTGGTTCCAATGGTAGTAGGGAAAGCGTCAATTCCATCATCACCACCATAAAAAATATGTCTTAGAATTACTGCAACTTCGACACCAAATTCAAGTCAAAGTTTGTCTTTGACATAAAAAACATATTTCGCCATTGAAGCCAATACATATCGTTCTTAGGTAGCAAGAGTGTAAGTCATATTAATTACTCGAAATCCAAAATCATCAATAAATATTCCCTATCTCTTCATCGAATCAAACCAATGGAATTTCATCATCGTGACTCACCCATGAGAGTAATAATCAAATATTATTATTTTTTCAATGACACCATAATAACCCACATTTTCAAATCACGGTTTATTATCTGATACATTATCATTACAATATGTTTTGGTAGTAACCATAACACCATCATGTTGTGTTCTCATGTTATTTTATCCTTCAGTGGCAATCAATTTGTACCCATTGATATCAATTAATTTATAGTCATGAACCATGGTATTAGGACCAGAAGCCATATCTCTTATTTCCTCAGAGACATATTCAGCTGGAAAAATCAATACCTAAAATATAAATGAATATTATACTTAATTAAATTTTGATTTAATTATTTTAAACAGTAATATTTTTACCTTAAAGTTTAACCAATCAGAAAACTCTTTGTTATGAAAGGTATCAATCCATCTTAAAGTTAAAGAATGATTCTTTCTATTTATCATTGTTTTATGTTTCTTGTAGATAAAAAATATGAATAGTTTAATAGATATATATGTTAGATATACATATTCAATTTAATTACCTGAGGTAGTCAGCGAACAAATCATAGTTGAACAAAAATGTGTGATGTTCCTTCTCACGCTCTTCAAGGCTTAATGCTTTCAATGTATATGATCCTAGAATTCCTCCTATTTGAGGAAGTGATGGAAAACTGGGTTCAATTTTATCATACTGTTCTTATTTATTTCTCATTTTTTTCATTCTTATTGTAAGATCAAACAAATATATTGATCATAAATCTATACATTCTTGAGACATGTAAACATTAACGATAGAACCTTTCGAATGATTCCAGTTTCGGACATAAGACTTTAATGTGTAAATATTTCTTTCAGTTGGATACATCCAAAAAAATAAATAGGTCCTTCGAGAAGTATTTCAGTGGGAATATGGATAGTCAGATGCAGCATGCATGTGAAAAATAATGGAGGAAATATTTTCTCCAACTCACAAGAAATTAATGGGGCATCTGTCAACATTTTTTGCAAGAAATACTTCGAAAAAGTCTTACCAGCAAGATCACAAAACAAATGGCACAATCTAATAACATTCACCCTTACATTATTGGAAAAACATGATGAATTTCTATTGGAATCAACTCATGTAGAAGAACGTGATTATCATCAGTCTTCTACGATTTTAGCTTCAACTCTCTTCTATTGACCCATTTAGATATGTTGCTTGAATAGCCATCAAGAACTCTAATAGTCTCTAATACTTCCTAAAATTGTTTCTTTTTTGTAGGTTTCATCACATAATAATAACATGGAACTTTCCATTTATTTTCACTGATACACACAGGATAGAATTCTGGTCTGATTCCCCAATCCACCAAGTTACTCCGAGACAATAAATATTCTTTTGTCTTTCCTTTAACATTTAGACGTATTGAAAGAAACATTTTACATATATATTTTTTCAATGTTCATTATGTCTAAGAAATGATGTAACAGATTGGCTGACCAATAAAACAAATAAAAAAAGATACTCCTCCTTATACAATTGTAACAGGTTTCAGTGGAAACATTCTTTCTCTTTCCAGATTTCATTTGACCCTTCTCGATTAAAAAAATAAAATATTTCAATTCATTAAGCACATTAGTTCCAAATATACGTTGAGGTGGATCATCAGTCATTATGGTATTATCAAGTATTCGATGATTATTTCTATAAGGATGGTCCATTTGAAAGAATCATCGATATCCCATAAAACTGAAACTTCAGCGATGTTTCAGTCTTCTGGATCGTGTATACTTCATAAAAATAGTACATGATAGTTTTCCCTTCGTTCTCCATCCAGACATCATTGCATAAGCTATAAAATCATTGATCGTCCACATAAGCACAACACACATTTGAAACATGTCTTTTGAATATGCATCGTATGTGCACACAACCACATCCCAAATAAGTTTCAACTCTTCTATTAAAGGTTTCATGTATACGTCAATATAAATGTCGGGATCAGAAGGGCTATATATGAGTATACTAATTAAAGTGAAATGTTTTTTCATACACAACCATGGGGGAAGATTATAAATGTGTATAAAAAATGGCCATGTGTTGTGCCAAGTAAGCATCTACCCAAATGGATTAAAACAGTCGCATTAAAGACCCAACCTCACCTTTCACACATTAGCTATAAAATCAGGATATCGAGCATCAAATCTCAACCATGGAAATCCATCTACAGGGTGAGCCAACTCGTCATTAGTCTTCTTTCTCTCAGTATCATGTCATCCATTTTTATTGATATTTCATTATACATAAAAACATTCTGGAGTCTGGGGATCAATGGAATGTGAAACATTACATTCGGCGGCATGCGAGATGGTGTTCCATCAGATTTTGACTTCCAGCGGGATGTGTAACATTTTATACAATCATTTTTTTCATTGGTGTCCTGCTAGAATAAACTACAATCTTTCTAGAAAGCATGAATTTTGTTTCATGAAAATCCAAGTACCTCAACTAACTTCCAAGCCATATAGTGGTTTGAGTGAATATCTGCATAATCTAGAATTAAATACTTCAAGAAGGTAAAAATGTAATCAATTTATATATTAGAAACCTCATACATAGTTTTCCCATGAAGCATTCAGATTAAAAATTCTATCTTTTTCGTTTTATTGCATTGTCAATATACTAGAGTCATGGAAACATCATTCAATTTTTTCACCCTGACAACATCATCACTTTCATTAGATGCATCATTTGTGCTCATATCAATGTTTTCTTTGGTCAGAATCCTTTTCTTTTTCCTGATGATGAATAAATGGAAATCAGTCATATAACAAATTCCCCACTCCAGTTCTCTCATTTGGATTATTAGAAATTTAATATTTCATTTTCTCCCCTTTGTGATACCACACATAGTAGTTTTCTTGAAAACCATATTTGTTTTTGTGGTATCTGACTTCTTCACGGGTCAACCAAGTCCTACCAATATAATTGGAACATGGAAAGTGTATGTGACCACTATCTGAAGTATTGTGATATGAAAAATCTAAAAATCTATCCAAAATGTTTTGAAAATCACCTGAGATATGATTGGTTTCATACATAAAACTTCTATCCATTCTGTAAAAAACATTGTTATAAGTTATTTGGTCAAAATCAATTCAATAAGAAGGAAGTTTCAATGAAAATATATTTAAGTAAATGATAATTGTTCACTTTATATAAAACCTTAATTGACACTCTACCCTATATGAGAATCATAATATAAAAGACAACAAAATAATATATTTATAACAAAATATCTTTGAAAAAATATACATGAGGGTACAAGATCATGTACACTTATGGAGGATAAATATTGAGGAGTTGAATAATTTTTAGATCGAAGAAATTTTATATTTTAGTTGATAATTTGAGTGATCACATAGATTTACCAAGGGGGGGGGGGTGTCCGGGGGGTGCAGGGTGTCCAGTGGGTGTGGGGCTGTCCCGGGGGGTCAGAGGTGTCTAGTGGGTGGGGGTTGTCCAAGGGATCAAGGTGTCTAAGTGGGCGGGCTGTCCACGAAGGTGGTCGGGCTATCCCCGAGGGTAAGGGGTGTCCCGGGGGTGGGGCTGTCTAGGGGTGATGAGGTGTCCAAGTGGGCGGGCTATCCATAGGAGTCAGGCTGTCTAAGGGGGTTGGGGGTGTCCAGGGGTGGTCGGGATGTCCATGGGTTGAGGGGGTGTCTAGGGGGTGGGCGGGGCTATCCATGGTGTACAGGGTGTCCAGGGGGTGGTCGGGCTGACCATATGGGTGGAGAGGCTGTTTAGGGGGGTATGGGGTGTCCGGGGGTGGGCGAACTATCCAAGGGGTGGGAGGGCTGTCCACGGGGGGTGTTCAGGCTATCCACGGGGGTGGAGAGGCTGTCTAGTAGGGTCAGGGGGAGTCAAAGGGGTGGTGGGATTTCCAGGGGTGGGGTGTCTGGGGGGATGTGGGTGTGCGGGGGGGGGGGGGGGGTCTAGGGGGTGGTAGGCTGTCCACGGGGGTGGGGGTTTTCCAGGGGGTACGGGAAATCTAGGGGGTTGGTGGGCTATCCACGTGGGTGGTGGGGCTGTCCAGGGGGTTGGTGGTGTCCATGGGGTAGAGGGGGGTTTTCCAGGTGGTGGGGGTTGTCTACGGGGTACATGGTGACAAGGGGGTGGGTGGGCTGTCTAGGGGGTGGCAGGGGTGGCAGGGATATCCTTGGTTGTACGGGGTGTCCATGGGGTGGGCGGGATGTCCACGGGGGGTGGTCGGGCTGTCCGCGGGGGTGGTGGGGTTGTCTATTGGGGTTAGGTGTGTCTAGGGGGTGGGGGCTTTCCTATGGGTGGGGGTGTCCGGGGGGATGGGGGTGTCCGGGGGGTGGTGGGCAGGTGTCCAGGGGGTGGGCAGGCAGTCCGCGGTGGTGGGGCTATCCACAGGGAAGGGGGTGTCCAGGGGGTGGGCGAGGCTGTCCAGGGGGTATGGGTTGGGTGGGTTGGCTGTCCACGGGGGTGGCGGGGCGGTCCAGTGGCGTACGAGGTGTCCAGTGGGGGCGGGCGGGCTATACCCAAGGGTGGGGCGGGGGGGGGGGGGGGGGGGGGGCTGTCCAGGGGGGTACAAAGAGTCCTGGTGGTGGGTGGGCTATCCACGGGGGTGGAAGGGTTGTCCAGGGAATCAAGGGGTTGAGGGGGTGGGGGTTTTCCAAAGGGTTCGAGGTGTCTAGGGGTGGTCGGGCTGTCCAAGGGGTGGCGGGGCTGTCCAGGTGGGGTACGGGGTGGGAGGGCGGGCTGTCTATAGAGACCCGAAGCTTGAAGTACATGGACATTACATTACTTTTGTGGAATACTTAATATATAACAAAAACAGACACACAAGGATCGTAATAGTTTAGTGTCTTTGGAATCTTAGAATATAAACTTCTAATCATGTTGAAAGATCTTCAATAACTCCCATAACGATCTTCCCCTTTTGTTTCCTTACCTAAAACATTTCTTTAAATCCTAGGGAAAAGAAAACATATAAAGGGTGAGCTCAAATGCTCAGTAAGGGTAAGCATGGAGAAAATAAAACAAACCATATACATTTGAACATAAAAACATGAACATAATGTTTAAACATCGAAATCATGAGCAATGACATAAAACATGGTAGTACATAAGGCATAGATCATAATAGAAAATCAATCATGATAAAATATCTTTGGAATAAAAATTGTAATTGTGGAAAAACATTAAGCACATGATATGATTTCCATGATAGCCAAGGCATTGCTTCCAAGACATTATTAGTGGACAAAGTCCCTTTCTAAATCGAGTTCACTCCTCGTTTCAGTCCTGTAACACTGAACCAGATTAACTTACCATTCCAGCCATGTATATCTCATGAGATATAAATCTTTAGCCAATGCATTGGAGGTAGATATAGGTCCCACCCATCTCATAATTAAATCATTCTTACGTGTACCACAACATAAACATAAATCATTCATCATAACCCAACGAATAAAATGGGTTTCATAAACATCATCCCATCATCATATAATCCATATAAAAGAAATAGATATAATTTCATAATAATAAAAGTGAAATAATGTAAATCATAGTGACATTATACTTGAAACATACACATATAAAATAATTTCATTTTAGATGGAAAATGGTTTTGATAAAAAACATGAAATGAATTCTTGAGGAAAATATCCATTCTTCTTTAAAATCAATTTCTTTTCACAAAACATCATGAAATTTTAAAAGAAAAATATTTTGTTTAAAATAGTCATGAAATATTTTGTAGGAAGCTTCATGAAAATAAGGCTTTATAAAACCGCAAAAATCTTTTCATGTCGTATAAGTTAAAAAAACATTCTCATCGTACTTTTGTCGAAAAAGTCAAAAAGTACCTCGTAATGTAAACAGAAGAACGATTCCTTACATACCATGTTGTAAAAGTAAAAATGGGTAAAAAGGACATTAAACGTACATAAAAACACTTTTAGAAAACATGTACATGGATTCTAACAATAACCCCAGTAAATACTTACGTATAAGCAATCTCGGATAAAAATGAGATTTGCAAAATTATCCCTTACCTTAGGTCCGATATGCTTCGTACGTATCCAGACCTCCTATATAATGATTTAAATAATGTCATTGAATTATTACAGAATCATATTCATTGTTATTATATAATATATGGTTCACTTATGACTTTATATTACCCATTCTTTTGTAAATTCATGTTAAGGTAGCATTTTGGTTAAAATCGTTTCATTTATCGTTCGTGTTTTAACTTTTAATTATTCATATGATTACTTAGATCATGATTACATAAATCCTGATGTAAAACACGATTTATATATAATATATATTCAGCATATACATATATAATAGATCGATAAATGGAAATAAATACACCGTTCATGGAGACGGTAGGTCGTGCGTACGCATGAACGCTGTTTTCGTTTCCATATTGAATTGAATGAAATTAAATAGATGAAATATATATATATACATAAATACAGTAGCATTATTATGTCATATATTTCATTATTATTCAATATATATAATTTATAATCATTTTTGAATGGTTATTCATGGAAAATGAATCTCATCGCGTTCGTGGAGACGGTAGTCCGTACGTACGCACGAGCGATGATATCATTCCCATGATCGTGGAATTGTATTGGAGTGCATGTATACTATTTAAGAATAAATATCACTTTAAAAAAATCATATATAGTCATTATTTACACCATTATACCCATCCAAGTAAGGTGGTGGTGGAAAATAGATTACACCGTGGCGTGAAGACGATATTTCGTATGTACGCACGCGCGGTGATTTCATTTTCCGTAGGATAGATAGATGATAAAATAGGGTTGTTTCATACTTATAATAAAATATCAATATATTAGTGATACTGATGTTATCACTTCATAAGTAAACAACTAAAGAAGAATAAGTATAAGAAGAAATAATGTTGAAAGAATCAGTAACATACATTACCTCTTCTTTGAAGTGCCTCTTTGAGACCTCCTTTTAGGGCACTAAATTTGGTCTTTAAAGAATACAAGGACCTCTAGGATGTTTCTAGGGAAGTGTAGAAGAGAATTTGTCAGGGGTTGGCCGAGATTGAAGGCTCAAAGTGGTGTGAGGAAGAGAGGGAGAAGGTGTCCTTTTATAAGGGAGGAGAGGGGCACCTTTGGAAAAACAAAAAATATTATATTATTATAAAGTCATATTCGGTTTTTAATAGCTCCAAATTGATTTATTTATAAGCTAAGGTGGGTATGGGTCTAAATAATCTCATCGAATAGAATTTAGAAATGTTTAGGATTCTATTTTAACCTTATCATTTAGATTTAACATTAAGTTAGATAATTTAACTTTTACCGTGACTTCTTGTCTTCTTACACTATAAGGTTAATAAACATACTATAACAAGACAAAAGAACCCCAAGTTGTTTATTATTAATATATATAACATTATCTAAGTCATTTGGCCGATCATTAGATTTTTTGGAATAAAATAACAATTAATAATATAATATTTGTTTTAAAAAATATTTTATGTCAATTTTGACACTATTTGGTACTTGATTTTTGTGAAACTCCTAACAGAATGATTAGTTCTAAATAAGTTAATTAAATCAATACTAATATGTCATATTAACCCATAATATTAATGTAATTCATAAAAAGTCTCAAATTACATTTATTTGGGTATTTATAACATCAATTATGTCAATATTTCCTTAATAAGATAATTACTGCATCCTCATTGTGTCATATATAAATTAAATTATTTAATGTGTAGAAATTAAAAATAAAATACCATTATGTAGGAAATATTTTTGTCTTTATAATGAATATTTATAGTCAAATTTATCCTCTGTATAACCCTATATTAAAAAGGATTTATTTATTAATCTTCGATATTAATTATTTTAACCTTTCTTTAAATAAATTGATAATAAATTCCATAATCTAATCCAAGTGGGCCTAAATGGTCATATTTTATTCCTAAGGTTATTTTTGGTAGAATTTCACTTATCCAATATAATTAGGACATGTGTTAGGGTAATAATAATATCATTTTTACCATTAATTACCCTATTTACTTGTAACCGTGGTAAAAAAAGTAAAAAGTTACTATTCACCAAAAATTATTTTCTTCTCATTGAACCACATTTTAGTCCTTGATATTAACCGTGTCTCTCATATTTTCGAAATTAAATTCACAGAATTGGTAAAATTTCATTTAAATGAAAAAGTCAGTTTTTTAACTACCACTAAGTGGTTTCACTATTCATCAAAAATTGCAGTTTTTCAAAACAAATACCAAAAATTCTGCCTAAGCATTATTTGATATTCTGAATTCAAAATTGATGTCTATTTTTCCAAATTCAAAACATAGAAGTGGAATTATTTAATTTTAAAATTAATTCCTGTTATCAAAAAAATAGCATGTTTTTTAAGAAACAATAACTATCAAAAGATTGATATTTTTTTATATTAAATTTCAAATTGAAATTAATTCCAATGACCAACATTGGATTAAATGGTAAAAATATATTCTAATTACACTTTAAACCCAATTAAAAAGATAATCTAACCATATAAATTATTGCGATGAAAAATGTTTTTTTAATTAAAATATAGCATGTTTTACTATTCATTAAAATATGAAATTTATCAGAATAATATGAAAAATTTATCCAAAGTAAATTTTTATATCCTGATTCCAAAGAAGATTTTTATTTTGTCAAATTTAACTTATAGACATGTAAAAAAATATTTAAAGTGGGTGCACCATCAAAAGGCGGCAAAACTACATTTTTTGAAAAATACTTATTTCACTCGAAAAATTGATTTTGTTCTCATACCATTTTCTAGAAAATGTGTAAGATGAATAATAATGTTATAAAATTAAAAATGTAGTTGATACTATTCATAACGGCTAGTCGATAATAATATTATAACCATATATTATTGTTTAGTGAAATCCGGTATTGCGTACTACACACACTATCGAGGTAGGTCGTGATTGCGTGTAATGCAAGCCAAGAATAGTGTTGCGTATACTGCTAGCTAATGAGGTGTTGCGTATAGTACAAGATAATCTTGGTGTAGTGTATAATATAAGATCAAAGAAACTAAAAATAATATATCTTATAAAATCTCGGGGTGTTACATTCTACCCCCCTTAAAATGAATGTCGTCCTCAAAATTCGTGGGGGTTATAAGTCGTTTACTATTCATAGAAACCCACATTGTAAAAAGGAATACTATAACTTTATTTTAAAAACTAAAGTATGAAATTTAACGATTACCCAAATTAACGCATCACTGGGTTTCCATAGAGGAAAACATAGGTGAAAATATGGATATGGAATTAAAATCTAACCATCAAGTTCTGATGGAGAGTGGTAGAGAACATGGCTATGAAAAAGCCATCAATAACAAAGCCATAAAATTGTGATGATCTAAGGAACCATATAATTCATCAGATATAAGAGCACTAGGACAACATTTTTGGATTTCAATATCATTTCCCTAAAGTTGAAAATTTTGAATTAGAGGAAATACTTGCTTGATTTTAGTGCAATCTCACTATTGTTCGTGCTTTGGACAATTTCCACTTCATCTCTTACAGAAATGAATTTGAATTTGTTATTTGGGAAGTTTTAACAGATCATGTGATAGAATTATGGGTCATTCCATCTGTTTCAAACAAAAGTTTAGCAAAAGTTATCAAATATACATAAGTCCATCTATGGTGAGGATAATCGTATACGATTCCAAAAATGAACTTATACATCATATATCATACAACTTAATAATATAAAACTAGTTTCTACTAACCAGGGACTTCTTGTAGGCCAGTGGTATGTGAGAAAGGCCAGTCGCACTTCAGTTGTGGGTTTGATTCCTGCAACCCTGTCCGACGCGACGGGTTGTCGCCCGTCCTACAGGTTGTCCTTTTTCTAAAATTACATCATTATGACATTCCATCAATAATATCAAAAAAAGTTCTAGCCTTAAACAATACTAACTTGTGTCCAACATAATCCATCCCAATCATTAGGCTTATTCAAAATACATATGTCCAATCTCATTGTATAAAGAAAACAATTACAAGAAATGTCATCTACCGAGCATGTTAATACTATCATTTATCCCCATTATATCTTGTTGATCACATTCCAATCATGTGAATACCTTAATCATGTATTCTCTTGAAAAATGAGTACCCATTGAACCTCAGTGAAAACATGAATTTTGTTAAATTTTAAAACATTCCACATACCAAAACCCCAAAAATTTTATATACTCCAACCATAATATCACTTAGTCCTTATATCATTCATGAGATCATGAATATAATCAAACATATCATTATCTTCTTTTCCCTTCATTATGCTCATATCATCTACTTTCCAAAAATATCTGAATAACCATCCATGGTTACCATTACCATATAATTTCAAATATTTTAGGAAAAACAATAGTGTAACAATATTTAGATGATTCTTTATTCCATAGTACCATTAACTATACAACATAACTCTTGGTAAACTTACAATCATTCCACTACCTTCTTAAACAACTGACTGAGCTTCAACACTTATTTCATCTCATATATCATTTGTAGTCTCCTCATCATCATCCACATAAATACAACCCATATGACCATGCTGATTCTCATCGTGATATTTTCCCTTAGGGAATTGGTTTGCATAATGCCCATACATTCCACATTTAAAACATCTAATCATTATTGATGTCGTAGCAATACCATTATCCTTCTCCATGGTGTTAACTGAACCTTTTCCTTTCCACTTACTGGATTTGTGTCCTTATTTTCCTCGCCCAAAACATCTTCCAGTTCCTTTGAAACATTCTCCTTGATGCCTCTTCCCACATGATTTACATGAGGGGAATTAAACTTTCTTTCCTCTATAATCATCATGAAACTCCATCATTCTCATACTAGCTGAGTCGGGATACTTACCAAGGTTGAGATTATTGATCATATTATGAGATTGCTGATTTGGTATAATAACTATATGTGGAATTCCAGATCCAATTTCATTCGGTTTCTCATGAAGAATATCATTCCATTGTCCATCATATCCTCTATTACCGTGAATCTTCCGATTTCCATCCATTTTCTAAAACCCAAAGAGAATAGTATGAGAGGCAAAAATCATAATCAAGGGGGAGTACCTTCAATATCTAACATCTTAGGTTTAACTCTAATATCGTTACTATAATTCTAGGACTATAACTTATACTTAGAGTTTACCTTAGGGAAATCCCTAGACATACCATAGAAATATCTCTAGGGATCTCACTAAATTTCTCGCATCCTAGTTTCCAAAGGATGACTAAACTTTTCCTCTAAAACCAAATGTAGAGACCCAATGCTTGACGTACATGGACATTACATTACTTCTTCGGAATACATAATATATAACAAAAACAGACACACAAGGATCGTAATAGTTTAGTGTCTTTGGAAACGTAGAATATAAACTTCTAATCATGTTGAAAGACCTTCAACAACTCCCATAACGATCTTCCCTTTTTGTTTCCTTACCTAAAACCTTTCTTTAAATCCTGCGGAAAAGAAAACATATAAAGGGTGATCTCAAATTCTCAGTAAGGGTAAGCATGGAGAAAATAAAACAAAACATATACATTTGAACATAAAAACATGAACCTAATGTTTAAACATCGAAATCATGAGCAATGACATAAAACATAGCAGTACATAAGGAATAGATCATAATAGAACATCAATCATGATAAAATATCTTGGGAATAAAAATTGTAATTGTGGAAAAACATTAAGCACATGATATGATTTCCATGGTAGCCAAGGCATTGCTGCCAAGACCATCTTAGTGGACAAAGTCCCTTTCTGAATTGAGTTCACTCCTCGTTTCTGTCCTATAACACTGAACCAGATTAACTTACCATTCCAGCCATGTATATCTCATGATATATAAATCTTTACCAGATGCATTGAGGGGAGATATAGGTCCCACCCATCTCATAATGAAATCATTCTTACGTGTGCCACAACATAAACATAAATCATTCATCATTACCCAACGAATAGAATGTGTTTCATAAACATCATCTCATCATCACATAATCTATATAAAAGAAATAGATATCATTTTATAATAAAAAAAGTGAAACCATGTAAATCATAATGACATTATACTTGAAACATACACATATTAAATATTGTCATTTTAGATGGAAAATGGTTTTGATAAAACACTTGAAATGAATTCTTGAGGAAAATATCCTTTCTTCTTTAAAATAAATTTCTTTTCACAAAACGTCATGAAAATTTAAAAGAAAAAGATTTTTTTTAAAATATTCATGAAATATTTTGGAGGAAGCATCATGAAAATATGGCTTTATAAAACCGTAAATTTCCTTTCATGCCGTATAAGTTAAAAAATACATTCTCCTCGTACTTTTGTCGGAATAGTCAAAAAGTACCTCGTAATGTAAACAAAAGAAAGATTCCTTACATACCATGTAGTAAAAGTAAAAATGGGTAAAAAGGCAATTAAACATACATAAAAATACTTATAGAAAACATGTACATGGATGACAACAATAACCCTAGTAAATACTTACGTTTAAGCAATCTCGGATAAAAATGAGATTTGCAAAATGATCCCTTACCTTAGGTCCGATATGCTTCGTGCGTATCCAAATATCATGTATAATGATTTAAATAGTGTCATTGACTTATTACAGAATCATATTCATTGTTATTATATCATTTATGGTTCACTTATGACTTTATATTACCAGTTATTTTGTAAATTCATGTTAAAATAGCGTTTTGTGTAAAAGCGTTTCATTTGTCGTTCGTGTTTTAACTTGTAATTATTAATATGATTACTTAGATCATGATTAATTACATCCAGAATGTAAAAAATTATGTATATATAATATATATTCAGAATATACATATATAATAGATCAATAAATGGAAATAAATACACCGTTCAGGGAGACGGTAGGCCGTACATACGCATGAATGCTGTTTTCGTTTCCTTGTTGAATTGAATGAAATTAAATAGATGACATACACATATATATACATAAATACAATAGCATTATTATGTCATATATTTCATTATTATTCATTATATATACGTTATAATCATTCTTGAATGGTTAATCATGGAAAATGAATCTCATCGCGTTCATGGAGACAGTAGTCCGAACGTACGCACGAGCGATGATATCATTCCAATGATCGTGGAATTGTATTTGAGTGTATTTATACTATTTCATAATCAATATCAATTTACAAAAATCATATATAGTCATTATTTACACCATTATACCCATCCAAGTAAGGTGGTGGTGGGAAATAGATTACACCACGGTGTGGAGACGGTATTCCGTACGTACGCACACGCGGTGATTTTGTTTTTCCCATAGGATGGATAGATGGTGAAATACGATTGTTTCATACTTATAATAACATATTAGTATATGAGTTATACTTATGTTTTTACTTCATAATGAAACAACTAAATAAGAATAAGTATAAAAAGAAATAAAGTTGAAAGAATCGGTAACGGACATTACCTCTCCTTTGAAGCGCCACTTTGAGACCTCCTTTTAGGGAACTAAAATTGGACTTTAAAGAATACGAGGACCTCTAGGATGTTTCTAGGGAAGTGTAGAAAATAATTTGGTAGTGTTCGGCCGAGAATTAAGGCTCAAATTGGTGTGAGAAAGAGAGGGAGGAGGTGCCCTTTTATAAGGGAGGAGACGAGCACCTTTGGAAAAACTAAAAATATTATTTTATTATAAATTAATATTAGGTTTTTAATAGCTCAAAATTGATTTATTTATAAGATAAGGTGGGGATGGGTCTAAATCCTCTCATCAAATAGAATTTATACAAGTTTAGGTTTCTATTTTAACCTTATCATTTAGATTTAACTTTAAGGTAGATAATTTAACTTTTACCGTGTCTTCTTGTTTTCTTACACTATAAGGTTAATAAACAAACTATAACAAGGCAATCGAACCCAAAATTGAATATTATTAATATATATAACCTTATATAAGTCATTTGGCCGAACCATAGATTTTTAGGAATAAAATAACAATTAATAATATAATATTTGTTTTAAAAACTATTTTATGTCAATTTTGACACTATTTGGTACTTGATTTTTGTGAAAATACTAATAGAATGATTAGTTCAAAAAAAGTTAATTAAATCAGTAATAACATGTCATATTAACCTATAAAATCAGTGTAATTCATTAAAAGTCTCAAATTTCATTTATTTCGGTATTTATAACATCAATTATGATAATATTTCATTAATAAGAAAATTACTACATCATCATTGTGTCATACATAAATTAAATTATTTAATGTCTAAAAATTAAAAATAAAATAACATTATGTATGAAATCTTTTTAGGTTTATAATTAATATTTATAGTCGAATTTATCTTCTGTATAACCCTATATTAAAAATGATTTAGTTATTAAACATTGAATTTAACTATTTTAACCCTTCTTTAAATAAATTAATAGTAAATGTCCTAATCTAATCCAAGTGGGCCTAAATGGTAATATTTTATTCCTAAGGTTGTTTTTGGTCAAATTAAACTTATCCGATAGAATTAGGACAACTGTTAGGGTAATAATAATATCATTTTTACCCTTAATTACCATATTTACTTGTAACCGTGGTTAAAAAAAGTAAAAAGTTACTATTCACCAAAAATATTTTTATCTCATTGAACCACATTTTAGTCCTTGATATTAACCGTGTCTCTCGGATTTTCTAAATTCAATTCACAGAAGTGGTAAAATTTCATTTAAATGAAAAATGCAGTTTTTTAACTACCACTAAGTGGTTTCACTATTCTTCGAAAATTGCAGTTTTTCAGAAATATACCAAAAATTCAGCCTAAGCATTATTTGATATTACGAATTAAAAATTGATGTATATTTTGAAAAATTCAAAACATTGAAGTGGAATTGATTAATTTTAAAATTAATTTCGGTTATCAAAACAAATAGCATGTTTTTTAAGAAACAATAACTATCAAAAGATTGATACTTGTTTATATCCAATTTCAAAGTGAAATTAATTACAATGACCAACATTGGATTAGATGGTAAAAATATATTATAATTAAATTTTAAACCCAATTCAATAGATAATCTGACCATATAAATTATTGCAATGAAAAACTTGTTTTTAATTAAAATATAGCATGTTTTTACTATTCATTAAAATATGAAAGTTATCAGAATAATGTGAAAATTTTATCCAAAGTAAATTTTTATATCTTGATTCCATTTAAGAATTTTATTTTTTCAAATTGAACTTATAGACATTTCAAAAAAAATGATTTAATGTGGGTGCGCCATCAAAAGGCGGCAAAACTACATTTTTAAAAAAATAATTATTTTACTCGAAAAATTGATTTTGTTCTCATAAAATGTTCTAGAAAATGTGTAAGATGAATAATAATGTTATAAAATTCAAAATGTAGTTGATACTATTCATAACGTCTAGTCCATAATAATATTATAACCATATATCGTTGTTTAGTGAAACACGATATTGCGTACTACAAACGCTATCAAGGTAGGTCATGATTGTATGTAATGCAAGCCAAGAATAGTGTTGAGTATACTGTAAGCTGATGCAGTGTTGTGTATAGTACATGATAATCTTGGTGTAGTGTATAATAGAAGATCAAAGAGATTAAAAATAATATATCTTATAAAATATCGGGGTATTACACTATCCACGGGGGTTGTGGGTCTATCCAGGGGGTACAGGGTGTCCAGGGGGTGGGCGGGTTGTCCACGGGGGTGGCAAGGAGGTACAAGGGGTGGTAGGGATGTCTAGGGGGTGGGGGATTCCAGGGGTGGGGGGGGGGGATATCCAAGGGGGTGGGGGCTGCCCAAGCGGTGGGGGTGTCCACCCACAAACTAGGGTCATAAAATCCAATCTTTATCCAATTGTAGCATGATTTCAAGCCTATTATAGATGATGAAGAAGACTATTGGTGTATACCATGAATATCATATATATAAATGAAAACACACACAATTGTAAACACACCACCAAATAACATATGTGGATCTAATTTTATGATCCATGTTTCAATTGGACACTACTCATTGGAATATGAGCCTTGTTATATCATTAGGTGATATGGAGTTACACAAATGTTAAATTTGTATGAGATAAATATGGATAGTGGATAAGAACCTAAGGGAGATTTCATTGTAGTGATAACATCTTCTTGGATGGGTAATATTGAGTGTTGGTATGGAACTTCAAGAAAAGTCTTAACGTGTAAAAGCAACTATACAATGGTTATATTTGATTCCTATTTTTTTGTAGATTATTGGAGTGGAAAACCCACCCCCTCCCTGGACAGCCCCCCCCCCCCCCACCCACACCCATTCACCCCCTACCCCTTGCACCCCCCCCAACTCGGATAGCCCCCCACTCCACATGGACTACCCCTCCCCACCTGAAAAACCCACCCACCTCCTCCCTAGAAAACCAACACCCCCTCCCCCACTTGGACAGCCCACCCTCTCCATGGATAGCCCACACCCCCTCCCCTGCAGCCCCATAGTCAATACCCCTTGGCATACATAGCAACAATAAATTATAATTATCACCTGGTAACTCTCACAATTAGTGCCCTAGGGTCCAACATCCATTAAATAAAGACCCTCTGGGTAGCTCTCACAGTCTAACCACTCTAGTATATTACCACATGAAAAATCACAAATTCAATACCTCTGGGTCATCATGATAACACATTATACATAAATGATCCTACCTCAGGAAGCTCTCACAATCAATTCCCCTAGGTCATACATTCACAAATCGAATCACATTCATCTCATAAAAATCAGTAACTACATCCTAAAAACACAAGGCATGGAAAACAATGCAAGACTAATAGGAATTCTAGACCAAACAACCATAATCAATCAAACAAGGGAAAACACCCATAATTAAGGTATAAAACCTTATGCATAAGCAATATCCTTTCCTCACTCTAAGAAACCATAACCGAGATTAAACAGGGTTAAATTCTAAAACATGCAATACCAAAAACATGGTTATTCTGCACTCTAAGTATATATAATAAAAAAATCAATGAAAGGAACATACCACATACCTTTTTGTCGTATGATTGATAATCATGAATCTTTGACGTTGAATCATCATAGAATGATGTAGATCTACAAAAAGGTGATAAACATTTAACCTTGAAATACTCACGAGAGATGATGAATTAGGAAGAAATGCTCTATGAAAAGTGAGAAAATACTAGTGGGAATCAAACACACATGGCAACGTCCTAATCGATGCTCGGAAAGGGAATATGGAGGAGGTCGAAGTTCTTTAGTCATTTGTTTCTCTACTATATGAACCAAGAGGAGAAGAAGTGTATTTTGGAGATGAGCTGTGACCCCACCCAAATTCATCAATTAAAAAGAGAAGTACACGACATGTTAATTTAATATAAAAACTATGTAATAGGCTCAACTAACCCCCTCTATAGGTAGTTTTCCAGGTCACTTACACTGCCTTGTACTGGACCATTACACGACCAGTATGCTTGTATACATGAGAACCAGGTACACAATGTGTACTCAAAGTACAGAACGTGTACTTAAAAAATTTCCATTTCTTAATTTTCCTTGAAATTACCCGAAAATAAATATCCATACATAAAAGAAAGATATGGGATCATAAAATTTCCATCCATTATAGGCGGAAAAGTAAAAACACCCAGTATCATTTTGTGAGGCAATGGTTTTCCGTACTAAAAAATAGCAAGTTCGTTACCCAAGTGGAAGTGTGTGTAAGTGTAGGTAGAAAAACCAAAATAAAAAAATATAAGAATATTTAGGATACATAGGTTATTTTATAACCATTTTTTATGATTATTTTAGGGGCTAGATAATGAAAATAAAACAAAGGATCTTGAGGAAGGATATTACATCTTCTTTGGGTAACTCCTTTTGATTTGCACCAACTGGCTTCCTTGGATGGACTGATTAATAAATTGAGTATTATAAGACGGATTTAGGGATTTTAGGAGCTTATTTTATTATATTTTTGGATGTTTAAATGGAATGATAGGTTTAAAGAAGGATAATGGGTGAGTGACCTTTTGATAGTAGAGGATGAGTGGCATTCTTATAAATTTTGGAAAAGGGAGTTCCACCCACCCTTTTCCCACGACAAGTGGATCATATAATGAATAAAAGTATATAAAAGAGAGTATATGGTGGTAATATTAACATAAAATGAACTTTAGACAATTTTGTAGGTCATTTTGGCCCTTAATTTTATGGTTTAGTCCCTTGTTAAACTAATTTTCTTCTTAATCATAATAATTAATTTTAATTACATTGATTAATTTTTTTGTAAAAAACTATTTTTAATGTATTTTAAATTAAAAATTATTCCTATTCAAAATATGGAATAATGTTTTCCCAAATTCCAATAACATAATATGAAAATGTTAATTTACAATTAATTCTACAGACTGGAGGACAATACATGTATTTAATGTAAACTTGTTCAAAAATATGCTATATTGTTATATCTAATTTCAAAGTGAAATTGATCCTAATGGCCTAAATTAGATTAATTTTTTGTATAATTTAATTAATTATACATTGAAACCAATTATAAATATAATTTAATTTTATAAATAAATTAGATGAAAAATAGTTTTGAATTAAAATTTAGTATTTTTTAATATTCATAAAAATTGAAAGATCAAAGATAAATACCAAAAATTCAACCCAATCTAATTTATTTTATTCAATTTAAAAAATAAATTTTATTTTGAAATATAAACATTATAAATGTTCCGAAGATTATATTAAAAATTGGATCTCTATTAAAATGCAGTAAAACTGCTTTAATGAAAATATAGGTTTTTATGTGCAGTATTGTGCTTGTTCCCATATTATGCCTAAAAAGTACGTTCAATGAATTAAAAAACATTATTGAATATATAAAATATATATTTCATTAATATCATTCACCAATAGTAATTAATTTAAATTATTTGTATATAATTTCATTATGATTATAAAAATATTTTTTATAAAAACATTCCCTTCATATTCATGCGGTTCTTATATTCATTAATAATTAATTTGTAACAATTTAATTAAAACATTTATTTACATATTTCATTTAATACTATTCATAATATAAAAAAGAAATAATATTTTTTATCTTATTAAATAATTCTATTTTAAATAATATATTATTGTTTGGTAAAACTATGTCTTGCATATTATGAAAGCCATCGAAGAAGTCCAGTTTTGTATGTAACATAAGCTATCCTATGTGTTCTTTGTATATCAAGATAAACATTATGTTTCATGTAGTACATGATTGAATTGATGTTTTATATAACACAAGAAAAACATACTTTTCTTATAATAATAAAACTTTTTTAGTGTTGCGTGAAATATAAAATATCAGAAATATTAAATTAATTTGAAATGAATATTCCACAAAATCATTGTGTGTTAGATTCTAATCCCCTTAAAATCAATTTCACCCCCGAAATTCATCATGGTTTACAAATGTTTAAAACATAAAATTTCCTTTCATTGAAAAACACATCATAAAAATGATTATTAAATCCTACATTGAAAAGTGAAATTTGTACACATAAAGGTTAGCCAAAGTAACACATAAATAGGTTTCCAAAAAAGAGAACATAAGCGGGATGTGAAACTATTTACATGGAAGAGAAATATATATATCATGTTATAATGGAATGTGATAGAGAACATGTTTTGGGTAAATTTTACAATAAAAAAACCATAAATCCATGATGATCTAAAGGGGCATTTGATTCATCAGAAACAAAGGTACTAGGATAAATTTTTTTATTTCATGATACTTTTCCCAAAGTTAAATAATTTTATTGAAAATATATACATAAATGAATTCTGTAAAACCTTACCATTTTTTTACCTTGATCAAATTACACTTTATATCTCATTACAAGTGATGAAGGTGAATTTTTAATTCCTAGAGCATGACCATGAGATCCATGAATAGAATAAAATGTCGTTAAAACTATTTTTATCACAAAAAAAGTTTTGTATAAGTTATACAATACGAAGAGTACAAATATTGTGAGATAATGATTTAATATCTAAAACATTATCCAATGTTCAAAATACATCATTCCATAAATGGTTAACCTTGTTACCCTTCCAAAAATATAATTCTCTATTTACACATTAAATTAGATCTTATATTATTCCAAAACATTTTAATTGGAATCATGAGTCAATACTTGTGCCGATAAAACATTACCTATGATTTTATTGTTCCAAAATATTGGTAGGGGGATATAATCACATGGAACTTAACTACAGAATAAATTATAAGACTTTTATATGGATTTTTATTACAAAAACAAAAATGAAATTAATAAATAAGGTGGGGAGGATAATAATTACCTAATTATCATGCCTCACTTCATCAATTTTGATAGAATAAACATTAACATGTCTATTATATTAAGATATTTTTGGTGTCAGTCTTCATAATTATCAGTTGGTTTTAGTCCCTTCCTATCACAATTCTCATACTAATTAAATCTTAAACACTAAAATTAGGGAGTTTCATTCGTTGAAGATTTATGTTTACACACGTCACCTTGGAATTCTACCACTATATGACATTATTTTTCACACATAAAACATGTAGCAGTGCCTCTAAGATAGGTATGTACTAAAAAATATATTCTTAAACCCTTCCCAATCAATGGAGATAATTTTATCTGGTTTTTTTATATTCTTGATTATGTTCCACAATTGATTTGTTTCACTATCCAAGAATTAAGTTAGAAAAATATATTTCTCATGTTCTAAACAATGGATAATGTAAAATATCGTTTCAATGGTATAGATCCATTTCATAGAAACTGGTGTATTAGTCATTCAACTAAAAGAATAAGAAATTTTCCCAAAGCGGTATTCATGAAAACTATTTTCCATCTTTTGGTCATTTGTAAAATCTTTTCCATTCATGGCTTGATAAAGAAATGTGGTCATAAAAACTTGTTTTCCACTCCATCGTCTATAAAAAAGATTTCTATGTAGGACCATCCTTGAATTCTACCATTTAAATCCCCATTAACATGGTTTATTTGGGTTCCAAACATTTACTAAACAAAGAAAGAATATCATGACAAATACTTATCATAGATTAAAAGAAAATAAACATGAAAAATAATTTATTGGATATCAAAATAATTACATCAATTTTTTAAACTTTGAAACCTTATATTTCACTAGATCCATCAATTTCATTATTTATCTATATATTTCAAGAGGATTCATAAAGATTTTTTGAGTTTCCAAATCATACCCCTTAGGTGTGTCAGACTAGGTATGTAGTATGGCCCATTTTCGGGCACCAGTACCTAATTGATTCAATCTCAATAATATGTTTTTGAGGTTGTTATCCCAATTCACATCTCTACCAGAGTTGTATCATCGTTTATTATGTAGATAGTGATATATTTCTAGGAAACCACTCACTCTATCCTTTACAAAAAATCTAGTAAATTTTCCTAAACATTAAATCAAACATAGACTTATCCTTAGAAGAATACCTAGAAATATCCCTAGAAATATCCCTAGTGATATCACTAATATTTTCTCATACTAGTTTCCAATGAAATAATAAATAATTCTGTTGATACCGACAACATCAAATTAGGATTAACATACATGGATATTAAATAATTTTAGATGAATTTTCATCACATTATAAAATGAAATCCCAAGGATCGTATTATATTAGTGTATTTGGAAATTTGAAAACATTATCTTTTAACATAGTGAAATATCATAAATATATTCCATAAAGATAATAAACTTATAGTAATCCTACATAAAACCTTTACTTATAAGTAGGGGGAAAGATTAATAAGAAAGTGGTGAGATTTGATGCTCAGTAAGGGAAAAAAGGGAGATATTTATTCATAACATGATCATAGGGGTATAATAACATGATCATAATATTAGAAGATAATACCTTTCATATCAAATATCTTAAAACATGAATCATGGAATAATTATAGAAATTTCATAACAGATGAATTAAAATAGATTCTTCAGCACAATCCATGATATCATAACATAGTATAAAGAAAAGTAATTATAGAATAAAAATAAGCATATAAAATACTATGTGAAGGCTACTTACCAAGACCCCCACAACATGTTAGTCTTGGGATAATCCCATGTATACTTACATCAGGATTTGGATTCCCTCTCCTGTACCCTCTTGTTTCGGGCATGGGAGTCCCCCCTATATACCCTCTTATTTTGGCCATGGGAGACCCTACCATGTAACCTATTCATTCAAACTTAGGATGCCCTCTCATGTAATATCTTGTTTTGGGCTTATAATTCTTTATTGTTTTGGGCATATGATGCCCTCTTGTTTCGGTCATGGGATTCCCTCCCATGTACCCTCTTGTGATCATAAAATATTTATCAGTAACCAATGAATTAGGGTGTGATATAGGTCCCAACCATCACATAATGAAATCCTACATTCATATTCCACTAGATAACAAAACATTAATCTTATCATGAACCATGAAATTAAACATCTACTGTTAACATTTAATCACATTATAACCTATATAAAATGTATAGGTTTCATAACCATTTCATCAAAATAAGTCCTATCAATAGAAGGAGGCTTCAAAATCATATAACCCATTGAAGAGAAATGGGTATCAGAAAAATATTCTATCAAAACATAAAGCAATCATGAAATAATATTGATGGTATTCAAAAACTATAAAAAATATGTCATATTATATGGAAAGGGATTTGGAAGTATAAAATAGAATATTTATTAAGGAAAATATTCTTTCTTTAAAAATACATTTAATAAAATTATTTCAAAAAACCATTTCTTATATAGTTATATTTTTAATTTCATTAACATATTTTTTGAGAGATCTATATTTTCTACTTAAAAAATCCTTATAAAGCATAAATCATTTTTAGAACCATATTCAATGAAAATAATTTGAAAATATAAAAATGGAATCAAGTAATTTGAAATCACTTTTCTAGAAAATGGATTTGAAAACATATAAATAAATATTTAAATCATTGAAATCCTTTTCTAGGAAAATAGTCTTTTGAAATCATATAAACAATGATTTGAAAATAATTTTAAAAAATTGAAAAATGTTTTTGAAAATAGTTTTCTATGAAAATTAAATTAAATTCATCAAAGTTTAAGAATATTAGGAGAAATATTTATTTTAAAATAACTATGTAATTTAACAAAACACACTTTAGGTAAATAACAATGGCTTTGTCTTTACGTGTTGAACATTCCTTTTGCACCATAAAAGTATATAAAAGAGACTTGATCAGAAAGTGGAAAAAAAATTTCATTTAAAACGTTTTTAAAAAGTTAAATCAAGGGTAAAAGTTTTCATTAATATTAATATGATAATAGTAAAACATTTTTTAAAATAATTTTTTGAAAGAAAACAGATTTCGGATATAAAGGAGAAATAAATTCATATTTTCATAAAAAAATTTCTTAGCTATATTAAGTACCAAACAGTGAGAAAATTGTAATGATACATGATGATATCATCTATATGTAGAAGATAAGAAAAGTCATGAGTTTCATTATGTTATAGATCATAATATTTCATCAATGTAATCATAATAATTGACAATATCGATAAATGATGTGATTGTAGTAGTAGACTATTACCACTTTCGTATCATTGAATCATAATCTCCCTTAAAATAAACAAATATATAATTAAAATAAATGTAAAGAAAACATATTCATTTGATAACATTTCAAATTTCAGTATATACACCCCATATAAAAATATATGTTCATAACATGACATGTATCTCAAAGAAGAAAAATTGAGACAAAATAACCCAACTGATTTGGTAGCATTTGAACCATAAACCCCCTGAAAGAAAAATCATAAAATGGATATGTAAATAAAACAAAATTTATTTATATGTTTCATATAAAAAATTCCGGGGAATTATAAACACCACATAAAATAAATGAGTGATGAACATGGCATGTATCTCATAGATATAAAAAGTAAGATTAGAAAACCCTTACTTTAAGTATTGAACTTATTTTTACACGTTAAAAACTCATGTATAATAAATATTAGTTTATTATAAATATAAAATGAAAAAAATATTATTATATATAATACCAAGTGTCATTTTTATGAATTTATATTACCTTTGTTTTAACAAATCCATGTTAATGTTACGTTTTAGGTAATATTCACATTAATTTTCATATATATTTTGACTTATTATTCTTGATCCTATTACATAGATCATGATTTAATTATTTAAATAATTTAATACATGATATTAATAATAAATATATATATATATATATTCATTATAAATGTATTTATAATAATCTATAAAATATAGAAGTATGAAATTTGATACAATGTTCAAGGAGACGCTAGGTCGTACATACGCATGAACGTTGTTTCAATTTTATTTTTGTATTGATATAAATAATGTAAATGAAATATATATATATATATATATATTACTAAATATAGTATAATTATTATGTAATATATATTATATTCATTTACTGAACCCATCTTTAAAAAATTCCAAGAAGAGTGTGAACGAATCAAATCGCTTTGAGGAGGTGGTAGTCCACACTTCCCCAAATGTAATTATCATATTTACACAAATTAAAAATCATTAATGTATTAGTTATATAATAATTAGAAAATAATACATAAATCATTAATACCACTAATTTCATTTAAAAATACAGTTTTTCATCATTATTCCCAACCACGATAGGTAGTAAAGGGAACTTGAACAATATCATTTTGTGAGGCGGTGGTTCATTGTACACAAGAATGGAAAGTCTATTACCCATTACATGGAAGTGTTTAAAAGTGTATGTAAAATGCATAGAATTAAATTATATCAACATATAAAGGATACTGAGTTCATTTTTATAATTTTGTAATAATAATATTCTAGAGGGTTGATATTGAAAATAAAACAAAGGATCTTGTGTAAGGAGGTTGCCTATTATTTGCGTAACTCCTTTTTAATTCCACATGGAGTTTCCTTGGATATAATTATTCCCAAAGTGAGGATTATATTATGGAGGCAGGGGTTTTGGGAGATTCATTAAGAATATTTTTGAAAATAAAAGGTGAATGAGAGGTGTAAATAAGGGAGAGTGGTGATTTCCTTTTTATAGTGGATGAGGAGTGGGAATCTTGTAAATATTGTAAAAGAGAATTACACCAATATTGTTCCAATGACAGTGGGATCCAATAAAACAAATTTAGATAAAAATGATTATAATATTGCAATAGTAATATAAAATTCTTTTTTGACAAGTGTCTAGGTAAAATTTTCCCTTAAGTTTAAGGTCAATCCTTTGGTAATCAATGTTTCTTCTTAATCGTTATAATAAATTTTATTTAAATTCATTCGTATTTTAGGTCAAAAACTATTTTGAAATTATTTTTCATTATAAATATTTCTGAGTAAAAGTATAGAATCCATTTTTTCATATTTCAATCACATAAGTTTTAGATATTAATTTAAAAGTAATAATTCATCTGAGAGGACACTATGAGTTTTTAAAGTATCAAATATACAAAAGATTGTTCAGTTTTTATACATAAATTCAAAGTGAAATTGAACCCAATTACCTAAAATGGATACATATATTTATGATATATATAATTATTCTTTAAAACTAATTTTAAATATAACAAAACATTAAAAAAAATTAGACCAAAAAATGAATTAAAATTATTTATTTTTCTTTATTAACAAAATATTAAACTTCATAGAAAAATTAAAAACATCCTAACCTGATTTTTATGTTTTTATTTCAAATATGAAGTTTATTTTTAAATTACATATGTATAAAAGTTCCAAATGTATATTTAAAATGCATTCATTGTTAAAAGGTGGTAAAATTACTTTTATAAAATTCTATGTTTTTACGTGTAATATTGGGTTTGTTTCAACCTTATTCATATCGAAAATATTTGATGAATGTAAAAAAAATTGATTAAATATATATAATTTATAATTTATTAATAACATTAGATAATTATAAATAATTTAATTTTTTTAGGATAAAATTATTTTGTAAGTATAAAAGTAGTTTTTATCAAAACATTCCCTTTATTTTCATTTGGTTATTATATTCATTTCTAATTAATTTTTAACCAGTGAATTAAATACTATATTTTAGGAAATTATTTAATATTATCCATAACCTCCAAAATAATAACATGGTTATATCTTATTGGACAATAATATTTGTAATAATATATTGTTTTTGGGTAAAACATGGTCTTTCATTTTATGAAATCCATCAAGAAAAGTCAATATTACGTGTAACAAAAGTTAATCTCTGTGTTCCATGTTGTTAAAGCTAAACTTTATTTTTCATGTAGTGTATAATTAACATGGTGTTGAGTATAACACCAGCCAAACATTGTGAATTAATAATTAAGAAAATATATTTAGTGCTAAATGAAATGAAAAATATCAAAAATATTAAATTAATACAAACAAATATTTTACAAAATATTTAGGTGATACAATTGATAGGAAATGTGTACATGTATTTACAATATAATTTTTTGGCATGAAAAAACATGGTGAAATTTTGGTTTTTATAATGGGGGCGTATAAATGTTCATAGAAGGGAATGATGAGAATGAAAGGGTAGTGTCATCATTTAAAAATAAAATGGGATATAAGGGGGTTGTGGAAGACCATTTACCTACATTAGTAAATGATGACTGAATACGTTAGATAAAGATGATACATGAATAAATAGGAGAAAGGTAGTGTCTCGTACTAGATTTCGGTAGTGTAACAGGTGTGCATAAAGGTTCATGGTAGGGCTTAATGAGTGTGAAATGGGTCTTTGATGAAGCTCAAATTTTCATATATTTTATAATGTAAATCATTGTTTATAATCTCACCATAGTGTTATTGATTGGTTAATTGTCTCATTTTAAGGTTATAGTGGTATTTTGAGCTAAAATGAAAAAAGCGGATAATTCTGGATTTTAGACAGATTTATACATCAAGGGTATTTTAGACCTTTCATAAAACATATAAGTCCAAATTTTGAGATAATTTTTTTAAAATAATTATTTTTTACTCTTCATTTTTATCTTATGGACCAGGGGCTGAATTGATCACCTAGAGGGTGTAAAAAATCAATGATGTTGAATATTTTTCTGGGGGAACAGAATGGTCCTCACTGAAGTAACAGATGAATAACTCGGCGCACACACATCCAAATGCATTGATTCCAACTGTAGAAGAAATAAGATTCAATAAGTCGATTCCATGACGAAATTCAAGTCAAAATACTCTCATTAAGGCATTATTGGAATGCTAATAATATGTGGAATACGAAACATCTGACCAGAAAGAAACGATACCATTGGGTAATAAATTCATAACATCATGAAAATTCATTATAAATGGACCATATTTTTTGGAGAGACGATAAATCAAGTGGGAAACATATTTTATTCAAGTTCTAATGTGTGAACCGATAGTTTGGAGGGTCATAATGTCTAGGGAAGTTAAAGAATTTGAATTTGCCTAGTCAAAAGGACAGATTAAATGTCTCAGATTTAGTCGGCCATAACTCCTCCATCCGATGAAAAATAAATCTCATATTTAGAGGGTGAATGGGGGAGAAATTATGTAATACCTTGTATGAAGAAACATGTTACAAATTTGGCCATTTAATTTGACATCCTTGCGGAATAATTTGAATGATGATTTTGGAGAGAATTCTTTCACCTCCTCTCCCTATAAATATGTATCTTCACCCCTTCTCAAAGCATTGGAACTTCATTGTGACCATTTTCTATTATTTTATAGTTTATTTACATTTTAATAGTATTTTGATTTTTTAATATATTTTTATTTTATTATTCATCTCCTTCTCATTTATTTATCTTTTGTTCTTCCACCCCATTTCTCCCCACTATGATCTCTTAAACTCGTGATCATGAGTAACTGACTTGAGGAACTTCCTAGGGAAAAAATCCAGTGATGAACCCAAGTCATTGCACATTCATGTTTATTGTTTTTTATTTTATTAGAGTTAGATCAAGGGGGATCTTAGTGGGTAAGGTGCATTTGTGTCTCCACTTTCTACACGAGACTTAACATTCTCATCTATAATATTTTCCCTTGATCGAGGGGGTGGATGTGTGGTCTCTCAACAATCGTTAAGAGCATTGTATATTAACAACCACATATAAAGGAGGGTATTCACACATACGATTAAGTGTGTCTATTAATTAAATTTGAAACTAATAATTTGACGATGAAGGTTCAATTTGGGTGATCCTCTCAGGAATATCTCCTTTATGTCTAATATCATTCTGTTTGCATTCATTCTTTTTTCATTGCATTGCATGTTTAATTTTAGTATTTCATTTTCAATTATTAATATTAATTTCTGAATATTTTATTATATATATATATATATATATGTTAATTAGAATTAGTGATTGAATGACCGTGAAAACTCCTCAAGAGATCGACCTAGGTCATCCCCTGTGCTACACTTAGTTATAAATATTTGTTAGAGCGCGCACGACAATGCTTCATCAAATTGGCACCATTTCCAGGGAGACAAGTGGTTTTAATTCAATATTTTTATTCACATTGTGTAAATAATTTCTCTTTAATTTAAAAAAACATCATATAAATCATAAATTTCAATAACTAAAAATTCTTCTTTATTCATGATGTCTTTCAATTCAAATTATTATTCATGGACTGAACAATCTCAGGTTTCGGAAAATTTTTGAAATGAACTTGAGGATCAATTTCATAAGATTAGTGATAATGTTAAAAAAACTAGAGAACCAAATGGAATGGATTGTTGAATATGTACACTCATCCCAGGAGAAACCTGAACCTGTGCCGGAACCTGAACCGGAACAATTGGTAGAAGATATTTTACCCATCATTATTTATGCTAAAGAACTCAGGCGGGTGAGAAAGAACTTCTAAAGGAACCAATACCATCATCCCTCACTCAACCATTGCTCGAGGAGGTCCCATAAGTACACATTCTAACTGTTGCATTGATGGGAGGTCAACATTTTTTAGAAGAATCTTGGAATAATATTGTCGAAGATAACTTGAAACATGATCTTCCCATCCATGATGATGAAACATCAGAAACTTTCTACCTCTCTCTTGCTTTGTAATATAATTAAGAAGATGCACATGTAGAGATTGAGTTCCCAATGGTAATTCCTAAAGAGATCAATTTCCAAGATGATTTACTTGAAAGGGAAGATTTCATTATTGATTCATTGTGTTTTAATCTTATTCAAATAGAATTGTTATCGGACTTCTCCTTTCCTAAAACTTTTGATACAGTACAAATGGAGGAGACCTTGGATGATACAAAAGAGACCACCAAAGTAGTAGTGATCATGGAAGAAGATCTGTAAAAGATGGTAGTGGTGTGACTACCTCTTCAAAAACAGTTTGTTTACTATATGGAGGAGGACACCACCAATGTTAACAGGGAGAAACCTTATCTTTTATTCCCTCCAACTTCAAACCTAAAATTTAATCTTTATTTTTTCTTAGAGGTTTGAAACTTTCTTATCTTTTTTGGGGTTCTTTAATTTTAGGTTTTACTCATTGAAATTTGGAAAACTCACATGTGGTGGTTCATCTCAATGAAACCACACCTACCTTCTAATTCGGGATAATCCACTAAAACTGCCTGACTAGGGGTAGTAAAAACCTAGCACTTTCTTATGGGTTTAAATCAAGCTTTATATCTTTTATTTTCCATTTATCTTTCTTTTCATTTATTTTTCTTATGTATTTTAATTACATTATTGTTGTCTTAAAGTGGTAGCTTCTATGAGCTTAATGTATGGCATCCACTTCAGAAATAATATCAGGTTGTATATTTCCTTCCCTTGGATTTTCTACCTTTATAGTTTTATTTTGTTGAGTTGAATTGAGGGGTAGTAAAATTAATTTGTGGGGGAGTGTCAAACTGCTTATATCTTCTTGTGTTCTTTTTGTTATTTTTTCATATTTTTAGGATTTTTGAGCTTTAATGAATATTCTAATAGCTTTTCACACATCAATTTAGTTTGAATGAGTTGAAATGATTTTTGAAATAATGAATTTTAAATGATTGTTGATGTGAAAACATTTTTCTTGAATTGGATTGTCAATAATTTTAATGATTTTGACTGATTTTTGAAATCAATTCCCATTAAACATTGACTCAAAATATTTTTCCAATCCTATGATGTATTCTAAAAAACTTTAACATATTCTTCCTAATAGCCACACTTTCGTTAGGGAAACTTGAATTTTGTGTGAGAACCAGAATTTGGGAATATTATCTTTCAAAACATTAGATTTCATGGAATGTATTTGAAATGATTGAGGCATATTTTTGGCTAGCCACAATTTATCTTGAGTCCCACCATTACTTTTAGCCTTCGTTAGCCCTTAGATGACATGATGTTTCTTATAGGTTTAAGCCACATTAAAAGCCAATTTTTCCTTACCTACCCGCATTTTTAGTATTTTTGCATGGATATTTCATGTTTGAGTGTGTGGGAAGGGCCTTTCCTGTGGGTTCATTGGGATGTGTATAATTTATAGGTGGTGCGAGGTGTGTGTCAATACATTGGGCAGTGGATAATAAGAAAATTGGGCATGGGTCGTCATTTCATTATGCATTATTTGTTTCATCCATTTCTCCTTCAAAAAAATGAAAAAATGGAGACGAGCATGAATTACATATTGTACATTGTTTTAGGAATCATGCTCCACTCAAAAATCAAGGGCATGAATTTTCATTCAGTCATTGTATTAAATTTTCATCTCATCCTCCATGAAAAAGAAAATGGAAAAAAATAAAATAAAGTTATACCTTTCTGGAGCTTTAAACAAAGGGAGAAATTAGATGATTTCATTAATTATAATCACTTCTTGGATCATCTACCATGTCATAAAAGGGTGTGATGTTTTTTTTTCACATTTTCAAGTGGGATTTATAGAATAATTTCCAATGTTTCCCCTTTTTTAAAAGCTCAACCTCCTCTATCTAGACTGGAACATGTTCAATCATTTTCCCACCAACCATAAACCACAGAATCATTTGAACCATTAATTAAATCCCTCAGGATTATATTATTTTTAATTTTTCACACTGTGGAGAAATGAGAATTTTCACAAACCTGTGGTGATATATGTGATTTTCAAGTATGAGTATAACTCTGGATTCAATTTCTCTTGAGTGAAGAGTGACATAAAGTTCAATGTGAGGTAGGTTGTGATTGGGCCATGAATTTATTTAGGAGTTTGAATAAAATTGAATGATTGAAATGAAAATGAGAGAGATTTTTTTTCATAGATGATAAATGATTGAATTCTATTTTGGATAAAATCGTTGATATTTTTTAATTTTTGATTGTTGTGTGGATTTTGATTTGGATGTAAGATGATTTCCTAGGAGTGCAATGTTTAAGTGTGGGGGAATGATGAAGCAAACAATTTCACATATTTTACACTATAAATCATTTTTTAAAATCCCACCATAGTGTTATTGAATGGGTAATTGTCACATTTTTAGGTAATAGTGGTAATTTGATCTTAAATGAAAAAGCGGTTAATTCTGGATTTTAGACAGATTTATACATCGTGGTTATTTTAGTCATTTCATAAAACATATATGTCCAAATTTTGAGATTAATTTTTTTTATAATCCGTATTTTATTTCCTTCATTTTTGTGTTCTGGACCAGGGGATGAATCGATCACCTAGAGACCGTAAAAAATAAATGATGTTGAAGATTTTTCTGGGCGGACAGAATGGTCCCCACCGATGTAACAGATGAATAATTTGTTGTACACACATCCAAATGCATTGATTATAGCTGTAAAACAAAGAACAATCGATAAGGCGTGTCCATGATGAAATTCAAGTCAAACTACCCTCATTAAGGCATTATTGGAATTCTAAAAATATGTGTAAGGCGAAATGTCTCATTATGCAGAAACAGTTCCATTGGGTAATAAATTCATAATTTTGTGAAAATTCATTCAAAATGGACCATATTTTGTTTATAGACACGAAATAAAGTGGGAAACATCTTTTATTAAGGTTACAACGCATGAACCAACATTTGGAGGGACATAATGGCTAGGGAAGTTAACGAATTTGAATTTTCCTAGTCAAATGGACAAATTAAATATCTCGGAGTCAATTGGATATAACTCCTACATCCGAGAGAAATTTGATCTTATATTTGAAGGGTGAACAGAGGTGGCATTATTTAATATCTTTTATTAAGAAACATGTAAAAAATTATTCCATTTAATGTGACATCCATGCAGAATTATTTGAAGGATGATTTTGGAGAGAATTATTTCGCCTCCTCCCACTATAAATATGTATCCTCCCCCCTTCTCAAAGCATTGGAAATTCTGTGTGGACATTTTCAATTGTAATATAGTTTCTTAAAATTATAATATTATTGTGATTTTTTTAAATATATTTTTATTTTCTTCTTCATCCCATTCTCGTTTATTAATCTTTTGTTCATCCACCCCATTTCTCTCCACTATGATCTCTTATACTCGTGATTATGAGTAACTAACCCAAGAAACATCCTGGGGGATCAATCTATTGTCGAACCCAAGTCATTTCACATTCATGTTTATTGTTTATTATTTTATTAGAGTTAGGTCAATGGGGATCTTAGTGGGTAAGGTGCCTTTGTGTCTCTACTTGCCACCCGAGACTTAACTTCATCTTCTATAATATTTTACCTCGATCAAGGAGGTGGATGTGCGGTCTCTCGGAGAGCATTGAGATCATTGTATATTCACAACCACATATAGAAGAGGGTATTCAAAAATACGATGGAGTGTGTCTATTAATTAAATATTAATCTAATAACGAGAAGATGAAGATTAAATTTGGGTGATTCTATCAAGAATATCTCCTTTCTGTCTAACATCATTCTGTTTGCATTAATTCTATTTGCATTTCATTGCATGTTTAATTTTAATATTTCACTTTAAATTCTCAATATTCATTTATTAACATTTTATTATATATATATAAACGTGAATTAGAAGTATTGAGTGATTGACTGGGACAATTCCTCAAGAGATCGACCTAGGTCAGCCCCTGTGCTATAGTTTGTTATAAATATTTTTGAGAGCGCGCATGACAACACTTCATCAGTCTCTCATCAATTTTAATATAAAATGGATAGTAAGAGGGATATGGAAAAACAAATCCAAAAATTAGGAATTGAAAACAAAAGGAATAATATTTAGAAGATTATTGAATTAAAAAAAGGGGAGCTTGGTCCCTTACCATGAGATGGAGATTTGAAATGATTGGGATGAGCTTCATGAGAGCTTTGGGGAACACTGGGAAGAATATATAGAGGGTATTGAAGATTTAAAATGTGATCCATGTATTTTAAGTGAATAAAAATGGGTTATTGTGTTGTTTTATATAAGAAAATAATAATGAGCTCTTTATTATTTCTCAAACATATATTTTAAAATCAATATAAAAATTAACCAAAACCAAAAATCATCATATGGTTTTTGACAATGTTTTATGAATTATGGTGGGGTTTTATTAATTATTTTATATTTAAAATGGAATAACTTAATAAAATAATACATTTTTTGATTTGGAGGGAATTCAGATTCTTAAAGAAATTATTTTAAAACATTAAATATATTTTAGGTTTTGGTTGAGTCATGAAGGTTTTATGAAATTAATCAAAAAACCATATAATCACAATATTTTATAGCGAAACATATATTTGGTCACAGTTACCATTTAGAATATTTATTACATCATATTTGGTTCATTATATTATCATAATAAACATCATATATTTGAATGTTATTTAATTTTTACAGGAAAATTTAATAGTCTCATATTATTTTGGAAAAATTTGTAATTTGATAATTTAGAAATTAGGATTGTAAATATAATATTAATATTATAAAAACAATTTTCCAAATATGTTTATTTTCAATTTTAAAATAATATTTGACATTTATTTAGAAATACAAGTTTTTTTCACAATAACAGTTTTTGAACCCTTATAAAAATTAAATTTGACGTCATAGAAATAATATGATAATCTATATTTAAAAATAATTATTTAATAATAATATTTTATTGAAAAATTATTTAATTAAAAAATTAATTAATTTTTAAAAACAGATATCTTAATTGAAATTCCATATTACTAAAACATAGAATTTGTGTTTTACCATATCAGAATATAATTATTATCAAAGTTATTACACAATCACTTATAAATTTAAAACAATAGAGAATAATAATAATCCCAATTTTTTTGAAAATGGAATCTTAATATTCATAATATTTTGCTAAAATATTTTTTGAATTATTTTTAAAATGAATGAACATATTTTTTCCTGGGTAATAAATATTTAGTATAGTTACACTTTATGTGGTTTAAAAAATGAAGTTGGGCTTATTACCTAATATTAATCAGGAGGATTTAAAATATTTAATCCATTTTATCAAAATAGAAAAAATCGTGTAGAATAAATTAATTTAATATAAAACTTAAACGCTTGATGGAGTGTGGTTTTCCAAAAACAACAATTTTTAAAGAAAAAATGTTTGAAATTAATTAATTTATCAAAATAAATGACAATTTTAAAAAATTATTTTCCACTACTTAAAAGAAAAATCTATATTTTCCAACAAATACCAAATCGTCAACCTATGATAATTTTATATACTCATACCAAAAATTGATTTATTTTTACCAAATACATTTTATAAATGTCATAGAAAATAATTTTAATATTTTTAATCATACAAATAAATTAAAATCAATTCGTTTGAATAAAAAAATGAATTTCATAAAATTTATTGATTATTTACACAGAATTTATCAATATATTATGCACACAAACATATATTTAATAATTTATTTGACACTATTCATATCTAAAAATTTAATCGCCAGCTTTAAATGATCATATATAAATTATCATTATTCCTTTAGGTTTGGCATTGCCTATCACATATGCTATCAAACCTAGATTTCTCATTTAACAAATCAGGGTATTATAATATCAATAACTAATATAACAATTATAAAATTAATAATTTGATACATCCTAAACATACCATCATATTTTTTACCAAGAAACCATACATAAATGGGTAAGGAATCCATCAACATTCAAACTAGTTTGTCTCATCAGACTTATCGATGAATTGAGGGGGTATAAAAGGTCTCACCCATCACATACTATGTCCAATTAATTCCACATATTAAATGGTTGAAATATAATAATTATAAACACTATTATATAAATTATACTAATTAATTTAATTAATGTCTTTATTTAATAAACTTAATCATTAACCATCTAGAGAAATATGTCGAATGGCATCAAAAGATAACATCCACAATCAAGATGATCATAATCCATCAATAAAAATAATAATTATCATATTAATACAACATATATGTTTTTATCATTTTTAAACTAATTTTTTAAGGCATTGATGAATAAAAATATCTTTAAAAACATTCTGGATGAAAAAAATCATTTTTACCATTGAAATTCAATTTTTAAAAATAAAATTTAACTGAACAGTAATAAAATAATTTTCAATGATAATTTTCATTAAAACATATAAAAGCTAATTTAAATTTTTTTGTAATGATGGATGGAAATTTGGTTCATTCTGTAAATTTAAAACAGATACCCCTTTCACTTTTTTAGTAAAATACAATCAAGATTTATTTTGAAAATGATATGTAGATTTATTTCAAAATATTTTGGAAAAAAGTAAAAAAATAATTAAAATGAATTTAAACAATAATGTGAGAATATTAAAAAAATCATAATTTTTTTTGAAAATATTTACATGGAAGATAAATATTCCCCATTAGAGACTTAAACATAAATAATATTGAATAATAATGAGATTGTGAAATAAACCCTTACCTCATGTTCGACATCCATTGTATGTTTTTAAAAATCATGTATAAAAAAATATATATTTGTTATACATATATTCCAGAACCAAACTCATTTATACCTTAAAAATATTATTTACTTATAATATTTTATCACCTGTTTTTATCAATTCATTGTGAAAATTACTGTCTAAGGTGGTTGCTAAGTTATTTTTCACGTATGTTTTGATTAAGTAGTTGAGGTATTCAAACATTTATCATAACATTATCATATAAATATATCATTTCATGATTAAATATCATATATATTAAATATATTTATATTTATAGTGATTTATAATGATATATAGGGAAAACTGAATTACACAAATGATAGAGATGGTAGATTGTATGTATGCATGGACATTTTCTTTCATTTTATTCGATGGATGGAATGAAATAAATTTTAATATTAATTAATAAATATAGAGTATTATTTAAGTAATAAAATAATATATACATTAATAACATTTTTATAACCATGTGATTATTGTGGTGATGAAAAATTAATTGCACCGCTATGTGGAGATGTTAAGTCATACGTATGCATGGACAATGCTTTCATTTTTTTTTCAGGATGGATAACAGTTGGAATACGGTTATACCATATTAATTATAAAATATCATAATATATATTATACTTTATTTATAAATATATCATAGAAACATCACATGAATATGAATTATAAGAAGAAATAAACTTGAAAGATTCGGTAAAGACAATTACATCTTTTTCGGCGGACATCCTTTATATCCCTTTTTAATGCATCTAGATTTGGACTTTTTGATGGAAAATAAAATAAAAAACATGTATATGTATTTTAGTAATATAAATATTCATATATTGGTCAATCTAAATTACTTCAATTGGTGATAATAATTAGAGGAGTAGCTACTCTTTTATAAATGAGGCGAGGAAACATTTAGAATTTCTAAAAGGATTAAAATATAATTAATTATTTATTCAAACCAAATGCCTCCAAATGTTAATTTATTTAAATATAAGATTAAATATGGTTTTAATAGAATTAAAAAACATAATTTTGTTATGTTTATTTATCATTTTAATCCTTATCATTTTGATTAACCCTTTGGTTAGTTATTTTTGAACAAAATCAAGGTAACCACATTTTTAACCACAAATGATTAATATTGTTACTATAAATGGAACAATGACTCATAAATGGAAAATTTATTATTTTTAAACTATATTTCATTCACCTTGATGGGAATAATATTTTTATTATTTTTTGATAGTTTAATAAAATATTATTTTGATACATTACTATTAATGTAAATTTCTAATACTATTCATTTAATTTGTCTTCAAATACATCAATAAAATTTGGGAATAAAAATATTCTGATATAAAAACACTATACTATGTAATATAGGTCAAAAAAATTGTTTCATGCATTACATAATTTTATTCATGTCAAAATTAATATATTTAAAATTAATATATTTATTTATTTGTTAATTAGAATAATATTTTAATAACTTTCATATGTATTTAATGTAATTATATAACTTATAAAATAAATTATAAATTTTTATAATGAAAATAATTTAACTAAAATGAAAATGGATATTTCATTTCATTCATATTTTTATATTTTCCCTGTGTGGGGACATAAAAGATATAAATTGGAAGATGAAGCAATTTTATAACTATATTTGATTTAAATGATATATAAATCATTTTCATAAAGATATTTTAATTAAATTACTAAAATATGAACCTAAGGTGATTTATGATGAATAATATTTATCCCATAATGTTTTAGACATGTTTATGTCATGTTTATACCCTTATATTTTCATTTTAACCTGTGTTTGACCCCTAAATATATTACTGTTATATGAATTTTTACTCTTTGATGGTTATTATAATTATTATAAATTTAAAAAAAGACCTATAAATGGATAATTGATAACATTTTAATCCTTATCCTATTTTTTCACAAATTATCATTTTTTGGATTTTTATTTCATTTAAGAAATTTTTATTTACTATAAAATATTCAAAAATTAAATTTTAAAGACAATTCAATACATTTCCTTTAATAAAATAAATTCAATAAAATGAATTAAAAAAATATTATAATATATCTATAATATTAAAATTCCATCTATAAAATTCATGTATTAAATTCATTATATCAAATTATATTAATTTAATTTTTTAATATCATTAATTTGAATTTTCCATTAATTAAATAATTACCACATTAGTATGGTGTAAGAATTTCAAGAAATAATTTATTCAACAGAAATTAAACATAAATTAATATTAAATTATTTTTTTATTTGAACATAATCTCTTTAAAACATTGTATTAGAAATGTTATAGTTATTAAAATCATGAATCTGATATCTTTATCTTTTCCATAAATAAAATATTATAAGGGTCAAAATCACTTGATAATGGGAAAATGGTAGTATATATAAAACATGAATTAATAAAAATGAAAATTATACATAAAATATATTTTTTTGGTTTTAGGGTAATTCTCTAGTCTATATCTTTTTATATTTAACCCAAATTACCAAAGTTAGACATTACCAAAGTAAAGATAATTACTACGGTCACTAATCATACTAACTAAAAATAAAAGGGACTAGTTTAATAAATTTCAAACTTATGAATTCAAAAATGATATTAATTTTTCAAAAATTCAAAACCAATACATTTCATAATTTAATTTAAAATTAATCCCTCAATATGCAATTGAAAAGACTTTTATTGGAAATTTTATTTTTGATCTTATAAATATACTTATTCCAAAATAAGGTATAATGATGTAATTAATTATATTTTATCTAACTAAAGACTATTTATATTAAATTTATATCAATTAACATAATTATATAAACATTTAATATAATCAAAGTGTCAATTTTATAAATATTAGTATTTTCCTTATTAACTGGAAAATAAATCTTTTGAAAAAAATAACAAAAATTATCATAATATAATATTAACAGGATAACTAAAAAATGATATTAGTTTTATAAAATACATTTTATAATGTTTATAGAAACATATTATAATATTTACTCATAAAAATCCAGAATATAATTTTTAAACAAAATGTATTTTTGAAAATAATTTTTTTATAAATAATGAATTACTTATTCACAAGAAATTATTAATATATTATCAATGAGAATAAAAATTATATATTTCAAAATTTGGCTATTAATTTTCAAAATCTCTAATTTAACAACATGTTTTTAATTATCCCATAATAATATTTTTCTATTCATTTAATCTAATTTTGTGCAATGTAATATTTGAATGACATGAAATTTTTAAAATAAACATACCATAAAATATTTGGGTGTTACATTCTCCCCTCCACAAATAAATTTTATTCTCTCAATTTGAAATTACAGAACAAAACTCAATGGTTGATATTGTAAAATTCTTTTTTGGAAATCCCATTTAATAAAAATGGTCAATAAAACTTTTAATTTAAAAGAAATTACGAGTTGTATGAAGGTTATATAGAATAATACATAATAATATTCCATATAGAAGAACATAAGTGTATTGTGATAATATGGACATAGAAGAGAAATATAAATATCAAAGAATGATGGATAGTGATATAGAACACATTTATTATAATTTTAACCATGATACAACCATAAATTTTTATGGGTTAATAGAACACTGATTTCTAAGTAAGAAAATTAAATGGATAATGTTTTTGTTCCAAAATACCTTTCTTATAGTTGAGGAATTCATTCAGTATGTAAATAAGATAATAAAAAAATAAATTTACTAGATTTATTTAAATGTCATAAGTATAATCTCATCCTTTCTTTGATCTATTTTCACTTCATCTCTTACAGTATTAAATGGATATTCAAGATGGATTTTTTTATTCCTTGCGAAATTTCAATAATTCATAAGATTGAAAAGTCATGCCTTCGACTTCTAAATATTTCATAGCACCAAAATGGTCAACACATGTCAGCAAAAAAAAATAATACTCAACATTCAACATAATTCATTACAAAAGTAGTGAATCATTTTAGCCATCCAAAATGTCAATCCAAATTAAAAGGCCGAAAATTTATAAGGATTATCACTAAACATCCAAAATAAACATAAAAATAGATTCCCCAAACAATATAATGTAACTATTAATGTCACCTACCAAAAATATGTATTCCTTGATCACCTTAAAACCATAATAAAGTATGGATGCTCCCAAAAATGAAATCATAGATTTTTGAATATATTACTTAAATCCCAACATATAGTAAACCCTGTAAAGATAAAATAAACCATAAAATCACTAATTAATTTCATGGTTTCCAATACTATACCCTGATCAACATTTTTTCATTATTATCTCAACATCAGACACATATTTATGGTTTTGTTCCCAAAATCATATGGTTTACAAAAGAAAAATTCATAATAAAATAACTTCTCTTGGTTACTAATACTATTCAACACATGCTTCCATGTCCTTACAAAATAAGTACAAAAGTTCATTCCATATATATATCATATGATTCGTACAATATAGTGTCCATACATTTCTTAAATTATTATAACATAATTTTAAAGATGAACTACATAAAATAGTTACACAACTTGGATCCAAAGGTTTAGTGTTATGGTAAAATTGGAATCATAAATAAAATTTTAAAAATAAAACATACACATTTATTTAATTCATTATTGCTTATCTTCTTGGAGGTCCTTGCATTATCCTTAGTACAAGTAATAACCCAAACATATACATCAAAAAGGGGTGAGCTAAAATCCTAGTAAGAGGATTTATAATAACATGAACAATATAACATGGTATGATAATAGTCAATATCATCATAACATAGGCATAATATAATAATCATGAGATAATTCATTTTGAAAAGGCATGGAATGTGGTAATGCATAAAAATTAAACATCATATCTTAGTGGTCAAGTACCACACATTGTTGTGAACAAATCTAGAATAATGTTCACACATATGTCAAATTTTCCCATGAGATTCATCAATTTACCAAATTCATTGGTGTGATATATAATTCTGGTCTCACCTATTACATCATCAAATTTACATTGTGCTATATAATTCCAGGCACAACTGTCACATCACAACATTTACATTATCATGAATGCCACATAGTATATATATTAATCGTAAACATAAAATAACCCAAAATAAGGAATGGGTTTCATTTAATAAGGATACCTTCATAAAATTTGGTTTCCATAATTAAATATGGAATAACATGCTTGATATAAGAATCATTAAACTTGAGTGAAAAAGAAACATTCTCGAGAAGTAAAAGATGGGTTTTGTTATAGAAGTGTTCTTTTTGAAAATAATGAATTTATCATAAATTCAAGTAGAAGAAATTTATATTCTTGAAAATTTAATATAATGATGAATAAATTAAATTTTAGGAATATCCATTCCATAATTGTGGTGAAATATGGAAAACCCAAAGAAAGAGAGTTGGGTTTGAGAATTCCCCTTACCATGTGTCAGAATGATTTATTCAAATTAATATTAGGTATAATAAAAATAAATTCATTAATTCTAAAATATATAACTTTATATAATTGAATTTTATTCAATATGTTTTAATGAAGTGTATTTATGAGCTTTTTGATGAGTTATAGTGTTCAATTTCATCGTTTGGGAGCATTTTTTTCTTAGTTTTCTTGATCGGGTCACTTGTATGCATGAATGGATGTTCGTGTAAAATGTGGATAAATATACAGAATATTTAGTATATGTTATTAATGATATTCCATAATTTTAAATAATCTTATAAATAATTTTTTCATATCGGATGAAGATAAATCATTTTATTATAGTTAATGATGATCAGTTTATGATAATTTTGGGGGGCTTTCGAATACAACGAATCCATTTTGTTTTATCATATAGTATTATCAATAAACATTACATATAGAACCTAAAAGGGGTTATAAAAAATTTATATTCTATTTTCAACCATTTAATGGATTTATTAATATTCTTTAAGGAATTAAAGGAAAATTAATGTGCATCACCCATGATTTCGGTAAATCGATACATCACAGGTGACGATTTCATTTTTCCGAATATAAGAGAGATAATGGAGTTTTATGATGGATCATACAATAATATGAAATCATAAAAGTATATAAAAAATATTGTAGTAATCATTACATTTTTATAATTGAAGGTTAGGATAATAGAATAAAATAAATGAAATTGAAACGAAATAAAATGAAAATGGAAGGGGATTTATCCTCTTAAATTTCACCTCCTTAAGAACAACCTTAGGGAAATTGTTTTGGTATTTTTATTAGACCAAGATATCTTGGAAGTGGGAGATGGGATTGGGTAGAGGTTTGGGTAGAAATTTGGATATTTTTAAATCTTGATACGTGTAAGGAGAAGAGGGAAAGAGGTGTTATACTTATAGTGGATGAGCGGGTGGTTTTCTCATTATTTAATTCATTAGTTTATTATTTTCACATGATAAGAAATGTTGTTTATTCTAGATAATCAATATAATAATTAGATAATTTCAATTTAAACCAATGGTTCTTAAATTATCTATGACTCAAGGAATAATTTATTTAATTCATACTATATTTATACCGTAAATTATCGTATTTTATTATTCCCCAAAAATTCATGTATTTCATTAAAATCCAATAAAATTACCCAAACCATTTTTTGATGTGAATAATTAAATAATAAACTTTATTTTACGAAAATAGGTTTCCAAATATGAGTAATTTATTTTTTAATTTAAACAATCAATTACGTGGAAAATATAGATTTTAAAATTATAACTAATTTTATAACACTTTGAAAAAATACACAAGGACTCATAAAATTATCAAAATTTCATAAGATATAAAAGTATTTACTTATAAATTCATTTTATTAAAATAAATTTTCTTTTAAATTATTAAATTAATCATAAACTATAAATTAAATATTTATAACTTATAAAAATATGAATAATTTTTAAAATATTAATTTACTTATATTATGATATAATTAAATCATATTTTCACTTATAAGAAGGATAAATTTTATACATTCCTACAGTGGTGAGGTTAATACTCAATTTTTTGGTCTACTATTCATAAGGGTCACATTACTATTACAAAATTCAAGTCACCTTTTCATCGGTATAGGTCCTATAACTTATAGAAATACCATTTATTTCATTCATTCATCTTTTATAATGTTTTTATAATGTTATTAATGTTACATTATTTTATTATAATTATAACACCCCAAGCGTCAATGGTACGCTTTTCTTTGAATAATACAGTAGGGTGTGTTGTACACAACTTCGAGATTCTAACACGTCGCGACCAATCAAAGTAGCCGTTATAAATAGTAATACCCAATTTTTGTAACTTTATACATTTTATCATTCAAAATGGACTTCATTTTTTCATTTGGAATATCAAAATTATCCTAGTATGATATTTTGGTACTTTTCAAATAACTTTTATATTTTTGATGAATAGTGAAAATTACTAAATTTATATTAAAAACAACTTTTTAATCGAAATAATTAATAGTTATATATTATGAATTTTAGTAGTTTTAAATTATATTTAGAATATATTTTTACCATTTAATAAAATGTCAGTCATTGGACATTATTTCACATTTAAACCGAACATATAAAAGTGTCAATCTTTTGATAGTTATTATCTTTTAAAAACACGCTTTATGTTTTGACAGTGGGAATTAATTTTAAATTAATTTCTACCACTTCTGTGTTTTAAATTTGGAAAAATGGAATCCCTATTTGGAACTAGAATGCCCAAATTGTGTACATAGATAACTTTTATTTTTAGACATTTTGAATATTTACTTCGGTAAATATTTTATTTACCATGGTTAAAGGGTAAATCCAGTAAATAAGGGTAAAAAATAATATTATAATAATAATAAAATACCCTAAAACGTGTCTTACCCCTATTGGTTGATACATGTCCGACAATGGGCATCTTTGGGTCGATTTTGGGACCCCATGGATCTACTTGTAAGTGATAATGACACTTTATATTAATTAAGTTAATGTAAATACAAAAATGACATAAACCTATATCTTTTAGAAAAACAATTTTTACATAAGGTTATATATGTTATCTTTTCGAATATAAATATTAATTAGAAAGCTAAAACAATTTCCTACATAATGGTATTTTATTTATAATTTTTAGACATTATATAACCTAATTTATTTATGACACAATGATGAAGCAGTAATTACCTTATTAGTGAAATATTAAAATAATTGATATTATAAATACACAAATAAATATTATTTGGGACTTTTAATAAATTTCAACAGTTTTATAGCTCAATATTACATGTTATTATTGATTTAATTAACTTTTTTCGAATTAATCATGCTGTTATGAGTTTCAAAAATATCAAATACCAAATAGTGTCAATACTGAAATAAAAGAGTTTTTAAATCAAATATTATATTATTAATTGATATTAAATTCCTAAAAATATAATGTTATGCCAAGAGACTTATATAATTATATTTTATCATTAATGGACCACTTTGGTGTCTCTTGAAAGTTTATAGTATGTTTATTGACTATATAATATAAAAATAAAAAGTGACATGGTTAGTGTCAAACTAATTAACCAAGAGTTAAAACTAAAAGATAAGGTTAATTTAGTGATCCAAACAAGTATACAATTTATTGGTTGAAAGGATTTCGACCCATACCCATATTATGCTTTGAATAATCAACTTTTGAGCCATTATAAACCGAATATTAATTTATTATAAAATAATACTTTACGTTTTTTCAAAAGAGACCCTCCTCCCCCTTATAAAAGGACACCACTTCTATCCAATTATTCACATATTAAAAGGCTTTTGGCTCAAACAAACTCTGCCCAAATATCCTCCCAACTTCCCTCAATTCAACATAGGGGCCATATTTTTATCATAAAGCCAACCTAAGGAGACCTTATGATCAAATTTAATGGAAGAACCCGAAGAAGAGGTAATGTTTTCACCACCCTCTTTCAAGTTCCTTTATTCTTCAACTTCTTATTTCATTGTTATTTATATTCTAAAATAATAACTCTAGTATATTATATATACTATGATGATATTATAAATATGTAACAATAAAATTCATTATTCTATCCATCCCTTGAATAACATGTCACCATAAGTGCGTACGTACGACCTACCGTCTCCACATTGTGGTGTAATTGTTATTCAATATATTATTATTTATATGGGTATAATAATGATCTATAATTCATGTAAATAATAAATATAATATGATAATGATTCTGTATATATGATATACCATCCAATTATATTTTATTTTAATATCAAAAGAATAATATTATCGCTCATGCGTACGTACGGACTACCGTCTCCACGAACGCATTGAGATTCATTCTCCATCATATCCATTTGAGAATAATTCTCATTTAATGATTAAAATTAATGTTTAAGGACTTGATATCATTCTGTATATGAATAATATACAATCTATCCATAACAAATATGTCTTAAGTAATAAAGAGTACAAAGGAAAACAAGTAATTTAACACCCGAAATGATGATAGCACTAAAATATTATTAACAATGCAATGTTAAAAGATAATATATGATATCATATTAATGTATATGATTATTGTATAATTTAATAACAATTATTTCACAATTATAAAGGAAGTTAACCAACCCTCAACCAAGGAAAAGTACAAAGTAAGGGTTTATTTCACAGTCTCTTCATTATCTATGGTTGTTTATACATAATTATCAACTGGGACCTCTTTATCATCCACATCCATGTTTCTTAAAAATATATTTCAAAAAATTCTTAATATTTTACAGAATATAGGTTAAAGTAATTTATACCATTTTTTGACTTTTTATAAGATGTTTATAAAGTAATCTATCCGTCGTTTTCCAAACATGGTCCTTTTTAACCTTTTCGACAGAATTAAGGTAAGAATGTCTTTTTTTTAACTTATATGGCGGATGCGGCTATTTTCCGCCATTATAAAATAATTAAGGATTCCCTTACAATATTATAAGAATATTTTCAATGTAAATGTTTTCTTTTATAAAAATGAGACTTTTAAATGAATTAAAAAAATGAGATATTTCTCTCATATTGTTTTGATTTCATCTATGTAAACATACTTTGATAAATTTTACACTTGTTTGAAGTTGATTTATTATGATACAAATATTCCATATTGTATTTAAGGTTTTGTGATACGTTTTACTATGGATGAGTTATTTTTATTCGTTTAATGGTTTATGACTAATGTTTTGGCATTTCGTATGCTTGTTTTAATACAAATGTTTATGTTATATTTCATCCTCTTCTTAAGATGAATGTATTGGACTAGTATGTTCCGGGTTGGGGACCCGAAAAAGTGAGCCCTCCAGGTTGAGGACTAGTTATAGCAGACCCTCTGGTTTGGTGTCCGGTTATTAGAGGCACTCCGGGTTGGTGTCCGTTTATTAGAGGCACTCTGGGTTCGAGTTCGGTTACAGAGGCTCTCCATGATGGAGTCAGGTTACAGAGGCTCTCCGGATTGGGTTCCGGTTACAGTTATCCCTCAGGTCATGGCACGAGGCCTTGACACAGAAATTAATGTTCGGCATTATGCATTCCATCATTATGAAAGTGGTTATTGATATTGCATGTTATTATTCGATTAGTGGAATATCCATGTTAATAAGTAAGTGGTATTATTTCATTTTATACTTTCAATATTATGAAGAAGTTCAAGTTTAAAAGGGTTTTGTTTCAGTTATACATTGCTTTAAATGTTTATGCTTATTTATTAAAGTTTCAGCTATATTGTTATCCTTACTGGGCATCTAAACTCACCCCTTTATATGTTTTATTTTTCCCAGTATGTGAAGAGGTATTTTATGAATGACCTGCAGGGATAGTATGTGGGGATTTGAGTGTGGAATATGGATACTATGTTGTTGTACTTTTCATTTTTATGATGTAATGTAAGACTTATGAATATATCTAGTGTTTCCAAGGCTACTAAACTTATCGGTCTTTCGAGATTTGTTCTTTCTTGTGATCATGCCAATGTTATGTAATAATGCACCGACTCTAGGTAACTGGGGTCAGGGTGTTACAGTTGGTATCAATGGAAGTTTAATACAAACCATGGAAGCTATATTCAGATAAAACCTGATTAGAGAACATAGACCTAAGAGGGACTTTGAGGATTAGTATCGAAGAACATCATAGAATTTTTGTATTGTAGAGATTTTGTGAGTTTTCTGAGAAATAAATCTCTTTCTAGATATGAGCAGGTAGAGGCGGCTCTAGCACAGATGTACCTAGGGGTAAAACCCGAAAACACCGCATTGAGCTAGACTCGAATGGGAACTGGTGCACGACAATGGGCCTTGCTGAACTCTTGGTTACAACACTCCCAGAGGATATTCTTAGGATAATTATCATTTTCTTTAAGAATCATTATGAAGGGTTTATGCGTATATACTTCCTTAAAGAAAACATTTTCATGATTATGGATTATATCCAAAAACTTTTCAATTTATGTTAGGTGTTTTACAGGTATGGAATTATGTATTTTGATTCATACACTGATCTAGTTTATTGCATTGTTTTGAAATGGTGCATAGTGGAAGAAATAGAAACTTTATCAATGCACACACTCCATGTAGGGATTTCCCTCCTGCTCAAGATAATTAAAGTAGAGCTGGTGATGCAACTGGTGGTGATCACCTAATCACCATACTAAGACAACTCACTCAGGTTATGAATAATAACCTTACCCGTATGGAGCAACCCGATCCGCAGTGTGGAGGATCAATGTTAGATCGCTTAATGAGGCAGCAACCACCAACTTTTAGTGGGAGTACAAATCAATTAGTAGCTGATCAATGGATAATTTCCCTAGAGAAAATATTCCATTCCTTGGGGAGTAGTGAAAGGGAACAAGTTATCATGGAAGTTTACCACCTCACTGGAGATGCTGATCAATGGTGGTCATTGATTCAAAACATGAAGGAAGATGATGAAGTATCAAATATGTAATGGAGGAAGTTCAAAGAGCTTTTCTTAGAAAAATACTTTTCTCGTGACCATCGAGCAGATATGGAAAAGAAATTTCTGAGTCTGAGAAAAAAGGAGGATGGGAATGTCGCAAAGTATGGGGCTAACTTTACAAGGTTAGTAAGGTATGATAAGGATTATATAAATAACCCAATAAGTAACATTGATCATTTCTTTTATGGGTTAAAACTAGTTATTCATCGAGCATTAGTCTCACAATCCTTCTCGTTGTACGAAGACATTGTCTCATGTGCTATCAAGACAGAAAAGGAATTCTCTAAGTCTTATGATTTTAAAGAAAATAAAGGGAAGAAGAGATCAGATGATCAATATGGAAATAGAAATAAGGGGAAGAAGGGAAAAGTTGGAAATCCATCCTGTAGTAAATGTGGGAAGAAACACCCAGGTACTTGCTTAAATGGAATTGGAGTCTGTTACAAGTGTGGTTAAAAAGGCCAACAAGATCATGATTTCAAGGGAAAGAGAGTTGCTGTCAATGTGGAATGATATAATTGTAGAGATATGGGACATTATGAAAATGAATGTCCTATGCATCAGAGGAACTTTCCTCAGAAATGGCCAAGGGATCAAGGCCAAGCTTATGCTATCACTACTACTGAGGTAGAAGCTCCGAAAGGCATGGTGGGAGGTAATTTAATGGTTTCCTCAAGTTTAGCAAATGCTTTATTTGATTATAGATCATCACATTGTTTCATATCTTCCCAATTTGCTAAGAAAATTAGATATTTACAATTTCATTTAACAAAGGAGTTGTTAGTTAAAACTCCAAAGGGAAGTATCATTGCAATAATGTTTTGTGAATCAGTCCCCATTAAAGCACATAAATGTTCTATATCCGCTGATCTCATTGTCATATCTATGATTGAGTTTGATATAATCCTTGGTATGGATTGGATTTCTGACCATGATGCGATTATTTATTGTAAGAAGAAGGAGGTTATGATTTTTGATGATGATGATAAAGAACACATTATTTTTTGATCAGAATCGTCACCACCTAATTCTTATCTTGATCCACCCCCAGTAGCTCAACTAAATTAAATTATTGGGGAGGAAGAGAATGAAATGACTATGGTTGAAGAATGAAATGTTCAAATATAGGATGTACCTATTGTGAAGGAATATGTATATGTGTTTTCCAGAATATTTACCTGGACATCCTCCAGAATGAGAAATTGAGTTTTCCATTTATTTAATTCTTGGTTCAAGTCCTATATCGAAGAACCCTTATAGAATGGCCACTATAGAATTTGTTGAACTAAAGAAACAACTAGAAGAATTGAGTGATAAGGTATTTATTCTCCCTAGTGTTTCTCCATGGGTAGCCCCTATTCTTTTTGTTAAAAAAAGATGGATCCATGAGGTTATGTATCGACTATAGGGAGATCAATGCTATAACAATAAAGAACAAGTATCCCATACCTCGCATTGATGATTTATTTGACCAACTACATGGATCTCAATACTTTTCAAAGATTGACCTTCGATATGGATATCATCAGTTGTGTATGAAGAAGGAAGACATTCCGAAGATAGCATTTCGAACAAGGTACGAGCATTATGATTTTACAGTAATGCCTTTTGGATTGACTAATACACCATCTGTATTCATGGATCTAATTAATAGAGTTTTACAGGAATATCTTGATGATTTTGTGGTGGTATTTATTGATGATATCTTGGTATTCTCCAAAAGATACGAAGATCATGAAAATCACGTGCACATTATCCTGAATACTCTTAGAAGACATGAATTATATAGAAAGTTTAGCAAGTGAGAATTATGGCTTCAGGATATTTCTTTTCGTGGCCATATTGTCTCTATGGACGGAATCTATGTTGATACTTCTAAGAACAAGGAAATCCAAGAATGGCTAGCACCAATGAGTATAACTGAGGCACACAGTTTTATTGGTTTGGAAGGTTATTATCGACGTTTCGTCTAGAGTTTTTTTTGATTAGCTAACCCATTAACGAAGCTCACACGTAAAGTGGTTAAATTTTTCTGGAAAAAATAGTGTGAAGAATGTTTTGATGAACTGAATAGAAGATTATTCAATGCTCCTATATTGACTCTACCATCGAGGAATGATGGGTTTGTTATTTATAGTGATGCATCAATGAGTGGACTTGGTTGTGTCCTTATGCAGAATGATAGGGTTATTGCCTATGCATCACGACAGCTAAAAATTAATGAGTAGAACTATCCTACTCACAATCTTGAGTTAGCTGCTGTAATATTTTCCTTGAAGATATGGATACATTATCTCTATGGTGAGAAATGTGAGATTTATATTGATCACAAGAGTTTGAAGTATATTTTCTCACAGAAATAACTCAACATGAGGCAAAGGAGATGGATTGAGCTACTCAAGGATTATGATTGCATGATACACTACCACCCTGGCAAGGAAAATAAGGTGGAAGATGCTTTGAGTAGATAGGATCATGGTGTTTTGAACAACATGAGAGTTGAAAAGGATTCTATATACATGGATTTAGTAAAGATGGATATGGGAATCACCATGGAAGGTGAAACATCAATGATTTTTCAAATGGTTTCCAAACCATATTTACTAGAAAAGGATAAAGAGTTTTCAGACTAGTGATGAAGAGTTACAAAGGATGATTAAAGCCGTGAATGATGGAAAATTGAGTGACATTGTGTATGAAGATGGAACTCTAAATTTTGGGAAAAGACTTTTTGTTCCTGATATACTTGATCTAAAAACAGAATTGTTGGATGATGCTCATAGTTCCAATTTCTCTATACACCCTGGGAGCACCAAAGTGTATAGAGATTTGAAGGAACATTTTTGGTGGGACAACATGAAGAGGGATATTGCTGATTTTGTGTCAAGATGTATGGTTTTTCAACAAGTGAAAGCTGGAAGGCAACAGCCTGGAGGAGTATTGCAACCTCTTCCCATACCTGAGTGGAAATGGGATAATATCACGATGGACTTTGTCATGGGAATACCAAAGAATCCGAGAAGGAAATATGCAATATGGGTCATTTTTTATCGTCTTACTAAGTTAGATCACTTCCTTGTTATAAGGGAGGATTTAGCACCTGAACTTCTAGAGAGAATATATATTAATGAAGTTGTAAGACTTCATGGAGTTCCCCTGTTTCTTGTCTGGGATCGTGGTCCCCGTTTTACATCAGGATTCTGGAAAAGTCTTCTGAAGGCCTTGGATACAGAACTTCGTTTGAGCACTGCTTACCACCCTCAAATAGATGGACAATTAGAATGAACTATTCAAACCTTAGAAGACATGTTGAGATCATGCTCACTTGACTTTTAGGGTATGTGGATCAATATTTACCTCTGGTAGAATTTTCCAATAACAATAGATTCCATTCAAGTATTCTGATGGAACCATATGAAGCGTTATATGGAAAGAGATGTCGCACACCAACCTGTTTGGATGACGTTGGTGAAAGAAAACTTTTAGGCCCAAAACTGGAGGAGGAAATGATGGAAAAGTTGAAGGTAATCCAAAACCACATCAAATAATCTAAAAGTAGGCATAAGAGCTTTGCTGACAACCGAAGAAAGGATTTGGAATTTCAGGTGGGAGATCATGTTTTCTTGAAGGTATCTCTATGGAAGGGAGTTATACGTTTTGGAAAGAAAGGTAAATTGAGTCCCATGTACATCGGACCTTTCGAAATTCTAGAATGAGTTGGGGTTGTAGCTTACCGTTTGGAAATGCCTCCAAATCTCTCCTAAGTTCATGATGTGTTCCACGTATCACTGTTGAGAAAATACATGCCTGACCTAACACATTTACTCACCTATGAAGAATTAGAACTAGAAGCCAATCTCTCTTATTGAGAAGAGACCGTTAGGATTTTTTATACGAGAAAACAAGTGATAAGAAATCGGACGACTCGTCTGGTAAAAGTTCTATGGAGAAACCATAAAATGGAAGAGGCAACGTGGGAGCCCGAGGAACATATGATGAATAACCACCCAAGTATTTTTATGCAGTAATATTATAGAAATTTAGAGGAAGAAATTATTTGAAGGAGGGGAGAATGTAACACCCAAAGCTTCCACAATACGCTTCTTTTTGAATAATACAGTAGCATGTGTTGTACGCAACATCAAGATTCTAACACGCCACGACCAATCAAAGTAGTCGTTATAAATAGTAATACCCACTTTTAATTTTTTTTCATTTTATCTTTAAAAATGGACTTCATTTTTGGATTCAGAATATCAAAATTATCCTAGGATGATATTTTGGTACTTTTCAGATAACATTTATATTTTGATGAATATTGAAAATTACTAAATTTTTATTAAAAACTGTTTTTTAATCGAAATAATTAATAGTGATAAGTTATGAATTTGAGTAGTTTTAAAGCATATTTATAATATATTTTTACCATTTAATAAAATGTTTGTCATTGGACATAATTTCACATTTAAACCGGACATAAACAAGTTTCAATCTTTTGATAGTTGTTATCTCTTAAAAACACGCTTTTTGTTTTGACAGCAGGAGTTAATTTTAAATTAATTTCTGCCACTTCTGTGTTTTGAATTTGAAAACATGGACTCCATATTTGGAATCAGGATGTTCAAATTATGTAAATAGGTAACTTTTATTTTTAGACATTTTGAATAATTACTTCGGTAAATATTTTACTTACCATGGTTAAAGGGTAAATCCGGTAAATAAGGGTAAAAAAATTATATTATAAAAATAATAAATTACCCTAAAACGTGTCTTAATCCTATTTGTTGATACATGTCCGACCATGGGAATCTTTGGGTCGATTTTGGGACTCCATGGATGTAAGGACCCCGGTTCATGGGTGCCCATGGGGCATGATGTACTAACATTTCATTACAAATATTTACAATAATACATCATGTCCCATTAATACAGAGAATCACGAGGTTCAGGTTCTGGTAAACCAGCTTCTTCAGAACAAATTCTTTAGTAATATTACATACCTAAATAAATTTTAAATCATAAATGTAGGGTGAGAAAAAAAATTCCTTGCAAGGGGTTTTAAAATGTTTAAAGTAATTTATTTCTCAAATCAGTCATTTTGAATATTATGAAACAATTAATTGAAAACAAGACATTATCTTTTCTTAAAACATGTAAATCCTACATTCTTGAAAACCAATTTCACAGAAAAGAATTACTTTCCTAAAATAAACCTCAAAGAAGACATAAATTAGAGAGCGCAAGCATGTGAAGAATGGATGAGGCATAAATTACGATAAAATTACTTCAGCTCTAAAAGTCTATATGTAAAAAGGGAAAACATTCATATCATGATTTATCTGCGCATAAAGTTACTATAACAACATACCACATGTATTAAGGTTAATATCGCATAATATCATTCTCATAGTTAAAGGAGATAAATTATAACTAGGGGATGTCCTGGTAGTTGAACTATACCCTATTTGACCATGTATCAACACATGCAGAGGGAAAGTATAATTCCAGACTTTGTCAAGACCTTGTGTCAAGACCACAAACAACTATGTCTAGGAATTTTACCTGAACCGTCTATGTACAGGAATTTCACCTGAACCGTCTATGTCCTGGAATTTCACCTGAACCGTCTATGTCTAAGAATTCCACCTAAATCGTAACTGTTGTCAGGCCTTGTGCCATGACTCTTGTTTTGTCTCATGAGAACTTTCGATGCATCATGGAGCTTACTTTTACCGGTCTCCAACCCGGAGGGCTTACTTTTAACAATCCCTAAACTGGAGGGCTTACTTTAACCAGTCCCTAACCTGGAGGGCTTACTTTAACCGGACCCCAACATGGAAGTCCTATATATTCCTCATATGTCTAAGGGACTATGCATCCAAGGCATCCCAGACTATTTTGAATACCCAATTTTAATGTGAATTTATTTGGGGTGTCCCATACCACTCCAAATAATAGGTTATGAGATTAATTAATTAACATTTGGTGATCATAAATCTAGGTATAACAAACAAAATAAGATATGGAAACTACTAAGGAAATACATACTTGATGACAAGTGGTACATGAAAAATGCAATGTGTCATATATCAGTGATGCAAACACCAACTGCTTCATAAGGAAAAACTCTCAAGGGATCACATGCATCGTCTACAAAACATACTTCTAATGCGTTAGTGGTTTTCCATTAAATTATAATGAGTCTTGACTAGTAACTGTTATTTTAGCTGGTAAGAGGTTAATTGAGCATAACCCATTTACAAACTTTAGGTTTCATACATGAAATGGTAACTTGTTTTATGATTCTCATAATAAGATTTATCTCATGCAGTTGAGCCAACAAAACATTAAATAAATAGGTCTCATACATGCTTTTCTCACAGAGGTCAGACCATGCAATATTTGTTTAGTACGTCGATATATATATATATAAATATATATGCGTGTGTGTGTGTACTGAAACATATCAACGTCAGAAATTGATATACAAACATGGTTTTTGCAACACCCCTATTGGCATAAAATCATTCTTGAATACAACATGTTCAATCCATAAATACGAGTACACACACAAATATATATATATATATATACATGTAAAAGTTTAAGGAATTCACACTACACATTTTCACAAAACAAAAGCATGAATTGTCATGAATGTTGATAAATGAGAATTTTCAATTGGGAGAACTATTTTGGTATCAATATAATCCTTAAACTCCATCATATACATAAACATGTATATAAGTAATTTTGGTATTGTTCTTGAAATAATAATTTTTATGGGTAAATATAATTTTAATAAATCATCAAGTTATATTGGGATAAATTTTAAAACAAATAAACAAGCTCGTCCCTTATGTTCGCACATATATGTGCTTATACACCTATTTATTCGCATACACTTATATAATACATAAACTTGTATAATTTTACATGTTCATAAAATTACCCAAAATCCCCATTTTCACAAGGCAGAGTAAAACATGGATTATATATAAATATAAATGAAATCTGTATACATGTATATATCGTCTTATATATATGTATGAATATATATATATTTATACAACAAGTCTATATAGGTATATGAAAACATTAAAATCGAAATAAAACAAAGCCCAAGAGTTTCCCTTACCCCGATTTGGTTCTCCATGCAGGAAGAGGGAAGTAGATATGAACGGTTCTTAAGACCTTATATATTTATATATACACATATACATAAAGTATATATATAACCATGTATATTCACCGAAACAGATGAAAATACATCAAGAATATATCCCTTACCTTCGCTTGGAGAGGAGGAGAAGACGATATAGGTGGTGACGTCAAGGTAGTCGAAGATCCAAGAACCCGTAGCAAACACTCTCCTTCTTCAGGGAAAAAAAACTTCCTCTCTTAGGTGAAAACCGAAGCTTAAAGAAGGTGGGATGTCTGACCTAGTGTGAAGAGTCGGTGAGGGATCCGAGTCCATGTATTAAATGGATGGTGCAAACCCATGGAATGAAAGGGCGACGTCGGGTCCACCGCTGGCCTGGGTGTAGAAAATGCAACAATGCCAACCCTACAAGTTCATGTGCATGAGGAAGAAGAAACCGCAGGGGAGAGATCTGAAAAGAAAAAGGACGACCAGGATTGATTGAGAGTCGACCGGAAGGCCTAAGATATACGCGGCATTTAAAAAATATGGATGACCAAGATTAAAGAATCCTGGATCGGACGACCATACGTCATGCTGCGTTTAAAAAAAACGAGCCTCGGTTTAAACGTTTTTATTAAATTAAACATTAATTTGTTATTTTATTATTTTACTAAACTTATTATAAAATTGTTATACAATTATTATTTAAACTATTATTATTATCTTTGGATTAGTCAAGGGTTATAACTACACATATATATTAAACTATTAATCCCCTATCTTTGTCATAAATTATATTATTGTTTTCCTTTATTTAAAAACAATTATCTTAATTAATAATTAAATGAAAAGATCTATATTCATTAAGGTTTTGATTAAAATTTGGTTACTTAATCCCATATTTAACATAATTTCAAAAGCATAAAATTTCATATGTTATCATTAAATTACTAATTATTTTAAAGTTTTACAATCATTCTATTATCTACATTGTTTTTAAAGTAAAAAAGAGTATTTGTGTAAGAATTAACATAATGATGCAAAAATCATAATATAAGTATATGTAAAACCCATATAACAAGTTAATTGATTGCATAGATAAAAAAAGTTTGCTTCATAATAATTTTTAATACGATGTATTACCAAAATATTATAATTTTATATAGTATGATAAATAATCTCTAATATGCATAAAAGTATAGATATATGAATGTACATATATAAATATAAATTTTTCCTTAGAACTTATATCACAAATTAATCAGATTCATTATGTGTTATTTAAAGGAAATGCCTTAATTATTATAAAAGTATTCATTTAGAAAAACCCTTAAGGCCATCAGTTTTAAATCCCAACGGTCATCTTTAAAAGACAAAAACGGTAAAATTTTCAATGGCTATGTGGAACCTTTATAAATATATAGTCTTAGTATTAATATTTTGAAGACTTTTTGTTAGCTAATGATAGTTCAAGTCAATCCTTTGGTGCTCAGTATAGCTGCGGTGGCTTCGGCCTTCCTTATGATTGTTTTGATGGATGCAAAATATCCCTATCTCCTTCTCAGGGTTATCTTTGTTTTGAGAGGTCTTCCTGTAATCTTAGTACTATTTTTAATTGATATTTATTATTAGTGAGATTTCCTCGTAATCTCAGTATGTTGTATGACACATCGGTGTTGAGTTCTCAAATAAAAAGATATGTGTTTTATCATTTACATTCAGTTTGATTTAAAGAGAAAACTTCAGTGGCACAAAACACCCAAATGTCATTTTAAAGGTTTGAAAACTTTTTGGAGATAAATTATATCCCCCTTAACATAATTGCATCCCTGTAATTCTACTCATAAACTGAAAAAGGAAAACCTCAAATGGTCAACATCACCAAAATGGAAGGTTTGGTTCAGACAATAGAATACACAAGTTGGTTCATAGTTCCTCAGTTTCTCTAGCCCAGATGCACCTTGAGCAATATGTTTTGAATCCCTACTCATGTGTACTACACGCAGGCTCCCATATGGAGGCTCATAAAGTAAAAAAGCTCAGAAATGTCCTAATGGAAAAATTCCTTTATAACCCTCTGAACTACAACATGCTCGAAGTATTCAATGGGGATGATGCGATTGAGGAGACTGAGATTTAAGACATGGAACATAAAGGCTTCCTTGAGGTGGCCTTATTGAGTATATATGAGGAAGCATGCCCTTACAGAAAAGTTTTTCACTAGAGTAAAAAATTGGAAGAGGCCTTCGTAGTATCTCCCCCTTCGCCTATGGTAGAGGAGTTGGGCAGTGACAATGAGATGAAAAACATGGTCATTCCCCTGACACGAACGAAGAATCTCATGACTATTCGACAAGTCAAGCAGGTGTTGGAAAGACCCTCATAGGTGGAGAAAGGATAGATAATCTAACGCACATGTACTGATCAAAATAACCTCTACTAACTCATTAGGTAGAGATGAGATTTTAATTTGACCAGCCATCTTAAAAGAAAACATACAAGAGAACTCACTTAACAACACTGTTAATGTAGAGACACGAAAGGAAACAAAAAACTTTCAATTACACAAATGTTTACATAACAAAGTCTGAGTTTACTAATCGAACACCACAAAGAGAGGCAAAAATCCATAACTCCTCAAACCGCACACAGGATGAACAGACGGGGTTAAACTCATGGTAACACCTATGATGCCTCCTGAGTTTAGCATGAGAGGTATGAAGTTGAGAAAAATCGTTATACACATGTTTCATGTAAGGAAATCAGGTGGACTCATCTTCTAACACCCCAAATTCCATCAACTGGCCCCAGAAGCTGTAGTGAAAAATCTGACACAGGTTGGCCGCTCGGAGGTCCCCGGCAGCAACAGCTTCTTGGAAAGGGTTATCGAGCATCATGCCAAATTCTTCACCAGTCGTGAATACTCAGAAGATTCCCTCGTGGTACCTTCCCCAACGTGCATAAGAAGGGAATTGGGTCATCATCATAAAGAGGTAATCTATTCCCAACCACCGGTGTAGACTAACCACCCTAGGTGATTTCGACACATCATACAAGTGCTTGCATGACATGTGAATATGGGTGTAATTAAGGAAGTTCTCTTGGATAGCTAGGGACACGATGGTCTCTAGGGCCTCAGTGGGATGTGACAATAGGTTGGTAGATATGTTTAAATAAGTCATTTGAAAGTTACAACATAATTATTTAGCCAATCATGGTTGTATATTAATACTACATGGTTTTCCATAGTTTCCTGAACCCATCCTCTGATACCAAAAGTAAGGAACCCGGTTCATGGGTGCCCATGGGGCATGATGTACTAACATTTCATTAACAATATTTACAATAATACATCATGTCCCATTAATACAGAGAATCGTGAGGTTTAGGTTCTGGGGAACTTGCTGCTTCAGAACAACCTCTTTAGTAAAATTCCATACCTAAAAAATTTTAAAACATAAACATAGGGTGAACAAAAAAATTCCCAATAAGGGGTTTTAAATTTTTTAAAGTAATTTATTTCTGAAAGAAGTAATTTTGAAAATGATGAAACACTTCATTGAAAACAAGACATTATCTTTTCTTAAAACATGTAAATCCTACAATCTTGAAAACCACTTTCACAGAAAAGTAGTACTTTCCTAAAATAAACCTCAAAGAAGACATATATCAGAAAGCGCAAGCATGTGAAGAATGGATGATGAATAAATTACGATAAAATTACTTCAACTGTAAAAGTCTGCGTATAAAAAGGGAAAACATTCATATCATGATTTATCTATGCATAATGTTCATATAACATCATACCACATGTATTAAGGTCTATATCTCATAATCTCATTCTCATAGTTAAAGGAGAGAAATTCCAACTAGGGGATATCCTATTAGTTGAACTATCCCCTGGTTGACCATTTATCAACACATGTAGAGGGAATGTATAATTCCAGAATTTGTCAAGACATTTTGTCAAGACCATAAACATTTATGTCCATGAATTTCACCTGAATCGTCTATGTCCAGGAATTTCACCTGAACCGTCTATGTCTAGGAATTACACCTGAACCGTCTATATCCATGAATTTCACCTGAACCGTAACTGTTTTCAGGCCTTGTGCCATGACTCTTGTTTTGTCTCATGAGAACTTTAGATTCATCGTGGAGCTTACTTTTACCAGTCACCAACCCGAAGGGCTTACATTTACCAGTCCCTAACCTGGAGGGCTTACTTTAACCAGTCCCTAACCTGGAGGGCTTAATTTAACCGGACCCCAACCTGGAAGTCCTTTACATTCCTCATATGTCTCAGGGACTATGCATCCAAGGAGTCCCATACTATTTTTCATACCTTAATTTAATGTGAAGTTATTTGGGGTGTCACATACCACTCCAAATAACAAGTTATTAGATTAATTAATTAACATTTGGTGATCATCATTCTAGGTATAACACACAAAATAAGATATAGAAACTACTAAAAAAATACATGCTTGATGACAAGTGGTACATGCAAAATGCAATGTGTCATATATCAGTGATGCACACACCAACTGGTACATAAGGAAAAACTCCCAATGGATCACATGCATCGTCTACAAAACATGCTGCTAAAGTGTTAGTGGTTTTTCATTAAATTATATCAAGTCTTAACTAGTAACATTTATTTTATCTGGTAAGAGGTTAATTTAGCATAACCCATTGGCACACTTTAGGTTTCATATATTAAATGGTAACTTGTTTATGATTCTCATGATAAGATTTATCTCATCCAGTTGGGCCAACAAAATTGTAAATAAATATGTCTCATACATGGTTTTCTCACAGAGGTCAGACCATACAATATTTGTTTAGTACGTCGATATATATATATATATATATACATGTACGGAAACATCTTGTAGTCAGAAATTGATGTACAAACATGGTTTTCACAACACCCATATTGGCATAAAATCATTCTTGCATACAACATGGGCAATCCATAAATACGAGTACATATATATATATATATACATGTAAAAATTTAAGGAATTCACACTACACATTTTCAAAAAACAAAAGCATAAATTGTCGAGAACACTGATAAATGTGAATTTTCAATTGGGAGAACTATTTTGGTATCAAACTAATCCTTAAACTCCATCATATACATAGACATGTATATAAGTAATTTTGGTATTGTTCTTGAAATAATAATTTTTATGGGTAAATATAATTTTAATAAATCATCATGTTATATTGTGATAAATTTTAAAACAAATAAACAAGATCGTCCCTTATGTTCGCACATAGATGTGCTTATACACCTATGTATTCGTATGCACTTATATAATACATAAACTTGTATAATTTTACATGTTCATAAAATTACCCGAAATCCCCGTTTTCACAAGGAAGAGTAAAACAAGGATTATATATACTTATAAATTAAATGTGTATACATGCATATATCATCTTATTTATATGTATGGATACATATATATTTATACACAAAGTGTATATATGTATATGCAAACATTAAAACCAAAATAAAACAAAGCCCAAGAGTTTCCCTTACCCCGATTTGGTTCTCTAGGCAGGAATAGGGAAGCAGATATGAACAGTTCTTAAGCCTTATATATTAATATATACACATATTCATGAAGTATATATATAACCATCTATATTCACCAAAACAGATGAAAATACAACAAGAATATCTCCCTTACCTTCGCTCGGAGAGGAGGAGAAGACGATGCATGTGGCGACGTCCAGGTAGTCGAAGATCCAAGAACCCGAAGCAAACCCTCTCCTTCTTCGGTGCAAAAAAGCATCCTCTCTTCGGTGCAAAATGAAGCTTAAAGAAGGTGGGATGTACGACCTAGTGTGAATAGGTAGCGAGGGATCTGAGGTCGTGTATTAAATGGACGGTGCCAACCCATGGAAAGAAAGAGCGACATTGGGTCCACCGCTGGCCGGGGTGAAGAAAACGCAATGCTGGCTACCATACTGGTTCATGTGCATGAGGAAGAAGAAATCGCGAGGGAGTGATCCGAAAAGAAAAAGGACAACCTGGATTGATTGGGACTCGATCAGACGGTCGAAGATAGAGGGGGTGTTTAAATAAAACGGATGACCAAGATTAAATCTCGCTGGATCGAATGACTATACGTCATGTTGCGTTTAAAAAAAACAAGCCTCGATTTTAAAGTTTATATCAAATTAAACAATAATTTGTTATTTTATTGTTTTATTAAACTTATTATAAAATTATTATAAAATTATTATTTAAACTATTATTATTATCTTTGGATTAGTCAAGGGTTATAAATACACATATATATATTAAACTATTAATCCCCTATCTTTTTCATAAATTATATTATTATTTTACTTTATTTAAAAACAATTATCTTAATTTATAATTAAATGAAAAGATCTATATTCATTAAGGTTGTTATTAAAATTTGGTTACTTAATCCCATATTTAACATAATTTCAAAATGCATAAAATTTCATATGTTATCATAACATTACTAATTATTTTAAAGTTTTACAATCATTCTATTATCTCCATTGTTTTTAAAGTAAAAAGAGTATTCATTTAAGCATAAACATAATGATGAAAAAATTGCAATATAAGTATATGTAAAACCCATATACAAGTAAATTGATCACATAACTAAAAATAGTGCGCTTCATAATAATCTTTAATACCATGTATTACCAAAATATTATAATTTTATATATTATGATAACTAATCTATAATATTGATAAAAGTATAGATATATTAATGTACAAATATAAATATAAATTGTTCCTTATAACTTAGATCACAAATTAATCAGATTCATTATGTATTATTTAAAGAAAACTCCTTAATTATTATAAAATTATTCATTTAGAAAAACCCTTAAGGCCATCGGTTTTAAATCCCAACGGTCATCTTGAAAATACAACAATGGTAAAATTTTCAACGGCTATGTGGAACCTTTAAAAATATGTAGTCTTGGTATTCATATTTTGATGTCGGTTTGTCAGCTAAAGATGGTTCAAGTTATTCCTTTGGTGCTCAGTACAGCTTCGGTGGCTTCGACATTCCTTATGTTTGTTTTGATGGATGCCAAATATCCTTATCTCCTTTTCTAGGTTCTCGTTGTTTTGAGCGGTCTTCTTGTAATCTTACTAGGATTTTTAATTGGTATTTATGGTTAGTGAGATTTCCTTGTAATCTCAGTATGTTGTATGACACTTCGGTGTTGAGTTCTCAAATAAAAAGTTATTTGTTTTATCTTTTACATTCCATTTGATTTAAAGAGAAACATTCAGCGGCACAAAACGCCCAAATGTCATTTAAAAGGTATGAAAGCTTTGGGGAATTACAATGGATCCACTTGTAAGTTATAATGATGCTTTATATTAATTAAGTTAATGTAACTACAAAAATTACATAAGACTATATCTTTTAGCAAAAAAAATTTACATAGGGTTATATATGTTATATGATCGACTATAAATATTCATTAGAAAGATAAAATGATTTCCTACATAAAGGTATTTTATTTATAATTTTTAGACAATAAATAATTTAATTTATTTATGACACAATGATGATGCAGTAATTAAATTATTCGTGAAATATTAATATAATTGATATTATAAATACCAAAATAAATATAATTTGAGACTTTTAATGAATTAAAATAATTTTTTAGGTTAATATGAAATGTTAGGATTGATTTAACTAAATTTTTTCGAAGTAATAATTCTGTTATGATTCTCACAAAAATCAGATACCAAATAGTTTCAAAGTTGACATAAAAGAGTTTTTAAAACAAATATTATATTAGTAATTGATATTAAATTCTTAAAAATATTATGTTCGGAAAAGAGACTTATATTATGATTGGTGTATCATTAATGGACCACTTGGGGGTTCTCTAGGAATTTTATAATAAGTTTATTGACTATATAATATAAAAATACAAAGTGACATGGTAAATGCCAAACTAATTAACCATGAGTTAAAACTAAAATATAAGGTTAATATAACGACCCAAACCTCTATAAAATCTATTGGTTGAAATTATTTCAACCCATACCCAACATAGGCTTTGAATTATCCACTTTGGAGCCATTAGAAATATAATATGATTTTATTATAAAATAATACTTTAAGTTTTTCCTAAAGAGCCTGTCCCCCCCCCCTTATAAAAGGACCCCACTTCTAACCAATTATTCACACCTTCAATGCTTTTTCTCTAGGGCAAAATCTGACCAAATATCCTTACAACTTCCCTCAATTCAACCTAGAGTCCTTATTTTTATCATAAAGCCAACCTAATGAGCCCTTTTGATCAAATCAAAAGGAAGAACCCGAAGAAGAGGTAATGTTTTCCCCACCCTCTTTCAAGTTCATTTCTTCTTCAACTTCTTATTTCTTTGTTATTTATATTATAAAATAATAACTCCAATGTCTTCTATATACTATGATGTTATTATAAATATGGATAAAAAAATTCATTATTCTATCTATCCCTTCAATGACATGTCACCATACGTGTGTACGTACGGCCTACCGTCTCCACGTTGTGGTATAATTGTTATTCAATATATTATTATTTAGATGGGTATAATAATGATGTATAATTCATGTAACTAATAAATATAACTTGATAATGATTCTGTATATATGATATACCATCCAATTATATATTATTTTAATATCAAAAGAATGAAATTTTCGCTCGTGTGTACGGACGGACTACCATCTCCACGAACGCGATGAGATTGAATCCCCATCATATCCATTTGAGTCTAATTATCATTTAATTATTAAAAATAATGCATAAGTACTTGATATCATTCTATATATGAATAAGATACAACCTATCCATAACAAACACGGCTTACGTAACAAAGAATATTAAGGAAAATGAGTAAGTTAACACCCGAAATGACGATAATACTAAAACATTATTAACAAAGAAATGTTTAAAGATGATAGATGATATCATATTAATGTACATTATTATTGTATAATTTAATAACAATTATTTCAACATTATATAGGATGTTAACCAACCCCCGACCAAGGAAATGTACAAGGTGAGGGTTTATTTCACAATCTCTTTATTATCTGAGGTTGTTTATACGTAATTATCTACTGGGACCTCTTTATCATACACATCCATGTTTCATAAAAACGTATTTTAAAACATTATTACTATTTTACAGAATATAGGTTAAATTCATTTATACCCTTGTTTGAGTTTTTATAAGAATTTTATAAAGGAATCTTTCCATCGTTTTCCAAACAAGGTCCTTTTTAACCTTTTCAACAGAATTAAGGTAAGAATGTCTTTTTTTAACTTATACGGCGCGTGCAGATATTTTCTGTAGTTATAAAATCTTTGAAGATTCACTTACAAGATTATAAAAATATTTTCAAAGTAAATGTTTGTTTTTATAATTATGTGACTTTTAAATTAGTTAAAAAAATAGATATTTCTCTCAAATAGTTTTGATTTCATCTATGTCAACATCCTTTGATAAATTTTACACGTGTTTGAAGTAGATTTATAATGATACAAATCATCCATATTGTATTTAAGGTTTTGTGATATGTTTGAAAATGGATGAGTTATTTTTATTCCATTATTGGTTTATGACTAATGTTTTGTCGTTTCGTATGCTAGTTTTAATACGAATGTTTATGTTATATTTCATCCTCTTCTTAAGATTAATGTGTTGGACTAGTATTTTCCGGGTTGGGGACCGGTAAAAGTAAGCCCTCCAAGTTGGGGTCCGGTTACTGCAGACCCTCTGGGTTGGTGTCCGGTTATTAGAGGCACTCCGAGTTGCTATCCGGTTATAAGAGGCACGCCGGGTTGGAGTCCAGTTACAGAGGCTTTCCAGGATCGAGTCCGGTTACAGAGGCTCTCCGGGTTGGGATCCGGTTACCATTATCCATTAGGGCCTGGCATGAGGCCTTGACAAAGAAATTAATGTTTGGCATTATGCATTCCATAATTATGAAAGTGGTTATTAATATTTTAAGTGATTATTCGATTAGTGGAATATCCATGTGAATAAGTAAATGGCCTTATTTCATTTTATCTGTGCCATATTATGCATACGTTCAAGTTTTAATGTCTTTTGTTTAGTTATACATTGCCTTAAATTTTTATGCATATTTATGAAATTTTTTTCAATATTGTTATCCTTACTAGGCATCTGAGCTCACCCCTTTCTATGTTTTATTTTTCCTAGGATGTGAAGAAATATTTTATGAATGACCTGCATGGATAGTATGTGGAGATATGAGTGTTGACTATGGAGACTATTTTGTTGTAGTTTACATTTTTATGATGTAATGTAAGACTTATGAATATATCTAGTGTTTCTAAGGCTACTAAACTAATCGGTCTTTCGAGATTTGATCTTTTTTCTGATCATGCCAATGTTATGTAATAATTTACCGACTCTGGGAAACTAGGGTTAGGGTGTTACAAAATATATGACATAATTATAAGAGTGGGGAAATTCCATTGACAAATATTTGGGTCATTACATTCTTCCCCCATTTTGAAATTACACCCTCAAAATATCATTTTCAGCTAAACAGGTGAGGGTAATTCTCCTTCATCGCCTCCCTGGTTCCCGTGATACATATTCATACATATGGGTCCTCTAAAACACTATGAAAAGGGGGTTTGTCTTGTTACAAAGAACCTTATCTCTCTGGTCCGGAATATTTAGTAGCTTCTCCTCATAAGAGAGATCATCTTCCATCCATACCACCATGGATATTAGTACATGTGAGGGATCTGGTATGTTCATCTTTAGAAGAGATACATAGAACACATCATGAACATGATCCATATATGATGGAAGTGAAATCTCATAGCCCACGACTCCGATACAATCAAAGATTATAATGGGACCAATGTTCCTTAGGCATGGATTCTATTTCCTTCCAAACAACATGACTCACTTCCATGGTGATGTTTGAAGGAATACTTTTTCTTCAACGTCGAACTCCATGTCCCTTAGACGGTTGTTAGCATAGATATTTTTCAAAATATGAGGAACTTTGATATCTTTCTAGATGGTTTGAACATTGTTTTTCATCTCCTGCACATGATCAGGTCCAATTAGCATTCTTTTTCTAACTTCATCCCAATATGTTGGTGTTCCACACCGCATTCCTTAAATATCTACATATAGATCCATCTTAATTCTCGAGTTGAAGATGTATTTTTTTGAGAACTCTACCAATGGGAGATGATGATCCGATCCACCATTTAATTCTAAAGAGAATTCCCTAATCATATCTTTGAGAATCTGAATAGTCCTTTAATATTTTCCATCAGTTTGGGGTGATAGGCCATGAAAAAAATTCAATTCAATACTCAAATAAACTTGAAGACTCCTCTATAATATATATGTGAACCTAGGATCATGGTCAGTGACAATTGAGAGTAGAAACCCATGCTTTCTCACCAATTCTTTCACATATATCTTTTCAAGTTATTCAATTGATAGATATTCCTGATTAACAATAAAGTTGGTAGCCTTTTTAGTTGGTCCACCACAACCCAAAATGCATTAATTCATTTGGATGTCTTTTGGAAACCCCAGACAATGTCTATAGTGAGAATATCCCATTTCTATATGGATATAGGCAATGGTTGCATCAAATATTTGGACTTTTCTCTCTCTTATTTAATTCGCTAACATGTCAAGAACCTTGAGATATATTATGCTATATCTTTCTTCATGTTGTACCACCAAAAGTGTTCTGGGGGATCACTATAAATATTGGTACACCTAGGATGGATAGAAAATATTTAACTATGTGAATTATCCAATATCACATTATTTATCCCAAGTGATGAAGGCATACATATCCTCATTCCAAACTAAATCACACCATCATCATTGATATGGAACTCTTTTAGTTTCTATTCCATTAAAACTTTTACCTTCTTTTATGACACTGGATAATCCCTTTGTGCCACCTTAATCTTCTATCGAATAGATAGTTGGAAAATCATTTGGGAAAGGTAGGATGTATTCCATGCCATTATGATTTCCAAATCCATAATGTATAAATCCATAAAGATAGAGGATTTCTCAATATGAAATATGGAGAGAGTATAAGGTTCTTTTCTTCTAGGATAATCTTCTATCTTATTTTCCCTACAAGGATGATAGTGAATATATCAATCCTAATACTTGATTAGATCTATATATCTTTTGAGTTAAATTTTGTTCTCCTTTTGTGTGAATTTAAAATTTATGGTTTATTGATCATCAAAAATGTCACACTTCTCACCATAGAGGTATTTATATCATGTTTTCAAGGAAAACATCATAGATGCTAGCTATAGATCATGCATCAGTTAATTCTACTCACGGATCATCAACTACAGTAAGGAATAGGCTATCACATTATCAATTTTCATGAGTAAAGAACACAAACCTTTCTTTAAAGAATCACGAAATATCAAAAATAAATCTCCACATTTTTTTAATGTGAGTATAGGTGTAGTGATATACCTCTTCATTAGCTCCATTAAGCTTTCCTCACACTCGTCCCTTTAGAAATACTTTACCCCTTTCTTTTTAACATAGTTATCGGGATTGAAAATCAAGGGAAATTTCACAAAAAACATCAGTAGTTCCAATATAATCTATGAGAAATGTATTTTTTGTGACACTAAAGGGTCTGAGCCATTCCTCATTTTCTTTTGTTTTTTATGGTTCCACATATATATCCTCACTTGTGATCACATGTCCCAAGAATGTGACTTGCTTCATCCAAAAGTCACACTTTTTGAATATAGAATATAATATATCCTTATTTAATATCAATAACACAATCCTTATATATTCATTATGTTCCTCCTTTCTCTTGGAGTATATGAGATTATAATCAATAAGCACTACCAAAAAATTTTTGACATAATTTCTAAATACTATATTCCTCAAATCCAAGAATATTGATGGGGAATTAGTATGTCTGAAATGCATCACCAGAAAATCATATTTCCCATACCTTGTATAGAAGGGTGTATTTTGAATATCATCCTTCTTCACTTTTTTTGATTATATAGAGAATATATATACACCATTGAACTATATCGAACTCCTTGTAACCGATCGAACTAATCATCAATCCTTAGAATAAGATAATTGTTCTTTATGGTGATATTGTTGAATTACTGATAATTGATATATAGCCACATTGATCCATACTTTTTTTTGATAAAGGTCAATGATTCACCCCAAGGAGATGCATTAGGTTGTATGAACACTTTGTTTAAATTATATTACATTTTATTCTTGAACTCCCCACATTCGATAGAATCTATCCTATAATTACACATTGAGATTAGTGAAGCTCTCAGTATGGGTTCTATTGATAAATCTACCCCATGATATGTGGGAAGTCCATGTAACTCTTTAGGATATGCATCAATGTATTCCATCATAATAGGAATTTCTCATAGGATGATAACTTCCTTTCACTCAACCATTTTTTCAAGGTATTCTTCTTATTAGGGAATCCAGACATAAAAAATTGAAGTAATTTCAAAAGGAGATTCATGTTCATATATGTATTTATAATGTATCATTTAATAGTTTAGAATATGAAAATATATTTTCTTTTCGTGACAGTTGATAGGTACTTTATATAAAGAGTTCCATTCAATCCGATTTATAGATCGAATTCCACCAAGGTATGTATACCAAAATTCACTAGAAGAATTTTACCACATATTCTAATAGGAGAACATTTCAACAAATGGGTTAAAATGATTTCAGCACTACCTTTTTATGAATATCTCAAATTCAAGGTTCCAATCATTGATTCTATAGTTCTAGAAAACGTGCAGGATATAAAATAATGTGTAGAACTAGAATCAAATAAGGAATCTTCCATTCTTAACTAAATAGGAATTGTACCTTATATGCCTCACTTTTCCTATTTCAATTTAGTATTAGTGATTGCATAAGCATTTCCTTGATCCCTTATATTTGGGTGATGATGATGGTGATTACCCTTGTGGAATGGAGGTTTAGTGCACATGCTTTCATAATACTTTTTCTACATACAATTGTATCATTGGACAATGGGTGGTGATATCATTTCCTCCACCATATTATCCTATTTCATATTTAATTTTTGACATTCACGATTGGTGTCCTTCTCTCCCACATTTGAATCATTTACCTATACCTTTGAATAATTTCACATGATGTTTCTTCCCATATTTTTTACATTTGTGTTGTTGAATTTTCCTTCAACCATTATCATTAGATCCTATCTATTAAAACTTCATCTTTTATTTCATATCACCATTGAAATTAGACCATTCTCAAAAAATCATCTCCTCTTTGAGAGAACATTGAAAAACATCTTCACAACTACCAATATCTCAAATTACTAGTGCCTTTAAAATAGGTGGTTTTAATCTACTAAAGTGTCTATTAATTTTTCTATAATTGTTGATAACAAAACAAAAAGTGTAGCATGAAATACTTGTGAAAGTTTCTTCGTAGGATGTGATGGATTCACATTTCTTTTCCTTAATCGTTATAAATTCTCTCTCTATAACACCCCGAACCCATAATCCTGGAGATGGTGCATTATTTTAATAATTGGCACAATTACAAGGAATCAAGTCACAAAGGACCGATTAGTTTAGTTGTCTTGGAAAATAGATTACATTCATGAATGTTACATTACACATTAAAACATAAAACACACCATAAATAATATTTTTATAATTCCATTATTCACCTTTCTTAACCTAGCATATCAAACATAATACACTTCTTTGAATCCAGGGAAAACAAAACCAAAGAAAGGGGTGAGCTCAGATGCTTAGGGGGGTAAATAATTTAGCATAAGCTATAATCTTTCAAGGATAGATGTGAAATAAAAACAACATACTTTTAAACATAAACTTGAACATAATGTAGAGAAAATAAATCAAATAATACCATATAAACATTAACAAGGATATTATACTAGTTGAATAATCACATGAAATAATTAATTTCATAATGATAGAATTCCTAACGCCATACATCATTACCACATAATCAATCCCTCGTGCCAAGAATACAAATAAAATTTATGTCAAGGCTTTGTTCCAAGACATTAGTTTTTCTCATGAGACCTACCTATGCATCAAGGGGATATATCGGGCCCCAGCCGTCATATAATAATTCCACTTCATTCCTCTTATGAAAATGTTGAAACATACCATAAAAATTCATATTAAAACTAGAAAATGAAATGTCCATACTTCAACCATAAGCCATGAAGGTTATAAAAATAGCACATCCACAGTCAAACATATCATAACTCATTCGATATAATATAGAATATTTTATTATAATAAATCATCTTTAATCAACAATAATAAACAATATAGAATGTTCTCATAGTTGAAAATGACCAGTAAAACGTTTTGAGAGAAACATCCTTTTTTGTGAAATCATTTAAAAGTCACACATTTATAAATAAAGTCATTAAAAAGAGATTTTTGAATAACAGTATCGCATACCAATTTGAACCTTTTTGAAGGATTTAACATTCTAAAACATTCATGTTTATATAAATAAATCCTTAAAACTATTTTGAAAATATGGACATTAATGAGAACGATTTATAAGAATAAATATTTAAAACATTTAAAATAATATTTTATTTAATGTGTACATTAAAATAATCATTTTGAAATGTATTGTATTAAAAATGGACATGGATAATGAATATTTCATAGAAAATACTTACACATAACCAATCTCTGATAATAATGAGATTGAGGAATTAACACTTACCTTGCACTTTCCTTTGGTCGAGGGTACGTTGAACCTATGGTATAATGACCATAGTATGTTATTAAATTATGCTAGAACAATATTAATATTTATAATATCATACATGATTCATTAATGACTTTATACTACACATTTATTAATGATTTCTATGTTAAATTAACATTTTAGGTAATAATCAATTTTTTATTGTACGCGTTTTAACTTGTTATTCTTGATTGTATCACTTAGATCCTGATTTAAAAAAATCTATAATATAAAAATTATATATATATAATATATATTAAGAATATAAATATGTGTAATAGATAGATATATGAAATTTAAAACACAATTTATGGAGATGGTAGGTCGAATGTACACATAAACATCGTTTCCGTTTTCATATCGAATTGAACGGAAGTAAGAGAATATGATATATGTAAGTACAGAAATATATATATATATATATATATCCAGTAGAATTATTATTTCATATATTATATACTTATTAATAATATAAATTTTTATAATCATCTTTGAATGGTGAACTTAGAAATGAATCTCATCGCGTCATAGAGATGGTAAGTTGTACGTACACATAAAGTGACAATTGTGTTTCCTTAATTGTTAAAAGGTGTGGAGTTGGATGTTATATTAATTTTATAGAGAAATTGTCATGATATTTAAATTTTTATATAAATATTACTCATCATTATATCCATTCAAATAACATACTGTTGAATAACAAATTAGACCACGGTGTGGAGACGGCAAGTCATACATTCACACACATGGTGACATTATCATTCATAGGATGAATAGAATAATGAATATGGATGTACCATATTAATAATAACAGTAAAATAAGTATAAGGTAATGGATTTATTATTTTGGTATGTAGATAAAAAATAAAGATAAAGTGGAAGAAGAAAGGAACAGTAAAAGAGCTAATAAAATAATTACCTCTTCTTTGGGCGTTTCCATTTGATTGGAAGAAAATGGCTCCTTAGGTTGGATTTTTTCTCAATAGAAGGCCTCTAAGTTTATGTGAGGAAATATGAGGGGATATTTGGGTAGGGGTTGTCCGAGAAAAGTGTCTTTGGAGGTTTTATTTTGAGAGAAGGGGAAGTACCCATTTATAAGAGATGTGAGGGTAAATTTAGGAAACATTTGAAATATTATTTTATTATAAAATTATTTTAGGGGTCTAATGGATCCAAATTGATTTATTTAGAATCTAATGTAGTTATGGGTCGATATAATCTCAACCAATAGGTTTTAGAGAAGTTTATGTCACCATATAAATCCTATCATTAATATTTAACTCTTAGTCAAATAGTTTAACTTTTACCATGTCCTGTTGTATTATTATAATAAATGGTTAATAAACTTACTATAAAAATCCATGATAACTGCAAGTGCTTCATTAATGAAATAATTATAATTATATAAGTCCATTTGACAAACCTAATATTTTTAGGAATATTATATCTTTTAATAATATAGTATTTGTTTTAAAACTCATTTATGTCAATTTTGACACTATTTAGTATTTGGGTTTTGTTAAAGTCATAATAGCATGACAACTTCGAAAAAAAATCATTAAATCAACCATAACATGCCATATTAATCAATAAAATTCTTGGATCTCATCAAAATCTTTAATTTACTTTTATTTTTATATTTATAATATCTATTATTTTATTCATTCATTGATAATGTAATTACTGAGTCATCATTGTGTCATAAATAAATTTAATTATTTAATCTCTAAAAATTATAAATAAAATACCATTATGTAGGAAATATTTTTTTACTTCTATTTAATATATATAGTTGAATTTATCTTATGTATAATCCTATATAAGTATGATTTAGTTATTCAATATTGAATTTAACACTTTTAACTATTCTTTAAATAAAATAATAATAAAGGTCCTAATATAATAAAAGGGGACAAAAAGGATCATACTTTATTCCTTAGGATAGAATTGGTATAAATACACTTATCCAATAGAAATAGGATATGTGGTAGGGTAATTAGAATATCATTTTTACATTTAATTATCCGATTTATTTTTAACCGTGGTAAATAAAAGTCAAAAGTTACTATTCAACAAAAATTATTTTCATCTTATTAAACAATATTTTATTTACTGATTTTAACCATGTCACTCATATTTTTTAAATTCAATTCAAATAAAAAAATAAAATTACTTTTTACGTAAATTTTCAAATATGCTTAGAAGGTGGGTAATAGACGTTAAAAAGTTCAATAAAATTTTATACATCTCATTTTATTATAAAATGTCTCCAATGAATTAAATTGAACTTATATAGGAATTATATATCTATTTTTACTTCAAATAAATTTTTTTAAAATAAATAATTATTTTAAAAAAAGTCAGTTTTAAACAATAACATAGTGTTTTTCACTATTCATCAAACATTGAAAGTTTACAGAAAAATACTAAACATTTACCCTAAGAAAAAATTTGGTATTCTAAATTAAAAAATGAATTGTATTTTGCTAAATTAAACACATATATGTTTCATTAATTAATTTAAAATTAATTCCCATTTTCAAAACAAAAAAGTGGGTTTTTTGAAATATAACAACGATCAAAATATTAACATGTGTTTATGTTAAATTTAAAGGTGAAATTACTTATAATGACCTATATTGTATTAAATTATAAAAATATAATCTAATTATACTTCCAAACCATTCAAATTTATAATTAAACACAATAAATTATTTTGACTAAAAAAGTTGTTTTCCATTACAATTTAGTATTTTTCATATTCACCAAAATATGAAAGCTATCAGAAAAAAACAATCAATATATCAAAATTAAATTTTTATGTCGCGATTCTAAAGAAGAAGATTATTTTGTCAAATTGAATATATAAATGTGTCAAATATTAGATTTAAAAATGGATTTCCATTAAAAGGTGGTAAAATTAAATTTTCTAAAAAATACATCATTTATCTAAAAATTTTAATTTGTTCTTATATTAAGTCTCAGAAACACATAATATGGATGTTAAAATTATATGGAGTATATAAAATTCAAAATTCAAATAATAATATTCATAAACTCTTTTTGAATGGCTAGTTGGGTAAGTTGTGGTGTGCTCGAACTCGGTGTTGCGTGTAACACAAGTTGTTGAATTACATTAAAAATATAAGGTACTATAAAATCATGGGGTGTTACATTATCCTCTCCTTAAATAAATTGTTCCCTCATAATTGGAAGTTGTTATTCGAAAATAAAATGTAAAAAATATAAAAATACCTTTTTGGAAAACACAAATCGGAAATTGGGTTAATAAAATTTTGTATTAATAAGAGGGAAAGGGAAATGAAAAATTCCCCACCAAATTATGATCTTGATTATGAGAAAATTGGTGGAAATTAAAGACACATATTGGGATGAAAAAAATAAATATATATAGGGTGTGATTGAGGTCATAAATCCCAAACAAGTGTAAAATTGAGGGCCTTAAAGCCATCAATTTATGATGATTTAAAATATCATCGGTTAAAAAAACATAAGGTATTCAGTTAAAAAAATTTGGTTCTAAGATTCTTTCCATAAAGGTTAAGAATTAATTTATTTATTGAATAAGAGAAAAAAAATATACTTGAAAAGTAGAGTTTCATCCTTCAACTAATTTCTACCACAAACTCATCTTTCACTCCAAAGGATATTAGAATTCAAAAATATAATATTTATCCTAATTGTATAGGGTTCCAAAAATATTGAATTTATAATTAATTTTTCACACTATTTAAAAGAAAATACATTATACAAAACCAGGACATCTTGTAGGCTAGTGGTAGGTGATGAACCCTTGTCACCCTTCAGTCGTGGGTTCACGTCTCACAGCATTACCGGATGTAATGAGTTGTCACCCAACCTTCGGGTTGTCCTTTTTATAACAATCAAAATATAATATTAAGAAATGATCTAACCTTAACATTAATATCTAATGTCAAACCTAATCCATTCTAACTTATAGTCTTATCCAAAATAATTTTTCCCAACTCACATTCCTAGATTTATAAGGAAGGTAAACACAATGAAGATTATTTTTTCATGTAATAACTTGTGAATACCTTTATCATGTATTATTTTATGAAATGGTAACATCCTGAATTACCATAAAACCTTCCTGATTACATTCATTCTCTCTTATTCCTTATAGAATACAAGATATACTCTTTATATCCAAAAATATAGTAAACAATGACAATAATGGAATAAATAAAAAATTAATTAATTTGAAAGTTGTCATAAATATCTAACATAATTTATCCAAATCAATCATATATTATTCCAAAATCACTACCTTAGTAATAGAACCATGTTAAGGTTTATCTTTCCTTAAACCATATATTTTCCAAAATTTTAACTTGCTTCTGTGTCACTTTACATGGTGCCATAAAATCTCAAATCCTCAATGACATAGTACTAAAAATACAATAGTTATTTATTTCCATAATTTATATAACCAATACATCGTTGATAGAACTATGAAATAAAATAATTCGTTAATAAAAACATAATAAGAATAGTCAGTACTATTTATCTGTTGTAATATCATAACTTGATTATTACCCAGTATCATAATTTGGTGCGTAATCTGATGATTTGGACATTGATCCGCGTTGTGTCCCAACTCCTTGTAGATGAAGCATTGTACATTTGAAATATTTTTCTTGCCCTTTAAATCAAGTACTTGGTGTCCTTTTTCTCTACACTTATAACAAACTCACATTCCGTTCAAGCATTTACTCAGATTATTCATTCCAAATTTAGCAAATATGGGGAAAATCTTTCATTCCCTTATTCCATTTATCCATATTTCTCTCTAGCATCCTTTTATTATATGGCTTTCCTTCAAATCCATACGATTCAAGGAATTATTTACATATCTTATTAAAACATGATACATTTTCTCCATATGATGAGAATATGTTAGAGACTATTAAGCTTCTATATTTTGTCTTAATACCATGAAAGATATAATCCTTCTTTCTTTTTGGAACATGCGTATTGCCGAAGTTCTCATTCCTTCTACTGGGAACCATTTCTCAACAATGATATACACTAGGTTAGTTTATGAATTGCATTCCATAATTCCAAACAAGTAAAATAAATAATGTAAATTAAAAAATTTATGGTTATAATCCATAATCATAAAATTTTCTCTTTGAGGAAGTATTTATTCATATATTCATTATATTGGTTTTTAAAGAAAATGTGAATTATCCTAAGAATATCACCTGGGAGTGTCGTAACCATGATTGCAGCAAGACCCGTTGTCATGTACCATGATACCCGGGGTCCAACCTAAAACTCTTTATCAGAGTTTTCACTACTAGGTGAATATGTGCTAGAGATGCCTCTACCTGACCATATGCAGACATGGATGTATTTCTTGCAAAATACAAAAAATCTCTACATTACCAAAACTCTAGTAAGATCTTCTATACTAATCATCATAGTATATATTCGGGTAATGTTCTCTAATAAGAGTTTTTATAAATGTAGATTCTAACATTTGTAATAAACTTCCTATGATACCAAATCTAACTCTTTGACCCCAGAATCCCATAGCCAATACATTATTTTAATACATTGGCATGATTACAAGGAATCATGTTCAGAAGGACCTATTAGGTTAGTAGTCTTGGAAAATAGATTACATACATGAACATTACATTACACATTCAAAAATAAAACACAACATAAATAATCCATTGATAATTCCAATATTACCCCAGCTTAATCCTGTGAATCAAATATAATACACTTCTTGGAATCATGGGAAAACAGAACATAAGAAAGGGATGAGCTCAGATGCTCAGTAAGGTTAAATAATTTTTTGTAAGGTATAAAATTTTAATCCATGATATGTAATAAAATAAATATCCTTTTAAACATAAACATGAAAATAATATGGAGAAAATAAATAAAAACATTACCATATAAACATTCACATGGATATTATACTAGTTGAATAATCACATTTAACAATTAATTTCCTAATGAGGGAATGCCTAACGCTGAACATCATTACTAAAAAGTGAAGGCCTCGTGCTATGACTAAAAATAAAATTTTTGTCAAGGCCTTGTTCCAAGACACTAGTCTCTCTTAAGAGACCTATTGATGCATGAAGGGGCTATAGTGGTCCCCAAATATCACTTACTAAGTCCACTACATTACTCATATGAAAATGTTGAAACATAACATAAACATTCATATTTAAACTAGCATACAAAATGTCAATACTTCAACCATAAACCATGAAGGGTATAAAAATAGAACATCCACAGTCAATCATATCACAACTCATTCAATACAATATGTAATACTGTACTATAATACATCAACCATAATAAAGAATAATATCCATTAAAGAATGTTGACATAGTTTAAAATGATTAATTAATCTTTTTGAGAGAAATACCCCTTTTTGTTAAATCATTTAAATGTTACATATTTATAAAGGAAGTAATTTTAAAGAGATTTTTAATAAAAGTTTCCCAAACCAATTTGAAACATTTGAAAGGAATTAACATTTTAAAGTAATAATGTCGAAATAAATAAATCTTTAAAACCATTTTGAAAACAAGGACATTAATGAGAATGATTTAGAATAATAAATATTTAAAACATGTAAATTGATGTTTTAGTTAAAGAGTACCTTAAAATAATCATTTTGAAATTTATTTTATGAAACATGGACATGGAAAATAACTATGTCCCAGAAAATACTTACACATAAACAATATAGGATAATAATGAGATTGAGGAATTAACCCTTACATTGAACTTTCCTTTGGTTGAGAGTAAATTTAACCTATTTTATAATGACCACAGTATGATATTAAATTATACAAGAACAATATTCATATTTATTATATCATACATGATTCTTTTATGACTTTATACTACACATTTAGTAATTATTTTCATATTAAATTAATATTTTTGGTAATAATTGCTTTCTTTATCGTACGTGTTTTAACTTGTTATTCTTGATCATATCATTTAGATCTTGAATTAAATACTTATAGAATATAAAACAATATTTATAAATAATATATATTGATAATATAAATATGTATAATAGATAGATATATGAAATGAAAAACACCATTTATGGAGATGGTAGGTTGTACGTACGCATAAACACTGTTTCCGTTTTCATATCGTATTGAATAGAAGTAAGTGAATACGATATATATAAGTACATGCATACATACATATATATATATATAGTAAAATTATTATATCATATATTACATACTTATTAATATTATATATTTTTATAATCATTTTTGAATGGTGAACCTGGAAATGAAACTTATCACGTCATGGAGATGGTAAGTTGTACGTACACACGATCGACAATATTATTTCATTAATGATTAAAAGTATGTTATTGGACGGTATATTAATTGTACAGAGAAATTATCACATTATTTTTATTATTTATATACATATTACTCATCATTATATCCATCTAAATAATATAGTTTTAAATAAAAAATTACACCACTGCGAGGAGACAGTAAGCCGTATGTACACACACATGGTGACATTATCATTCATAGGATGGATAGAATAATGATTATGGTTGTACCATATTTATAATAACATAACAGTATGTAAAATTTACTGCATTTAATATTTTGGTATGGAAAAACAAATAAAGTGAAAGTAGTAGAAGAAATGAACTTTGAAAGAGGTGATAAAATAATTACCTATACCTTGGGTGTTTCCTTTTGATTTGAACAGAAGGGAACCTTAAGTTGGATTTATGCTCAAGGGAAGGAATGTAATTTCAATTGAGTAAATTTTTTAGGATACTTGGGTAGTGTTTGGTTGATCCAAATGGATTTCGAGGTGTGATTTTCAGAGAAGGGGTAGTACCCTTTTATAAGAGAGTTGAGGGTCACTTTAGGAAAAGTTTGAAATATTATTTTATTATAAAATTATTCTTGGTTTCTAATTGATCCAAATTTATTTATTTCAAAGATAATGTAGGTGTGGGTCGAAATAATTTCAACCAATAGGTATTTGATAGGTTTAGGTCACCATATTAATCTTATCTTTTAGATATAACTCTTAGTTATATAGTTTAGCTTTTACCATGTCTTCATGTATTATTATAATAACTTTTTAATATGCTTACTTTAAAAAGCCAATAAAAACCCATGTGATTTCTTAATGAAATATTTATAATTATATAAGTCATTTTGATGAACCTTAAATTTTTTTGAATATTATTTCATTTAATAATATAGTATTTGTTTTAAAAAATCATTTATGTCAATTTTGACACTATTTAGTACTTGGTTTTTGTAAAAGTCCTAACAACATGATTACTCCAAAAACAATTCATTGAATCAACTCTAACATGTCATATTAATCTAGAAAATCCTTGTATGGTATCAAAAGCCTCAATTTAAATTTATTTTTATATTGATAATATCAATTATTTTAATCTTTTATTTATAAATTATTTACTACAACATCATTATGTCCTAAAAAATGTAATTATTTAATATCTAAAACTAATAAATAAATAAAAATTATGTATGAAATCTTTTTAAATTTTTAATGAATATTTATAGTAAAATTTATCTTCTGAATAACCCTATATTAAAAATAGTTCAGTTATTAAATATGGAATTTAACATTTTTAACTATTTTTTAAGTAAAATATTAATAAATGTCCTTATATAATATATGTGGACCGAAATGAACATATTTTATTCTTAAGGTTTTTTTTCTAAATACACTTATCCAATAGAATTAGGACATGTGTTAGGGTAATTAGAATATCATTTTTACCTTTAATTATCCAATTTACTTTTAACTGAGGTAAATAAAAGTCAAAAATTAATATTAACCAAAAGTTATTTTCATCTTATTGAACCAAATATTACTTATTGGTGTCATCTGTGTCTCTTGGATTTTTGAAATTCAATTCACAGAAGTGCTAAAATTACGTTTTACACAATTTTGTAGATATTCCTAGAAGGTGGGTAAAAGACGATAAAAAGTTCAATAAAATTTATGCGTATAATTTTTTTATAAATTGACTCCAATGATTTACAAGGAACTTATACATGTACTATATATATTTTTACTTTTAATATATTTTTATTAAAATAAATAATTATTTAAATAAAAAGTCGGTTTTAAACAATAACGTAGTGTTTTCACTATTCATCCAAAATAGATTGTTTTTAGAAAATTACCAAAAACTCACCGTAGGATAATATTGATATTCTAAATTCAAAAATGAATTATATGTTACCAAATTAAAAACATGGAAGTTTCATTAATTAATTTAAAATTATTTCCCATTGTCAAAACCAAAAGGCAGGTTTTTTAAAAAAGTAAAAACTATCAAAAGATTGACATGTGTTTATATCAAATTTAATTGTGAAAATACTTATAATGACCGACATTGTATTAAATGATAAAAATATAATTTAATTATACTTCTAAGCCATTAAAATGAATAATTTAATACTATAAATTATTTTGATTAAAAAAGTTGTTTTCAATTAAAATTTAGTATTTTTCACTATTCACCAAAATATGAAAGTTATGAGAAAAACAAAAAACAAAATTATCAAAAAAAAATTATATCCCAATTCTAAATAAGATGTTTATTTTGTCAAATTAAATTTATAAAAGTGTCAAATATTGGATTTAAAAAGGGTTCTCCATTAAAAGGCGGTAAAATTTCAATTTCTGAAAAATACTTCCTTTATCTGAAAATTTGAATTTATTATTATATTATGTTTAAGAAACACATAATATAAATGTTAAAATGTTATGGAGTATATAAATTCAAAATGTAGTTAATATTGTTCATAACCACTTTCAGAACGGATAGTTTGGTAAGTCGTGGTGCGCTCGAACTCGGTGTTGTGTGTAACACAAGATATTGAATTACTTTGAAGAGATAATGTAATATGAAATCTTTGGGTGTTAAACATTCCATATTTTTATGAAACATTATAGGGAAATACTTTTTTTTAAAGATAATCTTAAAATATTCCCACTCCATCTCTCCAACTTCATCCTTTATCTTGGTGTTTTTAATCAACACAAACTAGTGGTCAACCTCGACATCTAAACCGTAAATTTATAGAGTCACCTTCTCCATATTAGAACAATAAAGAATATAAAACAACTTCTCTATTAATTTGAACCAATATTATGAAACTAGTGGATCAGAATATCCATTAAACATCAGCATTCATTACAGCATAAAAAATTTGATAGATGATTTCTCCCTCTTATGTGAAGGTGGATGTTTCAAATTATCGAGGATATTATTCATAACCTCAAATATCTAAGTAAGAATCTCTATGAAATTTTTTACTACGCCTCCCAAAAAATTGGATATTTCATTCAGGTAATCATTACATTGTCCATCACATGGGTTGTTGACATGGTTTCTCCTAGTTCTCACTATTCTCTAAAAGAAGAATATGTTATAAAAAATAGAAGTCAACAAGTCATCAATAGTTTATTCTTTCTAAAATTGACACTAAATTTATATCATATATGATCCAAATTTTTAGAAATGTATCTTATGGTCTCATATATACATAGTCTCAATCTAAGTGTTTTCACTATTGTTACCTAACACTAATTCCCAAATTTACTTAACTGTGAACTAATACTTACAACTGTGACCCCAAATTTCATAAATTATTATTAAATTAATTTAAATATGGACAATATAAAATATTTTCACAACCATGATATAAAGATTTAGTGTATTGGAGAAATTAGGACCATACATAACATTTAAAAAATAAAACACAAACATTTATTTAATTTCTTCTTCTCTAGATTCTTAGAGGTGTATGCAATCTCTATAGTATAAGTAATCATCTAAGGATAAAAATAAAAAATGGGTGATATAAAAGAAAATAATGGGATAGATAATTACATGAAAAATAATACTTGGGGTTAGCATAATCACTATCATCATTATGTAGGTATAAGATCATAATCACGATAGGAGGCATTAATAAAAGGCATGAAATTTGGAAATGCATAAAAATGAAACATTGTGTCTCAGTGGTAGACTACCAAAAATATTTTTGAACCAATATAGAATCATGTTCAGGAATATATCACTTTTTCTCTTGATATTCATCACTTAACCCAATTCATTGGAGCGCTATATAATTTTGGGCGCACCCATCACATCCCAACATTTACATTATTATGCATGCCACATAGAACTTATATCAATATTGAACATAAATAAACCATGAAAAGGAATGAGTTTCATTTCATAATCATAAATTCATAAAATTTGGGATACAATATTTATGTTGGAATAAAATACTTGATATATTACTCATCAACCTTTAGTGTAGAAGAAACAATCTCAGGAAAAAAAGGTGTGTTTTTTTGTAAGAATAGTTTGTTTAGAAAACATTTTGTTTGTAATAAACTCATTTAGAGAACATGTATTTCCCATTAAATGTAATATAATTATTAATAAATGATATATTAATGAATATCCATATTAAAAATGGGGTTAAAGAGGGAAAACCCAAAAAAGGAGAGTTGGGATTGAGAATTCTTCTTATATTATGTGAGAATGATTTCATCACATTGATATAATATATAATAAAATTCGATTCATTATTTAGCAAATAAAAAAAATTATACATGAATTTTATTTGTTATTGTTTCATTTAGTTCATTAATAGGATTTTTGATAAGTTAGAGAGTTTAATTTCATCATTTGGGGGAATTATTTTTCTTAGTTTTCATGATTGGTTTACATTTACACATTAGTTGAAGTTTGTGAAAAATGAGGATAAATATACAAAATTTTAATTACATATTTTTAATGAACCTAAATAAGAGTAAATTATCATATAATTAATTTGGTCATATTTTTTGTGGATAAATCATTAGATAAAAGTTAATGATGATAGATTTTTGTTGGTTTTCAATCACAACAAATTCATTTTGTTTTATCATTTAGTATTATGTATAAATTTTAACTGTATAGCAAAAAAGGGTTTATAATATAAAATTTATAAAAAAAATTCAACCATTTAATTTTTTTATTAAAATCCGTAAAGTCGTTAATGGAAAAAATAAAGTGTATCACCCATGTTGTCAGAAAATTAAAACATCGCATTCGACGATTTCATTTTTTATAATACAAGAGAGAGAGAGAGAGAAAAGAGTTTTATAATGCATATTACATTAAAACTATATATTACTAGTATATAAAACATATTGCAGTTATCATCACATTTGGATAAGTGAAGGTTAGGAAAATAGAATAAAATAAATCAAATTGAAATGAAATCCAATGAAAGAGGAAGATGATTTTACTTTTTAAATCTCTCCTCCTTGAGAACCTCCTTAGGGAAATGGGTTTGGTCTTTTGATAAAACAAAGAGCTAATGGATGTATTAGAAAGGATTGGGATGAGTTTTGGAAAGAATTTTGGGAATTTTTGATGCTTGAGAGGTGTGAGGAGAAGACAAGGTGAGGGGTGGTATTTATAATGGAGGAGAGGGGTGTTTTCTCATTATTAAATTCATTATATTATTATATCTCCCAAAAAATAAATGGCATTAATTCATGTGATTAAATACAGTAATTAGTTTATGTAAACTGGAAAAAAATTCTTTCCTCATCCGTGAATCAATGAATATTCTATTTAATTTATAATGTATTTATACCTTTAATTATTGTATTTTATTATTTACCAAAAATTCAATTATTTCAAAAAAAAATCCGAACAGTCTCCTTAAACAGTTTATTGATTTTTAGAATTAAAAAATAAACACTATTTTAAGGAAATAATTTTATAAATATGATTAATTAAATTTTAAAAAAAAAAATAATTTACTTGGAAAATCTAAATTTTTAAATTATTAGAGATTTTTTAAAATTTTAATTAATTACTTATGGCCTCATAAAATTATTTTAAAATAATAAGACATCAATATATTAATTTATGAATTCATTTTATTTAAATAAATTTATATTTTATATTTTTAAATTAATCATTAAATTGTATTTAAATATTTTAAAATTACCAAAATGCCAATAATTTTAAATTTATTTATTTACATAAAAATGATATAAATATATCATATTTCCAATTATAAGATGGATAAATTTTATTTATAATTTAATTAGTGATGTTACTATTCAATTTTCTAGTTTACTATTCTTAAGTGTCACATTAATATTCCGATGTTACTATTTCACCGGTGTAGGTTTCATAACTTATAGAAATTCATTTTATTTTATTCTATCATCATTTATAGATTTTCTATTGTGTTATTAATGTGATTTTATATGATTACATTACATAATATAATTATTAGAATGGATAAATTATGTTGATAAATATATGTTTCATTACATAAAACTAGATAAAATACATTTATAACATAATTATTGAATCAAATTACACACGCACATTAATCTTTCCAATTAATTCAAAAAAAGTTTACTATTATAAATACATTCTTCCTCTCATATGTCACTTATAGCCACATTATCATTAGTAGTATAATCAATACTCATATTTCCTTTTTTGATTCTCTTTATTATATCTACCCTTGTTTGTTTATTTTTACCATTCCCATCTATCCCATAGTAATAAAATTCAACCTCTAATAATACCTTTGGGAGACCATTATTCTCGCCCATTTCACTATCAAAACATGACATTTTTCATTAGTAATTAATTGTTTTGTGTTATTATTTTACACATCCAAAACATATTCTCATTTTTATAAGACACTAACTTGGGTGTTTCTAGTCAATTTCTTGACATATAAAAAACTGAATATTCCTTCCACTATAGTCCCCTCTACCCCAAGATCTCATCAACCTCTATCCTTATCTCCATTGGTCAGTCCATGTGTAGCTTAAGTCAGAATTTTTTAATAATGTATCGTGATAAATGACTAGGCATAATAATAATATCCTTTAATATCCTCATTATTCTATATGATTGTTCGTCAATACATTTTTATCACGTTCAATGTTAAACTAGTTTATTCTAGTTACCTATATTGACTAAAACCAAAAAGAAACAAGAAAGAATCAAAATACTATAATTGGAGTGAGCTATTATGTAACTGTGAAATAGTATTTGAAGTATGTCTAAATCATGAAACCTCTTTCTCAACCTATGATTAGTTTTCTTTAATATAGGTTATCTATGGTAATTACCAAATATATAGGACATTATCTTATACTTAGACTTATCCTCAAAGTCAGACATATGTTTATATTTCATAATATTTTTCCTCCTAATTCTTGTTCCAAAAAATTATATTAAACTTACTCTAATACCAATAGTTACAACACCATCCCCAATAGACTAGAGTCAATTGTTAACTTATTACACTATAATAAGATAAAAGTAACCACATCCCAAATGATTGAATAGTTTAACATTTTTGGTAATATATATATATATATATTTTTTTGAAATTCACATTATATTTTAAAAAAAAATTCACAACTAATTTTCATTTATAATTTAAATATTCTCATTACTTTATCCCAGCATATCAATAAAAAAACAATTCCTCGTATACTATGTAAAATGAAACATAATAATGGGGTGAATGAAATTCTTAAATAGGGTACTCGTACACCAAAATCTGTTAATAAATAAGGCATAATCAATATGGATAAGTAAATAAACAAATCACAACCCATTTAGTTTATAATGTGAGCATAATATGGAATGAATAACAGATGATCAAATAATACCACATAAATAATCAAATGATAATAAAATGTAACCATGCATATTATACTAATCTAATAGTCACTTTTACTATCAATAAATAATCTCATAATGAGGTACTGCATGACTTGATACATGATAAACATATCATCAAGGATTCACATATTACACCGTACATAAACTGGTAAACCCTAGGTCAATAACCAAACTAGTTTGTCTCATGGGATCTACTGATGCATCAATGGGACATAGTGGGTCCCTCCTATCACTTGATAATACCAATGCATTACTCATATAAAATCGGTGATAAATAATTAAAAAACATTCATATTTATTCTAGAAGACAAAATTTAAATACTTTCCTCATTCAATAAACATAATCATAAACCATTTAGAGAAATATGATGAATGGTATTGAAATTGAACATCTATAATCCAAATGTTAACTAATAATACATTTAAAATATAAAGTTAATATTAATATAACACAACCTTACAATATCATTAGTACTTTAATGGTTGTATTTCATTTATTGATAAAAATATCTTTAAAAACATTCTTTATGAGAATATTATTTTTCAATTTGATTTTTGATTTTTAAAATTAAAATTTAACAAAAACATTTAAAAATGTTTTTATTTAAAAATAACCATTGAAACCTATAAAATAATATTTAAAACATATTATTGGTCAGAACTACATGAAATTATGTTCTTTCTATACATGTTGAAACAATTTTTTCATTCTATTTTTTTGTAAAATCCAAAAAGTTATTATATTCAAAATGACATGCAGATATCATTCTATTTTTTATCAAGTAAAAAAATGAAAAAAAATGTTTATAAAAAATAATTGTAAAATAATTAATAAAAATATTTTTTTATTACAAACTTGGACATGGAAGATAAATATTCCCTAGTCTAGACATAAAGGTAATCAATCTCAAATAGTGATGTTGTTTTGAAATAAACACTCATCGCATGTTAAAAATGATTGTATTTGTTAAAAATTCATATATAATAAATATAGATTTATTACTTATAAATTACATAACAAAATAATATACATCATACCATATATTATTTACTTTTAATATTGTATAACCTGTATTTATCAATTTATTGTTAAAATTTTGGTTTCGGGTTGTAACTATATTGTTTTTCATGTATGATTTGATTGAGTAGTTCTAATATTTATACTTGTATTAAAATTACATAACATCAATAAAATTATTTATTTTTTAAATATCATATAATATATATATATTTAAATTTATATTCATACATAATAATATATATAGAAAAATGAATTACACCATTCATGAAGATGGTAGATCGTACGTGCACGTGAATGCTATTTTCATATTTTTAAATGGATGGAATGAATTAAAGTTGAATAGAAATTAATCTATCCATAATCATATTTATGTTATAAATATAAAATATACTTATCACGGACATTTTTATAACCCTCCGAGTAAAGTGTCGATGAAAAAATGAATTGCATTGCTACGAGGAGACGGTAAGTCCTTTGTATGCACACGTGATGCTTTCATTTTCATAGGATAAATAAAATATAGAATTAGTTTGTCCCATAATAATAAAAAAAATTTAAACATATATATAATAAAATATTTATTACTTTATCTTGGAATCAACACATTAAGAGTAAGTAGAAGAATAAATTAACTTGAAAGAGTCGGTAAAGACTATTACCTCTTCTCTAGTGAACATCCTTTAGATCCCTTCTTAATGGATATAGGGTTTGAATTTTGGAAGGAATAGAACCTCAAAAACATTTATAAAAATTCCATGAAGAATAATTGTAAGGGCATGGTTAAGATAAAAGGATAAATTTAGTGTCACTAAGTGAAGAAGGAGGATCTCTTTGATAGTTGAGTCGAGGGGCACTTTGAGAATTTGTCAAAAGACTAAAATAAAATAAATTAATTTTTCATACAAAATGCCACCAAATATAAATTTATTTAATTTAATAAAATTATAGGGTTTTAATACAACCAAAAATATAATTTATATTATTTTTTGAATCATTTTAATCTTTATCCTTTTGATTAACCCTTGGGTTAAATTTTTGACATTAATTATGGTATCCGTTTTTTTAATCATATAGGATTAATAATTCAACTATAAATGGTATAATTACTCATAAATAGAAATTTTATGATTTTTGTAAACTTTATTACTCTAAAATGGATAAATATTATATTTTTATGAATTTTTAATAATTTAATAAAATATTTATTTCATAAATTATCATTAATTTAAATTTTATATAGTATTTATTTTATTTGACATCCAATAAATCTAGAGATAGTGGTAATTAAAATAAAATGATTAAAATACAATATAATAGTCAACATAGAAATATAAAATTCATTTCACAAATTAATGAATTTAAATTATATGAAAATTAATATTTTTAAATTCATTTATTTTATTTTTCTGTTAAATAGATAAATATTGTTCTAGAATTTCCTAAAAAATTAGGTTAACTATATAAATTATAAAAATGTAATATATATTTATATGAATAAAATATTTTCATTAATATCAAAATATTCATTTTTCTCATTAATAATTATTTTCTTTTGTGGATGCATAAAAGATATTGAATACAAATAGAGTGGAATTTTATAAATATATTTGATTTAAATAATATAAAATTTATTTTCATTGAAAAGTGTCCATTAAATAACTCCTATTATATCCTAAGGTGTTAATGGTATAATTATTTATCACCTATTTTTTTATAAGTTTAGTTCATGTTTAAAACAATATCTTTTTGTTTTAACCCATATTTATCCTCTTTAACTCTTATCATGAAAACATGGATTTTTACTCTTTGATGGATAATATATTTACCATAAAATGAAAAACCATATAAATGGATAATTAATGAAATTTTTAACCTTATACAAATTATTTTGAAGAAACTAATTTTTTTAGAACTTTTATTTCATTTAATAAGATATTATTTACTATAAATTATTCGTAATGTTGATTTTAAAGAGTATTAATTACTTTGAATTTAATAAAATCAATAAAACAAGATTACTTCATGAAAAATATTTTAATAAATCCCACATATGCAATTTTCATATATCAAATTCGAGTATGACATTAATTATCTCAAATTAAATTTTTTTAAGAAAATTCAATATCATTTATTTGATTTTATTCATTAATTAAACAATTACAGAAATAGTGTTGTATAATTATTTATGGTAAATATTTCTTCCCTAAAAATTATAAATATACTACCATGATTAATAAAAATCATATTTAAACAAAAATAATATTTATAATTGAATATATTCTCTAGATAACCTCTTATTAAAAATATTATAGTTACTAAAATAATGAATGTGAAATCTTCAACTATTCATTAAACAAAATACTATAAATGTAAAAATCACATCATAATGGAAATAAATGGTCATATATTCGATTATTTAATGGTTATGGATGATAATTACTCATAAAATAATATTTTTATAGGTTTTATGTTACATTATAGTCATTATCATTTTAGTTTTAATATAAATTAAAACATTTACCCTTTACTCTGGTAATAAAAATTAAAAAGGTCACTATCGATAATTTCCATAAATAGAATGTATCTATTTTTTAAAATGGATACACTAAAATTCAAATATGGAATCCACTTCAAAAAATAAAAAACACAAAATTTTCAAAATTGAATTTAAAAATAATCATGCAAATACACAATGAATTTTTTTTATTAAAAAATGCATTTTATGCCTAAAAATGTACTTATAGAAAAATAATGTATAAAAAATTAATTAATTATATTATATATAAATAAATAATGATAAATTTATGTTTAGATAAATTTAAATCCATAAGTTACTTCTTAATATATATAAAGTGATAGTTTTATAAAAATCGATATTTCTCACTATTCACTAAAAATCATTCTTTTTAAAAAATCCAAAAAATTCACCCCAATATAATTTTTATAAGTTTAGTAAAAAATGATATTAGTTTTAAAATTTTAATTTTATTGAATTTTTATAAATTTATTATAATATTTACTAATAAAAATCCAAAAATATGATGAAAAAATATTTTTGGGTAATGAAATGATTTTACTAAAAATTAAGTGATTATTCATAAAGAAATAATTAATATATTAAAAATAAGTTGAAAATTTATATATTTCATATTGTGTTTATTTATATTAATTATACCAAATTTAACAGCTATGTTATAATGATCACATATTAATAATTCATCAACTTTTTAAGCTCGGGGTTGTGTGAAACAAATTACATCGAAGTGATAGAATTTAGAAAAGAGACATACTGTAAAATCATGCGGTGTTACATCACAAAACAGGGGATCAAAAATGGATACAATTGTAATTTTTTATTTATCTTCTCTATTGTGTCTTGGCAAGGATGAGCATATTTCATGAACATGCACTTATAACAGCATATTTAAAGGTTCTTTCTTGGGGTGGCAAACAAAGATTACATTCTCACCCAAATATGTGAAACATAGTGTGAATGCATAAATTATGTATTATTTTCTAGATTATAATTGTTACAAAGTGAATAGGGATAAATCCTAATGTTCCATGATCAATCAAAGCTACTGATGTGGATTCTTATGATTAGGTTGATGCAGTTCGATAGTGTCTCAAAGACTCGGTTTGTGGTCTAGCTCAGAGTTAATAGTAGATTCATCTAATTTTATCTCAGTTTCTATTATATATATCTATATATATGGTCAATCCAGTGGTTATATAGTTTCGTATAAATTCCATGGCTATTTGGGCTATTATATCATATTATATATTATTAAACCATTCTTCTAATTCAGTTTTTAATGCATTTGCACTATGTTTATTATTGTTTTCATGTAACCTTGTTTTTTTCTATAGGTTTCTCTGATATGAGGTCATAGTCTCTCCATTGAAACACCCTAGGCCATATTTGTTGGTGAGAGACCTATGACTTATATAGAGGCACATTTAGGCCTTATTTTAAATCAGCTTAGAGCACCAGATTAGTGGAATCTGGGTCAAGATGATACATTTTATTTGTTTGATTACTTTTTTTAAAATATTTTAAAGAGTAAATTACACCATGGTCATATCATGTATTATGGAGGATATTTCACAAACCAGGGACTATATACAACCCTCATGGTAGTTACATGGGGGAATTCCTAAATTTTATGGGTTGTGAAAAGTTGTCATGGGAATATACTAAATATTCACAATTCATTCCAATATGATTTCAGGGATGATTTGTTAACGTGATTTAAAACGTATTGTCTATGTAAAAATTTCGATGATAAAAATACCTATCTTTTTTTGTAATCATCATTTTGATACTAGTGTATTTTTCAATGAATTATTATAAGGTATACAAATCATATTACTTCTTTGGTGAATTACGATTCGTTAACATGTGGTTGATGTGTTATTAAACTTTTTAATTAAAATTGATTTTGTATCAAATAATTATGTAAAAATGATTTTATAAAATTTTGGGTTTTTGTAAATAACTAAAAATTTTGTTTTTTAATATCATAGATTTTTAATAAATATAATTATGTATTTTAAAAAATTAGTTGTTTTCTATTTAAATTTAAAATCTATTTTTTATTAACTTAGATTTGAATTTAAGATTCATCGATTTTGTGGATTTTACATGGAATATAATTTTTTTAATGAAATGGAATTTAAAATTAAATTTCATGTTCATGGATATGATAAATAACAAATTTTCATGGGATACATGGTCAAAAGGGTTTGTAATTATTGTAATCTAAATAGGGGAGGGATATTAATTAAGAACCAAAATGATGGATGAAGGTTCATGGTGGGTGATAAAATGATATTGGGAAGGTACATCTTAGAAAACAATGACTATTAATAATAATTATTCTAATAGCATATATAGAGAAGTTTTTTTGTGATTTAATAGTGATAAAAAATTGGCTTTATTTTTGGAATCCCTATTGATATTTTTTTCATATGAATTATAGTTCAATTTCGAACTATTTTTTAGTTTTTAGTTTTTGGTTTTTTATTTTCATAAATGATTTCTATGTATAATTGTTTATATGGGTTGGAATTTATTCTTTATGGGAATTTATAGAAGTGGTTCAAGAATATAATACTTATTAATGTACTGTTCACCACTAAGAAAACAACATAGCATGTGTTCTAATTACAATTTTATTGATCCTATAAAATAAAAATATACCTTAATAATTGATGATGAATTATAAAGAGTAGATTAAAAGGATGAGTTCATTGATTTTCAACAATGAATTTTGGATGAATATTCATTATCTAGGATATATCGGAGGAAGATGACCAACTTTTTTTAATGATGTGGTTTCGGTTTGTCCATTGATTTCAACAGTGTTATTGATATTTTTTAAAACATACTTATAAAATATGGTTTTAGTTTTTATGAAAGCTAAATTTTCATACCATATAGTTTTCTTCTATTTGAGGATAGTAACTTCCCAATTATTGTATCATATGACTCAAGACATGATGCCTGAATATAGCGATTGAGGGACACACTTAAGGAAATGTGGTGTACTATATTAGGTCCTATGTTTAATGTATTTTGGATGAGTAATTATATATTATATTGTATTTATATTACTAATAAAATTTATATATATGTCTGGTTTCGGAAAAATAATTGGTTTTTTTGTAGGATTGGCCACAATTCTATATTTTACCAAATAATTATCTTTACATCACTCCTATCAACAATCATTTTTTTGGTATAGAATTCGTAAAATTATGTTTATGTTTTTTTGATATTGATGGTCCTTATATTTATTTATATCCCCACATTTTTCACAATGATGCAATATAAGACTTATTATTTTAATACCACTACTTTAGGAGGGCATGTTTTTATTAAAATAAATTTTATTATCTTGTATTTTATATGGATGTGATATTTTTATGTTATAATTTTTTTGAAATTTGGTTACTTAGAACCCATCCATATCGATGACTTTCCATTAAAGCATAAAAGAATCCCATAATTACATCATGAATCATTATTATTAGTTCTAAACTAGCATCAATATACTATTAAAAATAATTTCTTCCATGAATCAAAATATTAATAATATTTTTTTTCCTTTTTTTTTGGTATTTAGAGTTATTTTGGGAAGAGTTCCATCAAATTTTACCCTGGAATCACTATTATCCATTTATTATTCTTATAGTATATTATATCTAATGTTGATTACAAAATAAAATATATATGATAACTATTATTTCTAAATAATATGATATATTACGTTTTTATTTCCTCTCAACACACACACACACACACAGATATATATGTAATATATTTGAGGATTTATATGATTTTTTTCTATAAAAAACTTGAAAAGATGGTTTTTTTAAATTAGTTATGAAATTCCACTTTAATATTTTACCAGTGTCTATATTTCGATCGAATCACTGAAAATTTATTTTTTAATAAAACATTCATGACCAATATATAGTTGACTGTACCCACTAGTAAATAATTCATTAATTTTGACACATTATTTCACTGCAATTATTTAAAACTATCATGAAAAACATGTGTTCCACATAAACCGACCTAAAAAAATGTACATGATTTCAGCCCCAATTATTATATAGAACAACTTGTTAAATGTGGTTTTTACAGTAGTTATCATATAAATATCAACAAGAACCTTTTAAAATTTAATTTAATGTCACAATTAGTAATTTTTGTTTCATTCTTTGATTAAAAAACATTATACTTTACCTCACACATCTCACCCTAACCCTTATGTAATCAATTTTTTTCCTAGAATCCTTCCATTCATTGGTCTATTTTCCGTGAATCTCTTTGAGTTGGAATCCACCACCATCTTCTACAATCACCAATAACCAGCTTCTGTTTTAGTCTCTCTTCACCTTCTTACTATTGGTTTCAATTTCTTAATCACCCCCATCTAGTATCAGTTCATCTCTTTTGTTTATTGTTTCAATTTTCCTTACATCAGAGATATTTAATTTTTTTTCATTTCTAAATTTCTTTTTATGTTGTCTTATCATCCATATTTCTATTTATAGGTCTCTCTACACCCTCTTCCCATTGGTTATTGCTTCTCAATCATCCAAATTCTGATATCTACTTATGGTTTTTTTGTATATTGTTTCACTTTTCCTCACATCCAAGGTATTTTAATTTGTATTTCCAGTTCCCATTTTCTATCTATATATCAATATCCCCGCTATTTTTATTTCTATTTCTTATTATTCTCTTATATATGAAGTTTTTTAATTGATTACTGATTGAATTTATATTAAGAATTTATTTAATGATAATTTGAGGAATTAGAGTTTTCAATAATTATTTAATGATTAATGTGTATCTAAGGTATGTTTTTTTATTTCGAACATATGTTTAGATGATATTCTTTTTATCATGATACATTAAAACTGTTTATGAAATAATAATAACTAAATATGTTCAATGTTATAATTTTTTTATTTATGTTGTATTTATTTTATTTTTCAAATATTCTGGTGTTTTATTTTTATTTATAAAACTAAATTTGAAATTAAATTTCAATTTATTAGAAATTATTTTAAATTATTGATATTTTTTAAGGATAACTATGATTTAATATTGGATTGTTAAACTATGAACAAGAGATGAATATTAAAAACATGTTGATGGTTTTGTTTTTCTGATTTCCAAAATCAAATGTACCAAATAATGATATATTTCTCTTTCTATGAATTAAATGTTTAAAAATGAATAATATGAATAGAAAATAAATAAAATATCATTAGATTTTTCATTTTTTAATCCAAGTTATTTCCCTTCAATTTTGAATTGTGAAACTAGATATAATTCAATATCCATTAAAAATGATGATTTTTATGATGATACTTCTGATCAAATTAAAGAAATGATTCATGATAATGAAGTATGGGTAATTTAAAAAGTGGTGAAAACTGAGTTTTTATATGAGGATTATAAAATATATATATATATATATATATATATGGTATATGAACAATTCAATTTTATAAATGTTTTAAAGATTTATTAACTTTAAGGTAAAAATGGAGGTGGGAAAATAGTTTTGTAGAGTTGCTTCAGTTGTTGAAAGACATACTTCCAAAAGACATTAATCTTCCAGATTCAAATTATATTTTGAAGAAAATATTTTCCTAATGGGTATGGGTTATAAGAATATACATGACTAATCAAATCAATGTTTTCTCTATAATATGGAATATTAATGTGTGTTAGAGTCTTCTAAATGTTTGATATCATGGAATAAGTTGAAAGAAAAACTATAGCCTGATTTATAATTCATTGAGATTAATGCCAATGTAATTATGTATATTCCTATAATTATTAATTAAAAATGTTTATTTTAACATTTAAATAATTTGAACAGTTAAGAAGTTATGTTGATGAGTGGATATGTGATAAAAATTTAGGTCATTTTCATGATTGTTTATAGGGGAAAAATAGACAAATAGTATTGTAAATTTAGAAATGAAGTTAGAAATCTCAATATAGGACTCTGTACAAATAAAATGAAGCCATATAAAATAATTAGTAGAAAACATAGTTCATGGTCTATTTTATTGTTAATTTATAACATATCTACTGAATTTTGTATGATGTGAAAATATATCATATTTATTATAAACGAATTATAGAACAAAAAACCTAGAAATGTTATTAATGTTTTATTTTCAAAATTAATTTATTATTTGAATCTTTTATGGGATGAATTTATTAATTTTTTTAATAATTATAAAAAAGAACATCTTAATTATTCAGACCTGATTTTTTTTACTATAAATTTCTTCCTAGAATATGGAAACAAAATTCAATAATGTGTTATGTGGCATAAATATTGTCCAATTTTTAAACAATGGACTTAATATTATCATTTGAAACATGGAAGAAAAATCGTATACGTGGATCATCAGAAGGTTTTGTATTTATATCAATATTATATAAGTGAAAAAATGTATTTAATAGATTTAATGTATTTTATATTAAAATAAACCATTTTAAAAAAATCATTAATTTGAGATGGTGAAAAATATTTTTATCACCTTTAGAAAGACACAAAAATAAGGTAATGATAAAAATATTTGGAATAAATGATCAATTTATTTAAGATATAATATTTGATATATCCTGAGATCAATCATACGATTGATTTCATGTATTTGGATTATAATATATATGATAGATTGATTGGATCATTATTATATATTAAAGAAAAGTCTAATGATTGTATGAAAGTAATATTGGTCTTACTATAAATGGGAATATGTTTAGAGTTATCTCCCACATCTGATAGAATATGGACATACCTTCCTTAATCTTGTCGTATAATTTCCAAGAGGGAGATAATTTGTTTTTTTCAGTGTGTCCATTGTATCAATTTTTTACATGGTTATTCTTAAAATGTAAAAAATTTATACCAGTTAAAATATTTGAATTTGACAAGCATGAATTCACATTATTGTAACATCATCATGAAATAACTTTTAAAAATTTCATAGAATAAAAAATTTCATATCACTATAAAAATGATTGAAATGATGATGTATTATTTTTTCAATTCAATTTGTAACATTGTGATGGATCTGAATTCATTGATTTTTTTTATAATGATTCACTTTTTATAATTTTTCTATTGTATATGTATTTTCCTCCATCTTTCATGATATCATGATGCATTTAAACAATCATTTGGTTTTAGAAAAAAAGCATTGTGAACATGTATATATCTACAGGATGTATCCTTTTGAAATAAATATGGACATATCAATGGTGTATGTTATGAATCGATTTCAACATGAACCAAAATTACTGAGAATTATATTTTTGGGGAGATTTTAGAGTTTCATTAATGTCATTTTTCTACAGTGAAGTGCTTTGGTTTTCCTATTTCTCTCTATGAATTGTCAAAAATGGAAGATATGAGATACTTTAATTGAATGTAAATTTTATTACTGATGAACTGATAAATAATTTTCATTTATATATATTTAATAGCATATATGTTTCCCATTCATATATAACATTACATATTAATGTGTTAAAAAAATGATATCCAAAGAAGAAAGATGTGTGGATTCTGAATGAGTAAAAAAAATATTTTTTCCACATTTTAATGATTCTGTTCATGTTGGATCGTTTGCATCAAAAACATTGACATGGTTAGTATTTAGTCTATGTTCATGTTTTATAATATAGTCTACGTATGAAATTAATTTTCACAATTTTCATATAAAATTCTAGGAAAAAATAATTATTTTTCAGAATGATAGTGTATTGGTAATCATAGAAGCAATTCATTTTTCGAGTTCTAATGAAAAAACCCAATATTGGAATCAATTTAATATTATGAATTCATTTGAAAAATATGAGTTGTTTATTTCATTAAATTTTGAGTTATAGTGCTTAACTCTAAATGGGTTTCTGATAACAACAATGTTAGACATGATAAATTCATTATGATGCTATTTAATTTGAATAGGTTTTAATACACAACTGATCCTTTTATCATGTAATCAAATGAAAAAAATACTATGTTCATGATCCATCATATTTGTAGAGTAATATCAACTTTCAAGGGAAAAATATTATATTACAAATGAAATACATGATAGTGATGATGATTTAGGAAATATCAATACTTACCTGGAAAGAACAAAAGAGAATATTTATTATCACATTATAGACATGGTTTGTGTCATAGGAAATTATCATGATGAAGAAATATAACAAAATAATATAATGACTTCATAATATAGAATATAATATTTACTTATTTCATGTATACATTTTAAAATTTTATAAAATTTTTAATAGATTATTTTATTTTTTTATTTTAAAAACATGATATATCTATTTTTTAGTTTAGATTGGTTTAGATTGTTTTTTCATTCTTCATTTATTGTAATTTTTATGAAACTGCTAAATTTTAATTATTTTTTAATTAATATTTGTTTTATTTTTTTAATAATTGTATATTAATATCTTTTTAGAATTGTAGTTCAAATTTTTATATAAAAATTTGATTATTTTTGCTAAATTTTTTTCATTCCAGTCACCTCTCATTAAAATTGTTCGTATTTTAGTTATATAATTTTAAAAATTGTAAATAATAATGTAACTATTTTAGTTGACTTTTTGTTGGATATTTTTTTTATTTTGATCAATATTTAATAGTTTGAATAGTATACTTGTGAAATAATTTTTTGTTACATTTTTTTGTTGGCTAATGTATAATCAAACTTTCAAATAACCTACAGATTCTAGGGTGGTTTTTACACAAACACCTATAAAGGATAATCATTTTCCATTTACACATTATGCATCTACTTCAATAAGGACAGAGAAGACTTCAAGGGTTAGTAAATATGGATGTAAATATTCAAAAAATCTATAGGTTTTATATAGCTACGATTAGAGTATATCAGTAGAGTTTGTTGATAATGGTTATACTAGGGTTTCAAATTAAAAAAAAAATTAAGTATTATATTTCAATGCATGCTCGGGAAACATTTTCAAATTTAATTTTTGATTGTAAATTTTTCGAAAAGAAAAAATATCCCAATTATGGGTGAAAATTTTGGTATGATTAATTTTTATATTTAACCTATCATGATTTTTTATTGTATTGTTTTTTTTTTCACTTTTTATTTGATGACATATGATATAAATAATATTCGAGATGTCATGATTAAATTTGTAGCTTTAGATTCAAGGAGATGGAATAAATTTAAAACAACCCTACCATAATTTTTTTTGGGAAATACAAATTAATAACCCATGTGTTATATATCCTTATCTAGGTAAAGATACATGGAATATTTTGGGTGAAATTAGAAAACATGAATTATTTTTCTTAAGTGAAATGTTATATTTTATAAGTTTGTTTTATATTATTGATCTTATTAATGAGGTTTTTATTCTTAATATATGTATGATAAGGTGATATAATATGGAGATGCCATAAAAAATGTATACCCTGTTACATTATATCCTGAAGGATAGACGTTATTGGAAGATCAAGTGATGGCCAAATTTTTTTCAAAAATTTCGAATTGAGTTTTCATTCTCCATAAAGGTTATCCCTCAGTCCACCAGCTAGACATGAAAATAAAAGAGGGACCAAATAAGAAAAAGAGACAATATAATATAGAATAGTCATGTGATATAGTGAAGAGGATTTTATTTTATAATATATATATATTAATTGATTATATTAAAATATTGATATATTGAGATTCAGTACAAAATTTTGCAATATTCGATATAGTAATCCCTTGAGGAGAATATTACACATGGTACCTTTATACCTAAGGGTTTAAATGGAATTTTAGCCACTATGTGGGGAAATCACAAACACTGTGTCATGTATAAGGATACATGATTGGTGTATCGATAAAAAAATGTTTGGTGGTTTTAGAGATTATTTAACAGAGGATGTATAAAAAAACAAAAGAGATCATTTGGATGTTAATGATCAGAATAATAGTGATGCAATAGAGGAGATGATCAATTATTTAGAACAATTGATGTTTACAAATATATAAAAATTATGGATGCATGTTTTTCTCTTTCTCTTAATCCTATATATCTTTGTACTCCACCTCAACCTAATGATCCCACTCTTCCACCTACTCATACTTATCAAAATCCATAACCTCATCATCCACAACTACTCTTTTATTTAGTGTTATATGTTTAGAATCATTAAATTATTATTTTTGAATATGGGATTTTATATAATATTAGAGATACAATTCATCATAAACATATAGATATAGAAAATCTTTAGGTTACTATACAAGATATTATTGAAAGACCAAAAAGTGCACCATTTCTTATAGATGATATTTCTATAGTTGGACTAAGTATCGACAATTTTTTAGATTTTAAATCTAGTGTTATCTGATAAATTACCACTGAGGTATATATAGATTATACACCTTATTTCATATTGGTGGCAATTTCTTTTTAACATTTTAATATTTTTATATTTATTTATTTCATACAAGAATACTTTAATGGTAAAGACATACTATATATAAAATAATATGTACTCACTTCAATGACTTCAAATATTTCTTATTATTCACTTTATAGATTATCAACAAATTTATCTATGTTTGTTGAAGTTTATGAGATTATAATGTATGATAACATTTATTGACAGGAATTGACAAAAATTATTTAAAATAATTTTTTTATAGATATTTTAATTGAGGATTATTTTGAGAATCAGCATGATGAAAGTATTTTCTCGATGATTCTATTATCATATATCTTTTCAAATTTTTATGAAAAATAAAACTTTTTTATTTTTATTAATTATATTTATACACTTTGTCTTTGATAAGATACTACATCATTATATGGATTTTTAGACCCAAAATGTATTTCAAAAATAGCTATGGTAATGAAAGATGAAAAAACAACCATATATATTATTGAAAGATTTCAAAATGAAGCAATTTAATTTTGGATGCTTCCTTATATCAAAGGGTATGAAACATATATTTCATTACATTTTATTTATCATAAATGAAAAACTAATCACATTAGTTTTTTATATTAGTTGTAAATGTATGTTGTTTTTTTATAAAAAAGAGAAGATAACTTTCTGGTTATGTTCTATACATGGCGATGTGCAAGAAAATTTTAAAAAAGTCTTCAAAATTTTAAGTATGATTGTATGGAAAAAATATATATTATGAAAACATTTAATTATATTTCATGAATATAATTTCAAATACATAATTGAATTATTACAAAGACAAAACCTGAAAGCAGATGGAGGAGAAAAAATATTTAATAGAAAATGCGACTTCTCATTTATAATTAAAACATTTTTGTTGCAAGTACTTTAAATGTTTTTTTGAATTGATTTTTTTTAAATTTAAGTATAATTATTAAAAATGAATGATGGGATTTTGATATTATGGTATAAAATTTATGTTTGAAATAAACTCTATTAGAATAGGTACGTAAATCCAAATGTTTATATTTTGTTATAAAAATTCAATTAAATTATATTATAATTATATTGAGAATACATTTAAAATTATTCCTTTTTAATTTTTTGATTTGTGATGACTCTCTACTTTATAATGAATAATAATTGAATATCTTAAAAATATAATTGGTTGGGTATTTCACTAGTTTTTTGAGTTTTATATTATTAGTAATATATATTATAAATATTTATTTTAAATAGTAAAGATAAAATTAACTGAATATATTACTATTTTTTTGAAATTGTGATACATTTTTTTATTTATTCCTATGTTATTGTACTTATGGGAACCAATTTAATATTTTTTATTTAAAAAAAACATCATTTCTATAATAACTGACCTAAAAAATTATATAAAATGGTTTCGGCATTAGTTATACAAAATGAGACATGAAAATGGATTTAAAAATTTTATTATTTTTAAAAATCAACTTGATAATCATTTTTCACATTATTTTTTATATAAATGACTTGAAAACCGAATAAATAAACTAATATTTAGTGTAGTTTCTACATTTTTTTCTAAAAACAACTTTAATGACTATTTATTACCTCTCTTTTTATTAGCTGATGTGAAAATTTTATTTACAATGTCTTATACAATCTCATCGCTTTGTAATTGACATTAAAACCCTAGAAAAAGAAATGTAAAACACACTTTTTTACACTACTGACCAATGTATTTCATTTAGAAACACTTTCATACAAAAAATATCAAAGAATAAAAGGTTAAAATGTCATTTTAAATGATTTTTTTTCAACACAATAAAGTAATCACTAACCCACTAAACCATTTATACAAATGATATTAGTTTTCCTTTTTAAAGAATGAAATATCTTTGAATAAATCATTGTAATTAATAATCCAATTAAAATAATATTAAAGAAAATACAAAATTATAATTATTAAACTTTTAAAACTTACAAACATCATATATATTTATAATACTTTAACGGTATATAATATACACATCTTAGAAAAATTTCCATAATTTTTTTGTTCCAATATATAAATGAAATATTTCATAATAGTAACATTCTAAAGTGGAAATAAAAATCTATTTACATCTTTCTATAGATAATATAATTTTTCTTTAACGTGGTCAGTACCATAAATTCCTTATGATATTTTTAACACCAAACAATATTTATTGATATACATTTTACAATATTAATTAGTTCTTTGTTAACATGTTTTTATATTGAAAAAATAATATAAAAAATTATTTTAAATAAAAAAAATATTATTTCCCCATTTAAAAGTACATTTTAAAATTAAAATACCTTTAACATATTTATTTCCCCTTGAAAACATTTTTTTATTAAGTAAATGATATCATTGTCATTTATGAAGATACAAATTAAAAAAAATGAATATTTTAATTTAATTAATTCACCTTGTTTTGAGATATGTTTACATTTTACATGTTTTTTAATATAACTAAATTATAAAATCTAGGAAAATATTAATCAATACATCATTAATAGTTATCTATAAAATTGACGATAATTTTCAAAGGTAATTACAACTATTCATTTTATATATGGAAACATATAAACTAATATATGTTTCAAATATAATAGTTTTAATTTTTTTTTGAAATAAAAAATAATATAAATAAAAAAATCATTAAATATTTTAACATAATATATTTAACAAAAAATCATTATTTAAAAATGTGAATTTATTTATCATAATTATTATATATAATTCCTACAAGTCTTTTTATAATTTAAATAAAATCATGTTTCATTAATAAATTTAGAAAACCCTTAAAAATATTCATTTAATGAATCTATCAATATAAAAAAATATAATTTATTTATAAAAAAATAAATTTTAAATATTGTTTTTTAATTTCATTAAAATGATAATATATTAATTAGGGCCCATATAATGAAAAATTATATCAATGATAAATTTTAATTTATTTTATTTTAAAAAATGTCTCATTCCTTTATATCTCAATTCACTTATTTTGATAGTGTCCATATTGTATCAGTTAATGTATATACATATACTTTCTCAACATGTTTACCAAAACTCACATTCATTTTATATTCATCAATCACTATTGATTGAATAATATTTCTCATTTTCAATCAATTTAGATTGTTTATATGTAAATAATATGCTTTTTATTATAAATGACATAGTTATATATTATTGTTTAATAATTGGATTTTCATTATGTTTAGGGTAGGTCACACACATTGCTTCATTTTTAAAACTTTTTTACATATGATTCATTCATGTAATTATATTATGTATTATGAGACATCATTTTATGTTCATATTTAATTTTTTAACTCACGATAGAGTCTACTTCATTTATAAATTTTATAAGGGAATTTATTTTTCAATTTCATAAAACTTTTTTTTTCACCTCTTATGAGTCATTAGAATCATCATTACTGCTATCTATCTTTGAATATTCATCTATGTTCTAACATTTTAGGATATTTCTATGTATTTTTAGACCCTCTTAATCATCATTATAATATTTTTTTTATTACATTTACATTAGATATAAATTTTTTACAGACTTTATAAATGACAATATAGCCATAATTTTCATTATCTTATTAAAAGTTTTCTTGAGAGGAATCTCATTAATTCATCGTGTGCTTTATTTTAATCCTAGATGTTTGAAACATTATTCCATGATTTTCACTACATATATATTTTTTCATTATTTGAGAGAATTATAAAGTTTAACATCCTTTTTTAATATGCTACCTAAGTGAATTTTAGATCATTCATGCCTACTTTACCAGTGTGTCTCAATAATATCATTAATACTGTAGGTTTTAAATGTATTTAAAATGATAATAATATTTTCTTATAAATATCATCATTTTTGATGATTAAATATTAAAAAATTATTTTATTTTATCAATGAAATTTTTAAAAAGTGAAACCACTGAATTCGTGGATGAAATTTATAGATCATCAAATTTATTCCCTATAACATGGAGTATTTCTTAATTTGCCATACTTCACCATCAGAGAAGATTGATAGTTTTATAGCATGAAATTTTATGTTATTATTTTCTTAAACCCCTTGGAGAAAATATTGATGATTTTTCCACTTAATAAATTAATTTCCATAGAATTAACCTTATTCTCTCATTTATATTTCTTTGAGAGGGATACTAATTGTTATTATAAAACTGAACATTTATGCCCAACTAGCATATAAAAATTGATTTGAAGTTATTTAAAAAAATTAGCATCCAAATTTTTAGAAACTAAAAATTCATAAAATAAAATATATAATTTGATATTATATTAATTTGTTTTCCATATTCTTTATAGATAAGAAATAGAAAATCATATCTTAAAAATATTGTTTCTTTAAACAATCATAATAATTGTTGGGTATCAGATTTGATTTTATTCCAAAAGAAACCATAGCCTTTATAGAATTAATTATTAGTCATAGTCATTTTGAGGGATATATCATAGGGTAGTGGTTAATTTGAACATGATAAATTTTATCTTTATTTTCAATTTTAAAATATATCTATTAAACTGATTTTAAAGATGTGTTGATTGAGAGAACATCATAGTCATTTTTTCATTATTTTTATATGATAACTCTTAACTCACTCAAATATATATTAGATCAAATGATGCACAAGACCCAAATATTTTCTTATATTTCCACAAATGGGGAGTTCAATAACAGTTTTTAAACAATTATTGATCATGAATGATGTATTTTTTAGTTTTTGATGCTTGAATGGCCCGAAGGACTTATTTTATTTATTTATTTATGATAAGACATCTTTCGTGTGATGAGGGGGAACCCTTACAAGTCCAGTAGGCTTAAAGATTACATGTCATATAGGCTTATGAGACTTTTCATGACCTAATGGTCTTAGGGAATTCAACCAAATTATAACTACATGGAACCACCCCTCCCCAGCATCCACATCATGATGGTTTCTCTCCACCTTTGATTGGTCGCCTAGATAAGCTTTCTGTGTAAGAACATGCTAGTCCCAATGGCATTAACATACCCTCTAATTCTTCAAAATATGTTGGTTCTGCTCTAGTGAGTGTTCCTGCTCTGAATCCTCCTTTGGGGATGCACTTTTTTGTAGAGTATATCTAGGGAATCTACATTGATCATGTGCCTTGAAGGACATAAGGTGGCCCAAAATCCTTGAGGTGGCCTGAAGGACGTTTGTTGGCCCAAAATACCTACTATCCTGAAGGGATTGGGTGGCCCAAAGGCCATGAATGGCCCAAAGACTAAACTGGTGGCCCGAAGGCCCAAACAGGTGAACATTTTGGTTGTTATAGTACTAAACCGTAACTACTACAATACCCACTACAATATTAATACATTACTACTACAGTATCTAGAAATTGTCCCTCAACTTGGTTTTTATATGAGGTATCTTGGATGCACTTGCTGAGTCATCACCAACTGGGACGAGGCTCTTGTGAAATTTTCGATGATCTTGAGGAAACATATAGAAATATTAAGGACAAAATACATAACACATTTTTATATATTTATTAATAAAGGCCCCACATGTGTTTATGGTATCATTGGTTTTTCCTTTTTACATTCTGTGAATTTTTTTAAACGATTTTCATATCATATTTGAATGATATATTCAATAAATTTTATATCATAGTAAATGTTACGTAATATATTATTTATGAAAATATAAATTTCTATTTTGTAATATGTGATGCTACAATATCATTTTTACATGGTTCTCATACATTACATGTTATTATTATCTATTTTATGTTCAATATCATATAATGATATGATTAAAATGATTATTATTAATTGTTGATGTTAATATAAGAATTAATGATGTTGGTGGATATGAAGTGTTTTATAATAATATATTGATTAAATGTGTAAAATATTCATCAAATTTTGAGGAATTATTATGTTCAAAGATTCACATTTATTTGTTGATTAATGGATATGCACTTTTTTTCTAGATCATGGTGAAAAATATTTTCATTTAATTTTTTAAAGATAAATATATATCTTATTAGTTCCATTCCATAATAATAAATGTGTCAGTATTTCATAGTTAAAGAAATAGGTCCAAGTATTGTTTTTTTGTTCCATTACGAGTGACTTGACCATCTAAGTGAGAACACAATGGGTTTTTCAAATTTATCATTATAAAGAACATTGATCATTGGGGATTGAGGAATGGAAATGAATTATATACATAATTTGGTTTAATCATATTTCTCGTATTATATTAGTCTATATAATCATGGTCATTGTGTAGTTTTCTAACAATGTTATTGGAATTTAATATTCCTTATATATGTTTTTTCATTTTATAAAGTCTATAAGGGGTTCAATGAATTTATAATTTTTTGTATGTTTTGTTTTATAAAACTAATTTTATATCCTTTATAGTGATATTTTATATATCATTATCTATAATATGATATGTTATACGTGACAATATTTTCGCCATTGAATCATGGAACATTGGCTATAAAAATGAGGTATCATTGTATCAGTTATACAATTAGTCTGGGATAAAAACATAGTTACATAACATGTATAATTTTATATCAATATCATTGAAATTTTTATATTATAAATATCTTTTTTGATATTTATAATTGGATATATATATATATATATATTTATTATGTTCCATGATTTTTTATAATACTGGTGTTCAAATAATTAATAATGTGATAATGGTAATAAACTATATTGTAGAAAAAAGAACTTGATAGTATTGGATAAGATATGATGGACAATTTTATCGGAGGTCGTGATATCATTTACAAAAAAATAAGGATTGTTTTATATCACCTAAAACAATATGATAAATTAGTACATGTGATATAGTCTTTTTATAGGTTGACAAAACATCTCTAGGTGGGAGAAAATGACCTTCATAATAACTCCCCATGTTTTTTACAAGAAAATAATTTTTTTAATTCCATTTTTTTGTGAAAATGTTACTATGTTTATAATTCTCTCTTAGTTCATAAAACATCAATTCTATAGGCCCAAACTCTTTGGTATGATGCTAAAACAACTTTCTTTAAAAACTATTTTTGATACAAATAATGAGAAAATATATATTTATTTTACATTATTTCTACAATTTAAACATTACATATAACAAATAGTCACAAAATAATAAGAACAAAAGGTTCAATAACTTTGAGGACTTACCAAATAAGAAACATATTTTACAATACTTGTGAACATTATCCAATAATCGAACAACACTAATCTCTACTATGGAATCCTAATAACTTATAACCATCATCATAACATGGGTTATAGAAATATAAGCAATGGGTGAGCTCAAATACTTACTAAGGGGAATCCTTGTCAAAATGAAATAAAGGTTTATATAAGAGTAACATGAGAAAACATGAGAATCAGAGGAATATTTTATTAAAAATAATAAAGAATAATATGATTTTCCCTAATGATTAATAGAATGACATGTAGTATGAAATGATCAAACATAGCCCATGAAATAAGAGTGCATAATTAGGAAATAGTAAACATGACCCACAATAGAATAACATAACAAGATAATATAGATATGTGTCACATATGAAACAATAATAAACTATATCCTAGTGTAAAAAATAATTACTAGATGACTACACTCATATAGTGGTATTGGGATAACAAAATGTGTACTATATTAGGCTGGGTCTAACAGCTTATATTTCTGGTGGGGCTTAAACTATTAACCGTGTACCCTCTAGGTATTGTGATACTAACCGGGATCCTTATTTTGATACCGATGCTACCCATGTACCCACATGGGCTTAGGATAATAATACATGTAACCTATTTGTTTGGGAGTATTACCCATATACCCTCTTGGGATTGGGATACTACCAGTACAACCTATTAGGATTGAGCTGATAACTAGTGTAACCTCTTAGGCATGTGTTACTGCCCATATACTGTCATGGTCTTGGGATATAACACGTGTAACCTCTTGGGAATGGGATAAAAACCTATGTACACACTTTGGATAGAGCTAAAAATGCACGTACACTCTTTAGATTAGGAAAACAAACAATGTACACCATTTGGATTGTTATAACTACGCATGTACCCTTTTTGATATCATGAGTTATAAAACATCAACCAATGCATTAGAGTGTGATATTGGAACCACTTGTCACGTAATGAAAGATAATACGTATATGTTTCACTTGAAAACATACATATCACTAAATTAACAAATTTAAAAGATAATGGGTTCATAAAAACATAAGTTATACATATCATAATTCATCACGGAATAGAAGTTGGATTGTATCATGAAAACCTATCTTTATGTGAACTAAGAAGGAATGTGCACCATAGGAATTAAATCATTAAATACATAATATATAACCAAGGGAATTAAAATGGGTCTCATAACATTTCAAAGTGGTGTCAACTAGATTGAAATCATGATTTAATATGTCTATACCTAAAATTTAATCTCCCAAAATTTATATTTCATAGAATCATTTAGAAGGCGATTCATGAAAAATAAATTCATTGGAGATAAATATTTCAAAATTAATGAGAAATACTGAATAAAACAATAAGAGACCTTAAAAAATATCCTAATATTTTTCATAAAATTAAGAAGTTATGAATTATCTTTGGAAAGATGACTTTTTAGAGGTAAAAAATTATGCCTTTTCAAAATAATTATTTGGGAAAATATTGAATAATAAAGGATTGAAATGGAATAATGGTTTCAAAATTGTGAAGTGATTTATTTTGAAAACATTTAATTTTAAAAATAATCTATAATAATATAGCCATGGAAAAGACATAAATGTTTCAAAAAGGAGAAGTGAAATTAGTATGAAAACCTTTACTTTTAAAAAGATCTTTAATAATGGTTCCCTATTAAAGAATAATGGAATCAAAAAATAATAAGTGAATTTTTTTAAAAAAACAATTAAAAAAATTCAATAATGGGTCATTGAAAAATAAATGAAGTACTGAAAAAGGACTATGCATTGGTATATAAGAACATTTTATGGATAATATTTTTAATATTTTTTAACACTGTTGTTGAAAATATTCATCATAAAAAGGATAATAAAAATTTATTTTTCGAAGTATAAATGAGATATGGGAAGGTCGCATTAGATAACATGAAATTAGATTTATAAATATAAATGAGAATATTTATGGGAGGAAAAAATATATACAAATAAGATAAACCATCACCAAAGAATATGAGAGTTATTTTTAACAAAAATATACTTTTTTGAAATAAATTCATCAATTTATAAGATTTGGTTTACAAGAATAATATTACCAAAATAGAATATGAATTATTATATTATCATATATGTAAACAATAGTTTAAGACCATAGAAACAAAGAAATCATTATGACTCAAAAAATAAGTTTAGTCAAGAAGAACCGAATATGAATATCATAATCATTGAGGTAATAATCATTTCAAAATGATTTATTTAGATATAATTATATATCCATAGAAAAGATATAAGAATTAAAATTCTATAACATAATAGGATAAAATAAATTAATATATATGAATTAATTTCAATAATAATCATTAATATTGAATGAAATGAAATAGAGTAATTAAAAACCCTTATAAACATCGTGTTTTGAAGGTAGATTCATTTAAAATGCATTATATTAAAAAAATAAAAATACCCAAGGAAAAATAGAAAATAAGTAATAATAAAATTATTGGGTATAATAAAACTATATTAAAAGAATATAGATAAAAAATAAAAATCATTACTCAATGAATAAAAATTTAATTTTGAAAAACCCATATGAGATAGAATTTTATATAACCTTAATATAATGAATAATTTTGATAAAATGAATACATCATTAATATATACACAAAAAAGTAAAAAAGTGTCGAATATGCATCATATCTCAATGAAGAAAACTTCAGATGCAAAAAAAGTATAACTTCAATCATGCTTAGAAAAATGTTATCTGACAACCATTTTTAAAATAACTATCTTAATATAAAAATTAATATGCATATTAATAACTATATAATTTTATAAACTTATTTTATATTAATTTTTTTACAAATATATTTGTTAGTGAAATTTTATTTTGATCATTAGATATTATTATTATATATAGTTTATCTAGTAGTATTTTCATAATGGTCATGTAGATTCTTGTTTATAGATACAATGTTCATAATTATGAGATCTTTATAGGTGATAAAAAAAATTTATAATTATTTATAAGGTTATAATTTTATTTTATTTTTTTAGTTATTATTCGTAGCAATAATTTTGGTGACAAGTCTGCTTTGGTAATTCTTAATAAATAAATGTTTGGCACAATAATAATAATTAATATATTTATATAACCTTTAAAAACCCACTGAATAATCCTTATTTTATAATTGATTCCTATTAACACTAGTATATATTTTTAATAATAATCCCAAATATACATTTATTGAATTTTTTAAGTAGGTGGTAAACCAACTGAAATAAGAATAAACTATAATATATGGGCGAGTATGGTTAAGAAAGTGATAATTCTGAAAATTTATCATTATTATAGAATCATAATTCTATTTTCACTATATGGGGAAAATCATTTAGTGGATGGTTCTAAGGGGTTTTTTAAAACTACTAATAAATTTTATTTTATTTTTACCTTTTAAAGTTTACATATATAATTTTAGCAGTGGTTTTTAATAAACCACAACTAAATTAATGATGATAAATAATAAATATTTATAAGAATTTAAATTAGTAATTCAACCTAAAATAATATTAAACATTAATGAGATAGTCTGTTCATAATCCATGACCCATCAAATCCAACTTGTGAAAACAATTATAACCAAATTAAAAGAAAATTATTAATAAATAATAAAAAAATATGTTTGAAGAGAATTTTAAAATCAAGCTTCCTCATCAAACAACCATAAATTTTTATTTGAGTATCTGTTTTGCCTCCCCAGCCTATCAAATTGAATATTACTTGAAGATATATATTCCTTAAACCTGGGGTGACCATGGTACTTGTTTTTTCTTCATCCAAAAGGACCAAATGGCCTCAAAACATTGTTTTTAGTTGTGATACCCTAATTTAGGAACATTCAATGTATTTTATGCTCTGTTTAAGATAGTGTTATTATGATTAATATGAAGTATAAAATTTTATTTCAGGTGTTTTACTTCCTATCGATATGTTTTTTTGTAATTTTATGGATTTTATCGTTTTGTTGATTTATTATTTTTTGTTTATTATATATATTTGTGTGTGTATTTTTACATGTATTTATAAAAAATTATTTATAATTTATCTACATTAATCTTATTTTATATTTATTTAATATATAATTATATATAATAATCGATATTTATATCTATTTTTGTTTATTTTTGTATATTTAGATGTTTGTATATATATATAAACATTCACATATGTGGTTAGATATATATATATACAAATTATATATTATATATTATATATTTATTTTTCATTGTGATTTATGATTTATGATTTATGATTATACATTATATATTATTTATTATTTATTATTTATTATTTAATATATATTATTTAATATATATTATTAAATATATATTATTTAATTTATTGTTATTTATTATTTATTTATTATTATTTATTATTTATTTATTATTTATTATTTATATTTACTATCTATTATATATTTATTATTTATTTATTATTATTATTATTCAGTTATTATTTGTATATTAATTATAATTAATTTATATGAATTATTATATTTATTTTATTATTTATTTACTTATTATTTATTTCTTATTTTTTATTTGTGATTTTTTATTTATTTATAAATAGTTTATTTATTATTCATTATTAATTTATATTTTTTCCATATTTAATTATTTTATTTTATTAATTAATCTATATTTATTATTTATTTATAAATTATTTAATATTTATTTATAAATTATTTATAATTTATAATGCCTAATTCCTAATTAATACTTCATAATTTATAATTAATTAATTAACTATTATCTAATTATATATAATGTATTCATTTATTAATCATTTTCAAAATTAAGTATATTACAAATAATAATATTAATTCTTAGGCTATTTGGGGTATACTACAAAGAAACACACACACCCACATGATGGATGGATAGGTCATATCCCCCTACACTAAGATAACCCATCAAACCATCCATATTTGTTATAAAGACACACTCAACGAAATTGTGGGATTAAAGCCCATTACAAGGCCTAATGTCCTTAAGTCGTGTCAATGATGAATATGATTTTCCCTATGCTTGTGCTAGCCTACATGCATAATCGTGGCTAAATATGCTGGAATCATCATCATCCTACCTCACCACCAGAGCCATTAACCATAAATTCCACCCTAAGGGATGCCATGAATCGAACCCTGATCTCTTTGATGTGGAGTCTAGTGGTGAGTACAACTAAACCACAACTTAATCCATAAATAAATAAATAACAATAACAATAAACATATAAAAAATAAAATATAACATATTAATATTTATATATATATATATTCACATATATTTACATGTATTTATATGTGTGTGTGGGTGTGTTGGTTTGTGTCAATCATTATTGAATTACTAGAAGTTAATATGTTGAAATACCAACATACACACAAATATCATTTATTTATGTCAGGTGTAATAAATAAATAAATTTTAAATAAAAATACCTTTTTAAGTAAATAAATAAGAAATAATAATGAGTATTGAATAATTAATATATAATAATAATAAATAATCAAAAATTAATAATGAATTATAAATAAGAAATAAAAAATAAAAAATGAAAAACTCACTATTAAAACATTAGCGGGAAAAATCATTTCACGATGTTGTTCGAAAAGATTAATGAATTAATTCAATCTAACACATTTAGAATCGATTTTGTGAAGCCTATGCCAAAGGAATATTTTCACAGTTTATTTAGATGATTTTAAGGTGGTGATTAATAATTTTTGAGACTTATATAATTAAGGAAATAAATGAAATAAAAAATGATATTCGTCACTTTAATAGAGGTGGTGGTCTGCACGTATACATGAGTGAAAATGTTTATTTATATAGACTAGGTGGAATATAAGTAATTTTTTATAATCTTATAATAATAATACTATTATAAATATCGTATTTATAAATTAAATAAAAAAATTTATTTGTCCTTACATGGAGGTGACAAAAAAATATGCATGTCATTCATGGAAGAAATAGTGCCCCCATACAAATTGCGATTTCTTCATTTTTTGAATAGCTTTAGTGGAATATATAAAATTAAAATTAAACTTTTATACTAAAATTTCAGAATATTTTTAGTGTTAACATCATTATACATTCTTTTATAAAATATTTTTGAGGGGGTATAATGAGAAAGGAATTAAGAGAGCTCAATTGATGACATTCACCCAACCATTAAATAGTCTCCCTTGGGTAACACCATAAGGCTACCTAGATTGGTATTTTAGTAAGAAAAAGGAATCTACGACAAGATGACATGGTTTTTGAAATAATATGGTTAGTTTTTAGTTAGGATAATTATTTATAATGAGTGATTAAATGGGGTGAATGTGAGCACCTTTTATATGTGAAGGGAAATAAATTTTGTTAATATTAATTATTAATATACAAAGATAACATGTTTCACATTATAATTGGAGTAAAAGTTGAAAATAATGTAGTTAGGCATGAGTTAAGGTTGATAATACCCCCAAAAACAATTTTTTACACCTGTTTAAAAAAAAATTCAAGTCTTTTACTCGTAGATTTTCAATTATAACATAGTTTGTTATTTTCATATGTGATTTAATTTTAGTAACTAAAAATAGAATGGGCGTTATTAAATAATTATACTTACCTATTAAAAACGTGATTTCCATTTTCTAAAATAAAATATATATTTAAAAGGGAAATTAATTTTAACATTAGATCATGTATTCTATAAAATCCTTTTTTAAGAAAAAATATATTTTTTAGGTACAAATTTTATGTTTAGGAAACAATTATAAATGTTGTTTATTTTAAGGAAATAAATAATTTTATTATTAAGGTATATATATATTTATGTTATAGTAAAATAAAAAAAATATAATTTCACATTAAGAAAACTTAATTAAATGTGAAGGACCAAATAAAGTTTCTATTATAAATATATTGGTTAAATTTTAAAATGTAAAATATCTGTATTATATATTAGAAATACTATTTTTAAAAGTATATTTTCACTAAATAAATAATCATTAATAATTTAAACCATTTTTAATATTTTTATGTTATATTTACTTCCTAATATAGTTATAAGTGATATGGTTTTAGTAAAAAATAGTATTTTTCATTATTCACTTAAAAATCAATTATTTTAGAAACACATAAAAAATTCACCCTATGATAATTATGAAAATATAGATTAAAAATTTAATTTAATTTTTTTAAAAATTAACAATATAAAGTTGTAAAATATATATTTCAATTGAAACCTGAAAATATAATGAAAAACTACTTTCATTGAAAAAATGAAATTTTAATCAATAATTGTTCTTAGTATTATTTCATATCAATTTATAATTTGAATAATGTTAATATATTAGTTAATATATAATAAGAATTAAAAAAATTTCAATTAAATTTATTAGATATCATTTATATCACTTTAAAAAAAATTTGAGAATGAAAAATTAAATCATATTAATTATTTATCTTTTAAATGTATTCATTTTTAGTTGATTAATATATTTTTACTTATTATAGGTTTTCTAATTCCTATAATTTCTAAATAAAATTCATCTAATACGTCATGAATCATTTATGTTCATTGTTGAATCTGAAACTAGCTATTGACACAATATTTATTTAAAGAAAAATGTATAGTAGAATAATGGGTCATTATAAAGATAAACTCATAAACTATGCATATCATGATGAATATTTTTGAAATTTATAGGTCGGTTAGTGATTAGTATATCATGAACATTATCCAAATATATTTAAAAATATTCCTATTCATAATTATTTTACCAACATACCTCCCATGGAAAATTATATTTAATTAATTAGGCATTTAATATGGATTATTATTATTATTATTATTATTTCTATTGTTTATTAATGGGTGGTTTATATGACATATTTTTAATTTAATAAATTATATTTACAGTATTTTTATTATTGTGGTTAATTAATAAATAAAGAATAATGAAACCAATTCTTTTATGCTCATGTTATAAGAGGATAGAGAAATAATTCCACTCATTTATACCTCTTATCCCCTCCTTCCACAAAAGATTCAAATTTCATTCAATAAAAGTATTTTTTTCATGTTTATATTCTTATTAGTTTTATACATGTTCATGCCACTACTCCAGGGAATATTTTAATATTGTTTTAGAATATATATATTGGGTTTTCATGGAGTCTGTTTTAAGCCGTTGATGAGGAAGTGGTTTTCTTTTTATAGGGGTTGGGAACTCTACATTAGTTTAGAATAATTTAAATATTGAAATATATATATTTAACATATATGATAGTGAGAACATAAATGTGGGATATATCACATCATACTAGATGTTTGATTGTATCTTTTGATACTGGATATCATATTATGAAATATGTGTTATCTCACCACTACCATTAAATTTAATATTTTCCTTTCATGTTAATATATTTATTCTCCAAAAAAATAATTGATGATATTTATATAATGAATTATAATATTGTAATAACTAAATTTTATATATTATTATTAAATCATTTCTAAGATAAACATATAACATAAAACAACTCACAAAACCGAATGTTTTATTGCCTTGATAAAATAGGGTGCACACAACAAGGATACATATAAATATTTAATCATTAAATAGATATTTCTTCATAGTCATACAAAAGGTTTTTATGTAGGGAATTATCATTATCATCATGTCATAATCATAGTATCATAGTTATCAAAATTTGATGACCTCAGATTATAATTTAACATATTCATAATAATAAAATATATTAAAATTTTTGGAAAATTCTTATATAGATAATTTGTTCAAAGCTAGAATCATGTTCATGTATAACATATGCATCAAAACCAATTTCATAAAATGTAAACAAATATATCATCATGTTCATTTAACAAAAACTCTGATATATAGAACATTACATAATTAATTAATGGTATATATAATCCATATCACACCCATCACATCATAATATGATCGTAATCTTCTATTCTATATATAAGGGAACATATCTTAATCCTAAAAATGAACTGAATCTATGAGAAAAGAGTGATTTTCATATTGATTTTATAAATCATTTTTTAATTAACATACTCAATGTTTCCTAGAAAAAAATTTCAAACATCATTTTTTTAATATTAATGGTTTTGAATAAAAGATCGTAGTTTTACAAGATTTGATGAATAAATCTAAAAGGAATCAAGGATAAGATTTAAGAATAAATTCAATCAATAATTATAGAATTGTGACAGTGAGTTGATATTAATTTGTTTTTAAAAATTCATATATATGTAATAAAAACGAAAATAAAAATATAATGTATTTATGAGAGATTTTATAATAACCATGGTAAAAATATTGAGTAAGAGAAGATAAATAAAATAGAAATATTAGGGTTTAAATGTCCCTTTAAATTATTTCATGATTTGTTTAATCAGATTTAAATATATTTTATATTCAAATGATGTTTATTATAACATTAATAATATTTTTATATCATTAATATATTTTATTATTGATCAATTATAAGCATTACAATATAATTATTATTTTTTTGTTAATTATGAAATGGTTTACGACCTATTTCCTTGAATTATTCCACTGTTTTTTGATTTCATAGTGTTTAGTTTTTATTTATCATATTATTCCCTTTATACTATTATAGAAACACCTGTTATGAGAGGTTCATGAATGGATTAAGTGATGTAATACTTTTACAAAAGTCTAATTTATTTTTATTTATAAGCATGTTTGAACCTTTAGACATTGATTCCAGTAAAGACACATGTCTATTTTCTTATTTAACCTATCATACATCAATAAGTAATACAATTATTGTAGTAATGTATGGAAAATGCTTTTTTAAAACTTATTTCCACTATCTGGAATCCAACTACTTACTATTCTCAGGATGATTAACCAGATTCCCCCTATAATCATATCATTTATATTTGTTCAGTTGGGTATAGTTCATCATATTCCCTTTCACCAAATTACACAAGTTATTTTTTATTGACATTAAAAAGGTGACCTTTTTCACTATCTTACATTATAAAAAAGGATTTTTTGACCCATATTTCTCTAATCTCCCATTTAGTATAGAAAATTTCATTTAACCTTTTCAATTACATCACCCAATCTCTCCGGCAATGTCATTGAAAAAAATAAATGTATCTACTTCCTAAATTAAATAGTCTTCGATTTCGTTTAAATATTCATTAACAACACATGCAACATGGTTTCAAGTTACTCAACAACCACTAAAATTGGTGGAAGAACTCATATTAGTTAGCAATTATCACTTATTCTTCATGAATAACAACCCTAAAGCATCACTTTGGGATTATACAATGAATTTCCTATATTTACAATCATTACATGTAATGAATAATTTAAAATCATGGTGCTACTCTTTCTCATAAAATGAAACACCACACATGTTTGGTACATAGTCTTATCATTGACTAGATCTGTTTAGCAGTATAAGTCTGAAAACTTCTTCTTCTATCCTTCTTCAATAGATAATAGTTTTATATTCTAAGTCCAATATAACCTTTTTCTATATTGTGCCTTATATTCTCTAGTTCTCTCACTACATCCATTGTAGTGAAGATGACCTTTGTGCATCTATATCTCCTTTGTAATTTTCTCTACTCAATATCATTTTACAAGAGGATACTTTATATTAGGGTATTATTTATTTTTCGAAAATGAATATATTATCATGTGTATGGGAAAATAGCATGGACCCCATTTTCCCCCTATAATTGAATATATCTTATCTAGCTTCTAGAATATCGTACTCAATTAAAATGCCAAAATTACCCTTTATTTTATTTAATTTTCACTTGTTAACTCTTCCAAAAAAATTTATGTCATTTTGAACAGTAGTATTGAGTTACTTATTCTTCCCAAAAAATTTCACAAAATATTTATTCAATCTGTATAATATAATAAAAATTTATTATAGATCACGTTGTGGTATGAAGGATTACTTCCCAACAAAGGAACATTAATGAAATCCTATACAGATTCTATCATGAATCTATAAACTGTAGAAATAAACTCATCACACTCATATTCTAATATAGCTTGAATAAAAAAACATTTTAACATCTGAGACCATGAATAATAGTTCTTATATCTATATAATTTTTTTCTTTAGAATAAAGTATTTCTGAAATCTCATAATTCGAAAGAATATTCTCTTATATTGATATTATTCTCAGTATAATTGATTATCAACTTATCTTCATCTTCTCATTCATGTCTTGGGATCATCAAAGATTCATAACGTTTTCAACATGAGAGAACTAATTTTGTGCCATTCACATTGATTTCAACATCAAAATATTAAAATTAAGAATCTAATCATTTTTTCATATTTTTTATCACAATATAGATAAATGATAAAGATTATGTTGGCCCATGTAACATAATATTCATCATTGAAAGGTTTATTTCAACTTTGGAGAAGTTCAAATCAACCATACTTTTGAAAAAATCAACCTTACAATGGAATGTCCAAACATTTTGGGGGAATGTATCAACCTTATTAAATGGGTTTCCGAACCTTAAAAATATATTCTCAACCTTATTAATATAGTTATAAGCCAAAAAAGTACATTTTTAATCCTTACCTGATGCTTAATTGAAAATTATGAAGTGTCTATATGAACCTTAATGCCATTGATTATCAAAACTTATGAGGTGTTAGTTTAAATCTTACAGGAATCTTATAATAACATTATGAATAACTTGTCCAATCCATATACATGATATTCTTAACCATACAATAATTCCAATGTTTATAAATTTTTCGATATTTCCTTCAAATTAAATCATAAATTATTCAAATAAACTTCATCTCATATAAACCTCTTCAATGAACCATTGAAACTAGTCGGAATATTTCAAATAATATTAGACTTCTTCAGTGTAATACCCAATGTCTTTTTAAGTTTTTAAATACTCAAGTAGTTTAAATATTTAATATCCAATTTCTTTAGGCATCCATATAAAATCTCTCTCATTAAAACCCTTATAAATTTAGTTATTTTAACTGATTTTAGTAACCCACAAGTTAGATAATCCTTTGATGGTTTATTCATGACATCAGCTTGATCTACCCACTAAATAGATTCTTCTCTAATTGTTTTGAGTGTTTTAGATAAAAAATTATGAATTAATACTTGTAATTAATTTTATTAATAACTCGATTATCATTAGATGTAGTTTCCCTTTTCTTATATTCACTATAGTAGTAAGTAAATTGTTCTCTACCCATAATAAATGGGCAGCCTTCACTTCTATCTACTAACGGATTTTGATTCTATAACCTAACACTTAAACACACATTGAATATCATCCTACAAATATATTCAAGAAAATTAAACAAAAATATAAATTTAACTTAAATCTACTCACTTTTTATTTTTTTCAATGCCCATTTCATGTGCAAAGTCACTAGCCCATTTTTTCAATCTTATTAACAATCATAATAAAGGAAAATTCTTATCCTTCTCTCCCTTGTTGAAATTTTATGAGGGTAGGGGTAGGAACTATAAGTAAAATTTCTTCTCCCACTGTACTCCTCTAATTTTAATAAAAACATATTCTCCCCGCTTTTAATCAACTTGGTTCATTTCCCATTAATGAGAGAGCTAACATTTTCACATATAAAAATCATGTAATTTCAATTTATCTTTACAATGCTCCATAAAAAATAAAATTTATATTTACATAGTCTAATGTAGTGTATAATGAAATATTGAATAATTTATAGAATTAATATATCCCTTAACAACCCATAATGTGATAAAAACTCTCTCATTCACTTGATTAGGGGATGATCAGAAAATTTCATCAATTTTGTAACCCTCTACTCTCATAAATAAGAACATCAACAAAATTCAGGTTAAATGTTTTTTCTTTCCACATTTTGTTTAAAAAAATTCTACTTTTATAATCATATTCCTGATAAGTGAAAATAGTAATGGGAGAGTAAAAAACATACCTCAAAATTCAGATAATATATGGGTTATCTGAATTCTTGTTTTAATAAACATTGACTAGTATCTATTGGATTTATCACATTTAATTCCCCCCCCAGAATGAATTCTCTCCTTAAATCACCATTGTTGATTATAATAATGTATGGTATCATTTAGATCCTGAAATGAGCTATGAGATGAATACTGATGTGATCTTCTATGTTGGATAAATGTTTTAATATATTTAAAAATTATATATTTGAATCAATTACATTATAGACTCACATAACCTTTTATTCCAACCATTATAATATACCTAAATAATATTAGAAATTTAGAGAGTCTCCTTCGACATTTTTTACATCAACAGTATGTATACCTAATACTCACACTAGGAACTCTTATTATTATAACTAGAAAATGTCTATAGTTTTTCATGATCAGTTGAATTTTCATTTTTAAGAGCCATTCTTATATAAGAATCATCGTTTTCCACTTCATTTTGTCATTATTATTTCTAGGAATAACCTTTTTATCATGATAAATTATAGAAAATGCATTTCTTTCATCATAATCAAAAAATTTAGATACTTCCTATGGGGTTGTCAATATTTTCAAAAATTATTTTTAATGTTGTTATTGTTATTTATTTTTTAGAAGCTTTTTTCTCATTATCATTACTAACACTAGGATTCATAGGTGTTCTTCTTTTGTTCTCCATTTTCACTAGGTAAATATAAAAACATTTAATTATTTTTTTTTTCCTTCTTGATCCTTACAAAAAAATTAATTCACCTTGGATTCAATATTTTTAGGTTAACATCCAACCTATTTACCAGGGATGCCAGAAACATCACCAATCCAATAATCTCTTTCTTAGATTGACCCCTTCCTGGTTAATTCCATCCATATCCATTTTTTATTAAGTTTCATGGATATATTTCAATGGTCCATGATGTTTAATTTTTAACATATGTCAAATAATCTTCATCTATCTTATATTCATCCTCTTATACATTCTTCACTGAATTTTTGTGTCAAATTATTATGAACCATATTGGTTGATTTCTTTCTAATAGAAGACATACTATGAACCTTCTTTGGTATCGTTACATTAGATGGTCTTTTATTCAAAAACTTTTATGATTGATACAGGGTAGATAAGAAATATTACTCATCATAACTATGAATATATATGTTAAAATCTTCATAGAATATATTTATGATTTAAAATATATTTAGAAAGAAGATTTATCCTATTACATAAAGACATTGTTCTGTCTCATTGGTATTCTCTAATATTATTCATTGTTCCCCTGAGTTCTGGTATTCTTTGATTTTTAAACACTGACTTGTTATTCCACCACACCTTATCATTATGGGTAGTCCCCTAAGAGCACAAAAAATCGCCTACAAACCTCTTCGTTTTGGTCAAACATGATGTTTGTAAGGATTTGATGTATTTCTATTTTTTGGTGTAAACCACAAATCATTAAGCTCCAAATGTGTATTTCTCTTATTAACCCTTATCACGTCCACCCATGATGATGTGGTTGTATTTTTGGTACTTTTAACCCTCATAATCATTATATAAATTAACATTAATCTTGTACCATTTTTTAAAATTCGTTTACTTTTAAAAAAACTCCAGATAATAGGATGTCTTTTTCAAAAAACTAGTAATTGTGTGATCATGAAGTGATTCAACGCTACTATTGTAATTTTTTTTGAGTATTCCTATAAAAATTTCCCCTTTTGAAACTTTTTTGTAATCACTAATTCCATTAAAATTATTGGTAGTGTATTACTGATTTGATTCGATATTTTTCAACATCATATCTAGTTTAAGGTCCGTTAGATTGATTTTGTTATTATTATCCACAAATGAGTTTATTAAAATATACAATTACCTTCAGAGATTATAAAAATTTTCCTTATAAAGTTTTATAATTCAAGCTATAGAGCTGCAAAGAGCATTTATTCTTTTATCAATGATTTAAAGTTGTGATTTTATGACATTGAAGAGTACCATTATGATTTTCATCCAAATACAACATCTCCTCAGAACTAACCTTACTCATATAATATTTCATACCATTCAAAAAAATAATGTTTACATTTTACATTGTAAATTTATATCATTTGATTTATAGATATTTCTCAATAACCATAAACTCATTCATGTGTGTCATTAATTTTATAACCATCATACTAATTTTTTTTATTTTTTAAGAATAATCTATGAGATATGATTTATTTTCATATAAATCATATTTTAATTCATGTAAATATGTCAAAAATGAACCATATATTTTATTAATTCATTCCATGACAACAAATTAGATGTATTGAACCAATTTTACAAGACCATTCAATTAAAATATTTACTATTCATTATTATAGGAATAATAATAAAATTATTTTTACAAATCATCCATCACTATAAAAACCTTAAAAAAATAGTGATTGTTCATTCACACAATATTTCTTTCTATGATTATTTTCCTCTTTCTTCTTATGTTTCAAAATCATTATGGATACTTCATAATCTATTTTAGTAGGGATAAAAAAATGTTCAATTTATTATCTTCTATTTTATATATGTACATCATATATTCATGTAAAAATAATTGGGAAGAAAATTTTAGAATAATTCATAGGTATCATATTATTTGATACCACCTTTTAATCATAGTTAGCTAGTGTAAACAAACAAATATTAGGGGTGTTGTTGAATCAGGTTTGGTCAAACTTTTACAAAATTTCAAATTATTATCTATTATTTATTCACTATTAGTATATGAATCTATGATATTCATTATGAAAAATTGATCTTTTATTATTAAACCTATCTTACACCAATATCAAATATATAAATAACAGTAAATTATGGAAAATGATTTTTTACTCGGTTTTCCCCATCCATTTATCCCACAACATTATGTTGTATGGTTTTTTGGGTCATAGATTCACTACTGTATTTTTATCATCAATATATGTAGATTTTCAGGGGGATCATATTATACCAATTCACCTTATCACGTAAAATAGTTTTAAATATATTATATAAGTTAACTTGTTTAATATATTACACTAGTGAACTTATGATACATCCAATAGCTCTATATCCTTCTTAATTTTCATATGACCTACCTTCCCAATTTTTAACTATAATACCCATTATATACCGGGATAAATATACACCCAACAAACTAATATCCTTACCTATTGAAAGGGACATTACTTTCTTATAAATATTCACGAAAAACATATGAATATAAATTATATGTAACTCAAAAACCATTAAATACTCCGAAGTAACTCCATATAGTTGGATCTACTCACTTATTAATCAATAATCATAGTCCTAAAAATATCACTATGAGAATATAAAATTAATTATAAAGCTGTAGAATCATTCTTTTTGATATAACACTACAACTCTTTGTTTTTCTATTACACATTTCATATAGAAACTCATAGGTACAATTCCTTTTCTCTTATTTACATGAATACATTTTTCATATTTAATTCAGAATCTCTTTATTCTCTCCTTATTTAATGCATAATAGGTTTAAATTCAAATTATAGTATCATCTATCACTATTACTCTTCCTTGAGATCTATGGTTATTTCAGCAGCTCAATTTCAGTGCTCATTCCACTCATAAAGAAATATTTATTTTTTATTTTTTTCACATAGATATAACTATACAAGAATCTACTATATTTTGAGGCCATTTTTAATTTCCTTAAAATTAAATATCATTATGTGCAAGATAAAGAAACAATGTGCACCCCATTTTTCTATACACTAATATCCACCAAATCATCTATGATTTTTTCAATAACTATCCATATAAAAATTATTAGTTTATCCATTATTTTAGTCTAATCTCTATTTTTTCCCTTAAAATAATAAATTAAATTATTTTTAATAATAGAATCAATTTATTTGATCTTATAAAAACAAATTTATAATAACTACATTTTATCTCAACAACATAATAAAATTATACAACATCTCATGTTGGGGTATTAATGAATCCTTATAAATGTGATAGCTTAAATAAACACAAGAACATATTCTATCTTGAATATGTAATATGTATGATCTAAATATAAATGTATATTCTCAAATACAAGAGGGGGGTGAATTGTAAGTTTAAAAACATTCTATTTTATCCTTAAGGAAAACTATGTTTAACATGGTTAAACAATTTAAATTCACAATACCTCTTTTAGTTCGACAAACATGCTAGGTTCCGGAAATAAGATTCCAGAAATGAAACTAAATAAAATTTTACAAGGAAAAGATTCTACCTTAAAGAATTTAGAATCATAATTATCATAGTATACAAAAGAAAAAGAAAGTATAAGAAGGTTATACTTATTCCTTTATAAAAATACTATCGAAATAAACATGAAACAAAACAAGTAACAAGTATGAAATATCTTAACCCAAAGATTACGTTATTTGACATCCTTGGATAAGGGTACCTTGATTTATACTTTGATGAAATTATGTATTACAGACACCAGGGTAAGCCCTTGATAGAAATATCAGAATCTGTCTTGCTATCCCCGTAAGCCCTCAAACATTAAGGTAGTTGGCGCTTGTGTCTTCATATCCACAGAAGTCCTCGAACATAATAGTAGTTGGAACCTCTGTCTTCCTATCCCCATAAGACATTGATTGTACATAACAAAAATTAGAGCCACACGAAGCAAGATGAACTAGATGTTCAACATGTGCAAAGCATGAGAGTCTCTCCCTCTAGAAATCACATCAACAACATGCAATCTCTAGAGTGATGGAACAGTAATGAGCTTGTTCAAATGAGATCCTATTTATATGAACTTCTCCAACAGTTTTCTCCCTCCTCCAACAACCATATTTTTTCATGAATCTCAGAGGGACCTGTACACATGTCACTCAAACAACAATTAGTTAGAAACAAAATGTATGCCATCATTTCCTAACTATAAAAAGTGTAAGAGAAATAATGATTCAAAACAAAATCTAATATTTCAGATTAAAAAAATAAAGCTTAGAGTATAAAAAATAATCATTTGAAGACTATATATCAGAGATATTCAGATTCTGTTTTCCAAGATTCTTTAATATTAATTACAATGAATTCAGAGTCTGAATTCTAATTAATTTGAAGTGTAAACTCTGGGAAATACGGAGTTTGAATTCTAAGGAATTTGGAGTCTGAATTCAGAGGAATTCGGAGTCTTAATTATTAGGAATTTAGATTTTGAAATATGTATAATTCAGAGTTTAAATATTAGAGAATTCGGAGTGTAAATTTCAGAGAATTCGGAGTCTTAATTTCATTGAATTTAGAATCTGAATTTAAGAGAATTTAGAATCTGAATTTCAGAGAATTTGAAGTCGGAATTTCAGAGAATTTGGAGATTTATTTTTAGAGAATTTGGTGTCCGGTTTTCCTAGAATTCAGAGTCTGAATTTTAGAATATTCAGGAACTGAATTTCAGAGAATTCAGAGGCTCAATTTCAGAGAATTCAGAGATTGGTTTTCAGAGAATTCAGAATCTAAATTCCAAGGAATTGGGAGTCTAAATTTCTAAGAATTTGGAGTCTGATTTTCAAATAATTCAGAGTGTGAAAATAGAATACTCTATAACCGAGGATTTATAGGATCTCTATGTTTTAGAAGTGAATCCTAATTTTTACCTTATGAATAAAAAGTGTTAGATTTAGAGAATCTACAAAATAAACAAAGAAAACAAAGGTAATGATAAAATTTCCTTAGGAAATAATAAATTTCATTATTAAGATAATTTATAGGGAAAATATAATTTTCCATCATATAGAGAGTTTATGATTTTCAAAACAAAGAGGAATGGAAAAGTAATAAGGAAACCTTATTGATTCATTATTCTCCCCCTTTTTGAAAATCACAAACATCCTTAGGAAAAGAATATAAGGACATTGAAATTTTCATTATAGACTTGAAAATAAAAACTTATCTCCCTTAACTTATGAATCATGGTGAATATGACTAACTCCCCTATAGGTTATGAAATCCCTATGGATTGTATTCTTGAATTATCTTAAAATATTTTCCTCTTTTTTGTATAAATAAATCTTCTTTGATGAAACCCCCTAGATTGAAAATTCACTTCATCACTTAGTATTCTTATTATCTTTCAGTTCTCCCCCTTTGTTAATTTCAAAAAAGAATAATGTGAATGGAATAAATATATGGTACCTAAATAATTAGTACTAAACACCCAAATATATGAAGAACAACCAAAATTCGATTATAATTGAATGATTTTTTACAAATAAAAAAATACAAAAAATGATCAGAATGGGATTGAATTATTCTTCTTTCTCTTTAGGAATTAACTTTTTTATAATATTTTTTAGCTTCTTTAACTTCTTGTGACATTCTTTCACATGATTAAGTAGTTGATTCAGATCTGTAATTTTCTTTTCTAAAGCGTTTGTCTTTTCTTCATGAGCTTTACGAATATCTATCTAAGCCTTCAAGAGTTCTTCCTGCTTAGAAATCTTTTCATCAAACTCTATTCTGAGATCAGTTTCTCTCCTCCAATTCATAGCCACAGAATTATGCTGCCCATTAAAGTCCTTGAATTCTTGATTCTGGGTTTCCTGTTTGAGATTCATCTTCTCCTCAAAACTCTTAGTAAGATCATTAAACTTCCCATCTTCGGTGTTAAAATCATAATTCACACTTTCTTTAAATTCATCAATAACTCTCATGTATTAAATAGTCTTCCTTGAAAAATTTGTAATTTTCATGCATGATCTTCTATGAGTGTTATTTTCATTGAATAATGTTTTGAAATCAGTCTCAATATTGACAAATGTTACAATAATCATGGTGACTGAATGTACTTTATGATAAAAATAGTGCTGAAACATCTAGAACCTCGAGTATATACTCTAAAATAGAGGAATGGTATCAACCAACTTCTTCAAAGATTATACCACCAATTCATGTCCAAGAGAGGACGATTCCGAATCAGAGTGTTTGGTTTATGAGGATTTTTTTCTATCTTTTCATATTTTCACTTCAACGATCCACCAAAATATTTTTTTATTACTACGGATTTATTAGGTGTATCAACCAACACCTGTTTTCCCTTACCAGATCACTGAATGATCTCTTCTTCTTTGGGTGATTCATGATTACTATTTTATAACTGAACAATCTTGTCATCCTCAAGATTTTCTTTCTTAGCACCTGCCACAACATCCCCTAGCTTAATGAATTCATGATTGATACTCTCGTCATCATATAGTTTATTAAATTCTACACAACCCTTTTTAACATTTTCTAGAGTATAAAGTTTTGAAGATTCTACTTCATAATTTCATAGAGATAATTTTTAAAAAAAACTATCCTTATCATGATAATCCTGAACATTCTTTATCATGTATTCGCTATCACCACTTCATTATTATTATTCTTCTTCCACTTCTTCCTCTTGAACAATTTATTCTTCTTGTTCTGATTCTAGAATAACTTTCTTCTTTCCAAGAGTCACATGGAGTGATTCTTTTAAAAATTATTTTGGTACTTGAATTTTTTTAGATTCTTTATCAAGATCATTGAGAAAATATTAATTGATTTCAGATTCAGACATTTTCTTCCTCTACTTATTTTCTTTTTCTTTCTACTCAAGATATTCAATAGCCTTTAACTTCAAAGCTTTTGCCTCAGCAGGGTCCAAACCAAAACTATGCTCCCCTTCCTTCTTATTCATTTTGTCTTCTTTCCACTTAGCAACCACTTCATCATGTTAAGTATTTTTATAATTTGGCTTTAGAGTTACAGATTTATTTTCCTGAAGAGCAAGTGATTTTTATTTATCTTTGGGTTCCTTTGCATTCATATTCTTTCGACCCTTATTTTAATTTTCATCCATGTCCGATTTCATTGATAGATCTTGGATTTCAGCTCCAAAAAAAATCATATAATTTTCTTGATTCACTAGAAAAACCAACTTTCATTCTCTTTTGAGTATCATTACTCAATAAAATTTCATTGAAATTCCTTTTCTTAGAACTACAAAGGATTTTGAATTACTCAAGAAAAAAACTATGATCTTCTATAGAATATCCATATATATGATTATTTTAGATTTCAGAGAACCGTTCATGATGTTCTCAATTGTTACCAAGATATATTTGACCAAGTTAATCTTCTTGAGTTTCACTAAGAAATCTGGAATATAGATGTAACTTTTTATCCGGGAATCCTTATCCCCTTTTCTCAATATAATAAAACCTAGAACCAATAATTCCATCATCCAGAAGTTTGTAGATATATAAAAAATTTTCAGAGTCTTTACTATTGAAAGAATAATAAATTCTATAGCGTTCTCCTTATCAAAATATGTTGCTACATCTGGCAGCTTGTGGGAACAGAACTCTGCTTATCCCTCATACAGAATTCTAATCAAGATTGCATCCTTAGTGTATGAAAGGGAGTAGGTCATTCTTTTTCATTTGATGGAAAAATTGTCTCCCCCTCCATCATTAAATAAACATACAGATTTGTAGAATTCAACCAGAAACACCAGATAAACAAGATCTTGTGCCTTTGGTTTTGATACACATAGTCTCTCCCAGACATTGAGCTTGATAATCATTGAAATGATAGAATCATACTTAGAAAATAATTTTGGATTGACTAACATCTCTCTGTATATTTTTAATTCAGATATTTCCTTTACAGATGACATCTCTTTCTAAGGAGAATCTTACACAGACATTCGGAATTGAGAAAACACTGAAGATTCAGAATGGCCTTAAGTAGAGAACTAAGGATTCATCATGCCATATCATTGAAGATCGATGAGGGTCAAACATCAAGTGCTCTTTATATAGGTGTTTGAGGCGATAGTTCAACATTCTTGATTGATCCAATAGTTAAAAAACTCTTGATCAGATAAAATGGTTGATATAATCGACAAAGAATAAATTTGGTAGGTTCCAATCTTTTAAGGTTTTTTTAAGTAAATATTCAAATTAAAATAAAAGTGAATCCAAAAAAATTTAAACAAAAAGTAAATAACAAAATATAAAAATATGATTACTACAATGTAAGAAAGGAAACATACCTTCTAGATTGCCTGGAAAAATATTCGTAATGAGGAATATTCTTCATGAAGAACATTAGATTTGAAAAAATTTAAAATATGTTCAAATAAAAATTTTATTAAGAAAAATTTGATTAAGAAAATTTTGATTACAAAAATTTTTCTTAAGAAAATATTTATTGTGAAAATTTTTATTAAAATAAATTTATTATAAAAAATTTTGATTATGACAATTTTGATTACAAAAAATTTAATTAATAGGAAAATATACCCCCCCTACGAAAAGGAATATCTTACTATAATGAGATAAGTTTTAAAAAGATGTTAATATGTAATATTTTATTAAGGTTATCATTACTAACTTCTGTTTAATGTATTCTAATATATTCTACGGTAATGATTTTGTGAAAATATCAGCAAGTTCATCTTGTATTCTGATAAATTAAAGAATGATATCTCTTTTTTTTTTGTGATCCCTAAGAAAATGATGCCTAATATCTATGTGTTTTTTAAGTGAGTGATGTGTAAGTTTTTTAATTAGGGAAATGGAACTGGTATTATCACAAAATATTTTTGTTTGGTAAAACTCATACCATAATATGTGAGTGTGTGTTTAATCCACAACACTTGAGCACAATAACTTCCAGCTGCTATATATTCAGCTTTTGTAGTGGAAGTGCTACTGAGTGTTGCTTTTTACATAAACAAGAAATTAATAAATCTCCTATGAAATGAAAATTTCTAGATTTAAACTTCCTATCCATTTTAATTCCACTAAAGTCAACATCTGAAAAAAAAAATTAAAAAAAAACATTTCAAGAAATATAAAAGAGGCATAAATCTATGGTTCCCATTAAGTAGCCAAAAATTCCATTCAATACCTTTAAATTAGATTCCATGGGATTGGATTGATATCATGCACATAATCATACTAAAAACAATAAGTCTGTATGACTAACTGTAAATTTAGTAAAGTTCCTATAATACCTCTAAATGATGTTTGATCTACTGGTTTCCTAGCTTCATCATGATCAAGTGAATTTGAGGTACCAATGATAGTACTTATAGTTTTGGTATTGTCATATAAATAATTTTTAAGAAGATATTTAATATACTTATGTTGATATATATAAGTTCCTTCTATTTTTTTAAAAAAATATTAAAACATAGGAAAATTTTAACTTACCCATCATACTCATTTTGAACTCAGATTTCATTAAATTTTCTAAAGAATCAGTTAAAGATTCTTGGTTTAAATGAAATATAATATCATAAACATAAATTTGAACAATCAAAAAAAAATTAATATATTTTATTATAAAGTGGGGTGGATCAGCATTTCCTTTAATGTAACTTTTTGGAAACAAAAATCATGTAAGTCTATCTTACTAAGATCTAGGGGCTTGTTTATGACCATATAAAGCTTTGGTATGTTTGAAAACATGTTTATGATGTTTTTTATCTTCAAAAACAAGAGGTTATTCAAAAAAATCATCTTGAACATATCCCTTAAGGAAAGCACATTCAACATCGATTTGAAAATTTTTAAAGCTAAAGAATGCTACAAAGTGATGTAAAATACGAATAGATTCAAGTCTAGCTACTAGAGAATAGGTTTCTTGATAGTCTATTCCTTGTTGTTAATTATAGTCTATATCAACTAATATAGCCTTATATCTTACTATGACTCCATTTTCATCACACTTATTTCTAAAAACCAATTTCACTCCAATAACATATGTTTCCTTAGGTCTTTCAACCAATGTCCATACATTCTTCCATTCGAATTCATTTAGTTCATCTTTCATGACTTTGAACTAATCATCATCTCCTAATGTTACATCAGCACTTTTTGGTTCTAATTGTGAAACAAATTCTAGATTTTCTACTTCCTTTCTCAATGAAATTCTATTTCTTACATGTTGATTTTCATTTCAAATGATTCTATCACTAGGATGATTCTTAAGAAACAACTGATTTGGGTTTGGTAAAACATGTTCACCAATATATGGTAGAGAATCTTCAGGGATAAATTTTTCAGACACATTTTCTTGAACATTTTCTTATAAGAAGGATCTTCTATCATGGGTTGAAAATCAGTTTTTGAAAACACATCCGAAGTTGTAGGTTTAGGTTGTTTAAAAACCAAAGGATCAATTACATCAAATTTAACATGTACTGTTTCTTCAACTGTACAAGTATTTTTATTAAAAACTCTATATGGGTTAGAATTTGTGGAGTAGGCTAAGAAAATTGATTCATCATATTTGGGTGTCAATTTATGTAAATTATCCTTAGTATTCAAAATAAATACTCTGCAACCAAATAATTTGATGTAGGAATGTCTAGGTTTTCTACCATTTCACAATTCATAGGGGGTTTTATTAATAAAAGGTCCAATCAAACCATGATTTATAGTATAACAAGCAGTACATATAGCTTCAGACAAAAAATGTTTATATATTGGTTATTCACTCAACATTGTTCTAGTTATCTCTTGAAGAATTCGATTTCCTCTTTCAATAACACCATTATATTGGGGAGTTCTTGGTGCTGAGAAGTGATGAGTAATGCCTTTTCTACTACAAAAAGATTCAAAGCCAGAATTTTTAAATTCTCCTCCATGATCACTATGAATAGTTATCAATGGAAGATTTTTCTCATTTTTAACTTGTGCTCTAATGATTATAAAATAAGAAAAATCTCTATCTTTCTTTGCTAGAAAATAGACCCACATAAATCTAGTATAATCATCAACTAAGACAAATACATAATATTTTCCTCCAATGCTTCCAGTTTGTGTTGGACCGAAAAGATCCATATGCACCAACTATAATGCATCATAAGATGAGACTTCACCTATAGATTTAAAACATGATTTATGTTTCTTCCCATAATGAAAAGTACCACAAACTTTTGAAGCATCATATCTAAGATCTTCTAGATCCTTAACAAGTCTCTTCTTAGATATTTTAAATAGGTTCCTAACGTTACAGTTTTTTAACCTTTTATGCCATAACAAAGATTGATCTTCCATTTCACTAAGGCAAGGTAGGTCGTGGCTCCTATGGTCTTCTTTGATTAGTGTGTATACATTCTCTTGCCAGTGGGTTTAAAGAATAAACACTTCCTTGGAATTTTGTACTAATCATTTTTAATTCCTAAAATTCACAAGGTAGCCTTTATCACTTAATTGAATTATTCTAATGGGGTTGTTATTTGGACCTTTAAGAAGTAAAACATTTGAAATCAATGTTTTTCCAGGAAGCAAAATATTACCTTTACCAATAATTTCACCTTGAGAATTATCTCTGAAATTTACTTTTCCTCCTTTTGTCTTGATAATCTTTTCAAATATGTTTTAATTACCAATCATATGCTGGGAACATCCACTATCCATGTATCATTTTTTGTTGTTGGTACTTTCTTTATTTTCCTGAAAATAATAGTGTTAGACTTTCGGAAACTAATTTTTTTATCTGGAATTTCAGAAAGAATGATTTTAGGAATCCACATTTTCATAGGAAAATAATCATTATGATAATATAAAGACCGAGTCTTGTTTAGAGAAAATTTTTTTTCCCAGTGTCCACCACACTGACATTTAGTACATAATGGATCACTTTGAAGGAAAATAGTCATTACAAAAAAACCTATTTAGAATTGGTAAGACCAAATCCAAAACTATTTCTTCGTGGTCAAATATGGGAATACATTTTGTCAATGTTTTCCTTACCAGAGGTAAAGTTTGACAAACACTTTCCCACAGAAAATATTTCTGACTTTAGTTTAATAACCATGTTTTTATCCTCAAAAACATTAGTTTTAGAACTAGAGTTAGTATCTAAAATATTTTTCTTATAAATTACATTTTCATGATCCTTTGAAAGTTTATCCTTTTTAGAATTAACGTCCTCACAGTTTTTGGAAATACTTTTAAAATCAAATATTTTCTTATCAGGATCATTAGAAATATATTATATTTCTTTATTTAAAATAGAAATTCTATAATTTTTCTTATCAATATTTTTCTCGAGTTTAGAAATTTTATTATCAAGAATATTAGAAAACCTAGAAACTTCTTCATAAGTATGTAAAATATTTTCTTCATTAGAATAATATTATTCATCTGTAAACATATAGTATTTATCATCAGTATAATTTTCATTCAAGAATACATTTTTCATAGATTCAGCATTGTGTACCTTGGCCATTAAAAAATTATTTTCAATGGGTTAATTGGCTAGTATACAAATATTCTTATCATCTTAAGATTCATATTCCAAGGAACCATCAGAAGATTCACCACCACTAGCTCTCTATCTTTCATTTTCATTCAAAAATTTCATTGCATTAGCTTTGTCATAGTTATTTCTATTCCACTTAGAATTCATTTCCTTTCTATATTTTTTCTTAAAAATAGGAGAATCTATATTTATATGCCTTTCTCTTTTTCATTAATTTCTAGTGACTTCTGAGTCTTTCATGTCTTTTCATTATTTCTTCATAAATCTATACTGAAATTATTTCCTCCCAACTATCTTGTTCATCCTTCGAACAAGATTGGATAGTTCATTATCAAAATGTTCACTATTACTAGATTCAGATAAAATAGTTACATTCTTAGAATTTGATCTTGTAACCCTTTCAGGAGTCTTGAATTTAGTAGTGGTAAATGATACACTTCCATTACCATTTTTCTTCTTATTCATATCTACAACTCTTTTCATTCTTGTCTCATGTTGAATAAGAGTTCCAAAAAGTTCATCAAGAGTAATTTGAGATACTTTCTGATTCTCATCAATAGTTGTTCTCTTAGATTCTCACTCATTAGGCATGATATCTATAATCTTGTCCACAAGTACCTCATCATCTAAACTTTTCTCACCCATAGATTGTAAAATATTAAGAATATTCATAATCCTTTGTCGTACCCTTCATACTCGTTCTCGATATGAAAATAGAAATCCATGATATTCTGCTATAAGAATAGCTCTTCTAGTTTCTATAACTAAGGATGTACCAAAATTTGAAACATAAAATTTCTTCTATATATACTTAGTAGATTCACAAGAATAAATCTGACTATGTACATTACTACTCATTGAACAAAACAAATTATTTCATACCATGAAGTTTAGTTTATATTTTGACTTTTCCTGATTGTTAAATTTTTTGACTTATCCAGAATCTTGTAATCCCTAGTTATCATGATACAATTTGTATAATCTATTATTAATAAAAAATTTCTTCATACGATCTCTCTAATATTCATAATCATTCCCATCAAATATAGGTGGTCTAGTAGGATTTAGATTGTCAATCGAACTAAAATTCACTCCTATCATCTAAATGAAAATATATTTCCACAAAACTTGTTAATAGTAAAAGTTTTAAAACAATTATAAATGTTCATAAGAATCAAAAATATTTAGAACAATGAATTCTTGACCAAGAAAACTTATATAGGAATATAAGTATTTCAAAAACATCATTTGATACCAATTGTAGGATCGAAATATGAATGTAGATTCTCAATTACAAGAGGGGTGAAATGTATGTTTAAAACCATTTGTATTTAACCTCAAGGGAAACTATGTTTAATAAGGTTAAACAAGGTAAATTTACAAGACCTATTTTAGTTCTACAAACTTTCCAGGTTCCAGAAATACTGTTCTAGAAATAAAACTAAATGAATGTTTACAAGGAAAAAAGTATATCTTAAAGCATATAGAATCATACTTATCAGAGTAGACAAAAGAACAAGAAAGTATAAGAAGGTTATATTTTCTTACATTATCAATATATAGTAGAAATAAAATTTAAACAAAAAAATGTAACAAGTATGAAATCTTTTAACCAAAAGAGTAGGGTATCCAACAACCATGAAAAAAGGTCCCTTGATTTATACATTCATGAATGTATGTCTTACCCACACCAAGGTAAGCCCCCGATTGGAATATAGGAATCTGTCTTGGTATCCCCACAGGCCCTCAAACTTTAAGGTAGTAGGAACCTCTATCTTCCTATCCACGGAATTCCTCAAACATTAAGATTGTCGACACCTCTGTCTTCCTTTCCCCAGAAGTCCTCGATTGTACATAGAAACAATAAGAGTCACACAAAGCAATATAAACAAGATGTCCAGTATGAAAAAAGCATGAGAGTCTCTCTCTCTATAAATCACTTCAACAACATGAAATCTCTATAGTGATGGAATGGTAAGGAGCTCGTTCATATTATCTCTTCTTTATAGGCACTTCTCCAATGGTCATCTCCCTCCTCGAACAGTAATATTTTTCCTTGAATCTCAGAGGGACCGGTACACATTTAACTCAAACAATAGTTAGTTAGAAATAGAATATATGACATCGTTTCATAAATATAACAAGTGTAAGAGAAATAAGGTTTCTTAACCAAATATAATCTTTCAGAGTCTAAAAAAATTAAAATTTAGGGTCTAAAAAATAATCATTTGGAGACTATATATCATGGATATTCAGATTCTATTTCACAAGATTCTTGAATCATAATTCCAATGAAATCAGAGTCTGAATTTGGATGAATTTAGAGTCTAAATTCTATGTAATTCGGAATCTAAATTCGGAGGAATTAAGAGTCTCAATTTTGAGGAGTTTGGTTTCTAAAATATGAGGAATTGAGGGTCTAAATTCTAAGGAATTCAGAGTCTGAATTATGAGGAATTCAGAGTCTAAATTCAGAGGAATTTGGAGTCTGAATTATGAAGAATTAAGAGTCTGAATTTTAGTGAACTTGGAGTCAAAACATCAAAGAATTAGGAGACTGAATTTCAGTGAATTCATAGTCTCAATTTCAGAGAATTCGGAATCTGAATTTCAGAGAATTCAGAGTATGAATTTCAAAGAATTCAGAGTCTAATTTTCAAGGAATTTGGTGTTTGATTTTCTATGAATTTTGAGTTTGAATTTCAGATAATTAGGAATCTGAATTTTAGAGAATTTAGATTCTGAATTTCAAAGAATTCAGATTTTGGTTTATATAGAATTCAGAATATGAATTTCAGAGAATTTATGGTCTGAATTTTTGAGAATTTAGAGTATGATTTTCCTTGAATTCAGAGTCTGAAAAAAAAATACTCTAAAACCAAGGATTTATAGGATTCTGTGGTTTTATATGTGAATCCTAATTTTACCATTTGGAATAAAAATAATTAGATTTTTAGAAACTATAAAATGGATAGAGAAAACATAGGTAATGATAAAATTTCCTTGGGGATGAAAATTTTCCATATTAAGATAATTATTAGGGAAAATATAATTTGGCTTAAGATAGAGTGTTTGTGATTTTCAAAACAAAGAGGAATGTAAAATTCATAAGGAAAACTTATTGAATCACCAAAATCTTCCTCAAGAAAATAAACACACTCATATTTTTATAAATCTTGGATCATATGTATTTTGTTATTTTTGAGACCATGATGTACATTCTCAACATCTACAAATTTTGTTTCGTTGTGATATAATTTTTTTAAAATATAATTATTATAAATATTATTCCTTTATACTAATATTCTTCTCAACAACATTAAATATTTTATTCTTCTAATCTCCTAATGATCAAATCATGGAAAATAAATAAACACCATGATTTTTGGACATGAGGGAACAAAATTTGAATAATCCCTATAAATTTTTACATTAAAATATAAAATTATTGAATATAGTAATTTTGTATAAATTTTTTTAAAAATAAATTTATGTGTTAAACCTTAAGCTACACATTATACCTTAGTTTCATCATAGGGTTCATTATACATTATGAACAGTTCCTAAAAACCTAGTGAGGGTTAATATAAACCATACAAGGATATTTGTGAACATTACGAGGTTATTTATCAAAAAACAATTTAGGATGTATTATCCATCCAATGATATACTCAACCTTATGAAGAGGTATTTAACATTATGAATACATATCAGAACTTTATAAGAACATGTATAACCCTTATGCGTTGGTTTTTTGAACCATGTAATGTGTTTTTCTAAACCTTATTAACCATGGTTGTCCAAAATATATGAGGTGTCTATCTGATCCTTAAGAGAATCTTGGCTGAACCTAAGAAAAATATTTTCCCAACCTTACACATGACATATATAACCTTATGTAAATTCCTACACCTAAATATTTTTTTAGTTATCCTTCATAATAATTCATGGATTCATAATATAAACTCCATCCCTGATCTACCCATTTAAATGACCTCATAAACTTTTAGAAATTTATTAAACCATCTTAAACTACTTTAGATCAATCTATAAGGCCATTTAAAATGGATAAACACTCATGTAGAGTAAATATGCACTTTTGACATCCCAATTGATTCCAACATCAATATCATTAATTATATCCTTCATCAAAGTGTTTCTTATAATAAATTTCATTATAGAACATGCTAAAAAAATCATAGATGATTTATGCATAAATTAATATAGATATATCCACTAGTTGGATTCTTCCATGCTTTTGTTAAGTATTATAGACGATACTTTCAACATAAGTAATTCTAACTGAGATGTGGAATAACATTCTTATTGTAAAATTCATTTTTTGTGATATATTAACTATGGAATAAAATATATTCCCCTCTACCAATAACTCATGGGAAACCATCACATTCTTCTATGGTTATATTATCATTCCAATACACTACACTTCAAAACACTTTTCCAATCACACAACATCGCTTTTGAAAAAAAATACAAAAAAAATATGAAGACTACATCATATACATTAGTAAAATCATCTCTAGTATGTTAATAATAAATGAAATTAAATAATTATACATTTTAATTATTTTATTTTAACTATATGTGTTGGTGATAATAATGAATGAATTGAAAAAATAAATATAGGTGCAACAAAATACCATTAACAATATGTGTCTAGAATAGGGGAGATAGTTTTTATATATTATAGATACATTAGAATATTTGTAACATATAACAAAAAATTTAATTGATTTTATACTTTTCAATTAACTGTTTTATAAAGGCATTAAAATTAAAATACATTAGGTGAGTATAAAAAATGACGAAAAAATGTTGATAACATTACCTCTTTGATAGAACTTATGTCTTTGATACGAAACTACAGATCTATAGGGCTTGGATTTGAATAATACTAGAATGTATATAAGGATCTTAGAGGTATTAATATGATATAATTAAATTGATATCTAACAATTTTATGGGATTGAAAAAGTATTTTACAATTGTTTTGTAAGGGAGAATTTATAATTTAATGGGTAATTTTTAAAATATTGAATAAAATATTATTTCATTCCCAAGACATGTAATAATGATCTTATTTATAAATGAAATAGTATTTTATTAATGATTATGGATTTCAGGGATTTTAAACCATCTATGATTTGAATTTATTATTTTATACAATGTAATTGTAGAAAATATTACAAATTGTTTTTTGATGGAATGATTTATCTTTTTGGACATTAGAAACTACTTTTTAGGTTTATAAATGGATATTTTTATTTTTAATTAGATTGTTTCTATTAAATTTAATTTGGGTTAAAATAATTATTTTACAATTTAATGTAACTTTATATAATCAACATTATGACATAAAACAAGAGGTATTTGAGAAGTTTTTTTTAATATTCTTATAAAAATTTACATTAACAAGAAAATTAGAAAAAAATATTGTGGAACAATTCTGATGTTCTGAATCAAAAATCGAAATAAATTTCAAGAGAATAATTTTATATATTAGTTTATTTAATATTTAACTATTGACATAGAAATTATTTTTCTCATGGAAGAATTTAAAATGTAAATTTTTAAAAATATACACGTATTCTTTATTTGACTTTATTAATTTGAATATTTATTTAATGAAATTGAAAAATTTATTTTTCAAATAAGTTTGATAGTATGTGGGTTGAATATTTCCTTTCGATGGTGGTTATTTTATTTTAGGTTTTCTAGTCCCTATTTGATCTCAAAGTATGAAAATATATTGTTTGTGGTGGTGATTTGGGTTTTATGTTTCGACATCTGGGTAAGTTACTTAGGTGGTAATTCAGTTTTGGTGGATCATCATTGTGGGCAATTTGGTTAAAGGAATAGGCAATTTAAATGGCTGTGATCATGGAATATCATTAACATTATTATATTCACATTAAAGTGATAGGCTTGAAGAACTGAGACATGTTGTGTCAAGCTGTGTTTTGTCAATTCAACTCATGCCAGTGAATCTTTTTTGAAACTTTTTTTTGAAATTTTTATTTTTATGGTCTATATTAAACTATGGTCTCTATCAGGTTTAGTTGAATTTTGGTACTTGTTTTTTTGTATTTTTTAATATATGGTATGTTCCCACATCACCTTAATTAGTTTTATTAAGGGGGTGATAGAGGTATTTTATACTCGAAAGGAGGTATTGTTTTGGGTCAAAATCTAAAATAAAATATTTTCTTAATTCCAAGACTTATAATATTGGTAATATTTAAGAATATAAGAATTATTTGATTAAAAATACATGTTTATATAGATTTTAAACCATTCAACACTAAATTTATTCATTTATACTAATTAATGGATGAAAAAAGGGAAAATAGTTTTTTATAAATGAATGTAATATCTTTTTAGTCATGTATTTTATTATATTTTGAAATGGTTTCTTTTTAAATGAAATATTTATCTTAATAAATTTATTTTTTACCAATATAATTTTTTTAAATATTATTACGTCATTATTGGATCCATATTATATCAAAAAAATGCAGTATTCAGAAAACTATCATTATTATTAAGCAAAAAAATCATGTTTTTATAAAACTTATTAAAATATCAATCTTGTTAAATTGTGAGCTCATATGATTAGTAAGGGTAAAAAAGGGAGATATGTAAGAATAATCATGATATTATGGGTAGGATAATAAGATCATAAAATTGTAAGAACATACTCTACTTATCAAATATCCTAATCAAGAGTCATGGTATAAATATTGGCCATTAATAAGTATTAAATTATAAGGTAATAATGATAATAGTACATGAAAGCATAATCTAAAAATAAGACATGGAATAGTGGCAAACACATAAACATGTAAAATCATTCCCAATAAGTATAATCCCATTGTTAAAACTTATTGGGGAGCTTCATGGGGACTATACCTACTGGGTGTAACACACCACCATCTCTAGTCATAGTCCATTCCTTATAATGGATAAAGATCCACCTTCATAATAGTGCATATTATGTTTCCTATTCTTCCCAAAATGGATCAAGCATGTTGACTTGTTTACCATCAATATATCATGATAAAGAAATCTCTACCCAATGAATTGGATTGATATCTAGTTCCAACCCATCACCTAATAAAAACATACATTTGTGTGCCACTACGTCATAAATATTAATTATATCATAACCCATGAAATGAAATGGGTCCAATAAATATTTCATCATTTCATAAATTATAGAAAATAGATAGGTTTTATAATCATTTAATCAGAGAATAACCCATGAAAATAAGTATGTTTCATAAGTAAATATCTCGTTGAAGTGAAGCATACATCCTTAACATCATTCCATTAATACATAAACCATTCAGATAAATAACATGAATGGTACCTTTAGATCATATCCAATAAAGGCATGAGTAATTCCAACATATTTCATCATAAATGGATTTTTTTAAAATTTCATTTTAAGACATTTCTTTAGGAAAATATACTATCCACTTTAAAAAACATTTAAAACATTAAACATTGTTTAGAAAACATTTATCATTAAAAATATAATTGAAAACAAATAGATAATGTTATAAAAATAATTCAAACCATTTTATTTAAAAATAATCATATAAGGTCATTTGAAAACATTTTTGCAAATTTCTTTTCTAAAAAAACATGTTTTTAGAATAAAACTGAATTGTGAACGAAGAGTTAAATAAGGTCGGTTTTCCTAAAAACATTTTCTTAATTATATTAGGTAAAAAAAATAGTGGAAGATTTTACCATTACATTCAGGTATCTTGAATAACCAAAGGATAATAAAATTCATTATATTTCTTGAGATATGGATCATAATATTTTGTCAATGTAAGCATTATTGTAAATAATTCCGATAAAATATGAGATTGTAGCAGTAAACTGTCAACAAATTGGTAACATTCAATTATGATCCCCATAAAAGAATAAAATTAAATGAATCATAAAATATAATTTAGATAATTATATTCTTTATATAACATGTAAAAGGATAGTATATACACCATGTTTAAGAACATAAGAGCATAACAAAACATGTGTCATAGAGATGGAAAATTGAGAAAAAATTTCCTCAGTAATTTGTTTACTTATGAACCATAAAACCCCAAGAAATAGATATAAAATAATAGTTAGATAAATTCCTAAATATTTAAGGATATTAATTATATAATGCATTCATGGTTATTATATACACCAAAAAATAAACGAGTGGAAAATAAGGCATAAGTCGCACAAAAATAAAAGTGTGACTACAAGTCCCCTTCCCTTTTATCGTGACTGTCGTTATACTCCTTCAAACAACCTATATAATAAATATGATTTTTTTATATGTAACACTCTAATTATTTATAAATAAATTTAACAGTGAATTCTTGAAACACTAATTCTCTACAAAACACCATTCTGTTATAACATTGCGAGTAAACATAATTTTTCTACCTCTGTTATTTGAATTTTGAAAAACTGGCATTGTTGCATTCAGAAAGATATTTAGAGTCTGATTGGATGAAATTAAATTTTTGGTGATTATTAATGCAAACTTATGAATATTAATGTGCCCTTAAACATATAAATATTATCATTAGGAATAGTAACATTTCTCGTTAATATATAAATTAAATTTAGACACCGTATAAATAAAATAGAGTGTTTTTTAAATAAATAATTAAGTATTGGTATTTTTTTGAGTAATAAATATTTATTTATAATTTTATTATAAAAATTATATAAAATAAAATAAAATTTTAATATAATGTATTTTCCAACAAATATTTTTTTATCCTATGATTTTATTATAATCTTATGAGACCCCAATTAATTTTTGAATTCATTATAAAATCAATTTCAAATTTAAAATTTGTATGTTTCAAATAAATATTGATTTTATTTAAATAAATTCTCTTATTTATAAAATTATTTCCACAAAATGGAGTAAATATTTTAATTATAAACATTGAAAAATGTTTGGGGTGAATTTTTGGGGTTTTTCTAAAATACATATAATTTTTGGGGAATTAAATAATACAGTAATTTGCGTTAAATGTTATATATTTAATTTATTGAGTCATAGGTGATGTAAGGATGATGTAAGAAGACTTGGTTCGGACACACATTAACTTATTACTATTTTATTCAAAAATAATCATGACTATTTATTGTCTTGATCCCAAATAATAAAATAATGATTATAATAATGGGAAATAACTCCTCTCATCCATTATCAAAGCCACCCATCTCTCCCTCTTCTCTTCACTCCAGTCAAGCCTTGTTCTATTCCTAAGTTCTCATAAAATATCCTCATAATCTCCTCCTCATGTCCAAAATCCCTTTTTCTCTTCAAAAGGAAAAATCCTTTCCCCTAAAGAGGCTCTCAAGGAAGATAGATTCAAGAGGTAAATTTCTCTTTTCATTTATTCTATTTTCATTCATGTTCCATTCTTTGTTTTTCTTTAACCTCCTAATTTACTCTAAATGGTATGATAAATCCAGTACCATACATGTACTATGATTTTGTCATTATAATGAAATAATTTATCATAATCTCTCATTTCTTATCCTTTTATACTAGAAATGAAAATAACATCCGAGATATGTTAATTTATCACATTCAAAGATGGCGTTTCTTCAACATCTATTACCGTCTTCAATTCTAGTCATGAAATAATATTTATGGTTGAAACTATTGATAATATATAATATATCCTATGTAATGTTGTGGTATCAATTTTTTACACATGGTATTAATTTTTTAACAATAATGAGTTCGTGGTTATCGAAAAACCACCAAATTAATCCAAGTGTTTATCATTAAAGGTTTATCTATTGATTCATCCTAACCTTAAGTATCCAAAGGAATTATATGATCATTTAAACTCATGTATGAACATTAATAAAACAAAAAATATATTCTGTAATTAAATTATCATTTTACATTAACTTCCATTCAAATGAACCGATCATGAAAACTAATAAAACAAGCACTCAAAAACAATGATATTGAATCTCTTAACCAATAAAAACAATTATAAAAAACATAATAAAATTATAATAAATCAAGTACATATTTTAAAGGTATTAAATTATGAAATTATTGATAATAATTTCATATTTTAAGAAATTAATTTAAATATTAAAAAATATTTGAACAAAAGGTAAGGGTTTTCTACGGGAGACTCCATTTTCATTCGGGTTACTCTTATTATCTAATTAACTGAATGAAATTCTTATTTATTTTTATGTAATTCTCATAAAATATATTCAATTGTCATATATATGTGTACCAATCATAATACTTTTTAATTTTATGGGGATATATATATTTTAATAGCAACATTCCGAAATTTCTTTCTGAAATACAAGATCGTTTCAATGGAATTTCTCGAATTCATACAAATTTTTAGGGGAACTCTATAATATGATTTTAGTAACATTTATTTTTATAGAGTGCATTTTTTATGATAAAACCCTACCTTAATTCACTTATTATTTTATAAAAATATTTATCCAAAAGAAATATTCTTTTGAATGTAAAAGAGTATTTATGTCATCAATTACTCGATGATTTTATAAGAGTATTTCCACCTATTTCAACACCCTTGTTGATTATTATGTTCAATTGGGATTAATATTGTACGATATCATCTACCATAATTTTTGTAATGGTTTATTATTCGTTTTAATGTAGATGTGATATATTGACCCCATTTACCATATGATTTTGAATGGTTAGTGTTTATGTTTAATGATTGGGGAAAACCATTTACATTACATATGTCAGTATCAATATGAATGTTTGTGTTGTTTATCTATATACTGATTCATGTGAGGAATGAATTGGAATTATTATGTGATGAGTGGGGACCTCTATATACCCTTGATGCATCGGTAGGTTTCATGATACATATTAGTGTCTTGGAACGAGGTCTTGATAGAATGGTTATTATGGTCTTGGAATAAGGCCTCGACGGTGTGATTATGATATCCAACATTAAGAATTACCTAATTATGAAATTATAGATTGATATTCCATGTGATTATTTAACTAGTACAATATCCATGGTTATGGATTATAGAATTATTTAATTAGTTTTTATTCCTACCATATTATGCTCTAGTATATTTTTATGAAGGCGTGCATTTTTAGTTATTCGTCATTCCTAATGTTTATGTTTATAATTATTTCCACTATTTTATTTATCCTTACTGAGAATTTAATCTCACCCCTTTCACATGTTTTACTTTCCCGAGGATGTGAAAATGTATATTATGAATGAATTACCCGGATAATCTAGGATATTATGTGTGATTCAAAACAAGATGATATATTTTATTTTCAATTAAAGTTGTAATGTTGAACTTATTTATGTATTTTTTGTAGAACTTATAAAATATTTATTCCTTTATTATATGATTGTCTTCTAATCATGAAAATTTAATCAAATAAGACACTGGATTTGGGAAAAAACAGATGGTGTCATACAATTCGTATCAGAGTAAGATTAGTAGAAAACATGGAAACTATATTTATAAAACATATCTTAGGGAACAAAACCTTATCATAGTCCTTGAGGATAAACATACAAGAACATCCTTAAATTTTGTCAATGAATTGAATATGCAGATCACACTAGATAATTCATCTATATATTGATACTACAAGTGGACATGCTTCATACATAGATGTACCTAGGAGTAAGATAAAGAGTTTTGGGCATGACCTAGGGTATCCAGGTACAAAACAATTAGCCTTATTGTGCACTTGGTTTTACACTCTAAGGGAATATGCTTAGGATAATTCACATTTTCATTATAGACAATTATGAATGAATTGAATGCAATTTTTTACTCAATGAAACCATGATTATGATTATGAGATTAGCTAAGGATAGAATTTCAATTTATGTTATATATCTTATTATGTTGAGATTATACATTATGATTCATAACCAAATATTTTGTATTCCAATATTTAGAGATGGTGCCTAAAGAAAGGAATAGAAACCGCATGAACATGTGTGTCCCATATAGGTATTTACCTCCAATTCATGATAATAACGATGGCTCTGGTGCTGTGACTGGTGCTGACCAAATTATAACTATAATGGGACATTTGAGTCAGGTTATGAACAATAACTATACCTGAATAGAGAATCAATATCCATAATGAGGAGGATCTATGTTAGACCACTATTTCCAAAAATAACTTCTGTTATTCAATTAGACTACATACCCATTCGTAGTGTAGTAGTGGATTAGTTCTTTAGATAATATATTTCTCACTTTGGGGTGTAACGAAAGAGAGAATGTTCTCATGGAATCTTTCCATCTATTAATAGAGTCAGATTTGTGGTGGCCTTTAATTCTAAACACAAAGAAGGAAGAAAAAATCAGAGAAATATAATGGTGGGATTTTAAGGAAAAAGTCTTAAAAAATAATTCCCTCATTAATAATGAGAAGATATGGAAATTTAATTTTTGAATATGTGGAAAAAATAGGATTTGTATTCTCAAAAGTATGAAGCTAACATCACAGGGTTATAAAGAAATTACATAGACTAAATATGTAATCCAAGGATCGACATTGATCAATTCTTTGATGGTCTAAAACCATTTCCCAATAGGGAACTAATATCCCTACGTTTATCATCATACAAAGATATAGTATCACATGTTATTAAAATTGAAAATGAATTGTCTAATCTTACGAATTTAAAGGAATGAAAGAGAAGAAGAGGGATTTAAAAAACTCTAAAAAATGAAATAAGTAAATGGGGAATAAGGTAATAGTTGACATTCCACCCTCAGATAATTATTGGAAGAAACACCTCATTAAATTCTTGAGGGGTGTCAATTTTTGTTATAAATGTAGAGAAAAAGGTCACCTTCCCATAATTACAACGGTAAGAAAGAATATAACAATGATAAGTGATAAAATTTCATTGATTTGGGAAATTATGAAAATGATTGTCTTAAGATTCAAGGAAGCATTCCCCAAAGAAGTCAATGGGAGAAAGGACAATCTTACCTTATCATAACTGTGGAGGTTGAAGTTTCTAATAATGTGGTGGTGGGTGATTTAATATTTTCCTCAAACATATCCAATTCTTTATATGATTCTGTGTCATCAAATTATTTTATATCTTCTTAGTTTTCCAGGAAAATTAGATATTTCTAATTTGATTTAATAAAGAAGTTTTTAGTCAAAACACCTATGGAATGTATCGTTGAAACAAAGATGTGTTAGGAAATCCCCAATATAGAATATGAACGTCCTTAATCTAATGATTTTAACATCATACACATGATTGAATTTTATATAATCCTTGGTATATATTTTATTTCAAATTATGATGAGAAAATGTATTGTGAGAAGAAAGAAGTTTCAATTTCTGAGAATGGTGTAGAATCCCTTATCTTCATGGAAGAAACATCACCTTCTCATTCTCAACCAGATCTACCCTCAGTAACTGTACTAAATTCAATTCATGGGGAATAATAGAACACAATATCTATGGGTGAGAAATAGAATGTTCAAATTGAGAAAGTGCCTATGATGAATAATATATTGTTGTGCTTCCAGAGGATTTATCTAGATATCCTTTAGATCGGGAAGTCGAGTTCTCTATTGATTAAATTCCTAGTGCAAGGGCTATATCAATAAATCCTTATATAATTGACCCATTGGAATTAATTGAACATAAGAAACAACTAGAAGAGTTTAGTAGTAAGGGGTATATTCACCCTCATGTTTATCCATGGTGTTCTCATGTTATTTTTGATAAGAAAAAAGATGGATCTATGAGGTTTTTCATTGACTACACAGAGATCAATGATATTATGATAAAGAATAAGTATCCTCCTCCTCGCATAGATGATTTATTTGAAAAACTTTATAGAGCTCAATATTTTTTAATAACTAAACTTCGATCTGGATATCATCACTTATTTTAGGGGAAGGAATATATTTCAATTACAATATTTCAAACTAGGTAGGGGCATTACGAGTTTACAGTAATGTCTTTTGGACTGGCCAATGCACCCTTAATCTTTATGGATCTACTGAATAGGGTTTTCAAGGACTATCTCAAAGAATTTATTGTAGAACTTATTAATGATATATTGGTAAAATTTAAAATCTATGAACATCATGATAATCACTTACGCATTATTTTTAAGACTATTAGAAGAAATAAATTATATTGGAAGTTTAAAATGTGTGAATTTTGGATTCAATCAGTTTCATTTCTTGTCCATATTATCTTTAAATATGGAATATCCATTGATCATGTGAAGAAAAAGGCTATGTAGGAATGGTCTACACTATCTAACATAATTGAGGTATATATTTTAATTGGTTTAACAGATTATTATCAATGTTTGGTTTATAACTTCACCCATTTAGCCAACCCGTTAACCAAGATTTCTAGTAAAGTGGGTATGTTTTTATGGAAAAAAGGTGTGAGTAATGTTTTTATGAATTAAATAAGAGACTAGTGAATTCTATAATTATGACTCTACTATTTGGGAAATATGGGTTTGTGATCTATAGTGATGCATCATGGGAGGGACATGGTTGTGTGTTTATGACTAATTATAGAGTTAATACCTATATATCTAGGAGGTTAAAAATTCATGACCAAAACTATCCAACTCATGATCTTGATTTAGGATCTGTAATATTTTCTCTAAAGATATGTATACATTATCTCTATGATGAAATATGTGAGATATATACGGATCATAATATCTTGATATATATCTTCTCATAGAGAAAACTCAACATGAGGCAAATATGATGGCTCATAATACCCACCGATTATGATTTTTCCATACATTACCTCCCATAAATGTAAAATAAGAATGATTATGCATTTACCAAGATGGATCATGGTGTTTTAAATGGAATGGGGGTTTAAAGGGATTCTGTATTCATGGATCAAGAAAATATGAACATGGGAATTATCAAAGAAGGTGAAACATCATTACTTTTTCAATTGGTTTCCCGATATTATGTATTGAAAATAATTAGAATTTCTCATCCCGATGATGACAATCGTCAAAAGAAAATTATTACAATGGATAATGGGAACTTTCAATACATCATATATAAAGATGTAATTATGAAATTTTAGAAGAAGTTTTGTGTTCTAGCTATACTGGAGATAAAAATAGAGTTATTGGATAATGATGATAGTTTGAATTTCTCTATACATCTTAGTATAACTATGATATATTTTAAGGAACATTTCTATTGTGTTAACCTGAAGAAGGATATTGCAGACTATGTATCATGATGTTTAGTCTGCTAACAAGTGAAGGCTGATTGACAACATAATATAGTATTATTGTAACCTATACGTATTTATGCATTGAAATGGGACAGTATAACTATGGATTTTGAAATTTAATTATCGAAAACTCCACGAATGAATGATGTCATATGGTTAATTGTAGACCGACTTATTAAATCTTCACATTTTATCACTATAAGTGACCTTTTTCCACTAGAATGCCTTTCACAACTCTATATTCATGATTTTGTGAGGATTTATAGAGAACCTCTCCCAATTTTGAGAAATTTTGATCCACAATTCACATCTAAATACTAGAAAACTATTCAAAAATATTTGGAGACTGGGCTTTGATTGAGTACAACTTATCACCTTCAAACTGATGAGAAATCAGAATGGATGACCCAAACATTAGAAAACATGTTGAGATCATGTTCACATTATTTTCAAGGTATGTGGGATCAGTATTTACCTTTGTAAGAGTGTGACTAAAATTATAGTTTCTATTCAAGTATTAAAATATCAACATATAAGGCATTGTATGGAAGGAGATACCGTACACCAACATGTTGGGATGGTGTTCGTAAAAGGAAGCTTGTGGGCCCAAAGCTTGTGGAGGAAACAATAGTGAAGGTAAATACTATTCAAATCCATATAAAAGAATCTCAAATAAGGAAAAATAGATATGCTAATAATCAAAGGAAGGATTTGGAATTTCGATTTGGAGATCATGTTTTCTTAAAAGAATATCCATGGAAGGGTGTTATAAGATTTGGGAAGAAATATAAATTGATCCCAATATACATTGGTCATTTTGAAATTATAGAGACAATTTGAGATGTGGCTTACCATTTGGAAATACAGCCTAGCCTTTATAAAGTAAACAGTGTGTTCTGTGTCTCATTATTGTGAAAGTACATTCCAGGCCCAACACATGTCCTTACATCTGAAATTATAGAATTAGAGCCAAACTTATCATACTGTGAAGAGCCTATCTGGATTCTAGAAACTAAGGAAATAGTGTTGAGGAATCAGGTGACATGACTTGTAATGGTACTTTGGAAAAATCATAAAATTGATGATGCAACATGGGAGCCTCATGATCTTATGATCAAGAACTACCCAAATCTTCTTTACGAGGTCATATTCTGGAATTTCGAGGTTGATATTTTTATAGGGGGAGAATGTAAAACCCAACAGATATATAAATAAATTTAATATTGAATTCATGAAACACTGAATCTTTATAATACACCACTTTTTTATAAGCTATAAAACAAATATAATTTTTCCACCAATGTGATTTGAATTTTGAAAAATTGACATACACGATTGCATTCTGTAAGATAATTAGAGTATGATGGGATCAACTTACATTTTTGGTGAATAGTATTGTAACATTGTAAATATTAATGTACCCTAATAAATATAAATATGATCCTTAGAAATAGTCACCTCTTCTATGAATTTATGAATAAATTATGGTCCCCTTTTAAATCAAATAGAGTATTTTGGAAATTAAAAATTATTTTTTGGTATTTTTTGAGTAATAAATATTTAATTAAAATATTAAATTAACAAATATATATGAAATAATTTAAATTTTCATAAATTATATTCTTAAGTAAATTTTGTTATCCTATGATTTTAGGATAATCTTATAAGACCTTAGTTAATTTTTAAATGTATTATAAAAATAGTTTCAAATTTAAAATATGTATTTTAAAATAAATAAAAAAAATTTACAAAAAATAAATTTCAATTATTTATAAAATAATAATGATAAAATGGAGTTAATTTTATAATTCTACACATTGAAAAATAGTTAGGGTGAATTTTTAGGATTTTTCAAAAATACATGAATTTTTTGGGGAGTAGTAAAATATAGTAATTTATGTTTAATGATAAATACATGATTTATTGAGTCATATGTGATGTAGGTATGATTTATAAAAACATGGTTAGAAATGACATGAACTTATTACTATATTATACCCATTAATTAATAATATTTGTAGTCATAAGACGAAATAATAAAATAATTATAAAAATATTGGGAAATAACTCCCCTCCTCCACTATAAAAGCCACCCACCACTCTCTCTTTTCATCACACCTCTAAATCCTTGTTCTATATCAATATTCTATTAGAATATCCTTCCAATATTCTCCTAAAGTCCATAATACCTTGGTATATTTAAAATATTAAATCCTATCCCGTAAATAAGCTCTCAAGGAATATAGATTCAAAAGGTAAATTCCTTCTTTTGATTTATTTTATTTTCATTCAAGTTCATTTATTTTTTTTTCTTTCCTCACCTCCTTTTCTCAAAATATTTTGATACCTCCACTATGTTATTTTTTTTTGTAATTTTTATTGATAATGGAATAATTCATCATCATATCTCCTTCCCCCTCCTTTTATTTTATAAATGAAAACTCTAACCAAGAAGTGTTAATCTATCACATTCATGGATGACATGTTTTCAACCACTGTTACCGTATTCAATTTAGGTCATGAATAATTTTTTGGATGAAACTAATCATAATATATGTAATATATCCTCTTTAATGTTATGTAATTATTTTTGTACACATAGAATTAATTTATAAATTAAAATGAGTTTATGGTGATCGAAAAACCACCGAATTAATCGAAGCGTATATCCTTAAAATGTTATCTTATAATTCAACGAAAACTATAGTAACCAAATGAATTATTTTATAATTTAACCATATGTATGAACATTAATAAAATATAAGATAAATTCTATAATTCAATTCTCATTTTATATTAACATCCATACAAAATAACTGATTATGAAAACTAATAAAATGAGTACTCAAAAATGATGACATTGAATCTCTTAACCCATAAAACAACCATAAATATACTTAGTAAAAGTATATTAAGTGAAATAAATATCTGAAAGGTTCTGAATAAAGTTATTAATAAGTCTAATTTCATATTCCAGGACCTTATATTCAAGAGAGAAAAATATTCAGACATAAGTTAAGGGTTTTCTACCGAAGCCTCCATTTTCATTCGAGATACTCTTATTATCTACCTACCTCAATGAAATTATTATTTATTTTTATTTACTCCTAATAAATTGTATAAAATTTTTCTATATATGTGTTCAAATCAGAATCCGTCTTTATTTTATGGTTAGATACATATTTTAATAGGATCTTTCAAAAATTATTTCTAAAATACAAGCTCGTTTAAAGGGAATTTCTCAAATTCTTACCTATTTTCACGGTAAATCTATAATATGTTTTTAGAAAAAATTATTTTTATAAAATATGTGTTTTATTATGAAAAAATACCATTATTAACATTTTGTTTTATAAAAACATTTTCCCAAAATAACTCTTCTTTTCAATATAAAACAGTATTTATCTCAAGAATTACACGATGATTTTATAAGGATATTTTAATCAATTTCAACACCCTTGTTGATTATTATGTTCTTTTGGGATTAATATTTTATGATATCATCTACCATATTTTATTGATTTATTTATGATTATTTTGACTATGGATGTGATATCTTGATATCATTCACCATATTACATTGAATTGTTGGTGTTTTTGTTAAATGAATAGGGGAAGCTATTTACATTTAATATAATAGTTTAAATTTGAATGTATATGATGTTTTTAATTATCCACATTTATATGAAGAATGAATTGGACTTATTATGTAATGTGTGGGTACTGCAATATACCCTTAATGCATTGGTAGCACTCATGAGTCAAACTAGTGTCTTGGCACCAGGCCTTGATAGAATGGAAATTGTGGTCTTGGAATGTGTCCTTGATGGTGTGATTATGATATTTATCCATATGCTTTCCCTTTTTATGAAACTAGAGATTGATATTCCATGTGATTATTAAACTAGTATAATATCCATGGTTATAATAATGGAATTATTTAATCAGTTTTTATTCTAGTCATATTATGCTCAAGTATATTTTTTAAAGTCATGAATTTTTATTTATTCATCAGGCCTAGTGTTGATGCTTATAATTGCTTCCTATATATTATTTACCCTTACTGAGCATTTTAGCTCACCCCTTTCACATTTTTTTATTTTCCCAAGTTGTAAATAAGTATATTATGAATGAGTTTCACATATAATCTATGAGATTTTGTGTAATTTTGAAGAAGTTGATATGTTTAATTTTACATTAATGTTGTAATGTTGAACTTATGTATTTATTTGGTTTCTCAAAACTACTATACTATTTATTCCTTCCGGATATGACATTCTTGTAATCTCACCAATGAAATCAAATAAGGAACTTTCTCTAGGAAACTATTACTGAGTCCTTAAAATATAAATATATTAAATAAACATATTCAATTATATAAAACCATATATTATTTACGTATGAGAACATATTACTAAATCTTTTAACAGTTCCTTTTCAATGTTACATTTCAGGTAATAACTGTTTTGTTTTCTGCATGTGTTCTAATTTATTATATTTTTGGTCCTCTTTATTATATCATGATTTCAAAATATAAATAATTATAACCGTGATATAAATGTAATACATATTCATTGTATATATATTTATAATAACCAATAAAATATATAGTTATGAACTGTAATTCATCATTCATGGAGATGGTAGGTCGTACGTATGCATGAACGTTGTTTCCATTCTCTTGTTGTATTGAATGAAATAATGTAAATGAAATATATGCATATATATAAGTATATTTATATATTAAAATTAAATAGCAATTATTATTATATATATATATCGTATACTTTTAATAAAACCATCCTTAATAAATTCCACATAATTTGCGAACAAATCAAAACTCTTTTAGAAGCTGGTAGTCCACACACCCACAAATGATGTTATCATATTTATTGAAAATTTAAATCATGAAGGTATGTTTTATAAAATAATTCTAAAAAAATAAATGATTCATAAATATCATACATTTAATATAAAATCATAAATTAAATAATTATTACCTACCTTGAAATGTGGTAATGCAAGAAAGAAAACCATCAGTTCGTGAAGTAGTAGACCACCGTACACATGAACAACTATTGTAAATCACATTTAATGGAATTCTGTGTTAGTGTAGAAATTATAGTTAACATAACATAATATCAAAAAATTTATTAAACAGATTTTATTATATATTCAAGAAATAAGAATAATTAAAGGGGTTGAAAAATAAATAAAACAAAAGTTTTTGTTGATGGATGTTACGACTTATTTGGGTAACTCCTTTTTGTTTTCATCAAATAGATTCCTTGGTTGGATTTATGAACAATCTGAGACCTCTATGATTAAGTTAGGGATGTTTGGAGGATATTTGTGTAGGGTTTGGATGATAAAAAGGCATTGAGAGGTCTTAATTAGTGATGGGGTGAAGGCCATTTTTAGAGTGGAGGAAGAGTGACATTCATGTAAATAGAAAAAGGTATAAATTATTGTGTGGTCTCCATTACATCATGTTCCTCTAATAATTTATCATTTTTGACAAAAGAATCTATTTAGTTGAATTTTTTCCAATAGATTTTTGAAATGTGAAATAATTATTTGTCCCCTTAGGTTAAATTTTAACCACTATGTTACCTTGTTTTTACAATAATAACTATAATTAATATTAATTAATTTCAGTAATCGCATTGGTCATAAATAATTTTTAAGAAATTATATAACAAAAATTATTATATTTTCTATATGGAATCCTTTTATCTAAATTTTATCCATATAATTGGCAGAAATTAATTTAACATTAATACCACAAATGTGTCATGCAAGGGGTGTAATAAAGGAAAAAATGTTTAAAAGTTTTAAATATATTTATATTCAATTTTAAAAGTGAAATTTTTTCCAACGACCTAAATAAAATTAATTGATATATAATTTAAATAATTATATTTTGAATATAAATTAAAATAAAATTTAAATTTATAAATAAATTAGATCAAAAATTTATTTTCAATTAAAATTCAATATTTTTCACTATTCATCAAAGAATTATTTTTTTAGAAAAACCAAAAAAAATTACCAATATAAATTTGGAATTTTGTAACAATAAGTGAAATTTATATTATAAAATTCAATTTCTAAAAGTGTCTAATGTTATTTTTATTATTATTCCTGAAAGTATTTCTTTTGAGAAAATAGTACTTTTCAAAACATATTGAATTTACCTAAAATTACATATTTCATTATCATTATTTTTTATCAATGTTAAAACAATATAAATAATATTGTAAAAGAATTTATTTCTATTAATATTACCATATCTAATGGTTATGTTAGAACTCTATTGTTTAAAATGATTATAAAAATAAAATGTTGTCTCTTAGAAACTCAATGTTCATTATAATGGAAGCTAAGATGATGTTGAATATAATATAATCATAAATATTTATAGTGTATAAAAAAGTATAATTCGGTTTAGTTTTCAATTAAATACATAAAATAAATTTAATTTATTCGAAAAAAGGTTCATAAAAACATGATGTGTTACAATCTATCCCCGTTAAATTAGCTTCTCCCTTAAAATTCGCCACTCTAATACAAAAAATGAGGATGATATTACCTCATCAAATTATCACGTTCCAATGTAGCTTCCTCTATCTAGTGGTTTCTACAATAAACTTTGAATTGTTGAGTAGTCTTATTTTGTAGAAATTTCTCTATGTGATCTAGAATTTCAATTGGTTATTCATCATATGAAAGCTACAACTCCATTGATATGGAATCTAAGTTACATGAATGTGAAAATTTAGGCATTAATTCCCTTATGCGAGATACATAGAAACAATCTTGGATTTTATAATGGTCTTTTGGAATCCCTAAGAGAAAGGATACCATCCTGATACAATCAAAAACATCACTAGGGATGAAATACCTTGGAATTAGTTTCCATTTTTCCCAAATCATGTAAAAATATTCCATTTTGAAATTCTCAGGAACACATTGTCACCATCAAAAAATTATATATCACTAATATGATTATCATCACAAATTTTCTATTGAATTTTAGATTCCTTGATATGTTGTTGAATAGTTGTATCCTTCACTTCAATTTTTTGGTGGTTACAATTCCCAATATTTTCCTTTCTCTAACATCATTCTAAAACATTAGATCTATAAATTTCATTCAATTGGGGGATTCATAAGTATCCATCTAAATTATTTAGTTAAAGATATAGTTATAAGGAAAAATAAACTATAGGAAGGTAATGATCCCAACCACCATTAAAATAAAATGAACAGGATCTTAAAATATCCTCTCACATTTACTTGTTATTTTTTACTAAAAATCCATCTGAGGATGATGAGATGTTCTGAAACTCTATTCAATATCAAGGGATTTCTGAATAATTCCACAAAACATTGAGTTAAACCTCATATCCAAATCATATGAATTGGAATGTGATACTCCATACATCTATACCAATTCTTTAAAATATATCCTAGAAAGATGATCTATAGATATGTCTTATCTGATATGGATGATGTTTGATGAATTACTAGGGTGACACACTATCACCCATATAAAACTAAACCCCTTAGAGGTTTTGGTTAGTCCAATGGAAAATTCCTTAGTGATGTTCTAGCATTTCAATTCTAGTATGAATAATTGATGAAAGATCCTCTTATAATTTTATTCTCTCATACCTAACTTGATGGAACCCCAAGAACCTAGTTGAAATCTCTACAATATCCCCCAATATTCAATCCCAAAAGAATTATTCTGGAAAATATCTAAACAAATTTTTACTTCTTGTACAAATTGAGATCGAAGAACAATGATATTACTCTAACTACTAATTATTTAAATATGGTATAGAAGGAAAGAATAAACTATTATCAAACCTTATCATTCCATCCAGATCAATTTTATGCTCATGAATATTTCAAGCCATCTTTTGTAGCTCTACATCTTCATTATACACCACATTAATTTTCACTTAGATATATGTTTGAAAATTAAATTGACTAAGATAAGATTTTCCTCTTCCTTCATGATTTCAGTATCCATCTTCTTTAAATCCAGATACATTATATCTTTTTTGATCCTTATCATAGGTAATATATTATGATCCTTTCGAATAAAATTATTGTCCACCTTGTTCTCTTTCTTAGGGTTGTAATGTATTGGATAGTAATAATCTCTTATCAGTACAATCAATCTTCTATATATATTGTTCAAGTCCTTCTATGTGAATATATATTTAAATATACTATTACTAGTATATATATCACACCTTTCTCCATTAATATAATTCCTCTATATCTTTAATTAAAACAATTATTCTTCTAAATCTAAATCATGATTTGGGTAATTTTTGTCAGGAATATTCAGTTGTCATGAGGAATAGGAAATAAATATTTTATTATGTATAAGAACAAATACCAATCCATTCATAGATGTATCACTATATATTAAAAACCGTTCTCTACTACATGGTAATGTAAGCATATATGTGCTGACCAAACTTCTTTGTAGTTCTAATAAATTTCCCACACATTCATCTCTCCAGAATAAATACACACCCATCCCAGTTAACATAGGCATATGATTAGATAGTCATCAGAAATTATCCAGAAACTATCAAAAATATCAATATAAACTAAGAAAACTATGGATCCCAACCACTGTGGGTGGTATGGGCCAACATTCAGTAGCCCCCATCTATGATGGATCTACTGATATACCCTCTCTAGGGATTATATGGCCCAAAATGTAACCTTCTTCATCCAAAATTCACACTTTGTAAATTTTTCACAAATTTTATCCTCCTATAGGTTTTTTAGTGAACTTATATAGTGGTATTGACATTATTCATTACTCTTTAAGTAGATAAGAATATCATTAATAAATACTATCATGAATTGATCAAGAAAATATCTAAAGACTAATTTCATAAAATCCATAAATATTATAGGGGAATTAGTAATACCAAAAAGAATCACTATATATTTATAGAGTCTATACCATATGTGCAATTCGACCTTGGGTATATCCTCCTTGTTGACCATCTATTGATGATATCTAGAATTAAATTCAATATTATAAAAGTATTGATATCAATGTAGTTGATCAAAAAAGTCATTAATATGTTGAATATGATACATGTTCTTGATCATGAACTTGTTCAACTCCTGATAATCAATTCAGAGTATCATTGATCCATCTTTCATTTTCCCAAAAAGAATAGCTGCACTCCAAGGTGATACACATGGCCAAAAGAATCCATTGTCGAGGAAATCGTGTATTTTCTTCTATGATTACAACAACTAAATTAGTATGATTATTTAGGGAGTATTTGAAATTAATGTAGAACTAAATATGAGTTCAATTGATAACTGAGCTTCACATTTTGGTGTAAGGCTAGGAAACATCTCTTGAAAGACACCTAAATATTCACAATCAATAGTCATATCATCGATATCGAGTTTATCCCCAAATATTTAAAATAAAAATACTATATTATTTGGAATTAAGACACATAGATTGTATTTAATCTCTATAAGAAGTTTATAAATATCATCACTTTGATATACAATCATATGTTGGTTTGAAATATCAAATGCAACATCCCTTCCTCAAAAATTGATGTGATATTTATACATAGAAAACCAATCCATGAAAAATATGACATTAGAATCAACCATTATAACAATTACATTATTTTAAGAAAGCACATTCCCATATCTATCAACTAGAGAAGAATCATAAACATAAGATTCAATCATCAACAATTAGTGGGTTTCACTGCTAATTCCACAAAAAATTGTTCTAGGTGATTCTTAATACCCTTATAAAATTATTTATATTTGAAAGAGTGTCTTGGTACATAATCCTATAATACATCAAAATATCTAGAGTGTTTTGTTAGTATTCCTTTAACTACATTGTTATTGCAGCACTTTTCAGAAATAGTGATTTCATGATATTTCCCCATGTCCATTGACATAAGAGTTTGATAACACTGATCATCATCAATAATCCATTGGTTTGTAAACTAGATAGAATAATGCACATTCTTCTAACAATTGAATCACTAAAGTGTGGGATGTGTATTTTGTGATACCTTCTATCTATTAACATCATTCTCCAACCTCTTCCCATCATTTTAACAATCAATTTCATGATGGAATTCAATTATACTCATAAAATTTTTATTTGACCCAATTATAAAATTTCCTCCATGATTTTTTCCACACATAGAGAATAAATGAATGCTCAGATTCTTTATTACTTAGTTTTTAAATTTTCCTTTGAAATCCATATTCCTTTCCCTTTCAAAATTATGAGATTGAAAAAAACATGAGCCTCCAATTCCACCATGATAGTAAAATGCATTATATCTTCATAGATAATGATGTATCTTAATTATAATGAACATTGGAGACTTTGTTTTATAATACTGAATGATATTTAAACCATATATTTATTATGAAAGATAATACTAGAAGGATGCCTCACAATTCTTGTAAATTTATCATCATTGTTACCAAATAATCCATCATCCTTATGTTTTTACTCAAGGAACTCCATCTCTATCTTCATATGATGAACATGAATAAAGTAAATATTCAATAATATATTATTGAAATCATAAAGTCCATGAACAAAATTTATTATTTCTTCATCATATTCTTGATTATTTTCCACCACTAGTCTTCGTCACCTTCAAAATGAAAAATATCCTGAATGATGTTTTCATGTTTTAGACACTATAGGATAGAAAATATATTTATAGTGTTACTAATCCATTGATGAGCAAAAAGTATATTAGAAAACCCACTGAATGTAGGTGGAAATTTATTAATGAAGGACACAAACAATTTAGTTCCATCAAATTATAATTTGTATGTGTTGTATGATTCAAATATTTAGAAATTAAGGTATGTATAGATATATGATTTTTCAATCCTACTCCCAAAGAATACATCTTATCAGGAATAAAATAATTTTATTATCCATTTCAATCACCATTAATATAGTTCCTTCAGGTTCTAGCCATAGACTAAAAAAATAGAGTAATAAATGGTTATCATAGTGGTGAACCACATGATCATAAAACAATCAATTATAATAAGTCTAATTATCAAAAAAAAAATTATATGTGACGCAATAGGTTTATCCTAAATCATTCATAGTCATAATATATTTAAATACTTCATGATGGTTCATAAAGTGTTTGTTAATTACCAAATAATATTCTTTGGGAGTTTCAAATTAGGTGTTAATCATGGTCCATTGTCGTAAAATAGTTCCTGATTGAGTCTTGATAAATACGGGGTTCTGGGGTTGTTAAACCTATATATGTCTTTTCCATAGCCACATCTACTTTTAGTATCCAGACAAGGATGTATTTCTAGGAAACCATTCTCCCTATCCATTACAAAAAAATTTGGAAGTTTTCTAATATTTTCCCTCATTATTGTACTTATCTATACACATGTACCAAGGGTTCACTCTAGATTTATAATCCTATTTTACAAAGTGTAACTAATGTTTTTCTCAGATAAAAACTATAGTGACCATCTCTTAACTTACATATAAATTACCTCATTTTTTAAAAATAAATAAATCATTACACTAACATAAACCCAAATATCAAATTAGTTTAGTTCCATTGGAAACATTATAGCCTATAAACATGTACATAAGAGAGATACATTATCTCATACTAGGTTCTTTATTACTATCACCTTTATATAAACATCATATATAATACAAATATTTATAAACTAGATAAATGTAACATATAAAAAGGTGAGATAATATTTATAGTAATTTTAAACAATATATATGTGTAAGAATAATCATGATAATAAATGTATGAGAAGATGATAATATCATTATAAGATCATTCCCTACACATCAGTTATCTAAATTAAGAGTTATAAAATAAATATTCGATGGTAATAAGACAAGATTCATAAGAGAATCAAGATCATAATCCATGATATCCTAACATAGGAATAATAAATGAAACTAGGGAAGACACATAAACATGTAAAATCATTCCCTATAAGTCAAGGATCGTTGCTAAATCTTATCAGGGGACTTCATGTGGACAACATCTTTTGGGAGGTACACTCCACTATCCCTAGTTGTGGTCCATTTCTTATAGTGTATCAAGATATACCTTCCTACCATGGTAGAATGGGTTTCCCATTATTCCCATAGTGGATCAATCCCGTAGGTTTTTTTACCATCATTATCTCATGGGATATAAATCTTTACCTAATGCATTAAATAGAGATATAGGTCTCAACTGTCACACAATAAAAACATATATATATATATACCACTAGATCATAAACATTCATCATATCATTACCCATGAAATGAAATGGGTATCATAAACATGTCATCATATTATAACCTATAAAAAGGATATAGGTTTCATAATTATTTAATAAGTTTATAACCAATTAACATAATTATTTTTCATAAACATATAACTCATTGATGATAAATAGGGGTCATGTAAATCATTCCATAAAAACATAAACCATTTGAATAAATATTAATTTTAATGGTAACCATATATAAAATACCTAAAAGTAATTAGTAACACCAATGGATGTTATATTTTTTGGAATATAATTTTAAAATGTCTTTTGAAAAAATTTCTTAAGGAAAATATTCTTTATGCTTTCAAAAACACTTTCTAAAATAAATAAAAAAAATTAAAATCTTTTTATTAGAAACTATATTTGATAAAATTTAAAATATTACATGAAAATAATTTATATAGTTTTTTAAAATTTTATTTGAAATCATTTTTTAACATATTTTTAGAAACATGGTATTTGAAAAAAAAAATATTTCCAACCAAAGATAGAAATAAGGTAAGATTTTCTTAAAAACATTTTCTTAATCATAATAAGTACTAATGAGTGAAAAAATAATAAAATTACATGAGTATATAATTAATAACTTGGGAAGAATAAAATTAATTTGAGTTTTTGAGATATAAATCATAATGTTTCATCAATTGAAGCATAATCATAAATAATCTTGATAAACAATGAGATTGTATCAATAAACTATCACCAGGTTGGTAACATTGAATTATGACCTCCATGAAAGAATAAAATTAAATGAATCTGAAAATATCATTAAAATAATGATAATAATGATAAAAAATATCAAGGGATAGTATATTCACATTTTAAAACAATATATGTTCATAATACACATGTGTCTCAAAGAACAAAAATTGAGAAAACATTACCTTTCCGATTTGGTAAATTTGGAACCATTAAACCATAATAAATAGATATCATGAAAAGGATAAATATATAACCATAAATTAAAATATAATAATTATATAAAATATACATGGCTATTATACAAACAACACAAAATAAATGACTGTAGAATATTGAAAACATGATGTAGGAATACAAGTGACACTAAACATCACCTTACCTTATGTCTTGACTTTTATTGCACTCAATAAAAACAACTTTATAATAAATTTATAAGGTCCCAACCTTATAAAATTACAGAATCTTGAATTAAATTAATAATTCACATTTGGGATATTTTCAGGTGTATATTTTTAAATAATTAGGCCATAACTATTATAGTACATCTCAAAAATTACAATGTAGACAATTCTAATTAGTTTCCATTTTTTCATAAAATATAAACTCTTGAAAAAAAGATTAATGTCTAGTTCAATGTTATAGATAGCATAACATTCCCTTGATCGCATCCTTGACCCTATTCATCTTTAAAAACTGTGAAAAACATTTCAATAACATGGGATGAGCATAAAAAGCATAGTAAGGGTTATAAAAAAAAATAAAACATTATATCATCAATACATACATAATATAAGACCTTTAACATATCTCATGAAATCATAATATTTATGAAATACATATGGAAATCAAAAATCATAAAGGGAACTTGTGGAATACATAACATACTTACGTTGTAGCTTTCACAGCTACATAGGATATTACATTTGAATACCCATCACAGTATATTCCCTGAATATCTTAGGAGAAATATTCTTGTTTTATGCCATCATGTTACTAAATGTATTGGAGATCTATCTCGCACTCACCTGCCCTAGGATTATCATGGAACTAGCCAGAAATACAATAATACCCAAGAACCATAACATACTCATAACACATAAAAAAATATAAATGAAAGGTAAAATTTCCATATTTAAATAAAAATATATCATATAAATATATTGACATAAAAACCATTATCAAAACCATTTTCATTACCAAAATACTTAAAAGTGTATATTGTATTTATTTTCCTTTTAAAAACATTTCATCTTGTTAAGGAAGCAAAAGATCAAATTATACTTGTGGCAGTGGAAAATTTCATTGTCACCACTTACATTAAAAAGAAACATTCCTTTTTGAAGTTTAGTAAAACACCTCATAGAAAAAAGATTCCCTCTGAATGAAATGAAATTTCAAATGTGTTTTACACCGTATAAAAGAAAGTTGTGTATGAAAAAAAATTTGCTTCAATGAAAGGAGATTGAGACAAAGGACCTTAAAAAGATTATTTTGTAAATAAAATAGATGAATTATGTGTATTTACTATAAGAAGACATATATAATGTATAAATACATGATATTAAATCAAAATTTATTTTTTACATAATCATTGAACAACATAATTTAAAAGTAGAAGATTCACCTAATGAATTGAAATTGGGTAAAGAAGTTCCCTTACCTCATCTCAGAAATGACTCGATCATTCTTTAATCTCCTAAATAATAAACTAATCTTAATATCTACTTGCTTAAGAACATTTTTAAATTATATTATTCCATTTATATCAATTATTACCCTGTTATAAAAATTAGTTAATTATTGGAGTTCATATCGGGCATTTTCTCAATGTTCATAAATTGGGTTAAAAATGAACCTGTTATAATTATAAATTGTCCATGTGGTCGAAATTACATCATCTGTAAAATGATATTCATGATTTAGATATAATATATATCATATATGTAAACTATATATATCTATTTATAATAGTATATAACATTTGGATATAATAAATGAAATGCACCATTCATGGAGACCTTAAGTCGTATGTACGCATGAACCCTACTTTCATTTCTATTTTATATTTAATATAATAAAAATATAATAACACATAGGTATATTATAATTACAGCATAATATCATATATAATTTCATTAACTCATTCATTTATACGTTCAACTCAGGGCATGAACGAGTCATATCACTTTTAGGGGCGGTAGTCTGCACTTCCACTAAGGAAATTATCGAATTTACCCACTACAGAAACCATAACGGTATTAAATAAATTAAAAATAAAGAATCATAGAAACAGTATAAATATAATATATATTAAATATAAATATATTTCAATATTAATGGCCTCCATAAGTGGTGGTAGGATAAGATTGAACAATCATCGTTTCTTGAGGGAGTAGTTTGATGTCCACAGAAACAATATGTTCTTTACACATGAGATAGAGGTGTGTGTAAGTTTTGTTGGAATAATTTTTTAAAAAAAAACCTAGAATTATTATGATATTGTTTTTATTATAAAATAAAGGAATAAAATTATTTTATGGGTTTGGAGAAGTAAAATAAAACAAAAGAACTTAAGAGAAGATGTTACCTTTAAATCGGGTATTTACCTTTGGCTTGAACCAAAAGGTTTAATTGAATTGCCTTATTCCTAGGGGAAGGCTTCTAGGAAGAGGATAGTGATGTAGGTAGATTAATTGGGAAAATGTTTTATGAGCCAAGGGGCTTGATAAGTGTGAGTAATGGGTATGAAGTGAAGTATTTTTATAAGGGGTAGGAGGGGTTCTTTATGAATAGTTAAAAATACTTTTTATTATATAATCATTTTCAGTGTATAAAGGTGAAAAAATAATTAAAGGTGAATATAAGATGACTCATGTTCGAAATAAAATAATCCAGTAAGAATTTTACAGGTTTTGGATATTGTTTTAATCATTATAATCATGTTTATTTAAATCATTCATTAATGAGGTAAACATTGCATCATTATTGTGTCATAAATAATTTTATATATTTAATGTCTAAAAATTATGAAAAAAATATCATGATGTATGAAAGAATTTTATATTTCAAATTAATATTTATAGTATAAGATATATCTTAAAAAACTCCATGTAAAAATTTATTTACTAAAATATATTGGTTTATGTCATTTGTGTCTTTACATTAAATTAATTAATATAAAGTGTCATTATCACTCACATGTTGTTCCACGGGGTCCCAAAAACGACCTAATGTTTTAAATGGCCGGAAATGTATCAATAAATAGGAATATGAAACATTTTAGGGTAAATTTACTTTATTATAATATTATTTTTTACCCTTATTTACCAGATTTACCCTTTAACCATGGTAAATAAAATTTTCACTGAAGTAAATATTCATATTGTCTAGAAATAAAAGTTACGTATTTACACAATTTAGACCTACTGATTCCAAATATGGAATATATTTTTTCAAATTCAAAACACACAAGTGGAATAAATTAATTTAAAAATAATTTCCAATGTCAAAACAAAAAGTGTGTTTTTATGAAATAATAACTATCAAAAGATTGACATTAGTTTATATCAATTTCAAAGTGAAATTTCATAAAATGACCAAAATTGGATTAAATAGTAAAAAAATAATACCACTACACTATTAAACCAATTAAAAATATAATCTAACCTTATAAATAAATTAGATTAAAAGGCAGTTTTGAATTAAAATACAGTATTTTCCACTATTCAGTAAATAATGAATTTTATCAGAAAAATTCCAAAAATTTACTAAAAGTAAATTTTGATATCCCGATTCTAAAGATGAATTTTATTTTTTCAAACAGAACATATAAAATTGATAAAAACTATATTTATAAATGATTCTCCATCAAAAAGCGGTAAATCGACCTTTTAATGACTATAAGAGTATTTATGCTTAAAATCAGATTCCTTCTTATTTTAAGCCTTTAAAATTTATTGGATAAATGTAAAAACATTTATATTAATATTGTAGTTACTTATTTCCATTCCCTTCAATACAACATCTATGCATTTACAACAATTTATAATAATATTATATTATTATTTTTCAGTACAACCCAATGTTGTGTGCCATGTAAGATTTCAAAAAAACCTATTGTTATGTATCTAGTACGCCATCCAACATTGAATCCCCTTTAAAGTAAAATTAATATTTAATTTCAAAATATAAATAAATATTAAAATGTTATATTCTTTATTTACCTAGTATGTTACATCCTTCCAACCTTTTGGGAATTGCTTCCCCGCAATTCTATTCACTTATCAAATAAGTGCGGGTATTTATCCCTCATAGCATTTTTAGATTCACATGTTGACTTTTCAGCCGTATGGTTTTTCCACAAAACCTTTACATGATGAATTAACTTATTCTACAATAATTTCTCTCTTTGGTCAAGAATATGGATTTGTTATTCCTCATAAGAGAGATTCTCTTCAAACTAAACTATCTCCGGGCTCAAAACATGAGATAGATCAGGCATATACATTCCCATCATTGAAAGATGAAAAAAATATGTACCTGGGATAAACGTAGAGGCAAATCCACTCTATAATCAACTGATACAACTTTCTTTGTTATTTTATAAGGTACAATGATCCTTGGAATGGACTTTCCCTTCTTACAAAAACACATCACACTTTTCCATGGAAAAACATTGGAATAAACATGATCCCCTACCTCAAAAGAGAGATCCATCATCCAGTTATCTGCATAACTTTTCTGTCTGCTCTGAGACGTTCTCATGTGGTTCTGAATCACCTGAACATTTTCTTCCATCTCTTCCATAAATTTTGGTCCCATCATCTTCCATTCACCTACTTCGTCCCAACAAGCTGGAGTTAGACACCGCTTCCCATATGATGCCTAAAATGGGTTCATCTGTATACTATAAGTAAAACTATTATTATAAGAAAATTCAACCAAAGAGGGATGGTGGTCCCAAAAACCCAGGTAATCCATTAGGAAATCACGTAACATATCCTCTAAGGCCTTAATTGTTCGTTCCTACTGCCCATCTGACTGAGGATGAAAAGTTGTACTAAAATTTTATTCAGTACCAAATGACTTATAGTGGCCATTAAAAAAGTTATAAGTAAACCTAGGATCATGATTAGATACAATGGAGATGGGAACACCATGAAACCTGAATATCTCTTTAACATACATCTGAGAAAGTTTATCTAGAGAAAAAGTAACTCGAATAGGAAGGAAATGAGAAGATTTAGTCAATCGATCCACAATAACCCAGATTGCATTATTACCTCGATATTTCTTTGGTAATCCCACAATGAAGTCCAAATATGTATATTACCATTTCCACTTTGTCACTGGTAAATAATAATGCAACCATTTTAGTAATTGCCTCTCTATTTTAACTAGTTAACCAGTCAAACACTTCACAGTAAAATCAACAGTATCTCTTTTCATTCCATCACACCAGTAATACTCCTTAAGATTTCTATACAACTTAGTACTGCTAGGATGAACTGAAAATGTAGAACTATGATCTTCACATAACAACTCATTCTTAAAAATTGAATCACAAGGCACAAATAATCTCTTCCCAAACCTCAAAACACAGTCATTATCAATGTTAAAATCAGGCATCTTAATCTTCTAAACTAACTATACCTTTTTATATAACACCTTATCTTCATTCTACACTTGCTTAATTATTTATGATAGAGATAATTTTAATGACACCTAAAACAAAACAGTGGAATTTCCTACACCAATAACATCTATGCCAAATTTTATCTAATCAAAAACCAAAGGATCTCATTCCAAACATAACATAGCTAATGAAGCATTAATTTTTTGACTGAAAGCATCATCCACTATATTTTCTTTTCTTTGATAGTAATGGATCGTGAAATCATAATCCTTGATTAATTCCAACCATATACTCTTTCTCGAGGTTAATTCATTCTGATTGAATGTATAATTAAAAATTTTGTGGTCAGTATATATTTCACATTTTACTCTATATAGATGATGCCTCTAAATTTTTAAATCAAAAAACAATAGAAGCTAATTCCAAATCACGTGTAAGTTAATTTAACTCATAAGGTTTAAATTAATTGAATCATAATAAATTACATGATCATTCTACATTAGGACACACCATTTCCTTTAAAATAAAATCATTGTACATAACAAAATCACCATTTATGGAAGGCAGTGCCAAAACTAAATCATCCACCAATATTCTTTTCAATTACTGAAAACAATCATCAAATTCTTTTTCCCAAAATTAACATAACACCTTTTCATGTTAACTTAGACATTGTGATAGATAATCATGAAAAAGTATCAACAAAACTTCAGTAATAACCTTCCAAACCAAGAAAAATATGAATCTTAGTTATATTTTTGGGTCTTTTCCATTCTTCATCAACTTTTATTTTAGCAGGATCAATAATTATGCCATTTTCTTAAACAATGTGACCATTGAACGAATTTTTTTTAACATAACACACAGTTTGTGAATTTCCCATACAGTTTATTTTCTTTTAAGGTTTGTAAGATAACCCTTAAATGAATTTCATGCTCCTATTTACTTTTATAAAATAACTAAAAAATCATCAACGAACACAACCACAAACTTATCCAAAAACTAACGGAAAATTATATTCATAAGATCCATGAAGATATCAGGTGCATAGGTTAAACCAAAATGTATAACTACATATTTATAATGGACATATCTAGTATGAAATGAGGTCTTCATAATGTTTACTCCTTTTACTTTCAACTTATGGTACCCCAAATTCAAGTTAATGTTTGAAAAATACTATGCTCCATGGATCTGATCAAGAAAATCATAGATATGAGACAAATGATACTTGTTCTTAATAGTGATGTTATTCAATGATCTATAATCCGTGAAAATTCTCATTGAACCATCTATCCTTTTAACAACCAAGACAAGAGCACCCCATGGTGATGTACTATGTCGAGTAAAACCTTTATCTAATAACTCCTTTAATTTCTTCTTTGACAATAAAAGATCAATTTGAATCATTTGGTAAGGGGGTTTGATAATTGGTGTAGCATCAGGAACTAAGTAAATAGTATATTCAACATTCCAATTGGGTATAATATGTGGAAAAAAATTATTAAAATCATCAAAGTACTCATTTACCACTAGAACATCATTAATTTAAACCGTTCCTTTGTTTTCAACAATATGTGAAAGGTAACTTTCATTTCTATATTTTACTAGTTTCTCAGCTTCCTGATATGTTATCAAAAGTAAGGGTTCATTATTGTACACAAACTGATAATTTTTCTCTTAAAAAACCTCTTTAACTATATATTTAATCTTATTATGATAAACAAAAAGCCAATCCATACCCGAAATAACATGAAAATATACTAGAGTAAAAACAATAATGTTTGCGGGTATATTATTTTTGCACACATGGATAGAAAGATTCTTATAATTTCTTTTTATCTCAACATTTCCTCAAGGTTTTTTCCCATAAGTTCAGGATTCATATCTTGATATGGAATTCCCAATTTACTAGAAAACATCTTATAAATGAAGGAGTGTGTAGACCCTAAATCAAACAACACATTGGGATAATCTGAACAAACAAATAGCATACATGATACTACTTCATTTGATGGCCAAACATTTACTGAAGTAGTTTCAAAGAATTTGACCACCCCTTTCTACTTGTATTCTGGTTTCTTTCCCTCAGTTGAGTTCTTTTTTGGACACTCATTTTCTTAACGACCCATTTCATTGCACTAAAAACATTTTACTGACAGAAAATCAGATTTTGTCTTACCATTAGCCTGATCTTTTTTCAAGTAAATTATGATCCTTATGTCCCATTTTACCACATCGATAGCACTTAACAAAATTCAATAGTTTTTACCTAGAATGGTTTTTACCACAATATTTACAAACTATAAACTTAAGTTTCTTTCCATCAGACTATTTTGAAGATTTATTCCCTTTAATATTCCACATCTACCTCTTTTTATGTTGTTTTTCAAAGAACACATTATCATCGGAAAACTACATTTACACCTTCTCCATACATCAAACAAGTTTTTCATAACATTTTATCTAATGAGAATCTAAAGGCCTTTGATACTTTCGATTTAATCCCTTGTAAAAGTGGTTGATTATACTATCAAGATCTCGTATGAAATGTGGAGCATACGTTGCTAGTCGAGTGAATCTTGCTTTATAAGCAGCCACTAAGTCATCCTTCTACCTCAATTCCAGGAATTGTTTTTCCATACTAAGATGAAACACCTTAGGAAGATATTTCTCAAGAAACATAATTTTGAATTCATCCCAATACAGATCATCAATTTCCTAACTATCCCTGATATTTTTCACCATCGACCACCACTAATTGGATTCACCTTCAAAACAGTAAACAGTAAGACTAACCTTTAGATGTTCTGAACACCCCATGACATCAAAAATATACTTCATTGCTTTAATCCACCCTTCAGATAGCACAGGGTCATATGTTCCCTTAAATGATTGAGGGTTATGCCTCATAAAATGCTCCACTACTGACATGTTCCACTGTGGTTGATCTAGATGATCTCGTGCATGAATACCACAATGATTTATAGCCTGGTTCAACTATTCCATCACTACTACAAACTATTAAATTATGATTCCAACCATCTCAAGTTGCTAATTTGGAAGGTTTTCTTCCTCCTGATGTCGTCCAATCATAGCTTATCTGTTTCCTCTATGGAAAACCATTATGAACACAGAAATATCTTAGGAGAATCAACATGGTTTTTAGTAAATTCTATATCATTTCAATCATAAAATAAACTAAAAATAATTTATGGATATAAATTTAAAAATATTCTATCTCCTAACTTTTTCTAAACCGACCTTTGATACCAACAATAAGGACTCAGTCTTAAAACTTTACATAATCTTTAATTAAATGAATAATTCACATTGAGAATCGTTTCAGGTTTATAGTTTTAAAGAATTAGGCCATAAATATTACATTACATATCAAGAATTACAAAGTAGATAATTCTACTCAGTTTCCATTTTATTCATAAAATAAAAACTCTTGAAAAAGAGTCATTTCTAGATCCATGTTTTAGATATCATGACTTTCCCTTTATCTTATCCTAGACCCTATTCATTTTCAATTCATATGAAAAACATTTCAAAAACATGGTATGAGCCTAAGAAGCTGAGTAAGGGTTATAAAAAAAAGAAATAGAACATTAGATCATAAATACCTACAAAACAGAATCTCTTTAACATACCTCATGAAATCATAATATTTATGAAATATGCATATAAATCATAAATCAGAAATGTAAATTATGGCATACATAACATAATAACATTATAGCTTTCATAGCTACATAGGAAGTTACGTTTGGAATAGCCATTACAATATATTACTCAAATCTCTTAGAAGAAACATTCATATTTACCTCCATCATGTTACCCAATACATTTGAGAGTTATCTCAGGCTCACCCACCCTAGTTTTTCATGGAACCACCCATATACGTAACAATTCCCAAGAACCAAAACATATTCATAACACAATAAACAAATATAAAGGAAAGGTAACATTTCCAATTTTCAATCAAAATATATCATTTAAATATATTTACATAACAAATCCATTATCAAAACCATTTTCAATACCAAAATACGTAAAAGAGTATATGGTATTTATTTTCCTTTTAAAAAATTTCGGCTTGTTAAGGAATCGAAAGATAAAATAATACTCGTGGTAGAGGAAAAGGTCATTGTGACCGCTTATGTTAAAAAGAAACATTCCATTTTTTCATTTAAAAAAACACCTCAATGAAAAAATATTCCCTTTGAATGAAATGAAAAGTCAAAGGGGTTTATACACCATGTAAAAGAAAGTTGTGTATAAAACCAAATATGCTTCAATGAAAGAAGAGTGAGACGAAGTCCCTTACAAATATCATTTTGTAAATAAAGTAGATCAATCTTGTGTATTTAATGTATGTACACATACATAATGTAAAAATAAAAGATTCTAAATCATGATTTATTTGATACATAATCATAAAAAAAACATAATTAAAAGTATTAGATTAACCTAAATAATGTAAATTGTGTTAAGAAGTTACTTTACCTCGTGTCTGACTTGAATCGATCGTTATTTAATCTCACAAGTAGTAAATTAAATTTAATGTATACTTGATTAAGAACCTTTTTCACGTTTATTATTCCTTTTATATCAATCATTACCTTACTTCAATTATTATTTAATTATTTGATTTCATATTGAATATTTCATCGATGTTCAGAAATTGAGTTAAAAACAAACTTGTTATAATTATAAATTTTCCATGTGGTAAAAATTACATTATCTCCAGAATAATATTCATGATTTATATATCTTATATATCATATATATCCATTATATATATGTATTTATAGTAGTATATAACATTTGGAGATAAGAAATGAAATGCACCGTTCATGGATATGGTAAGTCGTACGTACGCATGAACGCTACTTTTATTTCTATTTCATATTTAATGGAATGAAAAAATAATGATACGTAGGTATATTATAATTCCAGTATAATATAACATATAATCTCATTAACTCTATCCTTTTTACATTCCACATATGTCTTGAATGAGTCATATCATTTTGAGGGGGCGGTAGACCACACTTCCTCAAATGAAATTATCGTATTTACACACTATTAAAACAATAAAGAAATTCTCTATATGGAAAATAAAGAATAATAAAAACATTAAAAATATAATATATATCACATATAAATATAGTTTCATCTTAATTTTCACCATAAGAGGTGGTAGGAGAAGATTTAACAATCATCATTTCGTGAGACAGTAGTTCGTTGTCCACGGAAACTGTATGTTCATTACCCATTAGATGAAGGTGTGTGTACGTGTAGTTAAAATACTTAAAATAAAAAGAACCTATAATATTGAGAATACTGGTTTTGTTCTAAAATAAAGGTACAAATAGATTTTATGGGGTTGGAGAATTAAAATAAAACAAAAGAACTTAAGAGAATAACATTACCTTCATATCGTGTATCTCCCATTGGATGGAACCAAAAGGTTTAATTGAATTGCCTTATGCCTAGGGGAATGCTTCTAGGAGGAGGAGAGGGATGTATGGAGCTTAATTGGGTAGATTTTGGACGAACCAAGGGGCTTGATAAGTCTGAAGAATGGTTTAGAAGTGATATCTTTTTAAGGGGGAGGAGGGGTCCTTATGAATGTTTAAAAATATTATTTTATTATATAATAATTTTTGGTTTCATAATGTCCAAAAATAATTAAAGTTGAATATAACATGAATCATGTTCAAAATAATATCATTCAATAAGTATTGGATATATTTTGGATATTTTTTGAATCTTTATAATTTTATTTATTTAGGTCATTCATTAATGAGGTAAACACTGCATCATTATTGTGTCATAAATAATTTTTTTTTATTTAATGTCTAAAAATTAAAAAACAACTATAAAGATGTAGAAAATCGTTTTATATTTCAAATTAATATTTATATTATAATAGATAAATTATATAACCCCAAGTAAAAATTGATTTACTAAAAGATATATGTTTATGTCAATTTTGTCCTTACTTTAAATTAATTAATATAAAGTGTCATTATCACTCCCATGTAGCTCTATGCGGTCCCTAAATCGACTCAAGGACGCCCAAGGTTGGAAATATATCAACCAATATGATTAAAACACATGTTGAGGTAATTATATATTATTTTAATATTATTTTTTACACTTATTTACCAAATTTACCCTTTAACCATAATAAATAACTTTTTTACTGAAGTAAATATTCATAATGTATAAAAATAAAAGAAACATATTTACACAATTTGGACATACTAATTCCAAATATGGAATCCATTTTTCCAAATTAAAAACCCAAAAGTGGCCGAAATTAATTTAAATTAAATTCCTTCTGTCAAAATAAAAGTGTGTTTTTAAGAAAAAATAACTATCAAAAGACCGACACTTGTTTATGTCCAATTTCAAAGTGAAATTACTTCCAATGACAAACATTGGATTAAGTATTAAAAACATAATACAATTTCTATTTATAACCAATTAAAAAGATAATATTAATATATAAATAAATTATATTAAAAGGTAGTTTTGAATTAAAATATAGTATTTTCCACTATTCAGTAAAAATGAATTCTATCAGAAAAATACCAAAAATTTACACAAAGTAATTTTTGGTGTCCCGATTTTAATGAATAACTTTATTTTGTCAAGTAGAATATATAAAATTCATAAAAATTGGATTTAAAAATGGTTCTCCATAAAAAAGGTAGTAAATGGAACTTTTAATGAATATTAGGGTATTTATGCCTAAAATCAGATTCTTTCTTGTTTGAAGCCTCTAAAATTTATTGGATAAATTTAAATATATTTAAAAAAATGTATATTCATATTGTAGTTAGTTTTGTTCATTCCCGCTAATACAACGACTAGGTGTTAACAAAAATTTAAAATAATATTATATTATTATTTTCTAGTATGACCCAATGTTGTGTACAACGTAAGATTTCAAAGAAACTAGTTGTCGCGTATCCGGAATTCCATCGAACATATAATACCCTTTAAATTTAAATTTAAATTTATTTCACAAATATTTATAAATATTAAAATGTTATATTCTTTATTTACGTTGGATGTTACAAAATTAATGTTTATTAGTCATATATTATATTACCATATTAAATTACATCATACCATATATAATTTAATTTTGAATTTTTATTAACACTTTATTAAAATATTTATGTCAAAGTGGCGTTTAGGGTAATGACATATTGGTTTTGTTCATGTGTTTTGATTTGTTATTTTTTTGTCCTAATGATTATATCATTATTTAATAAAATGGATAATGATATCCATGATATAAATATACTAATTATGTATTTATTTAAAATAATATATATTTATATAATTATAAAATGGGATACACCATTCATGGAGATGGTAGGTCATACATACACTAGAATGATGATTCCATTTTCTTGTCACATTGAATGAAATAATATTAATGACCTATATGTATATATATATATATTAAAATTAAATTATAATTATTATTTTGTATATATCATATAATTTTACTAATCCAATCTATAATGCATTCCATGTAATGTGTGAGTGAATTACATTGCTTTGAGTAGGCATTTGTCCACATGTCCACAAATGAAGTTATCATATTCCCAAAAAATGTAAATCCATAAGTTATGTATTATATAATAATACAATAAGCGTAAATAAATCATATATATCATATAAAATAGAAATTACATCATTATTACCAACATTTTAAAAGGTGGTAATGGAAGAACAAATGAGACCGGTTTGTAAAGAAGTAGTCCTCCGTACACACATACGATGATTGTGTATCCAATTTAATGGAAGTGTGTGTGAGTGTAGGTCATACCCTTAAACAATTATCATTAAATTTATTATATTGAGTTTATTATATAATCATGGAATAATAATAGTTTAAGGGATAAAAATGGAAATAAAACAAAACTACTTGTTGAAGGATGTTCCCTATTGTTTGGGTCACTCCTTTTAGTTCTCACCTAAACGTTTCTTTGGTAGGCTTTCATTCCAAAATTTTTCCTATAGTATTGAGGGAATTATTTTTTTAGTATATTTGGTAAGTATTTGGCTGAGAAAATTTACATTATATTCATTAAAAAGATAGCTGTGTGAGTTCACCTTTTATAGGAGAGGAGGAGCAGAATTCATGTTAATAGAAATATGTAAACACTATAGAGAGGTATCCTTTACATAATGTGCCTAAAATATTTTTCCATGACATAAATAGAGGGTTTATTAATATAAATTATTCATTATAATTGATTTTGGAAATTTTTTGGATTATTTGGCCCCTTATGTAACAGTTTAACCACCATGTAAACTCGTTTTTACCTTAATCAGGGTAATTAATTATATTTTATTTAACTAATCACATTAGTGAAAAATTTAGATTAAAAAAATAAATTATAAATTATTACTATTAAAAATAATAAAACCATTTTTATAAATTATAATGACAAAATTGTCAAAATTTAATTTCAAATTAATACCGCAGACATGTTATAAAAATTTGGTCTTAAATCAGAAATGTTTAAAATGTTGAAATTTTTATATCAAATTTACATGTGATATTGTTTCCAATGACCTAAACTGGTTGAATTTATTTAAAATTTATCTCATTATTATTTAAAATCAAATTAAAATAAAATTTATCTATATAAATAAATTACACGAAAATGATGTTTTCTATTAAAATTTAATATTTTTCACTATTCATCCAAAAAATAAATTTTTATTATTAACAAAAAAAATTACCATAACATAGTTTTTACATAATGAATTATAAAAATATTTTTCATTTATGAAATTCAATTTCTAAAGGTTTTTAATATAAATTTTATTATTATTATTGAAATTAGTTCTTTTGAGAAAATACTAATTTTCAAAACATATAAACTTTTTTGAAAGTTTTATATTTCATTATCAATATATATTTTAAATATGAATCCATTAAGAATAATATTTAAAAATAATGTTATTAATATTCATATTAATAAGATCAATGGATATTTTATAACGATCTTATTTAAAATGATTATAATAATAAAATTTTATTTTGTAGAAACACAGTGTTTCATGTAACACAAGGTAAGTTATGTTGTGTGTAACACAAGATTAAATTGTTTTAGCATGTAAGGAAAGATTAACATAGTGTACTATAAAATTCATTAACTAAAATAAATATAATTTATTCATAAATATTTTTTATCAAAACATGGAATGTTACAGAAACAGTCATATTTCTATTGCAATTATTATATTGGGTTACCATTTTTATAAATATATATTATTTTATTCATTCACTATTCAATTAGTTTTATCCCAAGGTTCTATATATCCTTAAAAAATGAAATTATATTCCAATATTATTTATTATATATAATTTTTTTGATGGGTGTGATAATTCTAGGAAACAATGACCTGATGGATTTTAAAATACAATTTATGATTTCAATTTATTTTTATTATCCCATTGTAATATTTTTAATTTTATATGTTGCATTTTTCCTCTCCCTGTAATGTTATATATTATTGAAATAAGGTAGTTTTAGTTTTTATGTTTTTTAGAAAATAACATATGTTATTTTACTGAAATAAATTAGTTTTTTTATTTTTATTTCATTTCATCCATAGGATCCCATATTACATATTTATACTAATTGGTTCACTAAATTACTATGAAAAGGTGAGTTATATTATTGTGTAGAATTTTTTCTATATTTTAAAAGATCTTTGATGATTTCTACTCATATTATAGGTATTAATTGAGTTATTCCTCTTATAAATTATGTATATGTGATGGTTTATGTATTTAAATCCTTAAGAGAGATATGGCACAAGAGCCTCAACCCAGTTGGTGAGGACTCGCTAGGTGCATCCAAGACACCCGAGATCAAATCCGGGTGGAGGAATATTTACAAGGGGGGTACTGTAGCATTACTGTAGCATACACTGTAGCAGTATTGTAGTAGGTACTGTTCGGTACTGTTGAAGCCGGAACTATTCATCCATATAGACCTTTGGGCCACCATTTTGGTCTACGGGTCCTGCAAGGCTTTCAGTCCACCTAAGGACTTTGGGACAGTTAATTATCAAGGCCTTCGGGCCACCTTTAGGCCTTAGGGACATCCCAAGGCCTTCGGGCCACATGAATGCAGGCCCCAGACATAGTACAAAAAAGGAGCAGCCCTAGAAGAGGATTCAGAGCAGGTGCACTCACCAGAGCAGAGCCAAATGGATTGTCATAATAAGAGGGAATGGTGATGCCATCAGTACCAGCTTGTTCTGGCATGGGAAGCCTAACCAGACGGTGATGCAAAGGTGGAGAGATACTATCAAGGATGCAGATGTTGGGGAGGGGTAGTTCCTTGTGGATAGTCTGGTTGAATTCCCTAATACCTTCGGGTCATGTAATCTTCTAAGCCTATGGGCCATGTAATCTCTGAGCCTACGGGCTTTGTAAGGGTTACCCATCATCCCATGAAAGGGGGGTTATCAAAAATCAATAAAAATGAAGGCCTTCGGGCCATTCAGGCTTAAGAGAGATATGTTGAACATATCATGCACTTTAGCCAGATTTGGTGGAAGTTTTAGTCAATAATACATAACTCCCATGTGATCAAGGATAAAAAAGGTACCAATATTCCATGGTTTTATATTTACATTCTCTAAAAACCTCATGGATATATTCATATTTTATATTTAATGTAAATAATTATATTTAACTTGAAACTCCAAGTCCATTCGTGGATTTTATGCATATATCTTTTAGGAACATTGTGCTACATTATCGGGTTGATGGATGAATTTTACATTATATTCTTTGTCTTATAAAATATCAGGTCCCAAAATCTTCTGCACACTGACTTTATAACATCCAAATGGGGTTTACATACCTTTCCATATAGGTATTCATATATATTTTCTTAACACTTTATTTATTTCTCTAATTAATTAATAATTCAATAGCAGAAATATATCGATCCCAGTATCCATCAAAGTCCACCAAGAACGATTTTAAATAAATTAAAGTATATGAATAGTCTATTAAAATTGACCATTAATATTATAGAAATAGTGTGTATTGATGTATAACATAGTGTTCTGATTATGGTAAACAATCAAACCAAACTTAACGAAAACCCATGCATCTTGATCAGATGTGATCAAAAAAATTTACCGATAAAGCCTACCCATTTATATCATTACTAGATTATAGAGTAAATAATCTTCTCATATAGGAATGAAGTGAGTAGACTTTTTGAGTCAATCTGCCAACACCTTTCTAACATTATTTCTTTTAAATTACATAATAATAACTATGATATATACCTTGGCGATCTACTCATATATCCATTTCGGTGTAGGTAATGGTTTCACAACCCCCTTAATTTTTTTTGACACTCAAACATTAATTTTTGACGTAATAAAGAGTTTTATGTATCATCTATAATGAAATGTTATGTATTGTGTCCCAATAAAAATGTTATTAATGATCTCAGTATATCTTATTACTTCCAAGGATATTAGATAAAGATGTGTTATATTTATCATCTAGTAGATCATATTTATCATGGGTATTATAGTCACACAAGGTCTTGTTCTAATCCAAATAACACTATCTTTTTCAATGTTGAAATCATGAATCTTCCCTATTATTCTATCACCTTATTTGGATTCATTAGATCTTCTTAGTGTGATTACCAAATTATTCTTGGATATTTGGTAGGGTAATCATTCCAAAAATACAGGATGTCTTATCAGATAATATTTTTTTCATATCCATGAATATTGGTCCTTGATTAAATCCTTGTGATTAGTATATATACATATATATATATATATGAATATTCTCTCTATAATGGTAAAACCTATATATTTCCACTAAAAACAACACAAATTAATACAATAAATCATTTTTTGGGTATTTTTACTCACATGTATTCAATTACTTTAATGTATAGGATATCAATTTTCTATTTCATTAGTACAAAACATAGTATTTATAAGAATAATCTGTATATATCACAAACCCTTCTCAAGTATAGCGTAATGTGAGCACAATTGTGGTGATTTTCTTCTTCCTATTCTCATAAATATCTCTTGACATTATTTAATCTAGAAATACATCACCCTTTTTCATGTTAACATAGTTATCAGGTAAAAAAATCATGAGAATATTTTCAAAAAAAAAATTACCGTACCTAAATAATCCTATAAATCTAATGATATCTATCAAAGAAAACGGTTTGTAACATTTCTCATTTTACTTTTTCATTGAAGTGTTAATATAGTTTCCTTATCTTGAGATCATATTAAAAATTAATGTGACTTGATCTTCCCAAAAGTAAATCTTTATGAACTTTTCATTTAATTTATCCTTCCTTAAAGCCTTCATACTCATACTTATATACTCTTCATGTTCTTCCTTACACTTTGATAATATGAGTATATCATCATAAAATTTCAATATTAATTTATCAATTTATTCTCTAAAGACTATATTCATCATGTTTATAAATACATTTGGTGTGTTATATAGTTTAAATAGAATCAATATGAACTCATAGTTTCCATATATTGTTTGTTCATTTATATTTTGAATATATTAAATGTTAAACATCAATTGATTATATATTTAAAAATGGTATATATTTTAAATGTATTGATCTACACAATATTGATTGAATTAGTTATAAATACATGATAGTGGATATATTTTCTTTATGATGACCTCTTTATCTATATGAAGTTGACGCTGAGAAGAATTTAAACATAATTATTTATAAAAAGGGGAAATGTTGAATCCCAGGGTGATTAACAGAATTATATGAACCCTTTTTCTAAATTATCATATATTTTATTCTTTATATCTTTCAATTATATAGGTCAATCTTATAAGGGGTTGTGGATATATATATATATATATTGAACTGTGTATATGTACTATTGAGATCTATCATCATGATCATGGTTAAGGCTAAGAAAATCATAAATGAATACATATGTATATTACCTTATATCAGTAATGTCTTCAAGAATTATTTTGCCCTTAGTTTCCACCATTTCAACAAGATATGCTTATTCATTTGGTATACATAACCATGCATTTCCGTGATTTTCTAATGGAAATTCATAATTTTCCTCTAATTTTTATAATTTCATTAAATGGTTTATGATATGGAATGATATGTTATTTTCATATAATTTAATGTGAGATATATATAATCACTTCTGATTTATACTTAATATAGTCTCAAAATCATCCAATGGATGAATTATGATATTTTCTACAAGAATGATCCCATCAATTATAATTTGGGAAGAGTCAGATTCGTAGGTCCAAAAAAACTCCCCACTATGTGTTTTAAATTGTAAATCTAGTTCAATATAACTTGGTTGTTCATTAACAGTTATAGTAATCTTTTAGGATATAAAGGCTTTTGTAAAATTCATATATAACAAAAAAATTCCATTACATAAAAAATAGTAAGTATACCTTTCAACACAACATTTTTTGTCTCAATAAAAACAACGGTGATGGAAAAAAATTTCTATTTCACATTGGTCTTATGCGGTTATTGAAATTAATTATCCTAAGATACCTTGTTTTAATGAAGTAGCTTTCATAGTGCCTATGTTTCTTGTGGCTGATGATTTACACCATACAGGGTGTAATGGGTGGTTCCTTAATTTCCTTTATCATATTGGTTGGATTAATTAATTATCTTCTACATTAATAAGCTTTATTCCCTTATTTTTACCACATGAATTATTTTTCCAATACATTGATGTAATTTAGAGGGTAATTATTTATATATCATTGATTTTTGGGAAAGTGGATCTTATTTCCTCCTTTATCATTTGATCCTCCAACCTAAAATTTTATCCATCATTTAATGTGTCCATGTTTATGGTACCACTATTCAATATCCATCTCTACGTAGAGAACAAATTAAATGTGTCATTAATAACTCCCAGTGTATTCAATTACTATATATTTTTGAAGTTGTGGTTTTAATACACTAAAGAACATATCTATTTTAATATCATGGATTTTAAAAAAACTGATGTCTTATCATAAAAGACTTGTGAAATTTTCCTCGTATATTGATTCAAAATAATTATTATTTTAATTCAACTATAAAAATTTACTATCCATCTTGTTATGAATAGTTCTAGGTAAATACATTTTAAAAAAACTTATAAAGTTTTCCTACTATATTTCATCAACTTCTACCCTTGTCTTTGTATTATTGATAAATTCACAATATTAATCAACTTTTCAATATAAATGTTATAAGTAAAGAAATAATATCACCTTTTATAGTAGTTCAGAAAGAAAGGTATATTTTCATAGAGTATAACCACTATTCCAGAATAATCTGTTCAAAAGATCCTCTAAATACTGGTTGATGTTACCACATGAAAAATTAAATGGAAAATTTATCTCAATTATATAGAGATGGATGTCAACATTGTTCATGTTATTATTCATAACTTGTGAAAAGTTTTAAAGCTTGATTATACTTTTTTAAAATCCATTTCTTATTAAACAAAGAATATTTTTCAAACAATCAATTCATTTTTTTAAAAATGGAATTTTTCTATTGATTTATCATAGTTTCCACCATTTTCTAGAATAATTTTTTTTAACTAAACATAATTCAATAAAGGATAAATTATTCCCCAATTTGAGTAAATCATTACTAAGATATTAGTATATAATATCCCTATGTATAAAATTAGTCATTATTTTCTAACCCCATTTTTAAATTAATCAAACTATGCTCTTCTTCCAACTATATAAACACATATCCTTCAACCATTAAAGTAACATCATTTCTAATATATGAAATACATAATAATATATCTCCCAAAATAGACAAGATTAGTGTATTGGGAAAGTTTGTTTCATACAATGTTAATATATATAAAACATTAAAATTTATTTTTCATACAACTTCATAGACCAATAAAGGATTTAATAAAGTCTTAAGTACATGTAATCAGTAAAGGATATAAATTATTGAAAGGATGGGATAAAATACTATTTAAGGGAGGAATAATTAGGAGGAAAATGTGATATGAATCAATATGAGAATATAGGTGAGAATAATCACCATCACCATTATATCATAGTTATTCAATAATAATCATAAGAATAATATGATGGCACATGAGCCTCAGCCCAGTTGGTGAGGACTCCATAAGTGCATCCATGAGACCCATGTTCAAAACCAGGAGGAGGCATAATTTTGGTTACTATAGAAGTACTGTAGCAACACTATAGCGATACTATAGCAGTAAAATAGCAGTACAACAGCAGGCACTGTAGCAGGACTATGCGGCTACTATAGTAATACTATGCGCCCACTATAGCAGTACTGTAGCAGGTGTTGTTCGGTACTGTAGCAGCCAGAACTATTCACCTTGGGCCACCGGTTTGGGCTTGGAGTCCTTAAGGCCTTCATGTCACCCAGGCCTTCAGGTCATTAAGGCTTTCGGGCCACCTTTAAGGCCTCTGGGCCACCTCAAGGCCTTTGGCCGACATGATCAGTTTAGTTTCCCCAGGTATACTCTACAAAAAAGAGCATCCCCAAATGAGAATTTAGAGAAACTACACTCACCAGAGTAGAACAAAATGGATTTTCAAGAATGAGAGGTTATGGCTATGCCATCAAGACCAGCCTATACTGGCACTGGAAGTGTAGATAGATGTCCATGTGAAGGTGGATAGCTACTATCACGATACAGATGTAAGGGAGGGGCATCTCCTTGTAGATAGTGTGGTTGAATTCTCTAAGACCATTTGGTGATGTAATCTCTTAAGCCTATGAGCCTTGTAAGGCATCCCCCTCATCCATTGAAAGGGGGTCATCAAAAATCATTAAAAATGAAGGATTTTAGGCCAATCGGGCTATGAAGCATATAATAAAGGCTTAGAATGTGGAGCATTCATCGTAAAGAAACATCAGTAACATTTTGGATAATTATACCATAAAAAATGTGAGCAAAGTTATCATCACGCTCATTCATAACATATTTATACAAATGAAATTTCATATAATGTTAACAAAATTGAATTATGGCCATTCATAATAATATCAAGAGATATAAATGTTTATCCATTGAATTAGTGGGACAAGTAGTTTTTGTCTGACTAATCATATAATAATAAACACCTAAATATTCCATCCACATAGAAACAAAATATATATAAATCATAAACATGAAATGAACCCATGAGAAAAGAACAGGTTATACATTAATTTCATAAAGCATCATTCCTATAATAAACTTGGAAGCTTCCAAAATAAGAATGTAAAATATAATATTAGATATTAAATGGTGTATTCTAGATATAAAATTTCATATTTTATGAAGCTGATAGGAATAAACATAATGAGAAGAAATGAGAGGATTTAAGATTAATTTTTTATAAATAATTTTTTAATCATGGATAATATTTCACCTCAATTATGTAGAATCATGTCTTTACCCAAGAAAATAAATGTGGAATAAAAGAAATAAAATATTTAGAAGTGATTTAAGAAGAATCACGTGGAAAATATAGAGAAATATGATGTAATTTTAAATTAAATATTCAAGTTTTAAAGTCCCCTAGTATTATGTCGCATATCAATTCATTAAATTTATTACTTCTGTATATTATACATATATTTATTAGAACATTAATCCCAAAGTATATAACATTAATTTATGTTATTATTGATAAATTATAATAATTATAATTTATTTATTAATGTTTTTATTAAATATAAAATGAATGATGTTGTGTTTCTTTAAATTGGAAGATTTTTTGTTTCATTTTTTATTCACAATTATTTATCCCATAGTTAAATTACCTTTAAATTATCAAATATACTTAAAATTAATTATTTATAAATTATTAATGAGTTATTCTAAACAGTTATTAAGGAAGTTATAATTAATCAATTGATATCTTCCTCATAAATAGATAATCCATTTAAAGGATAAGTCAAAAAGAGGGTGAGATATGGTGTTTATATTATGAATAAATTTGAAAAGTAATACCATTACATAATAATAATATTATTTTATATACATATAAATTAAATGGTTTCGAAATATTAAAAAATAAGAAGAGACTAGGTGTATAGAAATAAAAATAAAATAAATCACAAAGTGGTTATACATATTTTTTGATGTTTATATATTTTATGTGGAAACAAGGACTTCATGGATTGCACATAGATGACCCAAAAATGACAATAATGATCATAAAGGGATTAAGAAAATGAAATTGGGTAGATATTTTGCATTATGAAATTTATTGAAAGTTTTTTATCATTGGGGGTGAGAGGGGTAGGTATTCATGAATGTAGGTGTATTTTTTAGGTTCAGTTGTGTGAAAAGTATTTTTGGATAAGTGTTAAACCTTTTAGAATATCTAACTTTAGATGTTAAACATTGCAACCTAGAATATAAAACCAATAAAAAATATTAGGGTTATTTAGTTGTTTATAGAGAAACTATTATCGTAAATTATTTCTAACGATAGAAGTATGAAAGTTGCAACAAAATTTCATAGAATAACTCTGATGATGAGTGAACATAAACTATCACTTTTCAAGGATTTTGTTAGTCTAAAATATATTAATTTCAATATTCACATGGGATAAATTTTTATTTTTGTGTAATGGATGGTGAATTTAACTGAGTGGAAGGTTATCAGTTAATATTATAATGTTGTTCCATTGAAAAAATACCCTATAATTATAGGAGTGGGGAAAATTATTTAAATAACCTATAATCTTTTTCTTATTATTCTATTAATATTATAAAAATATTCCATTTATTATTGTATTAAGACCAGATTTAAACCATATAAATCACTTTTTCATTTCATGGGAATATTATTTCATTTTTCATTATTTTTATGTATACGTTTTGGAAGATATGTTGAGATTAACATGATTTGGTGGATATGATTGGGGTATAGTTAACTCATCAAGAAGACAAAATTAGGTGTCATGAATTTATGAATATTTATTGATTTTTCACATTTTATTTTATGAAATGTAATTCCGGAACTCAAGGTTCTTAATATAAAAATTTTTATTAGGGATTTTCATGAAAAAAAATATCTAGTGATGTTGTTTTCTTTTTCAATTTTTATTTTAGAGGTTATTTAAAATAATAGAGTAATATAGTTGGATAATGTTAAGGTTTTAACTGATACATTTAGTGGGTCAATCTTCAACTTCTAGAGTATGAAGATTGACTATAATATATACTAAAAGGGGATTTATTTTCAATTAAAAGGGATGAAACTAGGATAAATGAATAAAAATTGAATGGGAATGAATCTACAAAAAAATATATTGGGGTAGTTTAAAAAAAGTTTTCTTAGAGAAAGTCCTTCCACATGTAGTATTTTAATAAATCAATTGGCCTAATGACCATGATAGAAAAAATGTATTAAAACACCACATATATGAGAATCATTATTATGGTGAGATGGGTATTCAATATGAATATATCAAAAGGAACTTAATTGGAGGATCATGTCAATGACTACAACATGATTTGGAGTCAACATTAATTGGTGGTAGTGAAGTTTAATGATGATGTTTGGGTATTTATACCTCATTCTCTTCTCAAAACATTGGATGTGATGGTTACTTATATAAGTAATTCTAGTGAAAAAGTGAATTTTTATTTTATAAGATCCATGATATATTTCTGAATTATGATTCATATATAATCTTTTTACAATGTAAAACTAGGGTATAATTTTTTGTGGAAGGGACCGAAAACTATTGTAAAACGTTAATCCAATGTCATAATACGATGGATGAGAAAAGAGATATGTTTTGAGATAAATAAACAATTACCACACCAATATACTAAAATAATGTGAAAAATAGAAACTTGATAAATTATTGAAAAGTCATGGGAGTTAGTATTAGAAAATTTAATTATTGAATATATTTTTGATAGAAAACTACATTTTATTGAAAATATTGTTTTAAATTTCACCGATATGTTGGGGCTGTGTATTACTTATATTTTTCATTATTTCACTCATCATCAGAGAGGGGAATCACGAGAAAATATGTCTCCAAAATATTCAACAAGGTTAATATTGAGGATGATAAATCCCTAAATATAGTTATAAAGGGTTATTTAAATGTTAAAACCTATATTGGATAATTATTAGAGTTACAAGGGTTGAAACATATATTGATGTTAAGAAAGATGCTTATCTATGTTGTTCTATTGGATGATGTTTGTTTTTAAAAATGATTTGTGGAAGGAGTATAGAAGAAAAAACATTGATATGGTGGGTTCCTAATGTGTATAGGATAAAATGTTGTACCATATTAGGAGATCAAAAGGCCTACTTCTTTTTGGAATAAATTATTGATCATTGATGTTGTAGAATAATCATTTAGGTGCAATGGGTCAGAGAGTAATGAATGTCTTCTATGTAAATGAAATATTGAAACTAGGTAGTGTAGTGTATGGAACATGTAAAGAGTGCTTCCTAAAAATATAAGAAAAGGTGTCCATTAAAATAGAATCGAAGACACCAATAAACCTAAATTGGGATTTGGTACAAACATATATATGGGGACCAAAACCAGTTCATTCTCATGAAGTTTCATCTTACGTTTTAACCATCATTGAAAATTAGACACAGAAGTTGTTTGCTTTCTATCTAATGATAACATCCATAATTTCCATATATGTCATTTGATAGATATACATTATAGAACGAGTGGTCCATTTAAATATTATGTTCTTGATGTTCGATTTGAGTGGGGAAAATAAGAGCAGAATGTTAAAAGGTTTTACAATAATAAAGAAATGTTTTTATACAATACATTTCTTAGAACCCTAGAAATGAATGATATAATATATCATATGAATCGAAATCTATGTGAGAAATATACAATCATGAGAATATATTTTTTGTTTGATATTGAGTTTTTATGGAAATATTTAACTGTTTGACAAAACTAAGGAATATATGTCCTCTTTCAATAAAAGGGTATAAGCTTCTATAGGAATTGTAAAATTGAAGAAGTGATTTTTTGTCCCACCTCAATCTTTGTGGATTTATTTCTTATATCCATGTTGATTTGAGGGAAATAAGAAAAATTATATGGGATGAAATGTTTTCATTATGGGGATTTATAGAAGGAAACATATATGAATAAATGATAATTTTGAATGGGAAATAAAAAGAAATATCATGAGAAAGATCAAATAATGATTATATAGATTGAAGAAAGAACCCTAGAAGTGGACCAAAAATTTTAATGCCTTGATGGAATAAAAAGATTATATAGTGTAATGTAGATCATTACTGCTACCAGAAAGTGTTTTATGATGATATTTTCTATTAATTCAAAACATGTTTTGACTTTCCCATCAATAATTTGTTTTGGAAATCACAAATCACACATATTGTAATCACATATATTATGTATCATGTATGTTGTTTCACAACCATAATCATTCACATTGTTTTTCATATACGATGTATTCTAGTCATAATCATGTTATTGTTTTACAACATAACAAGCTATATTGTCATGAATTGTAATAACATGTATCCAAACTTATTCATTCATCGAAACCACATGTATCGTAACCACATGTATTGTACCCAGGACATGTATCGTAACCAGGTCATGTATCGTAACCAGGTTATGTTTCATAACCAGTTTATGTATTTTAACCAAGTCATGTATCGTAACTAGGTCATGCATCGTAACCATATTCATTTTAAATAGATTAAGTATCACATCATAATCATGTATCGTAACCATGTTAGGTATTATATCAAAGTCATGATTCATAAAAAACATATGTATCATAACCAGGATATGTATCATACTCTTTTTATTCATTGTATTCAATCATCATAACCTTTTTAAAAATCATGCATCATAACCATGTTATGAATCATAACCATGTTATGAATCATAACCATGTTAAGAATTGTAACCAGGTTATAAATTGTAATCATGATATTCAATGTTATCTAGATAAGCCTACTAAACAAGTTACATATTGTATTTTTGAAATGTATTACACTTTTATCTTAACTTCAATACTGATTATATGTTACTCATACTCATTGTTTCATAATTTTGTACTTACTAGTTTCTAACTAAAATTAATTCAGTGAATTAGTTATTTACCAATAAAAATTTTGTCATGTATTATATTTTTGACCATTGTAATGCCATGTGTCCATGTCCCTCTAAATTTTTCCATGACATATGACTATTGGAACCTGATTCCTATAAATAGGAGGAAATTTGAACTAGAATACAAAACATTTTCTTATATCAAGTTCTAGAGATAGATGTTGTGACTTTTTTATTGCTTCATGCGAAATCATTTTACATACAAGAAGTGAACAACATGTTCCATGTTCTTATATTTATATAAGCTCATTGTTTTAGATTTTTGAGACCAATCACTATGATAATGATTGAGGCATTCCGAGGATAGGAAGACATGGTTCTGATCATCGTATTAAGGGATTTCAATTCAATGAAATATAGGGGTTCTGATTACCTTTATGATCGAGGGCTTCTAGGGATTGGGAGACAGTCATGTCGATCACCATATCATGGGCTTTCAATTGTTTGAATGATAGAGGTTTTATTACCTTATTAATTGAAGGCTTTCGAGGATAGGAATATGTGGTGTCGATCATCATATCGAGGGCTTACCAAGGTGGTGGTAAGAAAGAACTTGTATCTTAGGTGAAAGGATGAACAAATTTTTGGGATAATATAATTGTAATACCATTACATTTACACTACTATTTTTAATAGAAATGGATTCACATTGTTTCTTCTTTCTATGAATATTCATTTATATTGTAATTTTTTCAATTATAATTCATTAATTTCATATTGTATTAATAGAATCTACACATTGTATGGTAAAATCATTTACAATTGTATTACTCTAATCCTTTATTTCAATTATAATACAATTGTTTTTATTTCATTACTTGTGGAATTACAACTTATCATATCCATCAGATCGAGATCTTTTGTGGTAAATTGTATTGGTTTTGAATTATATTAGTTTAATATATCTTAAAATATGTTATTTCTTATGTTTTTTAATAATATTTTTTTAAACCTACAATTCACCCCCTCTGGTATTGTTCCATCTAATATACATATACATATATATTAAAATTCAAAAATTGGTATCAGAGTAGGTTTCCACAATTCTGTTTACTTTCTTTGTTTCATTCTGAATGAAAATTGTATTTCCATTACAAATATTTTGTTTATAATTACTTACTACACTAACTATTGGAGTGGAATAGTATTGTTTTATAATATGGAAGGTATGAATACAAGATAAATGGAAAACCTATATCCGACTAGACCACATATTTTTTTGAGGGAATTATTATGAGCACTGGAGATATCAAATGAAGACTTTTGATATTAATAATAGAGTAGAAAAATTTCTCATGCTTACAGGAGAATACAAAATCCCAGCAAGGAAATTTGTACCATCACCAACCAAGAGAAATAATAATATCAACTGAATTATATGGTACGTAATAAATTGTTGTGTTCTATGACTAGAAATATATATATTCAAATATCATCATGGGAAATAGCCAATTTTATCTAGAAGAATTTAGAGGTAACACATTTGTTTACATCTATGTAATAGAAATTAGAAGATCAATGCTTCAAGAAAAATATCATGATTTTTTTTCCTTTTGGAGAACCAGTATGAAAAGTGAATTTTTTTAACAATCATCAATAGCCATCAATATATTGATGAAAAGGGTCCTGATGATGAATCACTTGTGGATAAGGTAATTGATATAATGTGAAGTGAGTGGGAATTGAAAAAGATAGCAATTGGTGAGAACATGAAGGTTAATCAAATCACTTTTGATGAGTTATTTGGAACTCTTCTTCAGCATGAGACAAGAATCAAAATGGATTTTGATTTAAATAAAAAGAAGAATTGTAATGGAAGTATATATTTTCCTACTAAATCCAAAGATAAGGCACTAGAAACGATAACAAGATCCAAAGCTAAGAATGATGTTGTTATATTAGAATAAAGTGATAGTGATCACTCAGATAATGAGTTATCCAATATTTCTTCAAGGATGAACAAGATTTTTGGAATGAAATTCATTTAATACATATTCTAAAAGAAATATAAGAAGGACAAGAATGACTTAGAAGTAACATGTTATGTATTTAAAAGAGTATGTCATATTAGACCAGATTTTCCTTTACTAAATAGATAAGATATGAAGGATAAACATTCTAAAAGAAAAAATAAAAAGTATTACAAGTCTAAGTCTAAGAAGGTGTTGAATAAAAATGGTACTTTTATTGCTATTGGTGGCTATTCACTAGATGAATCCTCAGAATATGAATCTTCGGGTCAGAAAAATATTGGACGCATAGCCAGAATACCTATTGGAAATTATTATTTCTTTGATAAGGTACAAAATGATGAATCCCTTACTAATGTATCATTAAATTAAAATTATCCTCATGAGAAATGTTCTTACTCTTCTGATGAAGAATATTCCTTATAAGAAAAAAGTTTCATTCTTTTTATGAAGTATCTAGATTTTTTAAATTACTTGAGAATGAATATTCAAAAATCAAGTAGAAGCTTGATAAAGAAAATTCTAGAATATCTATTCTTAAAAAATAAATATCAATTCATTCAAAAGATCTTGATAAGAAAACTCTTGATTTTGACATTATTTTAAAAACTCTTATAGAATAAAATTATGACAAGGATAAATATTCTATGGTATTTGAACACCATTTCTTAAAGAACAATGTATTTGAAACTAAAAAAAATTCCAAAACAATTTCTTGTGAGAATGATATTTTACTCATTATACTAAAATATGAAATCTTTTCACATAATAAATTTTTACCCGAAATTAATACTAGAAGGAATGTATTTGACAAAATTTATTCTTAAATTATTTCTCTAATGAAAAGTTTTGGAATTGTATACACTCACTCAACACTGATTTTTAGTCATAACTATTTTGTTCTTAGAAATGCTCTTTTTGGTACTAAATGACATTTTTTTGGGAATTGGTAATGAAATTGCTCTATTAATAAAAATAAATGATTAGGATTTCATAAACATAATTTTTCAAAACAAATTTAAATTCCTAAAATTCTTTTATCTAATATTTCTGAATCCAAAAAACTTTGGGTTCTGAAAAACTAATTGTTTCTCTTTCCAGAAAATAAGAAGTGTACTAACAATAAGAAAATTTGTTGCATGGATAGTGGTTTTTCTAGACACATGATGGAAAACAAATATTTCTTTGAAAATATTTTTTAAATTAATGTTGGAATTTTAACCCTTAGAGGTAATTCTTAGGGAAAGATCATTGGTATAGGAAATATTGTGATTTTTGGAAATGTTTTAATTTCAAATGTTTTTTTCAAAGGTCTAATGAAAAAACATATAAGCTCATTTCAATTATGGGATGAAGGTTACCTTCTGAATTTTGGGAATGATAAATTTTTAGTAAATAATTCCAAGGATGAATTCATTATTTCTTCTTATAGGCATGAAAATATATACATAATAAACTAAGAAGACCTTAGGTAACAAGAACTACCTTGCTTAAGTGAAATGGAATTCCAATCCTAGTTACGCATAGAAGGTTAAGAAATTGTAACCTTATTAAAAATTTTAAACTCTCAATATGAAGTCATTTTAAGGATCTACCAGATCTAAGGTATGATTCCTCAAAAGCATGTGATCATTTTATATATGGAAAGAAATATAAAAACAGCTTTAAATAAATCAATGAAGTATCAACATCTAATGAATTAAAGTTAGTGTACATGGATCGTTTTGGTCCTATAAAAACTGGAAGAAATCAAGAAAAATACTATGTATTTGTTTTAGTTGATGAATACACTTGATTTACAGGGGTATATATTCTAGAAATTAAATATAAATCTCATTTCTATTTGAAAACCATTAGATCCCATGTTAAAAAATGAGAATAACCTCCCATTAATTACTATTAATATTGATCATGGTGGAGAATTTTAAAATTCATATTTTGAAACCTTTTGTAGTCAGAATTGTATTACTCACAACATTTTAGCTCCAATAACCCCTTAGAAAAATGGTGTTTTTTGAAAACAAATGTTATATTCATCCTAAAATGAAAAGAACCATGTTGAGTGACTACTCAGTGGCTATGAATTACACCGTGGAAGCTATTAGTACTTCATGTTACACTATAAATCATGTTTTATCTTGGCCTTTTTTTAATAAAACTCTTTATCAATTATGGACTGGCCGAAAACCCAATGTTTCTTACTTCAGAGTTTTTGGATGAAAAGTATTCTTATTGAATACTAAAAAAATTTACCTAAATTCACACCCAAATCTGATGAAAGAATATTTCAAGGTTATTACCCAACTTCTATGGTCTATATAGTTTTCAATAAATACTCTTGTACTGTGGAGGAAACAATGTATATCAAATTTGTTGAAACTGACTACTTTGTTTTTAAATAATCCATACCTAAATAATCTCATGTGTTTTAAAAATATAACTATCATCCTTTGATTGAAAACATTTCTGAATAAGGGAAATACTCAATAAAATGTTACTGATACATTCACTCAAAAAGTATTTCAATCCTATGTTTATGAACATGTTTTACAAAACACAAACCAATTGTTTCTCTAGAATCATCCTAGTGATAGTATCATTGGTGATGAAAATCAACCTTTAAAAGACTAGAAATTCCATAATAAATGAAATAGAACAAATTTCTTTTGTATCTCAATTCTATCCTAAAACTTATAATGATTCCTTGGGCAATGAAGATTTTATTAATGAAATGCAAGATGGAATAAATGAATTTTAATGAAACCAAGTCTAGGCCTAGGTTGAAAGTCCTTAAGAAACAACTATAATTGGTGTAAAATGGGTTTTCCGAAACAAATGTCATGAAAATGGAATCATACTAATAAATAAATAAATACTTGTTGGTAAGGAATATAGTCAACAAGTTTTAATAGACTATGATGAAATATATTCTCTGGTAGCTATCCTTGAATCTATTCGAACTCTATTAGCCTTTGAAGCATACACTAATTTAAAACTTTATCAAATGGATTTAAAATGTTATTTTCTTAATGGTTTTGTACAAGAATAAGTTTTAGTGGAACAATATCTTGGTTTTATAGATTAAAAACATCTTGGTCATGTTTTTAAACTTACCAAAGCTTTGTATGGCCTTAAATTAGCCCCAAGATCATGGTATTATAGACTTATAGGTTTTATTTTACAAAACAATTATGAAATAAGGTACTTTTGATCGAAATCTTTTCATAAAAAAATAAAACAAAAATTTTTTGATTGTAAAAATAAATTTTGGTGACATTATATTCATATCAACTCAAAAATATTTAACTAATTCTTTTGAAAATCTAATGAAATCTGATATTGAAATGAGTATGATGGGTGAGTTAACATTTTTTTAGGTTTTCAAATATCTCTCAAACCTAAAAGAACTTATATATCTCAACATACGTATATAAAATAGTTACTCAAAAAGTATGGATATGAAAAAACTAAAAGTATAAGCACTCTAATCAGTACCTCAAATACACTTGATCTTGATGAAGCTGGGAAAACAATGGTTCAAACAACTTTTAGAGGGATGATAAGAAGTTTTTTATACATGATATCTGGTAATCCAAACTTAATATTTTTTCTGTGCATATGTGAAAGATACCAATGTAATCCAAAATAATCTCATTTAAAAGTAGTGAAAATAATTATTCGCTACTTAACGGGAACTATGGATTTATAATTATTATATTATTATTGAAATGATTTTTTTGAAAAGTTTATTAGATGGTGAATTTAGTTATTGTGGAATGGATATAAAAATTACTTCCAGAACATGAAATTTTTAGAATATTCCTTAGTTTCATGGTCATGCAAGAAGCAACAATCAGTAGAACTTTCCATTGTTGAAGCTGAATATGTAGCAGCTGGATGTTTTTGTGCTCTGGGGTTGTGTGTTCAACACACACTCACTAACCATGGCATGAGTTTTTTTATAACTCAAATACTATGTGACAACACCGGTGCCATTTCTATTAGTAAAAACCATGAACATCACTCAAGTGAAAAATAAATAGATATTAGGCATCACTTTCTTTGGGATCACACAAAAAAAATATAATATTTTTTATATTTAATCGGAACATAATAACAACATGCTAATATTTTGACATAACCATTATCATCTGATTGATTTGAATATATTAAATAGAAACTTTGAATGATCACTATAAAGTAATCATTCAAATATATTTCTTATTTAACTCATCTCTTTATATTAAGTTACTGTTTTTTAAAGGGGTAGTATATATAATTTTATCAATTTTACCTTATATGTTTTTTAATTTTATGTTTATCAGTTTTTCTCCTCTCAGTTTTTCTTTATTGTCTTTGATTTATTGGTTTTTCACTTATCAGTTCTACATGATTATTGGGTTCACTATAATTGGTTTCACAGATTATTTTTATTGTTTATCGTTTTCACTGTTAATGGCATTGGATTTATCGGTTTCTTAATTTTATTGATTTTATGTTTTGAACAGTTTCATTTTTCGGATTCAAAATTATCAGTACTACATTAAACTATCAGTATTATGATACTTTATTAGTACTAAACTATTGGCATTATAACACTTTATCGTTGCAGGATTTTTGGTATTGGATTACTTAATCTATATTGAACTATCAGTATTGGATTGTTCTATCAATACTAAATAATCGGTATCAACCTATTTTATTTTATCTGTTTTATAATTCTTATTGGTTTTACATGTTTTTTGTTTCTATTTTTTTCATAAGAAAAATATATTAAAACCAGTACATCTGTTTTGTTACTCTGACAGGTACAATCTCTAAAACCTTATTTTTGTGGTTTCATTAATTTTTTTTCAATTCTTTATCTTATGTACTATTCAATTTTAGTATGAACATTATTTTATTTTAAGGAAAAACTCAAGAGTTAGAAATCATTATTAGCCATTAGATCATTTAAAACTAATCCTGGCCGTCAATATCCTCTAAAAATCCCATATCCCACTTCAAACTCATCTATTTTTCTCTCAAAAATAGTTTCTCTATAAATTGTCAGCACGGTTCATAATCATTTCTTACCTCAGTTTTCATAATCAGAGATCTACTAAGCTTTTGTAATCAGGACGATATTTAGGGTTTGAGTTATTCTTACATGACTAACTCTACTAGTTCACCTATGAAAGAAATTCCTCCAAAATAATTGTCTTTCATGACTTTTATAGGTGAAAGGTTAGTCTCCCTAGTTTTTATGAGACTTTTGATTCATCTTTAATAAGGATTATAAGTTTACAATGCTGGGAATCAATTTTTGTGGAAAGACCAAATTCAGATTAGGTTTTGTGTATCATCATGAATATCTACAATTTTATGAATCAATAGCGATAGAAAAGGGTCTTATGATTTCTTATATGATGTATGATATTAATTATACAACCACCATAAAATAAAAAATCTATGTTTTTAGGTTATATAATTGAGGGTGATGCATTATATCCTTCTCATAAACTTCTGAAAGCTGATTTAACTTTTGATAAGTTTAATGTAGAGGAACCACTTTTTAAGATTCATGAGGACAAGAGACAAGTGTGTCATTTGTCATAGGATAATAGAATCATTTCCCTCTAGATACAATGGTTTTTTGTGCTGAGAAAGTGTGATAAAGAGACTTTAAATGTTTCATATGAGTATGTGGTTGGATATTTGGTGAACATGAGAAAGTTCAACATTATGGGGTTCATCTTCTAGATGATTAGGAATCTAAAATTGAGTGCTATAAAATCACATCTGATCATGTTTCCTACTATTATTAGGAATTTTATGAAATAATGATTGATATTGTGTAATATTTCAATCAAGTTAGACTTGACTTCTTTTAGGGACCTCTTAATTATTAAGGATACGATAAGAAGGCTCAAGTTACAATTCAATCTTGAATCGAAAAAGTTTGAGAAAGATCTTAATGCTGATAAAGGGAAAGAAGTAGTTAAAGGTAGTGAGAAACCTTTTAAGACATCCAATACAACTTATAATAAAATAAATATAGTTAATAATACAACTTGAAGTGCTTAAAATAAACAAATGGATGTTTCTGATGAGGTTGATGCAGAGTGGAGAAATAAAAAGCAAAAAAGGAAAGAAGGGGGTCCTACGTTTGATTGGAATATGGATGAATCATTGGATTAAAAAAAATATTAGTATAGGCATTGAAAGAAGTTGAGAAGAAGAGTAGAATAAATAAGATAAAGGCTCAAGAAATTGACATTGATACTCTACTCCGAATAGCTGAGAAAGAAAAAATAGGAATTATAATAAGGGAGCCACCAGTTCAGACTCAAAATGATATTTAAGTGAAAGTCAAAGAAATACATGTTTCTAAATACTCGGCCATAAAACCTATTACTAATGAATATGAAGAAGAAGAATAAGAATAAGAACAATAAGGGAAATAATAACAAGACCAGGAAGAAGAATGGGATGAAGAACATGGAAAAGAATTATTTGAAATAGAAGAGAAAGAAAATGAAAAAAAGAGATGTCATACTGCAAAATCCATAGAAGTTCCTTCATTTAATTTTCCATCACCGGATACTAATTCTTACAAGAAACCATTACAAATGGTTTTTTCCAAGAAAATTTTTCATTTTTCTGATAAATAAGAGGAATATTTCTTTATCAATCATAATCATCCATCTCAAGTGATCGGTACTAAGACTCATTTCAGTGATCTCTCACAATACACTAAAAACCCAAATTCTGAAAGAACAATCACAGTGATGGAAAATCAGTATATTGAACCAGATTTTAATATATTATAGAAGTTTATAATGTTCATTCATGAAGTTTATGTCATGATATAAATTATTTCAAATTCTCACAATGATAGAACAGACTCTATCAACATTCCAATAGACATGTATCTTAGTATTGAAGATGATTTCAATATTTTCATGAAATATGATACTAATCATGGTAAGTCTTGAAATAAGGTTGTGAAGTGGTCATATAATGTTAATGATAGTCTCAAGAACCATCTGGAAAAGCAGGATGAATTGGTACACCAGGTAAATAAACTCAACTATCTCTATCAAAATTTGATTGGTGATTTGAATGAAAATCTTGAAAACTTACAAATACCCAATACCTCAAAAGAAGTAACATCAAAAGAGCTTTAATGATTAAATAAAAATTTATAGAATGTGAGTAATGAGGGGTTTTCACTCTCAAATAGAGTTGTAATCCTAGAGAAGGCCTACAGACTCAGGTTGGATGATTTTAATAACCAAGAATCAAGGCTTAAAACATATGAAGTAAAATTTAATGGCCAAGAAGAAATAATTCATCTTATACAAAAAAGGATCCATAAGAAATAATTGGTTATTGATGAACATGATGTGAAGTTAAAGGCTCGGGAATAAGCACTTGACAAACTCATGAGAGATTTTTAAGAGGTCAAAAAGATGAAGCTTATGATGTTTAATATTTTGAAAAAACAAAAGGGGAGAGAATGATGTAGAAACTGTTGTTGTAATTTAAAACCTATTTCATTCAATGGAATGTCTATTGTTTTGTGCTATGTTTCTATAACTTTTTTGTAGGAATTGAATACTTTCCCTTATTCTATTTGAAAATCAAAAAGGGGGAGAATAGTTTTGAAAATGAGAATTTCAGAAATATCTTATAATGGGGGAGAACACTCATGTCAAAGTAAAAAAGAATATGATCCCTTCTAAGTTGCTTAAACCATGGGTGGAATTAGTCATATTCACTATTACTTTCAGAAGAGTTATCAAACTCTGTGGGAGATATGTCTTCATTATTATTTTTTTATGCTTTCCAAAAGGGTAGAGATTGTTGAGTCAAAACATGTTTCAACATTACCATCAATCCTTTGTTTTAGAAATCACTAATCACACAAACCATAATCACATATACTGTTTACAATGTATGTTGTTTCACGATCATAATCACTCACATTGTTTTTCATTTATGATATTTTCTTTTCATAATCAGGTTTGTTGTTTTACTACATTACCAAATATACTATCATGCACCGTAATCACCTATATATTAACCTTGTCATGCATCGTACCCACATGTATTGTAACCAGGTCATGTATCGTAATCGGGTCATATATCATTTCATGGTTATTTATCATAACCAGGTTATGAATTATGAATAGGTCATGTATCGTAACCAAGTCATGCATCGTAACCATGTGCATCATAACCAGATTAAGTATCACATCATAATCATGCATCATAACCAGGTTAGTTATTATATCATAGTCATGAATCGTAATAAGCATATGTATCATAACTAGGTTATGTATCATAATCTTCTTATGCATTATCTTCAAGCATCATAACATGTTTAAATATTGTGCATCGTAACCATGTTAAGAACTCTAACCATGTTAAGAATCGTAACTAGGTTATAAATTGTAATCATGATATGAATTTTTATCATGATAAGCCTAGTAAACAAGTTGTGTATAGTACTTTTGAAATATATTACATGCATATGACAACATTATTACCGATTATATGTTAATCATACTAATTGTTTCATAATTTTTTATTTTCTAATTTCTAACTAAAATAAGGTTATTGAATTGGATAGTTACCAATCAAAATTATTTCCGGTATTCGATTTGTTTTGACCTTTGTAATGCTAGGTTTCCAAGTCTCTTAGAATTTTTTAGATAAATATAAATTTTGGATAAAATATGACCATTGGGCCCTGAGGCCTATATATAGTAGGTCATTTTAACCAAAATACATAACTTTATTCTTCTATCAAGATCTAGAGAGAGATTTCTGGAATTCTCTCTTGCTTTATGAGAAAGCCTTGAAGATACTATAAGTGAAAAGATTGATTCAAGTTCTTGTATTTATGTAAGTGATTTGTTTCTGCTCTATGTGACTGATCAGTGTGATAATGATCAAGGGATTATAGGTATATGAAGATGATGTTTTTATCATCATATCGAGGCCTGAAATTTTTTTGAAAGATAGAGGTGTCGATTACCTTATTAATTAAGGGTTCTCGGGGATAGGAATTCAGTCATTCTGATCATCGTATCGAGGGATTTCATTTGATTAAAAGATAGAGGTGTTGATTATTTTCTTAATCGAGGGATTATATGGATAGGAAGTTGTGGTTCTAATCATCTTATCGAGGGCTTACCAAGGATGTGGTAAGACGTATATTTTATCCTATGTGAAAGGATACCCTACTCGTTGGGATAATATAATTGTAGTACCTTTACACTTCCACTTCTATTCGTAATAGAAAGGGAATCGCTTTGTTTTTTATTTATATTCATATTCATTTCTATTTTAATTGTTTCAAGTTCGATTCATTCATTACATATTGTATTAATAGATTCAATATGTTGTATGGTAGAATCATTTACATTTTTCTTACTGTGATCATTATATTCAACAAGAATACAATTGATTTTATTTCATTACCTGTGGTATTACAACATATCTTATCAAATGGACCCAAGCCATGTATGGTAAATCATATAGGTTGTGAATAGTATTAGTTTAACATCTCTAAAACTAATATCTTTATTAACTGTTTAAATAAAAAGGGTTTTAAACATACAATTCACCCCTGCATGTATTTTTCCATCTAAAATACATATACATCTATATTACGATCCAAAATTGTCAACATAATTATATTATATATACATATAAATATATGATATACTCTTGGAAGATATAGATAATAAATGGATTGAAGAGATAAATTTCAGGTTGTCTAGAATGTTTGAGATAATAGATCTTGGGGAATTTAAATAGATTTTGGGGGTGATGATCTTAAAGTGAATGAATCATATATCAATAGTTTTTTTCATTGTCAGAGTATACCTATAATATGGTGAAATAGTTTATATATTCTAGATCCAAACATGTACCCACCCCATTGGCCATACATATCAAAAAATCCAAAGAGAAATAAAAATGATTAGATGATGGAGATTGATGCATGGAAAATTATACCAATGAATTAGTGGTGTTTGTTTTATGTAATCCGTGGTTTTTATAAGTCTAAAAATTTCTCACAAAATGGGATTTGATAGTAGCTTCAAGTAAAATCTTGGAACGGATTATTAGGAAGTGAATAATTAGATACCATAATATCTCAATGGTTTAGACGTTTTTCTGTATGTTTTATAATAAAAGATCAATTGAACGGGTATATTGATGTAGAATGTAGATTAGATGAAAACACAAAAATAATTTTTATGTGATTTGTGTTTAACTATGAATATTTTTTATACTCTTGATGTTAAAATTACAGTTAATATTTTCACAATCAACCAAATATATAGATTTAATTATAGAAATAAATGTATGTAATGGGATAATATACCAGAGTTGAAAAACCCCAAACATTCACAAATGAAGATCCCTTTTTGAAAGAATAATTTTTTTAATAAATATATGTACAGAAATAACATTAACTACATAGGTTATTTTAGAACATTAAAAATTTTATCATGTCATTTTTAAACGACTAGTAAGGATCATAACCACTAATAATAAATACATATTAGAATGGATATTATTATTAATATATATTAAGGGGTTTTTAAAGTACAATTTACATATATGAAAGAAGTGAAGGACTCGATGAGATAGATCATAACTTAAGAATACCATTTATCAGACCTTCTATTAGATATAAAACAAGTGGGATTTTTCAATTACCTAAGCACAAGATGAGATTCAACAACAAAAAGTGAGGAAAACTATTTATAACAAGAGTTCAATCTTATCGAGATCAGGACACAAACAATTTTAGTTGAACCCACATAAGGAAGTTTGAGCATCGAAAACCTTTCACTTAAGATGTAAGGATGTGTAATTAGTGGTTATCTATCTAGACCCTAGTAATATGAATTATTATATCATACATTAAATAGAAATATTATCATATTTATTTCCCTTTATAATTACTTTATAAATTTTTACATAATGTGTTTGATAAAAAAGAGGTTTTGATACGAATAAAACAAAATTTTATTTTTTGAAATCATATGGTCTAAATTAAAATAGACATTTTGATATATTCCTGAGTTTTAGAAAAATGATATATTCATGATATATGATTATTGAATAATATTTATTTATATATACATGGTAAAAAAATTAATTAAGTCAAATGTAATCATTATAAGGGTGAAAAAAAAATTATTGTTGTAAAAACATTATTTTTCAATAAGACGGTATTTTATTAAAGTAATAAAATCTCATATTTAGGTAATCAAATTAATAATAAACATCATTTTAAAAATAAGTATGTAAAAATTTTCCAATGGTTACTTTTTAATAATTTTTTGAGACAGGTGAATATTTCTGTAAAAATTTTAATATGATGTAAATATAAATTATGTATTATAAAATCTGAAAATTGATGTAATAGATACTATAAAGAGTATCCATTTATAAAATTAAGTTCCAAATTTAAAATAATGTATTTTTTATGTTTTTTAGTTTAGTTTTTAATCATTAATGAATACAAAAAAACAATAATATATTTTAATGTTTTAAAAACAAATTTATAAGAACATGACTCACTTACATTTCCCTAATAGTAAATTTATAATGATTTTGGTTTGTAATATTATGAAATATTTAATCAAAATCCGATTTGTAAAAAATCAAGCGTGAAAACCTGGGAAATTTTTAGGTTTTTATTAATTTATTATATATAGTCCAAAATGTATGACTTTGAATTAATAAAGAATTAACCTATATGTATCTATAAATTCCCACCAAAAATACAACTTCTCCTCAATAAAAACCCATTCATCATGAATTTACTCTCCATATGCCTCTACATGTCTCTCCTAAGGTGGTTTCAATATCTTAATTAGCACCCCCAATCTTTTAGAAGCACCATCTCAAGGCAACAGATCATCTCCTCATCCTATTTATTCAAGAACATTTTTGGATTTATGAATTAATACATAAAGTGTTTCAGGTTGGAATATGTTTTTACACATCAATATTATATATCTTATGATGTACAAGTGTTGAGATACCCCATTTCAATGTAATAAAACCCTTCGATGAGTCTTTATGTAGACCCATCATGCTATCAAAATTATCCTATGATTTTCCATTGAGAACATTTGTGAATTGAATAAAATTACCCATTTCCACTCAAATGTATTAACATAGATGTACATATCAATCATTTACTAGTAAAATCCATGAATTTTACCCACACTCATTTTTTATGGGGTTTCAAGTGATAAAATATTCTTATATTGCTTGATCGATGTGGAACACAAATGCATGCACATGATATAAATGTTATGGGTGGGACCCTAATTAAATAGAACCCCATTTCAATGGGTATTGTTTTTCTCTCATGATAAACTAGGTATGGTTCATGTTATGTTATCCTAAGAAAAATATTTGTTTACCTCATAGTATTTATCCTTAACATAGATTAATGATTTCAGGTTTTTTTGTTTCCCCGCCCCTATTATGCTATTATGTTATTATCTTATATCATCCTTGGATGGTCAATATTTTTGTTCTCACCCATTTTAAATCACCATGATATTCATCTTGAATCACATGTATTAATTTCTTCATTTATTTATTTAATTATTCCATTAGTTTTATTTATATATTTCCCATTTCTTAAGTAAATCCCACGATTATCCAGTGCGGTATTAAAAGATCAGTGGATTATAAAGGCGTGATGTGGATTTTTAAAATAATATTATTGTACCCTTGTTTCAATTTATTCTGATATGTAACAAATTTAAATAATACAGTAGGAATAATGACATTATTGGATTGTATTATGTGTTTATTTATGTAATAAATCGTGAATTATGGTTTATTAAGAATATGGGTTTTCATATGAAGGGATTTTTGTAAGAAATTAGAAGGAAGTTACTAAAACAAGTTGTTTTGTGATAACCATAGTTTGATCCATTTTCTAAAAAATCTATTATTTCACTCAAAAATGAATACATTTAGACAATGTTTCATTCCACCTATAATCTTTTGGAAAATGGATTTCTAGAACCATGTATGATAAGATGAAGTCACAATATAAATAATGTATAGAAAAATGTATAGTTTAAAAAAGTCATAGGTATAGTTGTTACATATTGGTAGTTTGTGAGCCTAATGGAAAGAATGGATAATTCACACTCTATTATTATAGAAGACGAGATGTGACATCGATTAATTGGTGATTGACTAAACATTATCATTTTTATTGATTTAATCTAACATGAACTATAAGAGATACATCATAGGAGAATGAAATATTGAAGGCCCAAAGCTTTATTAACCACAAAAATGACTCCCTCATTAAGAAAGGAACCCATGTTAAGGAAGTAGAAAATACATTGGTTCGAGGGTGCCTTGGATGCCAAGAAGTCCACTACCATATTCCCCTCCCTCCAAGTTTGAGTGATCTCAGTGTGGGTACCCATGAGCTGTTTACACTTCCTGATAATATACACAATGTTCTAGGGATAATAAACCACACCTGAGAGTGAATGGTAGAGAGTCAAAGAGTTAGTCTCCACCACCTTCAGACTGAGGTGCCTTTGCTTGCATAGCTCCTGCCCTATGGCCATAGCCCAGGCCTCCACCTGTAAAACATCTCTTCTTCCAAAACATGCAGAGAAAAAAACTAAGATGGACCTATCTCTGTCCTGAATTACTCCACCACCACACATCACCTCACTATGAAGAGACCCATCTGATTTCATTTTGAACCCACATATTGGATGCCAGCAACGAACCCAATTCTCCTGCCTGACCTGCTGACCTAATTGGAAGAAATATGATTCGGTAGAAAAGGGCTAACCAATGGAGCTACATGGAATTCAATGCACAAGCTGACCAAGTCTTATAAAATATTTCTCATGTCAAAGGAGATTCTAGTTTGAGTTCCTTTTGCATTGTTGTGGTGTGCATCATTCCAAGCCTTTCAAATAATCCAGCATCCCATAACAATATTGTGAACCTATCCTTTCCTCTCTAAACCCCAATCATGGGACCCTTTATTCCATGACATGAAAAAACGATCATGCATGCCTCTATGGTTATCCAAACTTGAGAAGTCCCGGAACTCCATCCAAACACATCATTTCTAATTAATATCAACGAAGAGGTGACCCACTGATTTCGGTTTGTGAAGTATACAAAAATAAAACCTTGATTACAAACTCACTCCCATGCATTGAATTATATTATACATGGGAAAATCTTTATGACTTTCCCTACACAATAGTAAATTAAACATGAAGGCACCCCTTTGCACCACACGTCTCCCCCATGGATCTCCATTAACTGTTGTCATCCTCACTTGAGAAAAGGCTTTGATTGAGAAATCTCCTGACCTGGAAACCATAAAGATGAGTCTATCTGGATATTCACTCAAAATGATATTGTTGAAAAAAGCATGTTAGTTATCATTAAGGACAGCCTATTTAAAACTGGGGTGGTTGCAAGCCTCTCCAAAGGAAATGAACGTGGTGGGACAACTGGAAACCACAACCTGCAATCCCCCCAATCATGGTTCCAGAAGATTATTTCTATTATCCCAAACATCCATCGTGAGAGTGGCTTCAAAGACTCAATGTAAGGACAAGTCGTCTTCTATATCTTTGAAGTTCATGACCTTGGAACGCTCACATCCAAGTTTTATCTGTCTTGCATGGTCTTTCCCCAAAGATTTTTCCTTCCATGGATTCCCATGAAAATTTTTCATGTAACCCATGCATGGATGAGGTGACGCTTCCCTGGTTGATACCCCCTTCTGAAAAAGGTATTACTATATGCTCCCCAGAAGCACAGTGATTCCTACCTTCCATCTACCCATCCCAAATAAATTACACCAAAATCCTCTCCATGTTAATGATGACACCTTTAGGGACATTCAGGGTGGAGATAATATGCATGATAATAAACACCAGAACGCTATACATGAGATTTATGAAACCACCAAAGGATAAAAAATTATTCTTCCAATTAAAGATTCAGCTCATGATTTTAATAATGATATTATCAAATTGATTCACATGAATATAATAAGAACTAATTGGAGCTCCATGATACTTCATAGTGAAGGGCACTCTTCTCATACTTAGTTTGACGTTTAGGTCCCTTTCCCTCCTACCTGAGATCCAATTAGAAGTAAAATATACGCTTTTCCCCATGTTGACCTATTTCCAGTTCCATTTATAGTAATCATCAAGAGCTTCATTCAATCCCATCTCTCACCTGTGTCTTCCAATAATAAACATGTTCGTATCGTTTACAAATATCAAGTGCGAGGTGCCCCCTAAAGCATGTAGGTTCATATATGGGAAGATTTTTCTAGTGCGAAGGCCCCAGTTAATGGAGTATCTAAGGAAGTTTTGAGAAAGGATGAATTTAGTGGGGGAAAGAGGATCTTGTTGCCTGATACCTCTGCAAGCCTTGAAGAAGCCAAATTTCTTTCCCATAAACAAATTTGAGATCCACGCTGAGCTAAAACACCGAAACAAAAGATCCCTGGTCCAGTTTGAGAACCCCATACATGCCATAAACCTTAAGATCAAACACCATTCAATCATATCGTAGGCCTATATCATGTCTAATTTTATCACCAATTTTCTCAGGAAGACTTTTCTATTGTTTGCACTATCCATTTATTGCACAACTCCAATCACACACTGAATAGACCACCCTTTGACAAAACCATGTTGTTCTGAATCCATACAGGTATTCAATTGAGGATCCATCCTTTTGTTTATAATAGTCATGAGGACCTTCTATATAATGTTTCACTATCTAATTGGATGATAATACTCAATGGTTTGGGGATTTCACACCATTGGAAGTAGTACCAACTTAGTTGCACAGACAATAAGAGGAAAATTCCCCCATTGGAAGTAGTCTTTCACTACTCTCACATGGTCTCCTTTGACAATATCCCATCTTTCCCTATAGGAAGATCCTAGAATTATGTCTATCCCTAGTGCACTATCTGGGTGTAGAGTCTATATTTCCTCACACACATCTTATTCCTCCAAAATCCTACTTAACCTATGATAAATATCATCCGAAAAACAACTGGGAATGTCCTCAAACACATCAGCATCCCCACTCAGATACCCTTCATTCATGTTTGTATTGGAGTATTCTAGAAGACCTTGAATGCTAAAATTGTCCAATTCCCCAACTTCCCCGCAGTCATTGGTGTAGGATCCATCCCCCCTACGAATGTTAGGCCTATGATAGAAGCATATTTCTTTGATGCATTAATGGATGTAACTTGTATTTATGTCCCCCTCCCGAAGCCATCAGACTCTATCTCCCTCTCTCTCCAACCATTCCTTGCTCATAAGGATATCCGTGAGGTGATCCTTCTTTATCCTTACCTCGTTAAACATTCTTTAATTCCAATCCTATTCCACACCTGCCTTGAGGTGTTCAACCTCCCTACTAACATCGAAAAAATACAGATTGTGACCTAGGAGAGCCTTCCCCCATCTATGTAAAAGCTGTTTAATCCACTTGAAAATCCTGTGAAGCATAATCCACAGGTTCCCCATGTACGCGACATAACATGCTTCCCTTACCTGATCATTGAAACCCGATTCCTCCACCCATGTTCTCAAAAACATCAGATGATCATCCTTCGAAGAACATAATCCTTGGGAGAGGCGAAAAGTAGAATGGTCAGACAAGAACCACACCAGGTGAGAATCCTTGGCATCGGGAGAAAGAGAGATAGTTGCCTCATTCATCAAACACTGATCAAGACGACACCAGGTGCATCTTCCTCCTCGTTCATTATTGCACCCAGTAAAACTATATCCCTTAAAACCCACATCTGTAAGCCCTTTCCTCACGTAAAATGAAAAAATATCTGGGCTGGAACTTCAAGGAAAGAAACCTCCCCATTTATTCTCCTCCGGATGAGAAACAATGTTGAAGTCTCCCCCTACAATCCAGGGGATGCAATTGGAGATGATGTAATCAAGGTCACTCCAAATATCCTTCCTATCATACGCATTACACTGGAAGTAAATTAAGGAAATGTGGATTTGTTGGGCCCCTGCCAAAACCTTTTTAGCTAGATAATGATCAGACAAACTGAAGAAATATACCATAATGTGGTCCTTCCAGAAAAACCTGATATGATAATTAGGAGGGTCCCCATGCATAAAACCACATAATCTAAGACACTTTCCATACTCCTTTACATTTATAGAAACCATTTTGGGTTCAAGGATTTATACCATCTCTATATAATTGTTAAAAATATCATTAAAAATGAATTCAGATTTAGCACAGGCCCCTACGAATTGGGAATTCAAAATGAGAACATTAAACATTAAGACGTGCACGTCTGGATTTGGTCCCAGACTCCTGGCCCATGATGCGAGATGACTGCAGAGTGCTCTCCTCGATTTTTTTCCTTTATTTGTAACCTGATGCACATCCCCAGGCTATGATATGATGAGTCAAGAGTTTTCTGATGCAGATGGTGGGATGGTTTGAGGGATCTCCTCTTTATCACCCTATTCAGAGAATGTTCCAAAGTCCTAGTATTCCTATTGACTCTAACTACACATTTTCCTGAGGAAGCACCCTAGGAAGACCAGTCCCCCTTCTTGTTTCGAGACATTGGCACAACCAAGGATGAATAAACCTCTTGGACACAATCGTCCAGGGTCAATGAATCGGCACAAGTATCAGAGGAAATCTTAGGTAATGAGAAAAAAATAGGTAAGGTCCCCAGTGAGATAACATGTGAACGTATAACCCTCTAAAGGAGTGCACCATGCGACATCCATTGAGATGGCCTACTAAAATTAGATAGAAAACCAAGGAGCATGGGAGAATAAGGAACAAGCACCAAGATGATATATGGGTTTGGGATACTGGAGGATAGATTTGGGGTACGAAAGGGGGAAGGAGGTCCCCCTAAAAGCCAGGAATCTGAACCAATTCCCACCGAAGCCAAGGATTCGATCCCAGGCACCGCTTGGGAAGGTCCGGAATCCAGCCCCCCGAGTGAAGGAGGGTCACCTTCTAAAGGACTACATGAGACGTATCGATGAGATACATGTTAGTGTTTCCTACACATATGCAATGAATGACCCTAGATAAGACAGGCGGAGCAGTACCTGAGAAGAATTGGGAAGAAGATATCCTTGTTCCAAATGAAATAATCATGCACTCTCCGAGATAGCTTTTCCAGGATGGGAAGTGATAAATATAGCTCGATGCAGATCATGGCCACTGATGACTCCTCTCCCCTATCAGTGAGGTCATCTGCATAGAGAAATACCCCAATAGAATCATTGATATCCTTGATTAAGGCACCGTTCTAAATATTTAGATGACAATGAAACCAACATATTGTTTTTTTGAATTTTTGATGTGTAAAAGGTGATCAAACTTTCATTGCAGTAAATCAAATGATGCATGAGAATAATTTGGTTCCTTCAAAGGGTGGTTTAAGTGTGTAATATATTGATTTTACTATCCACTCAGTAGTTGATGTTTTGGTGGCATGACTACCAATGGATTGGACTATGTAGAGTGTCTTATGTGAATATCAGAAGGCACTACCACAAGAATAGTAATATATACGTATCTATAAATAAACAGGTTGGGTCACTTTTCCAAATTGCATGTAATACATATCTTGGACTTTTATTGTTAATAAATGAATTAACATTTCTCCTATAGAGTATGAATAAGTCCTAACCACATAAATCCCTTTATTATTTTGTGTGGTTATGAGATAAGTTTTTCTTCCACGTGTGTGTGTGTTATGAAAGACCCAATGAAATGGATTAATATGATTGTTCATAGTAACCTCATTTGAACATTATCATATTGTTCTTATATTTTTATAAATCATGTGATTTTTCAACAAGTTAGGTTATGCAAGGGTAATCCAGACCTATGGGGTTCTCAATAGGACATTTTTTATTTTAAATTTATAAATAAAATATTATTTTATAACATATATATGTAATAATAGTATTTTAGGAGATAATAAATTGTATTTTATTATAAATGAATTTTTTTAATTTCAATACATATAAATTATGAATATTTTATTTTATTCAAATGAGTGGAAGAAGAAAGAGAGAATCATCTCTTTAATTGTTTAATTTTTTAAGCATTGGAAATTAATTTTCGGGTTTTGAAATTTTTTTATTTTTTTAAAATGAGTTAATAAATTTATTAAATATATTTTATGTTGATACGACCATTTTTTTATTCCCTAGGTCACTGGTGATGTAAAATTGGGTTCTGAGGGACTCTCGACCTCCGTTGTGGGTGGAATCCACCCTCCACTGTTGCATCCACTATTGGGATATCATATGATCCTTGATCTCCCCTCGTTTCCCTTCACAATTCCATGATGATATGCATCGCATAGGTTCTCCCCCATTATATAATTTGATATAATATCCTCATCTCTTATATTTCATATGATTCCATAAGATCCTCGATCACACCTCATTGTTGTGTGAATAGTTTCACAATGATCCTATGCCACACGAGTTCCCCATCAATGCATCTACTACTAGGTGTCTTGTCATCCACACTACTATTCATCAGTGGCTTTAATTTTATCATTCATCAAATAGGTTCCTTTATTAATGGTGACTTCTCTTTCTAAGTGTTCCCTTGGATTGGGATTTTTTGACTCACATAAGCATTACATTGTCAGATCTGATGATTGAATGACTGATCAGATTGATTTCAAGTAAACTTCATCGACCCCTATTATTGTAAGAAATAATAATTTTTCAATCTACAAAGGGTCTACTCCTGTGTTGATCCATAGAAAGGGAAGTACCACTCATTTGATAGATGATGACACAGTGGTCTCTAAATGTCTGAAGTTAAATATTCATTCAATTACAAAAAGATTAATTCTATCCATGGGTTATAATCATTGGAAATTTGATGACATAGTCATGAAACTTTCATCGATATGGGGATTTGATACATGGAGATTCATATTACTAGGAATTGGGTTCTTCCATATTTTTTCCCTCGAGGGATTTGAATTTCCATGCTTGGGGCTTTGGGTCTATCCCTTAATCCTGGAATTTTTTATCATTATAAATGAGAAAAAATCGTCAACCCATTTGAGGTATGTAAATCATCTTTAAAATTGTGGGTCACTATTTTTTCTCTTAACTAGCTTATATGGCACCCAAATATCTTGTATGATCTTGCGCTTGAAATTGGTTTTCATGTTAAACTTTATAATGAAATTAAGCATCATTTCTTTGGTTTATATGAAAGATTTTTTGTTGAGGTAGATCTTGTTGCTACCATGGTTGATAGAATTTATTTCTCCACTAAATATGAAAAGATTGATCTTAAAATTGTATATGAAAATGTATCAAATTATATTCTATAAGAAATATAATAGTACGCGAATCATAGAATTCTAGATGATGTGACTCTTGTTTATTTTTATTAGGTAATGGGAATTTTGAATTTAATTGAAAAATGAAGGGTCACCCTATAGAATATTCTTAGAAGACATCAAATGAATATATTTTAGCAATGGGGATTCACGTATTTCTCCTCATTCATCTTCAATACATGGAGGATGTTTTAATTAAGAGGCTTCCTTTCTTGTAGGGTCTACTGGTCTAGAAAGGGGTGACAATTCTAATTTGAATATAGTTAATGTTGTGAAGTTTTCATCTTTTATGATGGGGAAGAAATCATGGGTTGAAATTATTACAGAGGAGATTCCAATAATGACTCTTAATGTGAATTTTATCCCCCTTTCAAAGTGTGACACATGAGAGAAGGATAAAAATATTGATGACACTATTAATTATTCTTATTTTTTGGAGTACCTTGAAAATGATATTAAAAATGACATGGACATGGAATGGTTCCAAGAATAAGATTTGACTGCCTCTAGAAAGAGGGGTAGTGAAAATATATCCACTCTTCCTACTAAGAAGATTTTGGTGAGTAACACTACTTCTGACCCAAGACAGTACCATTCCTAGAGGATCGGTATGGTGCTTGTTACCCCCTCAAAAAAAATTTGTACTTGATCTGGTGCATGAAGTACCTATTACACTTAATGTTATTTATCATATTCTCTTGGAGAAATGCATTTCTGGGTTGGGGAGGGATGAGTTAAAAGGGTATTAGTGATAACATAAGACATGGAATTGGGGTCTTTATCTAATAAATATGGGCAAAGGACGTGGACAGGGGGACTGGGTTGTAGCACAAGGGTGTAGATGAAGTATGTTTGGTAGGACTCAGCTCACCTTGGAATATGATAAGTTTAAGTAGATGTATATAGTTACCTTCAATCAAAGTAACTCCCAGTCAGAGTGGGAGTCTTCTAATGATGATGGAGGTGCTGGTTAAGAATCTAATAATGATTATGGGGACATTTGACATGTTCTTTTTTTCTAGGGATGTGGGATTGTCTTATTGTTTGACCCCATCTTTCATTTCTTGTGTTTGTTTTTTTATTTATATTTTAATAAATGTAATGGAGTTTAAACCTCTAGATAGACTTTTTTTGTAAGAATTATTTAAAAATTGCATATTATTGTTAATTAGAACATTCATGTTTTTAATTAATATTAGAAAACCACTCAAAGAAAGTTTCAACATGGTTATTACATAATGAATTTTTTTATCAAAATATTTTCTAACATATTTAATTTTAATTATTAATTATTAAACTAAAATTATTGATTTTACATTGAAATTTATAATTTAATTTTTAAAAACACATGTATTAAGTTTTCTAATTAGAATATGTATTTAAAAACATTTTAATATTCATTATTTACTTTCATTTTCTATATAAAATGATATTTCCATATCATTTTACTATTATATTGGTTATGTTATTATTCCAATGGTTAGATTACTATTATAATAGCCAGGTTACTATTCTAAATATCATATTAATATTCCAATTGTCATATTTTTTTATACATCAAATAAATACAACTTATATCTGTTATTTATCATTCACATAATTTTATCCTAAGGTTAATTATGGATAGAATTTAATGCATATTTTTTTAATCTTGTTGATTTTATTTATTTTTTACTAATTTTTTCCTAATAGTTTTTTTATAATTTTTATTGTAGTAAATGATTTTTTTTTATTTTTATGAAAATAAAAATAAACAACATATGTTTTTGAAAGAAATATATAGGATTAAAATAAATAGATTCACTTTTTTGTAAGATTAAATGTCATAATACATGACATGTATATGGTTAACTCATATAAAGACCAACTCATGTCCGAAGAATGGAGTGGCTAGAAGATTCTTTCATATTAATGAGACACATGAATCTAAAAAATATCTCATATGATATTAAACCCGTAATATGTGATAGTAAAATAAGATATAATGTGTTATTATATCTAATTAAAATCCATATATGAGTAACATGATGTATGTGTATGGATATTTTTCATTGTGGAGAGGATAGTGATATATGAGTTGATAAAGTGTAGTGATGTATAAGAGTATGAGAGTTTACATATTTTTTAAACATTATATATGATTATGATGAAAAATGAGTGTAACTATAGTGAAAATATTGATGCATAAAGGTTGTTTCCTATGACACTGGGATGATGAATATGGTCATGATATTTTCTGGTTGGATTCACTACAGAAATATTCCTACAACAGAAGGTGGTAAATGTTTCTTGGAAATTGTTTCTATGTGACCTTTTTATTCAAACAACAATGATGATGTAGAATTGTGACAACACAAGTTTAATGAATAACGAGGCTCAATTCATGCTATAGATATTTTTTCAACATGAATTAGTTATTCTCACCATGGATGAAAGATATTATGGCATGTGTTTAATTATAAAATATATTCATTATATATGGAAGAAGAGAAAATAACTTAGATTTTTACTATAACACTATGGTAGAGAAGGATTATTGAAGGGTTTATTAATAAGGTAGTTTTTTCATAGATGTCCATTTGTTTGTGCCGTGGTTTCTATATCTGTAATAGTTATTTTAATTCAATATACGGTATCCTATTTTTTTAGAGATATATTTTTTGATATATATAAGTACTATCCCTTATGGTTTTTAATAATTATCTCTAAGGAGTAAGAATTACAGTTAAAGTGATACAAATATAGTTGGAGATAAATGGATATTCAAAGTGGATGTTTTCCTATAATTTATGGTTGGTGGCGTACACTTGGGGGAATCAAATAATGGATTTACAACTAAAACTTGAGGGATATTTTCATCTTGGGGTAGTTATTGGATTTGGGTTTGTTTTTTCTTATGAACCTTATTATGATTAGCATGCGGAGTAGTTTTTTAGTTCTAATCTATAGATTTAATGGGGGATGTTTTTTATAAAGTATTCTATCATATTAGTTTATTGAATATTTTAATTCACATTTATTTCTTCATGTCTTAACTACTTTATAAATGAAGATTTTTTATTAGTGGATAATATGTATTTTAATAGATTAACTAGTGTGTATCATTCATCATGAAACATGGGAGAGTTATGTGTTATGATTAAATATTATTTTGGGTCACAAATATTTTTGATTAACCAATGTTTTGTCCATATAAATACTAGAATTTTTAAATTAAAAAGTGAATTTCAGGGATATGGATTTAGTTATACCCCATTTCGACAATAACATGGATAATAAATTTATCATTTAATTCGCCAATACATTATCTAGATTTACTAATTTTGTTGAGATTTTATCCATAATTGTTCTCATGGTCATTTTAATCATTCCAATTTCTCTATGGTTTTTCCTAAAAATCAACTCTATGGGTTTTCCATTGGACTACCACTATCTACACCATTTTAGTTAGTAGTTAGGAAGAGTATTTTATAAATTTATAAAATTTATTACTCAAGTGAGTTAGTGATTCTTTATGGTACAAGAATGTTTTTGACACAGTTTGTTATGGGTTTTTAGTAAACATTGGTAAATTTGGGGTTTTTATCATCTCATTCTTGTTTTCTTTAATACCCTTGTTTTTATAATGTTTGTATTTTTAGATAATATAATTGATTAATTATTACAAAACTAATGAAAAACACTAATTACTGACTAAAAGTTTGTCTTATAGTAATGATTTATTTGAAAAGAAAAATATGAAAATATGGATGTTGTAGAGAGGTAATAATGAAGAAATAATGGTGGGAATAGAAGAGTGTCATGTAAAATAACACTCATGTAGTACAATATACCTTTTAGTGTGGGATAAAGCTTGCAACATTAATTTCTATGGTTTTGACAATACACATTTAAATATATCCAACAACTATAAAAACTCAATAAAATTCACTGAGATACTTCATTATTATCAGAACACACACTTGGGATGTTTTCATGACTTATGTGATATAATTAAGTTCAGGAATGTTTCCTATGATATGGTAAGGTTATGACTATTTATATTTTTGTTATAAAAAATCAATAGAGCAAAACTATATCATGGGATCACATTAATTAAATACATGGGATAATATAGAGAGAATAACTATAAAAAGATTATTTCCCCTCAAAAATTATTAAATATTCATTTAGATAATTTAAATTACACTCAATTTGATGATAAATAATTTTACACTTCATGGGTTATATTTAGGGATACATTAATGACATGTCCATATCATTGTATAGATATATGGTTGTTAAAAAAATTATAAGGGTATGTCACAGGGTAATTTTTCAATTATGTATATCATAAATAAAGGTTTATTAATGAAGAATTTACAATGATGTAGTTATGGATTGTTGGACAAAATATCCTTAATGATATTCTAATTATAACCAGAATAAGTTCACCTGGTTGAAAATAATTAATAGTTGGCCGAAAAAATGGAATCCATTATAAAAAATGGATACATTGATTTCCATAAAAAAGTCAAATGTTATGTACACAAGTTATTCCAATTATATTGATTATAATCATGAAATTAATTTTTAGTGTTCGATGATATAATTAAAAAACAAGGATACAAATAAATATTATCAGTTCAATATTATTAGAAATTATTATTACATAAAAACTAAATCAATTAATTATATAAGAATATTTATAAATTCATAATAACCAACAAGTATTCCTTATCTAGTTAAAACTGATTCAAAATATTATAATGATGAAATAAGTAATATAGAATATAATGTAGTGTAGACTGTAATATCTCTTAAAGAGAGACCAAGACTAGTTCTACTATGTTACAAAAAGTTTAAACCATGTTGATTGTTAATGTTTATCACTTCAAGGAGTTGAAAAAATATATTTGAATTTTTGGATAAAGGGTAAAACTACATGATAAATTAGAATAAATAATAATAAAAATGTAGGAAAAGTGGAAGGAGAAAGAAAATGATGTTGATAATGAATTCAAAGAGGATTCACTGCCACTATAAAAACACTACTACTATACATTTAATGGTTTCAAAAAGTAAATAATAAGAAAAAATATTGTATGTTTCAATAAATTTCCATGAAAATTGTTATTGACATTACTTTTACAAAATATTTTGAAAATATTCCCACACATGAGAATATTATGAAATAGTTTGTTTCAAATAAGAAGAAATTCTGGTAGATAGAGAAAATACCACTCATGGAAGAATTATCAACCATGATTTTTAGTATTCTAAAAAACATGATCAATATTGTTTTCCAATTCCTATTAATATTTTATGTTAATATTTTGGAAAATATTTGTGTGATCTATGATCAATTGTGATCAAAATTACATACTCAATATTCATGAGTTTAAAATTCAAGGAGATGAAGAGAAAAATAGTTTATATTCATTTTTAAATCACAATGCTGAGATATTGATGAGAATTTATTGAATATTTTTTTTAAATATGATATATTCTATTTTCATATTTATTTATTTATTTTTGAGATATATGAATAAAAAATGCCATATTATTAAAATTCCATTTGGGAAACTTTTAGGTCCATCATTGATGGTCAAAGTGATGAAATTACCTTTAATGGTCGGTGGTGATAAATTTTAGGTAAATATTCATTGATTTAAAAATGGGTTTAATGAAATCGATGAATATTTGAGTTAATATAACAATATTTAATTATATGATGTTGTTTCCACTGATGATAAGAAATAATAAGATGTAGTAGGAATGAAAAAATTTAAACATGATGGAAAATGAGATAAAATCTTTACTTCATAGGATTGAGAATGATGGAGATGCTATTGTGAAAGAGGAGTTCAGATAAGGATAACGAGTTCCATTATAACGTGATATAATGTTTGATTTCTAAATACTAACTACAAAAATAGTGTTTTAAGATTTTAGAAATGTAGAATGTGCTATCACAAGGAATAGTGATGCTAATTTCAGAGATAGGAAGATGTCCCATTAATGTGGATGGTTTTTAACTTTTAATAATTTATTATATAGATTTGGTAATTACATTCCAATAATTTTTTACTTGACAGTGCTAGATAGTGCCTAATGCCAAAAAAATGAAGAATATGTGGGAGTGAACATGAGTTTTTATTATTTTATCACAATTAGTTTAATTATTTATCTTATGAATCTATTTTATGATATATTAATTAATAACCATTATAATTATTCAGATGAAATGTAATGGATATTTTACTTTCACATGGATATTTTGATTTTAGGTTCTTGATAATGAATAAATAAAGAATAATAATAAGACTTGGAGAAAGTAAGGTGCTGATTTTCATTGTATATGGGAGTTCCATTTTAAATCATGTATATATTTTAATTTTCATATTTTTTCATTTTTTTATTTTATTTAATTTTAATTTCCCACATATATATTGTAAAATAATTTTAATCTACTATAGAATAGTTTTCTAGTAATACCATAAATACATGTTTTAAATGTCTTTTATGATAAAATAGAATGTGTAAGAAAATGGATAGAATAATAAATATATGAATGGGGGTATTGAATTTATAAATAATGAATTTCAAATATTTGTTGATTATATATATGGAATTCCTATATTATATTTATAATTTAATTCTCTAAAGTATTTATTGACTTATTTTTTATTATTATTCATTCCATGGGTGATTTTGTAATATTTTTTGTTTTCTATTTTTAGAGGGTTCTAAAAAATTTTAACATATTAATTATTATACAATATTTATTGAGAGATATTAGAAACATGTATACTATGAGACCATGGGTTGATATCCTATTTAATCTATGATAGAAAAAAGGTTCATGAATGTGAATGTGGAATTTTTTATTTTATCCCATCATAACTTTGAGACATGCCTTTACATTTGTTCCTATTGTCTATGCCTAATAATCCATGAATGCACCAGATAGGGAAGACACATTACAAGTTATTTTTTCATTTCTAACCTTTTCTTTGTATTTTTATATTATTTATAAATAAATAATTATGGGAAAAATGTTTTTTCATTATTCTATAGAATAATGTTTATTAAAAAAAGTGACTATGTGTGGTGTTATCAATTAGTGTAGGGGAAAGGTTCATATGTTTCCTTTAATTATTCTATTTTATCCTCCCAATAAAAGGGAATGTAAAAATAGATAAATAATTGTTGAATAATTGTTATCATAAAAAATGATGAAATGATTTGAAGAATGGAACTACTATTGAAAATATTGTGTAAATTCTTTATTATTATTATTATAATTATTGAGCTTGTGGGATAAGGAAGAGTTGTGGTGGGTGATAAAATTTTTATAGGATTATTTCATGAATTTTATTATTTTTATAAATTTTATATTAGATTTTAACCACAATTTTTAAGTATTATATTGATTTTCACATCAATTACCTAACAACCCTAAACCTCATAGTCATTTGATCATTATATGAAATCCCTCATGATTAATATTATTTTTTATCTTAATGGGGTCAATATCTAAATTCCTTGAATGATAAATTTTATGATTTATATAGTCATGGTTTGAGAAAAAATCATGGAATAGTTGTCTTGAATGATGAGAGGAATTTTTTCAGTAATATATGTAACCAATGGAATGCATACTAATAATCATATGACATATGTGAATGAAATTCAAGAAATGTATCATTTTTTCAAGAGGGAAAGTAAAATGATTGGATAATTGGTTGGAGGTGAAAATATAATTCTTATGTAATTTTCTAAATATTCTTCCTTGTTGAAAATTATTTTATTTTATTATTGATGGTGTTTAAACTTTGGTAAGATGGGTTTCCTTTATTCTGATGTGGATATTTCATGCTTTAATATAAAAAAAATTTGGTGTGTAGGGGGGGGATTATATTATAATAATTTCATGAATAATTTCAAATTTTAATTTCATTGATTTTTCATATTTATGAATTAATGTTTCCATATTTTATGGTTTTTTTATTTTTGTATCAAGAAATGAAAATGTCAAAAAAAATTCAAAAACCATGGGTGTTTTTGAACACCTTTATAAGATTAAAATCAATATACTCTTGTCTATATTAGATTAAATGGAACACGACATGAGCTTTGTAAGATGAACCCACATTGTGGGAAAATCATGTACAGATAAGGGAGCGAGTATTGTCTCACACCAACATAGTGAGATGCATAATATTAAAAACACTACTAATGTGATATTAAACAAGTCCATTTTAAGATTAAAATGTGGTTCCATGTCCGATTATAGTCAAGTGGAATTAGTCAGAGGTTAACCTAAACCATATATAAGATTATTCAATTCCAAAAAAGGATATTGTGACATGTGTTGATATAGTGGATTGATTTTTAAGATTACATGTCTTAAAATATTTTTTTTATAATCAAGTGTAGTATGGTGATACATAATAATAATATGAGGAAAACCACTGATTAATAAAGGTTTTTTCCTTTTCCTCTATGATGGAGAATATTCTCACATAATGGATTGTTTTGTTAAATCATGTATGCCGACTTGTAAGGAAATGTGTCATAGTTTTCATTGAATCTTCTACACAAAAACCTATATTTTCTCAATATCATGATTTTAATGAATTTTTATAACAGTAATTTTAAGAGTTACATGAATCATATTTCACTATGCATTGGGTTTTTGTACATAAAGAAGTTGTATCACCGTGGAGGTAATATGTCACAAAATGTATCGAAATATACAATTTTTATGTTGGATATAGAAAATATTTCATAAATTGGATTCATTATACAATTTTTTAGTCACATGGAATCCATGAAGTATATTCTTGATGGGGATGTGTTTTCACTACAACCAGTTTGTTTTTATTGTGGTATTTATATCTATAACAGAGATACAAATTCAACGTTATATATCTTGGTTAGGTTTTAGAGATTTATTTGGGTGGGGTAGACATAGAATCCTTCATGTTTTTTAATTTATACATAAAATTAATGGATATGTACTTAATGTGATATAAATATAGTTGGATATATTTAGAGATTCAAGGTGGAAGTTTTCTTTTAAATTAAGGCCAATCTTGTGGACTTGGGGGGGAATCAAATTGGGATGTTGCATCTAAAAATTCTTGGATATTATCATATTGGGACTTATTCTAGATCCATGGTTTGTTTTTTCCTAAACATATTCCAAATTTTATGATGAGGTGTTTTTCTTTAGTTCCAGGCTACATAAGTAAGTGGGGTTATTTGTAGTTAATTATTATTTAATATTAGTCCATCATTGGATCTTTATTCACTTTTTTTATAACTAAAGTCCATTATCATGAATGATCATTTTATATTTATAGATGATATGAATTTTAATTGAATAAATTAGGAGTATAATTATTCATAACCACCAAGAATGTAATGTGTTAGGATTAAATTTGTTTTGGTTTACTCTATATTTTAATTTAACTAAAGTACATTTCCATAAGAAAAGGGACATTTTTATGTTTGATAATAAATTCTAACAAAAAATATTTTTATAAAATATATTTTGATAATATATTTTTTAATTAATATATGATTCAATTCATTAATACATTATCCAACATACATAATGTTTGGTTCTAGTTTACTAAAAATGTTTTAAAGTTCATTTCAATAATTCTTATTTATTTAATTTGTTTCTATGTAATTATCCTTGTGGATCTCACCCCATACAACCACATGATACACCCTTTTAGTTTATTCTTTAGGGGGAATATTTTATAAATTTTAAACTCGATTACCTATAGGAACTAACTACACCTTATATCCCATTGATTCTCTATATTAATCAAAAAATTAAAATCATCATCCAAATCTTTTTTATTATTTTTAAAAAAAATCATGTATGTGATGTTTTTGTGAAAAAAATGATAATGATTTTTAAATACTATTTATGATGTTTAATTTATTGTTATCCCATTGTGTTATTTTAATTTTTTTGATATATTAAATCCCTATATATAATTATTTATATTTTTTAAATTAAGTAGAATTATTTTTATGTTTCTTGTGCTATAAACATTTCAAAATATGTATCTATAATGAATCTTTTATATGTACAAGTATGGGTCATTAAATATTATTTTTAAACATTGTACATGTTAAAAGTTAAAAGTATCCTCAATTATAACTTGGGCCACCTACTATGTAATTTTCTCTATTTATTCAATAATCATTTATGAAATTTTTGGATATAAAACATACTAGATCATTATTTATTTATGGGATTATGCTTATTAAATGGATATATAGGCATAAAAAGAATATTATCCAATTTATATAACTATATAAGAAAAAACATTATCTTCTCTATTTCTCAGTTATAACTGTTTTAAGATAAGTAAGGTTATATTAATTTTATATAATATTATTATATCATTTGAATAACTAATAGTGGTGAAATTAACTTGATTTTTTATAAGGTATCAATGTTAAATACGTAAACGAAGAATATTTCACCAAAAAAGAAATTGAATGTTCATTACTTGGTTTTTTATTCTAAACATTTCTTGGATAATTATTTTCCTTGGGGTTATTTTCTTAAAAATCATTTAGAATTGTTCAATATCTCAAAAACCCTTCAGTTATATTTGATCCAAATCAACAAATGATTTAAATAAAGTAAAAATTATAATAAAACTTTTTAATATGTGAATATCAATTGATTTTATAACCTAACATGTAGAGATATGATTAAATGTGATATAACATGGTCTCATCCATGTTATGAATCATGGTATCCTCATATTAATATTTTATATCAATATTTGAAATATAAGTGGTTATATCATCCAAAAATATAGTAGTGTAATTTTATAGTGTTATAGACATATCTTTGGGTGTGTTATAGCTCAAAACATAGTTTTCTTTAGATTATTTAAAAAATAATTATTCATAAATTAATAAGTGATTAAATTAATGTTATTATTAACAAAATAGAATTTTGATATTGATTCCTATGATATTTTTCAAGAATTATAAGCTATATTTTTTCCTTTAGCCACTGATATTAGATTTTCATTTTTACATGAAATAATTTTACCTTAGAAATATATATTTAAATAGATTTATAAATGAATTTTTTTAACATATATTATTTTAAATAATAAAAACTATTAATATAATAATATATGAAGTTCTCATTTAATTTATATGAAACATAAAGAGTTCATTTTCATGAAATATATATTTTAATAAATGTAAAAGAATTAATATATTCCATGAAATTTTACATAATAATACTTCATATTTATAATATTAATACGAATATTCATATTTTTATATTTTAGACAATCTATATATTTTTTTATTAAAAATTTTATTATTTTATGAAACATTGATATTTATTTTCTTAAAAAGCGACATGTTCATAATTTCACATTGTAAAAAATAATGGGATGGTTATTTTATTATTTATTTCATATTATTAAATATTATTAACACATGATGTATTTAAATGTATATATTTTTAGAGATAATTTAAATTGATTAAATTTATCCTTTTTTATATCAAACCATGAATTTAAAAAGGATTCATTATAGGTATAGTATAAGATTGAATTTTCTTCTACAATGGTAAATGGTTTTTTTATAATTCAAAAGTAAAAAATTAGTTATAATTATTCATTAAATACTTGAATGAAAAATTGTATTGGTACATAGTACCCATCATGAGTAATTGTTTTCTAATAATGAGACCTTGAATTATGCTTCTCTCTAAAATATGAGTTTTAGATATTCTCTATAAAAGTAGACGTTTTTTTCTTATCAGGCTATATATTCACATTTGTAAGATTTCAATTTCACATGATTTCATTCTATTTCATTAATGAGTTTCATATGCTACATTAATTTTAGGAAAATAAATATATTTTCAATATTTTAATTATTTATATTTGATCCTAATACAAATATTTGTTGGTATAATTTATTACACAATAAACTGTATTGAAAAATATAATTTTCTTTATTAACATAAGACACACAAGATAAATAGAAATAAAGAGTTAATACAGAGAGGTAAATCATAAGATTTAATATGTATTCTATGAACATAGAGTGAAATTTAGAGATTATATAAAATACTTCAAAATATAAAGTGTTGGATTCATTACATTGTTAGAACCATTCATGACCTCTCTTATCTTGTATGTAACATCCAAGACAAAATTATTTTAAACATTCCATAATTATAAATTTTTTTAATATTTAATAGTGTAGAATAGTATAAAAATTAGGCATTATGTAATAAATAAATAACACATTATAATAAAACATTAAATATAGATAATTAATATGTCTAAAAAATTAAAAGAAGTAAAATTTGGTAATAAATAAAAAATAATAACTGAATATAAATATTGGGACCATCTTAGCTTATTATAATAATCACACTCAGGAATAATTAAATAAAAAATAAACAAAACAATCATAATGTAATAAAAATTTTGGAGTTGATGAATATGGAATTAATGAGAATAATTAATATAGGAAACTACAGGTACTTATAGGAAGTGGAAAACATATATGACCTTTATAAATATGACAGTTATGAATAGTAACCTTCCAACTATAATGAATTAACTAAACATTATAATATTAAAACAATATTTATGTATCTAATGAAATATAAATATAAGGATTTTATATCATAAAAAATAAATTGAAATAAATAAATATGATAAAATAAATATTTTTTCATAAACAAACCATACTTTTGTTTTTAGAAACCACATATATTTTATTAAAATACATTTTGATGAAAAAATTAAAAATTCATAATAAAAAATTTATTTCAATAAAATTTTCTTAACAAATATTTTTTTATATAAATAATAAAATAACTTTATGAAATTTTCTCTTATTTTTCTAAGGCTCGGAAATTAGGTCATTCATTAAAATTATTTTTATTCTAATAAATATGGGTTTTAATTAAAAATATAATTTATATTATTTTGAACTTTAATTTTATAAAATAAATTAAATTTTTTGTATCATCATGTTGAAATTAACTTATGGTGTTTTTTGGGAGTTTTTCTAAAATTTTTGATTTTTTTAGAGAATGATGAAATATAATTTTTTTTACTATAAGTAAAATACAATATTAAAATAATATGGGATAATGTATGAAACCATTTTCATAACTCATATACACCGATTATATTTTTTAGTCCTAATAATCATCAATATTTGAAGTTTTCCTAAAAAATAACAAATATTTAATATTTTATTCAGAAGTACCCCTCTTATCACGAACTGAATCATGTCACCGTGAACACCGGCATAAAACCTAGCCCTTGAAAAGGCCCGAAGGGCGTTCCCTATCCCCAAGGGCTGGCACAAGTGCTCGTGTATCATTTATCTAGGGTTGGGAACGATTTACCAGAATATGTATACATAAAACACCAAAAATATTTGATAAAATGAATCTGAAAAATTCGTACCAACAAGGTTTATACAAAAAAACCAAGAAATTAATACATAAGTTCAAATGAAATAAAAAGGACCATACAAACAATGAATCAATAAAAAATACCCCCATGGACTTCACATGACAGGGGGCCATCACCCCAAGCCGTCTCCACAACTCCACCCCAAGGATGGAGACTAAAACACTAAACCACCATCACCCTTAGCCTTTCCTTTAGCTGAGTCAAACATAACCAATTCTATAAAATCCCAAGGGGTGTATTTAGGGTGTGATCCTAATCCCAATATGATACCACCCAATGATTCCAAAGAGCATGTAATACAATGTGAAAAAGAAAGCAGTTTTAATACGCAAAGAAAAGCAGTGATAAAATCCATGAAATGCAACATTCAATTAAAAATATTTTCAAGATAATGTTTTCAGAATGTTCACACATTTAAATAGACATGTTATCTACTATAAAGTACTTCCAAAAATACCCCAATACAAGAAAAAATACCACAAACACAATGAGAAACAAAATAGGGAACACCCCTAGTCACTAGATAGTCTTGTGCCCCATGTACCTCATACCTCAGTGTAAAGTAATCGTAGTAAAATCTATTCTCATGCACGAGCCACTAGAAGGGAACATACCCATAACCTAGTGGTCCCCAATCATCATCGACATAGTTTTGTTAGAGTTTTCTTTATCCAAATGCTAGGTGAAATAGGTAAAAACCCATCTGGTCCATTAGTCGTACTAGTACACATCTTCCCCACCTAGGTACCTGGGCTTCCCCAATTGTGCTCAAACAATTTCAGAATGATACATATATCCATTTTCAAATAAAATCGCACTACTAGTCACATACAATCAGTACAGTAGCTACACACATTTTTTACCATTTAAAACAAACAACATAAGTTTAAATTCAATACAAAAGGTCTAAAGACACATTGAAACAGAAATAAAACATCCCTATGGACTCCACATGACAAGGGGTCATCTCCCCCATGCCATCTCCACAACTCTACCCCAAGGATTGGGACTAACACCCTGAACCGCCGTCAAACGTAGGGTTTCCTTTACCCGAGTCAAACATGACAAAGTATACTTACACCTATTGGGTGTAAGTAGGTTGTGAGCCTAAACCCAATAGGATACCACCCAATTATTATAAAGAGGGTGAAATAAAATGTTAAAAAAGCAAGCAGTTTTAATATGCAAAGAAAAAACAGTGACAAAATCCATGAAATGAAACTTTCAATTGAAAACAGTTTTCAAGATAATGTTCTTAGAATGTTCACAAATTTAAATAGACATGTTATCTACTGTAATGTAATTCTAAAAACACCCCAATACATGGTAAAATACTACAAACAAAATGAGAAACAAAATCGGGAACACCCGTAGGAACTAGATAGTCTCGGGCCCCATGTACCTCATACCTCTGTGTAAAGTAACCATATTAAAATCCATTCTCGTGCATGAGCCTCTAGTAGGGAACATAACCATAACCTATTGGTCCCCAATCATCATCTACATAGTTTATTTAGAGTTTTTGTTATCCAAATTCTAGGTGAACCAGGGACAAAACCCATCTGATCCACTAGCCAAACTAATACACATCCACCCCACCTAGGTACCCGGGCTTCCCCCTTTGTGCTCAAACAATTTCAGAATGATACATATATCAATTTTAATATAAAACACCACTACTGATCACATACAATCAATGTAGTAGCTACACACATTTTATACCATTTAAAACACACAACAAAACACTTTAAACACCCAAAACTCTTTGAAAACCCCACTTGAACACCATATTCATACTCATATTTATCAAAAAAGTATCCAACACACCCTAAAAAAAATTTTAAACTCATTTCATGATTTATAAAACAATCCGAATAAGCAGCGCATAGAATACCCATGTAAAACACCCAATTCAACAACAATTTGGTACTAAAAAACCATTTTCTTAAAAAACGTCACCCAAAATCAATTTCCCAGCTACAAAAAAAGAATAATAACATGTAAAACATTATTTTCACCCCTAATAAAGTTCATTAAGGTCAACTAAATAATTAAATTAATCCCTTAATCAACCAATAAAATATTTATATAAAAAACAGAAATTTCACATGGAATTGGCCCATAAAATTCACTTGCATTACAAACACCACTAAAACCAAATTTTGCAGCACGAAATCAATGTTTTAAATATGAAAATATAATAAACACAGTATCTATGTCCCAAGGATTTCATACAATGTGGAATCACCTACCAAAGTAATGAAAACCCTTGAATCAACGTGCGAAAATCAAGTCGCACGACCACCGCACCAAGAGGGACATAGAACAAACCGAAAACCACAAAATTGGACCAATAAAACCCAAGGATAAACCCTAGGTTCAAAACCCTAGCTCCGTTTCATTTGGTACTTCATTTAAAAGGGACGAAACCCCAAGAAAACAGAATGAATCCCTAAGTAATTTGAAAGAGGAATGGAAGAGACTCACTTACTTGTGGGATCTTGAAGAATCACCCCTAATCCACCAGTAGATGAAATTTTCAATAGTCCAAACATTAAGGCAGGTTCAAATAAGGATGGGTAGATTATTTAGGATCTGGAATGGAGAAAAAAGTGTAATAATTTAGAGAGTTATGATGGAAATAACTTACCTTCTCAAATCTGCCAGATTTTAGAAATCCTAAGAAGTTCAGCACTCAATCTCGATGAAGAAGAGATCCATAGAGGGGAGAGAGAGTTTGGGCACACATCTGGGTTCAATGGGAATCAGTGAGTCTTGTAATCACTGAATCCTTAAAATTTAATTAGTTATTATTTAATAAAATATGATTTTTAAAACTAGAATTGGGCTTTCGGGCAGGCCCAATCCCTTAAATAAAAACCCATATACACCTTGGATATGGATTTCTAAAGGCTCCAAACTACAATGGTGGTGTTAATATGTCAGGGGAGACCATTAAGAATTGTAATGGGTATAAAATATTAAAAAATGAAAATTTTAAAAAAGAAACAAAATTTATTTTTAAATCTGGAATTGGGCTCACGGTTTGGCCCAATTCAAGAAAAACCACCCATTCCACCATAAAAGCATAAGAAACCCCAAAAAATCATAAATGGAAATTAAATGAAATTTAACTTTAAAATAAGTCATGTATGTGACAATTTTCTCCACCATGAAAACTTTCCATCCCTGAAAAGCTACAACAAGTCCATATACCAAAACCAAACCAAACCGATAAACCAAGATGTACTTCTTTGCCACACTTATCCCCCAAGGGCCAAAACACCTCAAGTGATCAATTAAGGAATGATTAATCTCACAGAATAAACTTACAACACTTTTCTAAAATGATCTATCACATTTATACTTTATCCCAAAAAAAAAATCTTCGAACACTATCCGAACAAGACTCAAGAAATTCATCCAAACAAACAACAACTTCAAACAAGGTTACACGTACCTTACATTAACTAAACCATTGGGAGCTCTCCAATCCCAATGTTTACTCAAGGATGATGTTGGTATCTAGATATATCTGAATGATACTCCCTACCACCAAGCCAGAAACATGGATAAATATGATCTATTGGTGTGGGGGACACAAATAGGCACCCTACCATAAGAGGCAATCTATATTATTTTTTGAGACAGAATCAAGACACTAATAGGGGGAGGCCTAAACAAACTCCCTAGTACAAAGGGTATAATTCCATTCACAATTTACAAAGTAACTCACATGAGAATAATAGTGGGTCTCCCCACTATAAGAACCAACCATCTTAACCGACCAGCATGGGCTGACACCGAAAGACCCAATTTTTTTAACGATTTGGGAAGGGCGCAGGGTCAGTCCACATGGTTTGGGAAATTCTGAACTAACTGTGCATATCATTCTTTTCACATGGCTTACTAGAACATGGTCACTACTTATCATACACAAACTATGTTTTCAGTAGTTTTATCCAAATTTCTATCCATTCTCTAATGACATTATTAATAACCAAAGGGGGAGGGAATGACATTAGGTGACGACATTGGCATAAGTCCCTCAACCTATTTCCACCGAATGGGAACAACAGAAGAAATATGATGACACTAGAGGTTTAAACTCTTACTATATTTCATACTGAGGATAATACATTGTACATGGGTGCAAACAACCCTAGGATTTCCCCTAACTACGAGTCATCTTCTCTCTGAGACCTATGGCTAGAACACAAATGATTGAATCATCTTACACCTCGTAGTTAGACTTTGGAAACCCCCCATAAATGATAATTCTTCTTTTGGTGCCACAAACAACTATACTAAAATCCCAGATAATATTTCCAAGACATAACACATTCCAAACTCACATTACCCTAACACGATATTTCACTGAAACAAGGGCATATAAAATGAACACAAATCAAACCTTGTTTCTTTGAGTGAGAAACTATGCAAGTAAATAACACCGATAATCACCTTCCTCTAAAATGGAAGATTTTGAATTTTTTACACTGGATAAATTCTCCTTAAATAAAGATACTCTTAAAGGATTTCACGACATTCATATTTAATGTCAATCAAGTGCATGAAATCACAAGGCTTCACCAAAAATGACCATTGCGACTGATATAAACAATGCATGGAGTGGGACCTTATACAACACCCCAAAACAAGACACAATTCTAGAAAGTGGCCACAATATCCTCCCATGACCAGATTCCCGACACTGGTAGTTTACTGTGAACCAATTCTTCGAAGAGACTATGATGGAATGAGAGGAAATCTTAGATACCATCCGGACACTCATCCATGCTAACAACCCTAGACCACATCCACCTTCATCAAATTAAGAAACTTAAGATGATAATGTATCTTTCAACCTTCCATGATCACTATCCCACTAAAAGAGGATACATAAAACCAAGAAACGAAAGGTTGTAGACTCAATCTAAATTCTCATGAAAAATATTCCTTATATTGATCAACTGGTGGGTCTTCGAATGGAGTAACAATCCTGGTCACACTTCAATTGTGCACTAACCCTTAATGAGGAATACCTTATCCAACGATTAAACCGATGGAACCAACCAAGATGTTCCATTGGTCAAGATATACCACAAAACAGATCCAAACACATGAAAGGAAACACCGCAAAAGCATCCCAATACATTTCTCAGAAGAGACCACTATCCGGCCCTTCAGCATAGCTTACTGACAAAACATAAACCCAAAGCACAATACAAATAGAAGGGGTTCTTGGACTCAAAAAATCCCACAACATCAACATTTAAAAACACATAATCCACACCATTAAAACTAGTCATAAATACATCAAGTTTCTCATTTAAAATCATCTTTTTGAAAATAAACGATTTAGCAGTTAGTGTATCCACCAATGGTACCCCATGGGCCTTACACATGAATGTTTCTGTGCCATAATGGGAACCCTCCTCATATTCATCCCATAACTCATCCATCCATGCCATTAACCATCCATCATCCCATATAACCCCATGCATGTGGTCTCTCAATGAAATACCATTTCTTAAAAAAAATATTTCCACTTTTCAAAACCAAAACAGTAAACCAATACCTCCTTATTCTCAAAACCTCTAACCACGAAATTAGACACAAATTACATCGTACCAAGATTTTTAGAAGGAACAATAATTTAAATGAAAACTCACATTCAATTCATACACATTAATTTCAAAACATATCATCAAATTACAACACCTTTCAATAGTTTAGAAAACTCTATTGGAAACACTCTTTCAAAACCAACATTTACATAGTTCATGCTTCCAAAATAGGTGCAAACACAATTATTTCTAATCCAATAAAATTTTGAAAATTTTGTTCTACATTTTCAAAAATCTAACCATTCCCTCTTTTTTAGATAATAATTTCACAACAACATTGCTCTTCGTAATAACAAGTCACTTTAAAACCAAATATCCAAGATTTCAAAACTAAAGAATGAAAGACAATGTGGGAGGAAACTAGTTTCAATGGGTGACTTGAGCATATGGTTGGGAGGCATATTCAAATCACTTCACCATCACAGATAGTGTTATAGGTAAATATCCCTTGCTCCACATGGCCTGGCAGACCCTGCGAGCTCACTGAGTCCAGTAACCCAACTCTATTTGTGTTTCCTATAATAATAATCCATCTAAGAAATCAAATGCACTCATATAAATCCCGACATCCCCTAGCGACTTGAATCCCATCATGAGGTGTGGTGATCAGCCACATTACTCATTAATATAATTCCATGTCCCAAAAATCCTAACTTCAGACTATCCCGACTATTCCCCAAATAACGTGACCCAAATAGAGTGAACCTGCTATGATACCATTTTATCATGAACCGAATCTGGTAGCCGTAAAAACCGACACCAAAACCAGCCCGTGACAAGGCCCGAAAGGTGTTCCCTATCCACACTAGGTGGTACAATTTTCCATGTATCATTTGTCTTGGGATGGGAATGATTTACCCAAATATGTATACATAAAACACCAAAAGTGATTGATAAAATGAATCTAAAGAGTTCATACCAACAAGGTTTATACAAAAAATCCTGACCTGAATACATAAGTTAAAATTCAATACAAAAGGTCCAAAGACACAACGAAACTGTAATAAAACATCCATGTGGACTCTACATGACAAGGGGCCATCACCCCCAATTCATCTCCGCAACTCCGCCCTAAGGATGGGGACTAACACCCTGAACCGCCATCGAACTTAGCCTTTCCATTACCTGAGTCAAAAATAACCATGTCTACTTACACCCAAGGGGTGTAAGTAAGCTGTGATGCTAAGAACAATAGGATACCACCCAATGATTCCAAATAGGATTCAATACAATGTGAAAAAATAAATCAGTTTTATTACGCAAAGAAAATTAGTGATAAAATCCAAGAAATGCAACTTTCAATTGAAAACATTTTTCAAGATAAAGTGTAAGAATATTCAAAAATTTAAATAGGAATGTTATATACTATAAATTACTTACAAAACCCCCCAATTCAAGGGAAAATACCACAAACACCATGAGAAAAAAAATCAGGAACACCCCTAGGCACTGGATAGTCTCAGGCCCCATGTACCTCATACCTCTTTGTAAAGAAACCATAGTAAAATCCATTTTCATGCACGATCCAATAATAAGGAACATACCCATAACCTATTGTTCCTCAATCATCATCCACATAGTTTAGTTAGAGTTTTCATTATCCAAATACTAAGTGAAATAGGGACAAAACCCATCTGGTCCACTGGCCATACTAGTACACATCCACCCCACCTTGGTACCCTAGCTTCCCCCTTTGTGCTCAAACAATTTCGGAATGATAATTATATACATTTTCATATAAAACACCACTAATCGTCACATAAAATCAGTACAGTATCTACACACATTTTATACCATTTAAAACACCCAACAAAACACTTTCTGTTTCAATAAAACAACTTCTCCAAATCTTTCTTTGTTTTCATCCCAAAACTCTTTGAAAACCCCACTTGAACACAATATTCATAAACATGTTTATCTAAAATGAATCAAAAACACAATAAAAATTTATTTAAACTCCTTACATGATTTATAAAACAATCCGAATAAGCATCGCATAGAATACCCATGTAAAACACCCAATTCAACACCAAATTTGTACTCAAACCCATTTTCTTAACAAACGTCACCCAAACCCAATTTCTCAACAACAACCAAATAATAATAACATTTAAAACATCATTTTAAGCCCTCTTAAAGTACAATAAGGTCAACTAAGTAATTATAAGGCATCCCTTAATCAACCAATAAAATATTTATATAAAAAAGACACAAACTTCACATGAAATTGGCCCTTAAAATTCACATGCATTAAAAACTTCAATAAAACAAATTTTTGCCACACCAAATCAATGGGTTAAACATGAAAATATAATAAACACATTAGCTATGTCACAAGTATTTCATAAAAAGTGTAATCGCATACCAAAGTAATGAAAACCCTTGAATCAACGTGCGAAAATCAAGTCGCACCACCACCACACCAAGAGAGACTTAAAACAAACCTAAAACCCCAAAATTGGACAACAAAACCCCAAGGTTAAACCCTAGGTTCAAAAACCAACCTTCTGGTCATTTTTTACTTCAATGAAAAGGGAAGAAACCCCATGAAAATAGAACGAAACCCTATGAAATTTGAAAGACGAATGGAAGAGACTCACTTACTTGTTGGATCTTGAAGAATCGTGACTAATCTACTAGTAGATGAAATTTAAAACAGAAAAAAAATTCATGTCAGGTTTAAAGAAGGACTAGAAGGTCATTTAGGAACTGGAATAGAGAAAAACGAGTAATAATTGAGAGAGTTATGATGGAAAGAACTTACCTCTTGAAATCTGCCCGATTTTAGAAATCCTAAGAAGTTCAGCACTCAATCGGGATGAATAAGAGCACCAAAGGGGGTGAGAGAGGTTGGGCACATGTCGGGGTTCAATGGGCATGTGTGAGGTTTTTAATCACTGAAAAATACTTAAAATTTAATTGCTTATTAACTAATCAAATTTGATTTTTAAAACTGGAATTGGGCTTTTGGGCAAGCTCAATCCCTTAAATAAAAAACCATATACACCTTGGTTATGAATTTGTAAAGGCTCGAAACTATAATAGTGGTGTTAATATGTCAGGGGATACCATTTAGAAATTTTAATGGGTGAGGAATATTAAAAAAATAAAATTTTATAAAAGAAACTAAATTTATTTTTAAATCTGGAATTCGGCTCACGGTTTGGCCCAATTCACGAAAACTCAACTATTCCACCATATAAGTTTAAGAAACCCCAAAAACAAAGCATAAATGGAAATTAAATGAAATTTAAATTTAAAATAAGTCATGTATGTGACACCTTTCATCCCCTTATAAATACCACCCATCACTAGACCAATTATCCTCACAGCACAATATTCTTAGATTGTTAAAAATCTATCAGAATCCATCCATAAAACTCTTACAAATTTCATATAGGTTCTTGTTTTAATACCTCAATATTTTATGAATTTTCTTAATGTAAATTTAATTTCATTGAAACCTTTCATCACAAACTACACCATGTTTAATAAAACCATGATATACTTTTAAAATATTATTATTTAATATGATAGTTTTATACTAGATAATAAATATACAGGTTTTAATAATAATAAGTTAATTATTATTATTTTATGTTTTAAACATCTGTTAAATTAATAAATTATTTATAACTTAATTAGAAATGAAAATAAAAAACATTTTATATTAAATGAAATATTTTCTTAAAAACTTCTCTTATACTCGTAAAGGCTTTTTATCTTAATAAATTAAATTATTCTCTATTTTGGAAATATTTTAATTATATTTTTATATTATATATTCAATTAAAAATTTTATCATTCATATAATTTTTATTCTATATATGGGATAAGAATAAATCTAGTTTTATTCTTAAAAATCTATTTGTTTCTAAAATGTTGTTTCGTTGCGGTGACTCGTTTAATTTTAATGTAAATTCTTACACTTTTATGAATTTAAGTTATTAAAATAGATTTCATATTTGAAAAATTAATAATTATTATTATATAATAAGTTCATCTTATTTTTTGGACATAAGTAATAATGAAGCCTCTAAAAACCTATCACCATGACTAAATGGTAAATCAGGTTAAATTAGACAAAACCCTGGTGATAAGGTCACTATTTTTCCAGAAAAATATTATTGGATGATATTATTTGGAATATTATCAACTTAGGGAATATATTTATTTTTTATAGAACATTTTTCCATGAAATGAACCTATATAATATGTTTTGTAAGGAAAAAAAACTAAATCTCACTCAGTTGCTTTTAAAAATAAATTATGTGATCACATAGATAAAAAAATTATGAAATAATATTAAAGGATATTCTGTGAAAAGTTGAATTATTTTTATATTTTAAATTACTTTTTATTTTTTAGTTATTATATAATTAGATTAAATCAATTAATAACACCGACATAACATTTTTCAATTAATTCAAAAATAAAATCATTAATTTTAAAAATATTAAAAATAATATATTTTTAGCTATTTATAGTGACCCAAAACTTTTATCTAAAACTATAACATAATATTATTGTGTAAAAAAAATCATTCTAAATTGAATATTTATTTTGATGTCCTTAATGTAAAATTAAATTAATAGTTCTAAAAATGATATTGATTATATTTTTTAATAAATAATATTCTAATAAGTGATTTAAATATAATTAAAATATTATATTTTGAAAATTTATTGATATATACTTTAAAACATCATACATGGTCTATTTTGAAGAAATTGTTTCATTTATGGTAACATTATTAACCATTTACCATTAAAATAATTGTTATTGTAATTAGGGTTAAAATATGATAACTAAGGGTTAAACAAAAAGATAAGGTTTAAAACACAAATAAAATACATTAATTTTTTTTATTCTTAGGTATTCCAACAACCTAATCTTAAATAAATCCATTTGGAATAATATTTCTTGATAATGACACTTTTATATTTTTATTTTTAATGAAATTCCAAAAGTGTATCTCCCCTCACTTATAAAACATTACCCCCACTTTTATTTTCCATAAACTTAAATTCCATTTCATTTATTTAATACTAATAAAAATATAATACATAAATCCCTCTCCAGGTTTTATATGACTTTATTGTTATAAATAGCTACCTACATCTATTTTCTCTTCCATAAAATGGGAAACAAAACTATCGATTATGTGTACAGTGGAATACCACCTCACAAACCGATACAATTCATTTTCAATCACCACCTCTCATAGATGATTATGATGATGTATTAAATTTATATATTATATATTTTTTAAATTACCATTGTTATAGAAATATAATATTACATATACCTATTTACCGTCCAATCTTTTGGAAAATGATAATGTAGCTCATCTGTATGTGTGGACTATCCCCTCCATAGGGTAACGTGATATGTTTTTAATTTTATTTTGAAATTGATGGTATTAAGGATAGATTTAATGAATATATATGAAAATATTATATATAAATTATTCTATAATAGTGAATTATTATTTAATATTATTTTTTCAATCTTTTAAAAAATATAGAAAGTATTTATATATATGTATGACCTATCATCTCTGTGAATGGTGTAATTAAATTTTCACTCTTCATATTTTATGTATGAGTCGAAATCTATATATATATATATATAATGAATATATAATATTTTTATATCACTATTAAAATTATGTTTATTAGTGATCTATGATCAATATACAAGGTCTATAACTACCAAACCAAAACATATGTGACGAATGAAGTAGTTATCACTTAGAACTACGACTTTACAAAATAATTGTTAATAATATAGTTAAAAAATGCTATAATTAAAGTATATATGGATTGATATTTATTATTATGGTTGGTTATATATTTATTATCATTATTTGTTTATTATACAATAGTTTCCAATATATATAAATGAAGTCGTGCTTGATGTATAGTTTTATATCACAATCTCATCATTATTTGAGATTGTTTTGGTTTATGTTTCTTATTGTCGAACTTTTGGGTATTTCTTTCTTATATATAAGTTATTTTATTATCCAATGGTTATTTATTTAAATGATATTGTTTTATTTTACTACTTCAAATACTCAACATACCAAAATAATGTTTTTATAGAAAAGTGGTCTTTTTTTTCTACTATATCTAAGGGATTTTCCTTCTATTTACATATTTTAGAAAAAATTATAAAATAATGATACTAATATTCTATAATGGAATAATGAATACTTTTTTATCGTTGTTCTCCATTTTAAACAAATGATTAAATGTAATCTTTCTTTCATTTTCTGAATGATGTTGCTTTTTGGTTTTTACAAAAGTGTGAAAGGAATGTTTTCTAAATTAAACAATATAAAAACAATTATCACTTTCATGAACCCTCAATGATATAAATCTCCCATTAAAATATTTAAATTATATATGAATGCAAAATATTTTTCATACTATTTTATAAATTTTTATATATGTTCTTTTAGAGTGAAAAGTTTATTTTCATCAAGAAATTTATTTGTAATTATTTTTAGGTATTTCCATCCATGTTAACAACCTTTATTGAATATTATATTTTAGTAAGGTTATACTCAAAAGATAATATATACCATTTTTATATGGATGGTTAATGGTTAGTTTAAATGGGGAATGTATTCAAATTATATATACTAGTTCTTCCAATTCATTTTGTTTTTAATTATCAAGGAATATTGATAATGTTGTATTATTTATTCATATAAGGAATGCATTGGAATGAGTCATTATTAAAAAAATTATTATGTATGGAATTATTCATTCTGCTATTTTGAAATCATCTATTGTGATTCATGTGATTATTTTAATATTATTTATTTTTATGGTTAATTTTCAATATCATATAATTATATATATATATTATTATTATTTATTCCTTACATACCATCCATTATTTATTTATTTTATATTATCTTTTATTGTATGAATATTGTTACTGAGTAACTGAGCTCATCCCTATATTATATTTAATTCACCACAAGAATCAATGAACCATTTTATGATTGATATATAGGGAAATTATAGAGTATAAAATAATTATCACATAGAAAATATTATGTTGTATTTTATTCAATGTGTTTTGGGATTAAGGTATGCATATGGAATTCTAAGAGTACTAAACTATTTGGATCTTCAAGATGTGATTCCATGTATACAGTAATAATATAATTATATTACGACCAATGATGGGATACTAGGTTTGGGTTATTAATAGTTGGTATTATATTATGTTCATTAGAATCCACAATAAAAATATTTAGTAAAATATGTATTAGGGAAAATATCCTTTTGGTAGACTTTGATAACATCTCTAATGAATCCAAGATTATGATTTTGAGATTAATTAAACATAAATTTTCAATTTAAATTATCTTTTTCACTAGTGTTGAAATAATATAGTATGATTTATAAATTTATATTTAAATATATTTTATGGTATTGTTCATAAATGGTACATAAATAATGTAATAGAAATCATATAAATGTACATAATCCATTTAGAGATTCTCCTGATGGTAAAGATAATTAAGTTGGACCTGGAGCTGTAGCTGGAGTTGAATGGATTTTTACTTTATTGGGGAATATGACTTAGGTTAAGACCAATAACCATGACCATATACAGTACTATTATTATCCATATTATTGTGATACAATGTTATATTGATTAATTAATTAAAAATATTCTTTATTCAATGGAACTACAAATCCATTTGTATTTAAGAAATAGAATGTTCTTTAGAGAATATAATTTCACTATTAGAATTAATTAAAGGGATAATGTTTTCATGAATTTTTATCATATCTCATGGGATATATATCAATTATTCTTTTTGATTTAGAAAACAATGATGTAGAGGAAATATTGAGCATGCACTAGCGAATTTTAAGGAAAGTTTCATTGAAAAAATATTTCCATCACGAACAACCAGGGGATATGGAGTGACAATTCACGACTCTAAGAAAAAAGGAAGGGTAAAATGTTGTTATGTATAAAGATAAATTTATGAGGATATAAAAATATGCTAAAAATTATGTACATAATCCAAATAGTAAGAATGATTATTTTTTTAGGAGTTAAATCCAATCCCTCAAAGGGATCCTGTCTCCTAAACATTCTTATCATATGAGGTTATATTATCATATTATATCAATAGAAATAAATAATTCTCCATGTATTGTGTATTTTAAGGAAATAAATAGAGTAAGAGGATGACCAGGAGAAAAATAGATAAGGGGATGAAGAGAAAGAAAGATTTTCAAAATTTTTGTACTTTTGGAAGTAAACAACATGGAACACGATTAAATGAAAAAAAAAATTATTCAAGTGTGGAGAAAAAGTCTATAATTATCATGGATTCAACGGTAAGATAGAATTTATGAAATAGAAATTACCTAACTATAATGAGATGGGGTAATATTCCCACTAATTCAAAAAATATAGGGGGAACATAAAACAATAAAAACCAATGGTAGAAGTCCATGCTTATGTAATTATTGTAGTTGAATGTGTATGTTCATAGAGACATGGAGAAAGGTATATTTATCATATACTCTAGGATCAATTTTTTTTTATTTTGGTTATACTCAATATTTTAGTAATTGTAAATTCTCAAAGGGTATAACATCACCACTTAAAAGATTTCATGTTTTGTTAGTGATGAAAACTTTTAATGGAAGTATAACTGCATCTCAAGTATATATCACATATTCAATATATGTTTTTTGAAATTTACATCCTATAAATATTTTTATTCTTCTTATAGTTATATTTGATGTAATTTTAGTCAGAGACTAGGTCTATTAGTATAAATTCTATATCAATTTTTATTTAGGCTATGTAACATTTGATATTATAAATAAACCATTAATATTCTTTCAATAAAATTATGAACATATACACCCAAAGAAAATTAATTCTTTAAATTGGGTTGTTATACCTATTCACAAGGGATATTTATCTCAAATGGATGGGGAGAAACTCAACATTTAAAATATTCCCACTTCTCAATATTCTGTTAATTTATTTAAATAATAATTGATTGGTCTTTTTATGAGTGATGAATTTGAGTTTTTAAGAGAACACATACGTGGATCTACACCTTTTTAAAATCAACCTTATAGAATGGGTCCAATTGAGTAGTGGTAATTTAAAATAATCTTTAGTAGAACATAGATAATGGATTAATATTTCATATTGCATCAACATGTGGCACATAGATCATTTTCTTACGAAGAAATATGGGTCAACACAACCTTGTATTAATAATCATGAAAATAACAAGATCGTAATTAAGAATAAGTATCATATACCCCATATTAATGATAAATTTATTCAATTTTGAGGAGGTATATATTTTTACAGGATTAATATTTAATCTAAATAACATTAACTATTGATTAAGAAGGAGAATATACCCAGGAAAACATTTTTTATGAGGTATTATGATTATAAATTTATTGTAATGCCATTAAAACATACCAAGTCTCTAAATATCTTCATCGAATTATTGAATAGAAATTTAAGGATTATTTTGATCATTTTTTGGTAGTGTTTATAGATGATATTATTATATATTTGAAGACCATGGAAGAGTATGATGAACATTTTTGAATTGTACTAAAGAACCCTTGAATGGAGGATTTTTATGTTATGTATTCCAAGTGTGAATTTTCAATTCAAAAAGATTAATTCTTAGGTTATATAATATCTAGTCTGGGTATATCAGTAGATCCTCCAATGTCTTGTGTTATTGTGAAATATCCTAGATTAATGATGATAACCAATATCTGAAGTTTTATTGGGTTCTCAATATACTACCCAATGTTTGTGGGATATTAATCACTATTATATAATCCACTAACATCGTTTAATTAGAAGGGGTTAATTTATTAGGGGTAAGTTGAAACTAGGATCAGACCATTGAAACTCTAGATGACGATTTGATGTCTTTATCTATGGATTTTAAAGGTGGTTGGGCTTAACATTTTCCATTGGGGGAATTTTCTAATATAAATATATTTCACTAAATCATTTGGATGGTTCCATAAGAATCCTTATATGGAAGGATGTGTATAAATCAAAAAACATGGAATGGGGTTGGAGAAATAAATCTTTGGGGACATGATATTGTTGTGGAAAAGAAAGAGAAGGTTATATCTATTAAAAACCATAATGTAATCTCAGAGTCGATTAAAAAATTATATTGAAAATCATCGATGATATATAGTGTTCAAATTTGCTGGTAAGGTATTAGTATAAATATCTCACTGGATAAAGGTAACGAGATTAAGAAATAAGTGGAACTGTAACATTGATTTATTAGATCATAATAGATTTTTCATTATATCAAGACAGTAGCTTATCATTTGAATATTCTACCAGATCTCTCTCAACTCTATGATATATTCTACGTATCTCTTCAAAAAAAGTATACAATAGATCATTTTATTTTAAGAAACTCCTAGTTCATACCACTAGATCAAGATATTTCTTATAAGGAACTATTAATGGATAATATATACTATAGAGAGAAGTATCTATTAAAAAAAGAACACACACCTGGTTAATGATTTGTAGTGAAGTCAAAAAATTGAGAAGGATATATGGGAATCTGAGTATATAATGAGGAAAATGTATCATTTTTTTTTTGTATTAGAGTAACAGATTTAGTGGGTGAAATTAAATTAAGTGGATTAGAATTTAGAACCTCGGTATTTCATGAAATATTTCTTTTATATAAATTTAATTTCTTCAATATATTGCATTACACACATCATAGTTTTTTAATAAACACAAAAATACTATAAATATTTTAATTTTTAGTGTTGAAGTTATAACATAGACATTAAATGTTTTGGGTAATAATGGGACTAATAAAAATATGAAAAATTAATCATTTTTAAATTCATAATGTCAATTAATTAGTTTTCAATTGATTATAATGTAAAATAAACAATTATTTGATGGTAAAAGAGTTTTTTTCTAAAAAATAATTTATATGCACACAATTTGATTTGATTTAAATAAATTAAATTAGATAGTATTGGTTAAATTTATTTAATATATATGTATAATATATATTAAATAAAATTTTATATCATTCATATAATTTTTTTTCTAGGCATGTGATATGAATAATGTAACACCCCAAGCTTCCATGGTACGTTTCCCTTTGAATAATGCAATAGTGTGTGTTGTATGCAACTTCGAGTTCTAACACACACCACAACCAATCAAACCAGCTGTTATGAATAGTAATACCGACAGTTAGAAATTTTACAAATTTTATCTTTCAAAATGGACTTCATTTTTGGATTTGGAATAACGAAATTAGCTTCGGGTGAATTTATGGTATATTTCCGGAAACTTTCAATTTTTGATGAACAATGAAAAACACTAAGTTATAGTTTAAAACCAAATTTTTATTTAAATAATTATTTATTTTATTTTAATTTAATTAATGTATAAATAGATACATGATACCTCTATAAGTTCAATGTAATTCATTGGAGTTAGTTTAGAATAATTTTAGATATATAAAAATTCTATTGAACTTTTCACCGTATTTTTCCCACCTCCTAGGAGAATTTGGAAATTTACATAAAACATAATTTTACTGCTTCTGTGAGTGTAAATTTGAAAATCCAAGATACATGGTTAATATCAAGGAGTAAAATATGGTTCAATGAGATGAAAATAATTTTTGTTGAATGGTAACTTTTTACTTTTATTTACCACGGTTAAAAATAAATAGGGTAATTAAGGGTAAAAATGATATTAATATTACCCGAACACAAGTCCTAATTCCATTGGACAAGTTTATATCGACCTAAAATTACCTGAGGAATAAAATATTATCATTTAGGTCCACTTGTATTAGATTAGGACATTTATTATTATTTAATTCAAAGAAGAGTTAAAAGAGATAAAATCAATGTTTAATAACTAAAACATTTTGAATATAGGGTTATACATAATATAAATTCGATTATAAATATTAATTATAAAGATAAAACGATTTCCTACATTATGGTATTTAAGTTATAATTTTTAGACATTAAATAATTTAATTTATTTATGACACAATGGTGATCCAGTAATTAACTAATTAATGAAATATTAAAATAATTGATATTATAAATATGAAAATAAATTTTATTTCAGACTTTTTATGAATTACACTAATTTTATAGGTCAATATTACATATTGGGATTGGTTATATAAATTTATTTCGAAGTAATAATGCCGTTATGAAATTATCAAAAACAAAATACCCTATAGTGTTAAAATTCACATAAAAGAGTTTTTAAAACAAATATTATATTATTAATTGATATTCTATTCCTAAAAATCTAAGGATCGGCCAAAGAACTTATATAATGACCGGTGTATCATTAATGGACAACTTGGGGGGTCTCTTGGAGGTATATAGTATGTTTATTAACTATATAATATCAAAATACAACGAGACATGGTAAATGTAAAACTATTTAACTAAGAGTTAAATATAAATGATAAGGTTAATATAGTGACCCAAACCTGTCTAAAATCAATTGGTTGAAAGTATTTCGACCCATACCCACCTTAACCTTTAACGAATCCACTTTAGAGCCATTTTAAACTGAATATGAATTTATTATAAAATAATATTTTATGTTTTTCCTAAGGTTCCCCTCACCCCTCTTATAAAAGGGAACTCCCCCTTCTCTCAAAGTCATACCTTCAAAGCCTTTTGGTTTGGACAAATCCTACCAATATATCCTCTAAAATTACCTTAATTCATCCTATAGTCCCTCCTTTGGTCATAAATCCATCTTAAGGATCCCTTTTGATCAAATCAAAAGGAAGAACCTGAAGAAGAGGTAATGATTTCACAACCCTCTTTCATGTTCCTTTCTTCTTCCACTTCTTTTTTTCCATTATGAAATAATAACTCCAGTATATTCTATATTATTTTATGTCATTATAAATATGGTACAACCATATTCAGTATTTTATCCATCCTTTGAATGATATGTCACCATACGTGCTTACGTACAGCCTAACATCTCCACATCGTGGTGTAATTGTTATTCAATATATTATTATTTGGATGGGTATAATAATGATGTTTAATTCATGTAAATAATAAGTATAACGTTATAATGATTCTTTATATATGTTATACCATCCAATTATATATTATTTTAATATCAAAAGAATGATATTATCCCTCGTGCGTACGTGCAGACTTCCGTGTCCACGAACGCGATGCGATTAATTCCCCATCTTATCATTACAAGAATAATTCTAATTATATGATTAAAAATAATGTTTAAGGACTTAATATAATTATGTATATGAATAAGATACAACCTATCCATAATAAACATGACTTATTTAACAAAACATATAAAATAAAATGAGTAAGTTAACACCTTAAACGACGATAATACTAAGATATTATTAACAAAAAAATGTTAAAAGATCATATATGATATCATATTAATGTATAAAATTCTTCTATATTTCAATAAAAATTATTCCAATATTATACAGGAGGCTAAACTACAATCGACCAAGGATAAAGTACAAGTAAGGGGTTTTCTTCTCTCACTTTTAATTATGTGAGATTTCCATTCTCCACCACTTATTTATTGCATGTGGTGTGTGTACTACCCATGTCTGTATTCATTATGTAATATAATTTAACTCATGGATATTTACATCATCATTTTATGATCATTCTTTCATGGGTGTATGTTTCGTATGTTACCAAATCGATAAGGGAATTTGAAATTTCAATTTCCACTCATTTGGATTTACTCATACTTCATTGATTATTTTACTCCATGATTATGTGTGGAATCACTATTCATTTGATTATGTCATAATTTCCACTCCCATTTCTATGGATATAATTTTGATACACATAATCAATCATTTGATAAATTATTAAGTCATCGATCTGAATTTGATAAGAGTAATTTTAACTCAATCTCCATTTGTAGAGTTAAATATCCAATTCATTGGTAGTGTTTTTACAAGAATATGTGTGAATGTACTCTGATTTATTTACACTGATTATCCAATAATATTGAGTGTATTTATATTTTTCACACACAATTATGTTGTTTATTTATCCTTAAACTAAGGATATGGTCTTTATAAGAGACTTCATCTCAATTTACATTCCTTTGAGACTTCTTTGTTGTTATACACCAAATCATTTTTATATGGTGTATATAATGGACTTTGACATAGTATGTCATGAATCCCTTTATTCTCATGATATCACAATGTTTTTATTAACTCAATTATTTTTATTCAAGTGTCTCAATTTTGGTTAGGAACTTTAACTAAAATATCATTTTAAATGTTTTAAAGATTTAATATTCAAAATATTTCTCATTAATGTCCATGTTTTAAAAATGGTTTTAAGGTTTTATTTATATGGACATTAATTTTTTAAAATAAAATTACATGTAAAATATTCAAAGTGGTATGGGACACTTTGATTCAAAAATATATTTTTAAATGGATTCTTGACAAATATTGTGACTTTTAAATGATTTCAAGAAAAAGGGGGATATTTATATCTAATAGTTTTGATGATTATTTTCATCTATTACAATATCAATTATCATTCTCTATTGAGGTTAATCTGATAAAATACAATCTTCCATATTGTATCGAATGAGTTATGTTTGACTGTGGATGTACTATTTTTATACCATTCATGGTGTGTGGATAAAGTATTGACATTTCGTATACTTTTTTTAATATGAATTTTTATGTTATGATTCAAATTTTTCATATGAGAAATGCATTGGACTTAGTACGTGACGGGTGGAGCCTGCTATAGCTCCTTGATGCATCGGTAGGTCTCATGAGACAAACTAGTGTCTTGGCACGAGGCCTTGACAAAATCTTATTTGTAGTCCTGGCATGAGGCCTTGGCTACATGGTTATGATAGTATGATATTATGAATTCCATCATTATGAAATTGGTTATTGATATTTCATGTTATTATTCGACCAATAGAATATCCATGTGAATAATTAAATGGAATTAATTCATTTTATTTTTTCCATATTATTCTGAAGTTAAAGTTTAAAAGGATTTTTTTTAGTTATACATTTCCATAGATGTTTATGTTTATTTATAAATTTTTTCGCTATATTTTTATCCTTACTGGGCATCTGAGATCACCCATTTCAATGTTTTATTTTTTCTAGGATGTGAAGAAGTAATTTATGAATGACCTATAGGGATAGTATGGGGGGATATGAAGACAAGATGTTGTTGTAGTTTCCTTTACTTTATGATGTAATGTAAGACTTATGAATATATCTAGTGTTTCCAAGACTAATAAACTAATCGGTAATTTTGAGACTTGATATTTTGTGATCATGACAATGTTATGTAATAATGCACCAAATCTGGGTAACTGGGGTTGGGGTTTTACAGTTGGTATCAGAGGATGTTTAGTACATTCCTTGGAAGCTATATTTTGATAAAATCTGATTAGATCACATTGCCCTAAGAAAGGCATTGAGGATTAGTATAAAATAACTTACTATAATTTTGGTATTGTATAGATTTTGTGATTTTTTCAAGAAATACATCCCTCTCTGGATACGAGCAGGTAGAGGCAGCTCTGGTACAAATGTACATAGGGGTAAAACCCGAAAACACCGCTTTGAGCTTGACCCGAACGAGAACTGGTGCACGACAACAGACCTTGCTGCACTCTTGGTTACGACACTCCCGGGGTACATGCTTAGGATAATTTACATTTTCTTTACAAATTGATTTCAAGTATTATGAGAGTAAATGACCTTGGTTAATCCTAATGTGTTTCAAATTGTGAATATAATGTCATGACATTCTCTAAATGATTTTATGACTATTGTTACTCACACAATAATTTTTGGTTTTAGTCAATGGATGGATTCCAAGAAAGCCATAGTGACTTTGAGAATGATGTACAAGGTGGGAAAGTTTGTGGAAATGAGAAAAAAATGGAATTATTATAGGTGTAAAATATATCATCTTCATTCAAAATTAATTTTCCAAAAATATGATCGACAATATATATATTAACCAATTCCCGGACTCAACAAAGAAGAGAAAGGTGATGAATGATAAGAGCTCCAGGAGTGGAGACCATGGAGTAAAGAATCCTCAATTTCCATCATGAAATAAATGTGTAAGGAGACACCCAAGAAAGTGTCTCAATGGAACAAAGAAATTCTTTACTTGTGGGAAGGAAGGACATAAAGTGAAAATTTTCCAATGAAAAATGAAGAGTACTATGGAAGAAAATAAAAATAGTCCCCAGATTCCAATTACAGTTATTTTTCATAAATTTAAAGGACCTTGGCATCACCCAAGTCAATGCCCTATTCTATAGGATAACCTCTTGGTCAAGGAAGAACTTATGTGGAAATAAATGGATGGAGAAATATTTAAAGGTATTAGTGCTCCTTGTTGTTGAGATTACTTTGGGTGAATTTTCTCTTATATGTGTAACCCTGCAATTTATCATGTGAGAATCATATTTGAGGAAGACATGTCCTTTCTCTTGTGGATATAGTTATAAATAACCATTTGGTTTTATATGATCATTGGGTTTGAGGCAATTACAAGTTATTGTATTTTGTGATTAAAATTCAAGGTATGAGATAACATTTGTGTTTAAATTATGTTATGGTTATTTTGTATAATTTATCTCATTTTTTGAATTATATAAAATGTAGTTTTTGAAAAATAACAACACGTAGACTGTGTAACAACCCGTCACGTCGGACAAAGCTATAGGAATCAAACCCACAACCAAAGTGCGATTGGGATTTAACACCTACCACTAGACTACGTGAAGTCCCTGGTTAGTGTGACTAATTATTTTTAGTTAAATGATTTTATTGATCAATGATAAGTTGATTTAGGATCTTACATCTTTTCCAGTGAATACCCATAGTATAGGAAAACGATTTGGTGATTAAGTGATAAATGTTATTTTGGAAGGTGTTTGGTTTGTTGGGAACACTATATGCCTAAGGAAAATAGAATACTTTGGTATTTTATTTGTGTAGTAATGGAATATTTTATCTACATTTTTATTGTGGATTTAAAGTAATTTGGTTTATTTCTGGAAATGATTAACTTATAATAGATAATATGTGGTTAGGTTAATTACTTTTAAGTATGTGAATTTAAGAGTAGTTGATGTCATTTAGAGATACAATTTAATGTGGAAGACTACATAACCAACTTCTTCTATGGTTTGGGTTTCAATATTAGTTTGGATTATATTGAATGATTTTATGGAAAATTGTTTATTGAATGGTATTTACTTATCTTTGGGTTATTGTTGGTTTAATTTTAGAAATTAAGATTAATGTTTCTTTCTCAAATGGAATATCCTTTTTGGGGATCATCAGATCTTATACTAACCATTTTGGTTTTGATTAATCTCTAAAGACAAGTTAAATATATAGTTTATCCTTCGTGGATCATGTGATTCTATAAGAACTTTATTCTATCTATTACAGTGTGACCATGTCTTCTTGAATACTCATCGTTTAAAAATGAGTTAGTAGTAGGAATTTATTAAAGAATGAAACTTTAAAAAAAACTTTCTATATCTCTTTATGTTCTTAGTCAATCATAGAAATTAATTCCTCATCTTTTTGTAATGTAACATAAAACAAAAAAATGTTTTCCTTTTACTTTTCTTACTGGGAAAATAATGACCATTTGTCCCATCAAAAGTTTGTGGTTTTCTTGTTGTTAACATTCTCCTGATCATGTTATCTATCCCTCTCCATCAGAACTTGAAACTTAGTTTATCATCCATATCCATGTTTTTCTACATGGAATCCTAGTATAGGTTATCTCAGGTGACCTTTCTACTTCTCTTTATTTCTTTTAAAGTGATAGTTTTTTAAATCTTTTTCTGATGTGGGACTTTACATTATATTCCCAAGCCCAATTTTAAAAATTTCAAGGATGCAATTTAGTGAAGGATGAGATAATGTAACACCCAAATCTTCCACGGTACATTTTCCTTTGAATAATTCTATAGTGTGTGTTGTACGCAACATCGAGTTCTATTATAATGCCCCAGCCTTAATCCTTACTTAATCTTCAGTTATTACAAGATTACACATTGAGGATCTTTTCAGGTTTAGAGTTTTAGAGAATTAGATCATAAAACATGCATTACATTCCACATTTAAACAAAGTGGATACATAAAAGACAGTATTCATTCTTCTCATCAACGGAAACATATTTAAAATAAAACACATATTCTTTCTTGACACATCCTTGACACTATCATCACATCATGTACCTTTCCCTTGACCTGTGAAAAACATTTCAAAAACATGGTATGAGCATAAAAAGCTCAGTAAGAGTTATAAAAATATGGAAAGGAAACATGAGTTCATATATACATTATAATGAAATCATACTTTACCCATAAAACATAGGCATATCAAATCATGAATAAATCATAAAAATGATAAGACATAAAAGGTATCTTAAGGAATTCATACATTCTTACATAGGGAGTAACCTTCTTGGTTAAGTTTGGAATACCCACCACAGTATATTCCTTAAATCACTTCGGATAAACCTTAACGTTTCACTCCTTAGCATTACCCAATGCATTGGAGAGCAATATCGGGCTCACCTGCCCTTAGTTTATCATGGAACCACCCGTCTTCATAACAATTCCCAATAACCATAACATAAATTATCACAAAAAACATGAATAAAGGAAACATAACATTTCCACCTTTCAATAACAAGATAACAATACAACACATTGATATAAATACATTATGAAAACCATTTTCAATACTAAAATAAAAGAAAAGTAAAACATGGTATTTATTTTTCTTTTAAAAAGATGGTATGGCTTGTAGAAGAATCCGAAACTCAAATAATGGTCACAGCGGCGGAGAAGTCGTTATCCCTGCATACGTACGACAAAAACATTCCCTTTTTTCGTTTAATAAACACTTCGTATAAAAATATTCCTTTTGAATAAACGTAAAAGTCAAAGGGGTTTATACACTGTATAAAAGAAGGTTGTGTATAAAACAGAATATGCCTCAATGAAAGGAGATTGAGACGAAGTCCTTTACAAAGACGGTATCATTGGTTTAAGGATAAATCAATTACATAATTATGTGTGACAAACGAATACACCAAATATAAGTGGATATTAAGTGTAAAATAATCAAAGGTCATTCACACATATTCAAAGGATGACATATTCAATAACTACATGTTGAACCCGAAGAACTCGAAATTGGGTTAAGAAGTTCCCTTGACAGCCTAATGGCGTCACATTAAAAATAGGGTATCTCATCACTTGGATATAAAATTTACATCAATAAGGATATATGATAAAATATCACCACATAACAATATGTAAATTAAATGACCCAACAAAAGAAGTCCTTTAAAAATAGGAGGGTGAAAGGTTCCCTTACCGACATGGGTATCTTTCGAAACATACACCTCATGAAAGAAGGACAATACAACATTGATGTAAATACTCATAAAATAAAGTATATTACACAATGAGTAAAATAATGGGCAGTACATACACCACTCAAGGAAATTGTGGCAAATGTAGCATAAATCTCACGGGAATAAAAGTGAGATGAAAAATCCCTTACGAAAACTCAGCAGCCCAACGACGCCACATAAAACTTACAAAAATGGATTGATGAGATAAAATAGGGTATCTCATAATATTAACATAAATTTTATAGATAGTGGAATATAAAAGAACATCCCCAACATAACAAAGAGGAGCTTAAAAGCAGTGACATAAAGGAGATTACTTAAAAAGAAAGAGAGAGGTTAGATCTCTTACGACAATTCGGTAGCCTAACGGCGCCACTGAAAACATCCAAAATGGATTGATGAGAGAGAATATGGTCTATCATCACATGAACATAAAAATTACAGTATTATTAATATAAAAGAACATCCCAATAACAAGAAATAAGATATTTAAAAGGAATGACATAAAAGAGTGTACTTAAAAAGAAAGAGTGGAGTAAGATCCCTTACCTCAAGTCCAACTTGTCTTGTTCGTTTCTTTATATTCCTGAATAATAAACTTTGGTCAATTAATAATTTCCTAAGTACCTAATTTAGATATTATTATTCAGTTCATATCACATATTATAATGTTATAATAATTGTTTAATAATGTTAGTTCATATTAGACGTTTTTGCCGATGTTTGGTACATTAGTCAAAAATGAACCTGTTTGAAAAAAGATTGCCCATGTAGTTATAAGTAAATAATTTCCAGAATAGTATTAATGATTAAAATATCATATATATCCAGTAAATATTAATTTTATAGTATTCCATATCATTTGGAGATAAAAAACGAAAAGCACCATTCATGGAGACAGTAGGCCGTACGTACGCATGAACGCTACTTTCATTTTTTTGTCATATTAATGGAATTAAAACAAAATGAGAGAGATATATATATGTTATAATTCCAGAATGATATTGTAACATCCCAAGTATGTAATGAATAATAAATATTTTTATCCATGTCTATTAATGATTAAGATAGTGTTTTAGAAGCTTAAAATGAAAATAAATACAATCTTATGCATGTAATACACTAATATTCTTAACAGATTGTTTTACTGCCTTTTGATGGCAAACCCTTTTTAAATTATCTTTTGACAATTTTATAATATATTTTTTTCAAAATATAATTATTATTTATGATTGGGACATCAAAATTTACTTTGTGTAAATTTTTGGTATTTTTCCGATAAAGTTCATTTTTAATGAATAGTGAAAAATGTTCTATTTTAATTCAAAACATCTTTTTAATATAATTTATTTATATGATTAGATTATATTTTTAATTGGATTTAAAGTGAAATTAGAATATATTTTTACCACTTTATCCAATGGTGGTCATTGGAATCAATTTCACTTTGAAATTGGACTTAAACTAGTGTCAATCTTTTGATACTTATTATTTCATAAAAACACGCTATTTGTCATGACAGCGGGAATTAATTATTAAATTAATTAATGCATCTTATATGTTTTGAATTTTGTAAAATAGACATCATTGTTGAATTCATAATATCAAATATATCTTAGGGTGATGTTTTGGATTTTTTCTAAAAAACTTCAATTTTTGATGAATAGTGAAACCACTAAGTTGTAGTTAAAGAAACTGGTTTTTCGTTTAAATGAAACTTTTCCACATCTGTTATTTGATATTCAAAAATCCTACATACATGATTTTAATTAAGAAGTAAAACGTGGTTCAATGAGATTAAAATAATTTTTTGGTGAATAGTAACTTTTAAGTTCTTAATCGTGATTAGTGGTAATTAGTGTAGTTTAAGGTAAAAATAATGTTTTAATAATATGAGATGAGCTTGACACATGTCCTACCCTTATTGGAGGTGTCATGGCCGACCAAGAAAATCCATGGGTCAACTTGGGGACCCCATGGAGTCACTTTGGTTGGGAAATGACATAAATAACTTTTTATTTAATGTTAAAGTAAAAATGACACAAACATGAGTTATTTTACTAAAACAATTGTTACATGGGGTTATACAAGTCCGAGTTTTGATTATAAATAGTCATTGGAAAGATAAAAATATTTCTTACATCATAGTATTTTTTTTATAATTTTTAGACATTAAATAAATTAAATTATTTATGACATCATGATGATGCAGTGATGACCTCATTATTTAACGATTAAAATAAAATGGAATGATAATGTAATATCTAAGACCTAAAAATGTCCAAAACCTATTGGATGAGTGTATTTATAACCCTTATCACCTTATCCTAGAATTATATCTATGTGGGACCTCTTAAATCCAAATACCATTTTAAAATAAAGTGACTTTTCTTTACTTTCCAAGAGTGCCCCTCCTCTCCTCTTATAAAAGGCCCCCACCTCTACCTCCTTACCCACACTTCCAAAGCCTTTGGCTCGGCCAACCCCTGCCCATTTTTTCTCTCCACTTCCCTCTATTTCTCCTTTAAGCCTCACTTTGGGTAGAAGTCTTCCCAAGGACGCCTTTGAGCTCAAACCAAAGGGAGTTACCCAATTTTAAGGAGATTAAAGAACGACCGAGTCAAGTCGGACCCGAGGTATGGGACTTCGTCTCAATCTCCTTTCATTGAGGCATATTTTGTTTTATACACAACCTTATTTTATATGGTGTATAAAACCCTTTTACTTTTACGTTTATTCAAAAGGAATCTTTTTTATATGAAGCGTTTACTAAACGACAAAAGGGAATGTTTTTGTCATACGTATGCGGCGACAACGACTTCTCCGCCGCCGTGACCATTATTTGAGTTTCGGCTTCCTCTACAAGCCATACCTTTTTTTAAAAGAAAAATAAATACCATGTTTTACTTATCTTTTATTTTGGTATTGAAAATGGTTTTCATAATGTTTTTATATCAATGTGTTGTATTGATATCTTGTGATTGAAAAGTGGAAATGTTATGTTTCCTTTATGCATGTTTTATGTGATACGATTATGTTGAGGTTCTTGGGCATTATTATGAAGACGGGTGGTTCCATGATAAACTAAGGGCGGGTGAGCCCGATATAGCTCTCCAATGCATTGGGTAACACAAAGGAGTGAAACATTAAGGTTTCTCAGAAGAGATTTAGGGAATATACTGTGATGGGTATTCCAAACGTAACCAAGAGGGTTACTCCCTACGTAAGAATGTTATGAATGCCTCAAGTTACCTTTATGTCTTATGATTTCGATGATTTATTCATGATTTTATTAGGTATGTTAAAGTGCTTATGTTTTATGGGTAAAGTATGATTTCATTCTTATGTATATATGTACCCATGATTCCTTTCCATATTTTTATATCCCTTACTGAGCTTTTTATGCTCATCCCAAGTTTTTTGAAATGTTTTTCATAGGTCAAGGGAAAGGTACATGATATGATGATAGTGTTAAGGAAGTGTCAAGAAAGAATCCATGTTTTACGTTAAATATGTTCCCATTGATGGGAAAGAAGAATACTATCTTTATGTAACCACTTTGTTTATATGTGAAATGTAATGCCAGTTTTATAGTCTAATTCTCTAAAACTCTAAACCCAAAAAGATCCTCAATGTGTAATCTTGTAATAACTCAAGATTAAGTAAGGTTTAAGGCTGGGGCCTTATAGTTGGTATCAAAGGTCAGGTTAGATAACATTAGGAGTTAGAATTCTATTAAATTATTATCCAAAAATATTTTTTTTATGGTCAAATTGAAATGATATAGCATTTGAAGATTACCATGTTGCTTCATCTAAGACATGTTTTTTCAGAATGGTTTTCCACAGAGGAAACAGGGAAGAAGTGCTAGGAAGGCATGCAGAAGGAAATAACCTTCCGAATCAGCATCCTGAGATGGTCGGAATTGGAACTAAACATTTTTTTGTAGTAATGGCGCAGTTGACCCAAGTGATAAATGGTGGTGGTATCCATGCATGAGATCAGCAAGATCAACCGTAGAGGAACATGTTAGTGGTGGAACATTTCATGAGGTAACAACCCCCATCATTCAGAGGATCATCTGACCCTGTGCTAACTAACGGGTGGATTAAAGAACTGGAGAAGATTTTAGATGTCATGGGGTGTTCAGACAATCAAAAGGTTAGTCTTGCTATTTACCGTCTGGAGGGTGAAGCAGATCAGTGGTGGTCGATGGTTAAAAATATCAGGGACGCTGATGAGATTGATGCTCTTGACTGGGATGAATTCAAAGGTATGTTTCTTGAGAAGTATTTTCCTAAGGCTGTTCGACTTAGGATGGAAAAGCAATTCTTGGAATTGAGGCAAGAGGACGACTCAGTGGCTTCCTATGAAGAAAGGTTCACTCGTTTGGAAAGGTATGCTCCAAATTTTATCCGAGACCTTGATAGTAAAATCAATCGTTTTTACTCAGGATTAAAGCCAAAATATCGAATGGAATTAGCTTCTCATGAGTTTAAAAGTTATGAAAAGCTTGTTCGATGTGATGACAAGGTGGAAATGGAGTTTTCCGATGATCAAGTGTTCTATAACAACCAACAGAAGAAGAGACCGAGGTGGCAGGAGAAAGGTAATAATTCTTCTAAAAGGTCTGACGGTAAGAAAACTAAGTTTCTAGTTTGTGATAAATGTGGCAAAATGCTTGCTGGGGAATGTCTTCTGAATTCTGGAAAGAGATACTGATGTGGTAAGATGGGACATAAGGCTCGTTATTGCACTGAAAAGGATCAAGGTGAAGGTAAGACCAAATTTGATTTAGAGTTAGTGAAATGTTTTAAGTACAATGAGATGGGTCACTATGAAAACGAGTGTCTGACAAAGACCTTGAGTGATGGGAAGCAGTTAGACAACAAGCAGAATGGGGTGGTGAAATCCTTTGCAACTACTTCAGTAGATGTCGGGCTATCAAATGAAGTTGTATCAGGTACTTTGTTTGTTTTTTAAGATTATTCCAGTGTGTTGTTTGATTCGTGGTCTACACATTCTTTCATCTCTGAAAACTTTTCTAGTAAAATGGGAATACCATCTCAAGAAATGGATCCTAAAATTTTGGTAAAAACACCTGGGGGGAATGTTGAGGCAAAAAGAATTTATAAGAATCTTCCTATCTTTATCTGTGGAAAGAAACTACTTTCAAACCTTATTGTTATACCTCTAGTAGAGTTTGATGTTATCCTGGGTATGGATTGGCTCTCTATTTACCATGCTAAGATTTACTGTAGAGCTAAAGAAGTTTCTTTTCAGAAATACTTTCAGTTTGTGTACAAGAATGAACCCTTACTTTTGATAACATATCAAGAGGCCAAGAAACTTGTAAAAGATGGAAATGAATGTTACCTTCCACACATCGTTGAAAATAAAGGAACTGTTCAGATTAATGATGTGCCAGTGGTAAATGTGTATCCTGATGTTTTTCTTGATGAGTTGCCTGGAATAATACCGGATCGGGAAGTTGAGTTTACCATTGACTTAGTTCCTGATGCTAAGCCATTTTCAAAACCCCCTTATCGAATGGCTCAAATTGAACTTTTAGAGTTGAAGGAGCAATTGCAAGATTTATTAGAGAAATATTTCATTCGACTTATCACATCACCATGGGGTGCTCCTATTTTATTTGTTAAAAAGAAAGATGGTTCAATGAGACTTTGCATTGATTATAGAGCCTTGAATAACATCACTGTTAAGAAAAAATATCATTTGCCTCATATCGATGATTTGTTTGATCAGCTCTAGGGAGCTCAGTATTTTTCAAAGATTGACTTGAGATCGGGGTACCATCAACTGAAGGTAAAGGAAGTAGATGTTCCGAAGACCGCGTTCCATACAAGATATGGCCATTATGAATTTGTAGTAATGCCTTTTGGGCTAACCAATGCACCTACTGTATTCATGGAATTAATGAATAGAATTTTCCATGAGTTCTTGGAAAAGTTTGTTGTGGTTTTCATTGATGATATTTTGGTGTTTTCTAAAAGTAAAGAGGAGCATGAAAGAAATTTAAGGGTTATCTTGCAAACCTTAAAAGAAAAGAAACTTTATGGAAAATTCAGCAAGTGTGAGTTTTGGATGCAAAAAATTTCTTTCCTTGGTCACATTGTTTCTAAAGATGAGATAACTGTTGATCCTGTAAAAACAAAAGTTGTGGAAGACTGGCCAAGACCCACAAATGTAACTGAGATTCGTATCATCCTTGGTTTGGCAGGCTATTACCGAAGGTTTTTTAGAAATTTTTCACGGTTATCTAGCCCAATGTCTAAGCTAACTCAGAAGGGTGTTAAGTTTATCTGGAAAAAAGAATGTGATGATTGTTTTCAGGAATTGAAAAGAAGATTGGTGAATGCTCCAGTTTTGGCACTACCTTCCAGGAATGGTGAGTTTGTTATCTACAGTGATGCTTCATTGAAAGGACTTGGTTTCGTCCTAATACAGAATGATCAGTTAATTGCTTATGCTTCACGACAGTTGAAAACTCATGAGGTAAATTACCGTACACATGATTTGGAATTAGCTGTTGTTGTTTTCGCTTTAAAAATTTGGAGACATCATTTGTATGGATTAATGTGTGAAATATATACTGATCACAAAAGTTTAAAGTATATATTCACACAGAAAGAGTTAAACATGAGACAGAGGATATGGCTGGAATTAATCAAAGATTATGATTGTACAATTCATTACCATCCGGGAAAAGAAAATAAAGTGGCTGATGCTTTGAGTCGAAAAAGTAATGCTTCATTAACAATGTTGTGTTTTGAACGTGATCCTTTGGTTAAGGATTTGATGAACATCAGCATAGAAGTTGTTGGTGTAGGATGTTCTTCTGTTTTGTTTCAGGTATTAGTGAGATCTTCTCTATCAGACAGAATCAAGCAAGCATAGAAGAAAGATAGTGAGTTGCATAAAAAGGTAGAGCTGGTTTAGAAAGGTAAGTTTCCTGAATTCAACATTGATAATGATTGTGTTTTGAGATTTGGGAAGAGATTGTGTGTGCCTTGTGATTCACAGTTGAAGAGAGAGTTGTTATGTGAAGCTCATAGTTCTCCGTTTTCAATTCATCCTGGCAGTACTAAGATGTACAGAGATCTGCGGGAGTATTACTGGTGGGATGGAATGAAAAGAGATATTGCTAATTTTACTGTGAAGTGTTTGACATGTCAACAGGTTAAAGCAGAGCGGCAGTTATCGAAAGGGATGTTTCATCCTTTACTAGTTCCAGAGTGGAAATGGGAGAATATATCCATGGAATTTGTTGTGGGATTACCAAAGACATCTCGAGGTAATAATGCAATCTGGGTTATTGTTGATCGCTTGACTAAATCTGCTCATTTCCTTGCTATACGAGATACTTTTTCCCTAGATCAAATTTTCCATTTGTATCTTAAAGAGATATTCAGGTTACATGGAGTTACCCTCTCCATTGTATCTGATCGTGATCCCAGGTTCACTTCTAACTTTTGGAAAGGCCTTCAGAAGTCGTTGGGTATTGAATTAAATTTTAGTACAACATTTCATACTCAATAAGATGGGCAGTCAGAACGAACAATTCAGACCTTGGAGGATATGCTACGATCTTGTTCTATGGGTTATCAGGGAAGTTGGGACCAACATCTTTCTTTGGTTGAGTTTTTTATAATAACAGTTTTCATTCCAGTATACAGATGGCACCATTTCAGGCATTATATGGGAAGCGGTGTCGAACTCCAGCATTTTGGGATGAAGTGGGTGAATGGAAGCTGATGGGACCAGAATTGGTAGAAGAGATGGCAGAAAAAGTTCAATTGATTCAGAAACACATGAGAACAGCTCAGAGCATGCAGAAGAGTTATGCGGACAACAGGAGGAAGGATATCTCTTTTGAGGTAGGTGATCATGTTTTTTTCAAATTATCGCCATGGAAATGTGTGATGCGATTTGGTAAGAAAGGAAAGATGAGTCCAAGGTTCATTGGACCATATGAAATTCTGGAGAGAGTTGGATCTATTGCTTACCGAGTGGCTTTACCTCTGAGTTTATCTCAGGTACACAATGTTTTTCATGTTTCGATGTTGAGAAAGTATATGCCAGATCCATCTCATGTTTTGAGTCCAGAGGTAGTTCAGCTGGAAGAGAACCTATCTTATGAGGAACAACCGGTCCATATTATTGACCACATGGAGCAAGTGTTATGAAATAAGGTGATTAATTAGGTAAAGGTTTTTTTGGAAAAACCACATGATGGAAGAGGCAACATGGGAATCTGAAAATGCAATGAGGGATAAGTACCCCCATTTATTTGATAAGTAAATAAATTGTGGGACACAATTTTCTAAAGGGGGAAAGGATGTAACATACCAAGTAAGTAATGAATAATAAATATTTTTATCTACGTCTATTAATGATTAAGATAGTGTTTTAGAGGCTTAAAAAGAAAATAAATACAATCTTATGCAAAGAATACACTAATATTCTTAAAAGATTGTTTTACAGCCTTTTGATGGAAAACCCTTTTTAAATATATCTTTTGACAATTTTATAAGCTATGTTTGTCAAAATGAATTTATTATTTATGATTGGGACATCAAAATTTACTTTGTGTGAATTTTTGGTATTTTTCTGACAAATTTTATTTTTTAATGAATAGTGAAAAATGTTGTATTTTAATTCAAAACCTCTTTTTAATTTAATTTATTTATATGATTAGATTATATTTTGAATTGGTTTTAAAGTTAAATTAGAATATATTTTTACCATTTTATCCAATGGTGGTTATTGGAATCAATTTCACTTTGAAATTGGACTTAAACTAGTGCCAATCTTTTGATACTTATTGTTTCATAAAAACACGCTATTTGTCATGACAGCGGGAATTAATTATTAAATTAATTAATTAATCTTATATGTTTTGGATTTTTTATAATAGACATCATTTTTGAATTCAGAATATCAAATATATCTTTGGGTGAAGTTTTGGAATTTTTCTGAAAAACTTCAATTTTTGATGAATAGTGAAACCACTAAGTGGTAGTTAAAGAAACTGATTTTTCGTTTAAATGAAACTTTTCCACTTCTGTGATTTGATTTTCAAAAATCCTACATACATGGTTTTCATTAAGAAGTAAAATGTGGTTCAATGAGATTAAAACAAATTTTTGGTGAATAGTAACTTTTAAGTTCTTAATCGCGATTAGTGGTAATTAGTGTAGTTTAAGGTAAAAATAATGTTTTAATAATATGAGATGAGCTTGACACATGTCCTACCCTTATTGGAGGTGTCATGACCGACCAAGACAAGCCATGGGTCCACTTGGGGACCCAATGGAGTCACTTTGGTTGGGAAATGACATAAATAACGTTTTATTTAATGTTAAAGTAAAAATGACACAAACATGAGTTATTTTACTAAAACAATTGTTACATGGGGTTATACAAGTCATATTTTTTTATTATAAATAGTCATTAGAAATATAAAAATATTTCCAACATCATAGTATTTTTTTATAATTTTTATACATTATATAAATTAAATTATTTATGACATCATGATGATGCAGTGATGACCTCATTATTTAACGATTTAAATAAAATGGAAAGATAATGTAATATCTAAGACCTACACATGTCCAAAACCTATTGGATGAGTGGATTTCGAACCCTTATCACCTTATACTCCAATTATATTAATGTGGGACCTCTTAAATCCGAATACCATTTTAAAATAAAGTGACTTTTCTTTACTTTTCAAGAGTGCCCCTCCTCTCCTCTTATAAAAGGCCCCCACCTCTACCTCCTTACCCACACTTCCAAAGCCTTTGGCTCGGCCAACCCCTGCCCATTTTCTCTCTCCACTTCCCTCTCTAACTCCTTGAAGCCTCACTTTGGGCAGAAGTCTTCCCAAGGAAGCCTTTGAGCTCAAACCAAAGGGAGTTACCTGATTTTAAGGAGATTAAAGAACGACCGAGTCAAGTCGGACCCGAGGTATGGGAATTCATCTCAATCTCCTTTCATTGAGGCATATTTTGTTTTATACACAACCTTCTTTTATATGGTGTATAAACCCCTTTTAATTTTACGTTTATTCAAAAGAAATATTTTTTATACGAAGCGTTTACTAAATGACAAAAGGGAATGTTTTTGTCGTACGTATGCGGCGACAACGACTTCTCTGCCGCCGTGACCATTATTTGAGTTTCGGCTTCCTCTACAAGCCATACCATTTTTTTAAAAGAAAAATAAATACCATGTTTTAATTTTCTTTTATTTTGGTTTTGAAAATGGTTTTCGTAATGTTTTTATATCAATGTGTTGTATTGATATGTTGTGATAGAAAGGTGGAAATGTTATGTTTCCTTTATGCATGTTTTATGTGATACGATTATGTTGAGGTTCTTGGGCATTATTTTGAATATGGGTGGTTCCATGATAAACTAAGGGCTGGTGAGCCTGATATATCTCTCCAATGCATTGGGTAACTTGACGGAGTGAAACGTTAAGGTTTCTCCGAAGAGATTTAGGGAATATACTGTGATGGGTATTCCAAACGAAACCAAGAGGGTTACTCCCTACGTAAGAATGTTATGAATGCCTCAAGTTACCTTTATTTCTTATGATTTCTATGATTTATTCATGATTTTATGAGGTATGTTAAAGTGCTTTTGTTTTATGGGTAAAGTATGATTTCATTCTTATGTATATATGTACCCATGTTTCCTTTCCATATTTTTATATCCCTTACTGAGCTTTTTATGCTCATCCCAAGTTTTTTGAAATGTTTTTCACAGGTCAACGAAAAGGTACATGATATGATGATAGTGTCAAGGAAGTGTCAAGAAAGAATCCATGATTTATTTTATAAATGTTTCCATTGATGGGAAATAAGAATACTATCTTTATGTAACCACTTTGTTTATATGTGGAATGTAATGCCAGTTTTTTGATCTAATTCTCTAAAACTCTAAACCCGAAAAGATCCTCAATGTGTAATCCTGTAATAACTCAACATTAAGTAAGGTTTAAGGCTGGGGCCTTATATATATCCATAATTTAGATGTAATATATTACATATATATCCATTATATATATTTACTTATAATATTACATAACATTTTGAGGTAAGAAATGAAATGTACCGTTCATGGAGACGGTAAGCCGTACGTACGCATGAACGCTACTTCCATTTCTATTTCATATTTAATGGAATTAAAACATAATTATACATAATATTATTTTAATTCCAATATGGTATCATATATAATATCATTAAATATATCCTTTATATGTACCACATATGGTATTAACGAATCAAATCACTTTGAGGGGGCGGTAGTCCGCACTTCCTTAAATGAAGATATCGCGTTTACCCATAATGGAAACCATAAAGGTACGCCATAAATGAAAAATACAGAATCTTAAGTAAAAAATAAACATATTAGATATCATATATAAATATAGTGTCATCTTAATGGCCACCTTTGATGGTGTTAGAAGAATGTTGAACAATCATCGTTTTGGGAGGAAGAAATTCACCATCCACGGAAACAATATGTTATTTAACCCTTAAATGTAGGTGTGTGTAAGTGTATCTCTAATACTTCTTATAAAAAAATTCTAGTATATTTAATATACTGAATTTGTTACAAAATAAATGAATAAAAAGAGTTTATGGGGTTGGAGAAGCAAAATAAAAAAAAGGACACAAGTGAAGACATTACCTTAAAATCGGGTAACTCCCTTTGGTTTGAGCTCAAAGGCTTCCTTGGGAAGACTTCTACCCAAAGTGAGGCTTCAAGGATTAATATAGGGAAGTGGAGAGACAAAATGGGCAGGGTTTTTCCGAGCCAAAGGCTTTGGGAGTGTGGGTAAGGAGGTAGAGGTGGGGGCCTTTTATAAGAGGAGAGGAGGGGCACTCTTGTAAAGTTACAAAATGTTACTTTATTTTCAAAAGATTTTCGGATTTTAAAGAACTAACAATGATGTATTTCTAGGATAAGGTGATAAGGGTTCAAAATCCACTCATCCCATAGGTTTTGGACATGTGTAGGTCTTAGATATTACATTATCTTTCCATTTTATTTAAATCATTAAATAATGAGGTCATCGATGCATCATCATGATGTCATAAATAATTTATTTTATTTAATGTCTAAAAATTATAAAAAAAATACTATGATGTATGAAATCTTTTTATCTTTCTAATGAATATTTATAGTCAAAAATATGACTTGTATAAACCCATGTAAAATTTGTTTTAGTAAAACATCTCATGTTTGTGTAATTTTTACTTTAACATTAAATAAAAAGATATTTATTTCATTTCCCAACCAAAGTGGCTCCATGGGGTCCCAAAGTTGACCCATGGATTGTCTTGGTCGGCCATGACACATCCAATGAGGGTAGGACATGTGCCTAGGTCATTTAATTTTATTAAAACATTATTCTTACCATAAACTACACTAATTACCTCTAATCGTGATTAAAACTTAATAAGTTACTATTCACCAAAAAATTATTTTTTTCCATTGAAACACATTTTACTTATTAATGACAACCATTTATGTAGGATTTTTGAAATTCAAAACACAAAGATTGAAAAATTTCATTTAAACGGAAAAATCAGTTTTTATAAGTACCACTTAGTGGTTTCACTATTCATCAAAAATTGAAGTGTTTCAGAAAGCCCAAAAATTCACCCTAATCTATATTTGATATTCCGAATTCAAAAATGAAGTCAATTTTACAAAATTTAAAACATATAAGTCACATTAATTAATTTAATAATTAATTCCCGATGTCAAAGCAAATAGCTTGTTTTTATGAAACAATAAGTATCAAAAGATTGACACTAGTTTAAGTCTGATTTCAAAGTGAAATAAATTCCAATGACCAATATTGGATTTAATGGTAAAAATATATTCTAATTTCACTTTAAAACCAATTCAAAAGATAATCTAATCATATAAATAAGTTATATTAAAAAGAGGTTTTGAATTAAAATACAACATTTTACTCTATTCATTAAAAAATGAACTTTATCGGAAAGATACCAAAAATTTACACAAAGTAAATTTTGATGTCACAATTCTTAAGAAGAGTTTAATTTGGTCCAATAGAATTTATAATAGTGAACAAAACTATATTTAATGACGGTTCTCCATCAAAAGGCGATAAGTGAACCTTTAGTGAAAACTAGGGCATATACGCCTAAAATTGAATTCTTTCCGTATTTTAAGCTTTTATCATTTATTGGATAAATGTAAAAACATTTAAAAACATATATAATCATATTTTAGTTATTTATATCCATCCCCTTAAATACAATGGCTACATGTTAACTACCATTTAAAATAATATTATTTTATTATTATAGTGCAACGTAAGATTCCTAAGAAACTCGTTGTTGCGTGTTGGGTACGCCGTCGAGAATAGAATCCCCTTTAAAGTCATATTAATATTTTATTCACAAATATAGATAAATATGAAAATGTCATATTCTGTATTTACCTGGGGTGTTACATCCTTCCCCCCTTTTGGGAATTGCGTCCTCGCAATTTTTAAAATTGAGCTTGGAAACATCCTTGAAAGTCCCACATCAAAACAAGAGTCGGTAAAACAATCACTTTAAAAAAAGGAAGATAAGTACAGAGGTCACCCGAGTTAACCCATACTAGGATTCCATGTAGAAAAACATAGACATGGAAGAAAAAGCAAAGGGTCATGTTCTTGAGGGATAGTGATAGTAAACATGTCTAGAAGAAAGTTAACTATAAGAAAATCACAAACTTGTGATGGGTTAAACGGTATTCGATTCCCCAATAGGAAAAGTTAATAGACAAAATTTTTGTTTAAAGTTACTTTTTATTGAGGAATTTATTCATAAGGAAACATAATCACTTATCATGTTGACTTTCAACTTTTACTAGTTTCCTTAATCAAACTCATATTTTTTTCCAAAAGACGAGTATTTAGGGAGACTTGTTCGCATTAAGAGAACTATAATCAACTTATAGAGAGTCACCCAATCCAAAAAAGGGAACTATATACTTCCCATGTCTTTAGACTTTAACCAAAACCAAAACCAAAAAGGTTAGTACAAGATCAGATAATCCAGAAAAGGATAACCCTTTATAAAAAGAAAATATATTCTTAATCTCCGAAATTTGTCCAACAAAACCCAAAGTTCAACGAGGACCATTCTATAATAAATTTGTCCATAAAATTCTTCAAAGTAAACCAAACTAATATTGAAACCAAAATATTTGATGTATTTAGTCACATAGTCTTCCATGTAAAATCGTAACATTTATCTCCAAACAACATCAGTTGCTCCTAAAGTCTCGTATTTAAAAGTAATTAACCTAATCACATATCCTCCATGATAGGTTAATCATTTTCATAAATAACCCAAAATCAACTTACTCTTAACTCATAAAATCATATAACTAAAAAGAATCAGTCAAACTAACCAGGGACTTCACGTAGTCTAGTGGTAGGCAATAAATATCAGTCGCACTTTGGTTGTGGGTTTGATTCCCGCAGCTTTGTCTGACGCGACAAAGTTGTCACACGGTCTGCGTGTTGTCCTTTTTCCAAAACTATATAATTCTCAAATCATTCCCCAGAAAGGGATAAAATCATCAAAAATAACTATAACATAATTTAACCTCAATTTTATCTCATGCATTTCACTTCAATCATAACATATAGTAACCCATAATTACCTCAAAAGTAAGGATCATATAAACCCAAATGGTTCTTTATAACAATTCCAAAAAAGAACAGATAATTATTCCTTGAATAAAATTTTCATATTTTAAACATCAGAGTTACACATAATATAAAAAGTCTTCTAATGTAACCCCATCATCAAAAGAGACTTAGTACTCTTAAGAATTTCACCATAACTCTTGAAGCCCTTATATGTTGACATCTTACTCATTCAACATTCTTCATGATCCATTAACCATTCCTTTCCAAATTATTCTGAAATACCTCTTTCCTATAAACAAAATCATGAATCATATCCTAAGATTCCAAAATAGGAAAACAATAGTCATGAAATAACACATACCTTTGATTGGTCATTGTCAGTTTCTTCATCCTCAATTGGAATGGAATTAGGTATTGGTAAACGAAAATTTGTACCCTCTTGGTGATCTCATCCACGAAACAACTTCATAGGACATGTGTTTGCATAATGACCATGCACACCACATTTAAAACATTCAATTGATCCCTCATAAAGAACTTCTTTCCCTTCCCTCGAGTCAACTGGATGCTTCCTTTTTCCATGGTAGGTTCTTGCTTTATGACCTTCATTTCCACATATATAGCATATTTCTGTCCCTTTGAAACATTTTCCTAAGTGTTTCTTTCCACATCTTTGACACATAGGTTTTTGAACACACTTACCTTTATGATTATTACCTGTACTTCCGTAGAGATTTTTTTCTCACATATATGATCCCTTAGAGAAATCACCAAGGTTTAGGTGGTCAATCATGACTCCAGAAAGTTGGTTGAGGATAATCACAAGAGTTCTCATTGCATCTCCCATATCATTCAGTTGCTTGCTCAAAAAACTATCACAGTTTCCTTCACATCCACTGTTTCTTTGGTGCCTATTAGATCCAACCATTTACTAAAACCAAAAAGGTCAGTGTGAGTATATCAACAAAACCATCATGTACTAATGAGGAAGATAAACACTAAGATATACTTACTCATTCACTTTATCTAAAACTAGGACTCTTTCTGAAATCTTAACCATTATGGTAATGTAACTTATGCTTAAAGAATACCCTAACCTCTAAAGTTATCTAAACCGACCTTTGATACCAACTATAAGGCCCCAGCCTTAATCCTTACTTAATGTTGAGTTATTACAAGATTACACATTGAGGATCTTTTCAGGTTTAGAGTTTTAGAGAATTAGATCATGAAACTTGCATTACATTCCACATTTAAACAAAGTGGATACATAAAAGATAGTATTAATTATTCCCATCAACAGAAACATATTTAAAATAAAACACAGATTCTTTCTTGACACATCCTTGACACTATCATCACGTCATGTACCTCTCCCTTGACCTGTGAAAAACATTTCAAAAACATGGGGTGAGCATAAAAAGCTCAATAAGAGTTATAAAAATATGGAAAGGAAACATGAGTTCATATATACATTAGAATGAAAACATACTTTACCCATAAAACATAGTCATATAAAATCATGAATAAATCATAGAAATCATAAGACATAAAAGGTATCTTAAGGCATTCATAACATTCTTACTTAGGGAGTAACCCTGTTGGTTACGTTTGGAATACCCACCACAGTATATTCCCTAAATCCCTTCGGATAAACCTTAACGTTTCACTCCATCGCGTTACCCAATGCATTGGAGAGCTATATCGGGCTCACCCGCCCTTAGTTTATCACGGAACCACCCATCTTCATAACAATGCCCAAGAACCATAACATAATCTTATCACATAAAACATGCATAAAAGAAACATAACATTTCCACCTTTCTATAACAAGATATCAATACAACACATTGATATAAATACATTATGAAAACCATTTTCAATACCAAAATAAAAGAAAATTAAAACATGGTATTTATTTTTCCTTTAAAAAGATGGTATGGCTTGTAGAGGAAGCCGAAACTCAAATAATGGTCACGACGGTGGAAAGTTGTTATCGCCGCATACGTACGACAAAAAAATTCCCTTTTGTCGTTTAATAAACACTTTATATAAAAAAGATTTCTTTTTGAATAAACGTAAAAGTCAAAGGGGTTTATACACCGTATAAAAGAATGTTGTGTATAAAATAGAATATGCCTCAATGAAAGAAGATTGAGACGAAGTCCCTTACAAAGACGGTATCCTTAGTTTAAGGATAAATCAATTACATAATTATGTGTGACAAACGAATACACCAAATATAAGTGAATATTAAGTGTAAAATAATCAAAGTTCATTCACACATATTCAAAGGATGACATATTCAATAACTACATGTTGAACCCAAAGAACTCGAAATTGGGTTAAGAAGTTCCCTTGACAGCCTAACGACGTCACATCAAAAAAAGGGTATCTCATCACTTGGACATAAAATTTATATCAATAAGGATATATGAGAACATATCCCCACATAACAATATGTATATTAAAAGACCCAACAAAAGAAGTCCTTTAAAAATAGGAGTGTGAATGGTTCCCTTACCGACATGGGTATCTTTCGAAACATACACCTCGTGAAAGAAGGACAATACAAAATTGATGTAAATACTCATAAAAGAAAGAATATTAAAAAATGAGTAAAATAATGGGCAGTACATACACCACTCATGGAAATTGTGGCAAATGTAGCATAAATCTCACAGGAATAAAAGTGAGATGAAAAATTCCTTACGAAAACTCGGCAGCCTAACGGTGCCACATAAAACTTACAAAAATGGATTGATGAGATCAAATAGTGTATCTCATCATATTAACATAATGTTTATATAAAGAGGAATATAAAACAACATCCCCCAACATAACAAATATGAACTTAAAAGCAGTGACATAAAGGAGAGTACTTAAAAAGAAAGAGAGAGGTTAGATCTCTTACGAAAATTCGGTAGCCTAACGACACCACTCAAAACTTCCAAAATGGATTGATGAGAGAGAATAGGGTATCTCATCACATGAACATAAAAATTAAAGTATTATTAATATAAAAGAACATCCCAATAACAATAATGATGAGATTTAAAAGGAATGACATAAAAGAGTGTACTTAAAAAGAAAGAGTGGAGTAGGATCCCGTACCTCAAGTCCAACTTGTCTTGTTCATTTCTTTATATTACTGAATAATAAAAATTGGTCAATTAATAATTGCCTAAGTACATCCTTTAGAGATTATTATTCAGTTCATATCACATATTATAATTTTATAATAATTGTTTAATAATGTTAGTTCATATCAGATGTTTTTGCCGATGTTTGTTACATGAGTCAAAAATGAACTTGTTTGAAAAAAGATTTCCCATGTAGTTATAAGTAAATAATTTACAGAATAGTATTAATGGTTAAAATATCATATATATCCAGTAAATATTCATTTTATACTATTCCATATAATTTTGAGATAAAAAAAAGCACCGTTCATGGAGACGGTAGGTCGTACGTACGCATGAATGCTACTTTCATTTTTTTGTCATATTAATGGAATTAAAACAAAATGAGAGAGATATATATATGTTATAATTCCAGAATTATATCCATAATTTATATGTAATATATTACATATATATCCATTATATATATGTACTTATAATATTACATAACATTTTGAGATAAGAAATGAAATTTACCATTCATGGAGACGGTAAGCCGTACGTACGCATGAACGCTACTTCCATTTCTATTTCATATTTAATGGAATTAAAACATAATGATACATAATATTATTTTAATTCCATTATGGTATCATATATAATATCATTAAATATATCCTTTATATGTACCACATATGGTATTAACGAATCAAATCACTTTGAGGGGGCGGTAGTCCGCACTTCCTTAAATGAAGATATCGCGTTTACCCATAATGGAAACCATAAAGGTACGCCATAAATGAAAAATACAGAATCTTAAGTAAAAAATAAACATATTATATATCATATATAAATATAGTGTCATCTTAATGGCCACCTTTGATGGTGTTAGAAAAATGTTGAACAATCATCGTTTTGGGAGGAAGAAATTCGCCATCCACGGAAACAGTATGTTCTTTAACCCTTAAATGTAGTTGTGTGTAAGTGTAGCTTGAATCCTTCTTATAACAACATCCCAGTATATTGATGATACTTTATTTGTTACAAAATAAATGAATAAAAAGAGTTTAGGGGGTTGGAGAATCAAAATAAAACAAAAGGTCACAAGTGAAGACATTACCTTAAAATCGGGTAACTATCTTTGGTTTGAGATCAAAGGCTTCCTTGGGAATACATCTTCCCCAAGTGAGGCTTCAAGGAGTAAGAGAGGGAAGTGGAGAGACGAAATGGGCAGAGGTTGGCTGAGCCAAAGGCTTTGGGGTTGTGGGTAAGGAGGTATAGATGGGGGCCTTTTATAAGAGGAGAGGAGGGGCACTCTTGTAAAGTTACAAAATGTTACTTTATTTTCAAAAGCGTTTCGGATTTTAAAGGTCCCACATTGATGTATTTCTAGGATAAGGTGATAAGGGTTCGCAATACACTCATCCAATAGGTTTTGGACATGTTTAGGTCTTAGATATTACATTATATTTCCATTTTATTTAAATCGTTAAATAATGTGGTCATCGCTGCATCATCATGATGTCATAAATAATTTAATTTATTTAATGTCTAAAAATTATAAAAAAATACTATGATGTAGGAAATATTTTTAACTTTCGAAGGACTATTTATAGTCAGACATATGACTTGTATAACCCCATGTAAAAATTGTATCAGTAAAACATCTCATGTTTGGGTCATTTTTACTTTAACATTAAATAAAAAGATATTTAGGTCATTTCCCAACCAATGTGGCTCCATGGGGTCCCCAAGTTGACCCATGGATTTTCTTGGTCGGCCATGACACATCCAATGAGGGTATAACATGTTTCTAGGTCATTTCATTTTATTAAAACATTATTCTTACCATAAACTACACTAATTACCTCTAATCGCGATAAAAACTTAATAAGTTACTATTCACCAAAAAATTATTTTTATCCCATTGAACCACATTTTACTTATTAATGACAAACATGTATGTCGGATTTTTGAAATTCAAAACACAAAGATGGAAAATTTTCAATTAAACCGAAAAATCAGTTTTTATAAGTACCACTTAGTGGTTTCAATATTCATCACAAATTGAAGTTTTTCAGAAAAATCCCAAAAATTCACCCTAAGCTATATTTGATATTCCAAATTAAAAAATGAAGTCTATTTTAAAAAATTCAAAACATATAAGTCACATTAATTAATTTAATAATTAATTCCCACTGTAAGAGAAAATAGCGTGTTTTTATGAAACAATAAGTATCAAAAGATTGACACTAGTTTAAGTCTGATTTCAAGGTGAAATTAATTCCAACGACCAATATTGGATTTAATGGTAAAAATATATTCTAATTTCACTTTAAAACCAATTCAAAAGATAATATAATAATATAAATAAATTAGATTAAAAATATTTTTTGAATTAAAATACAACATTTTACTCTATTCATTAAAAAATAAACTTTATCGGAAAGATACCAAAAATTTACACAAAGTAAGTTTTGATGTCCCAATTCTTAAGAAGAGTTTTATTTGGTCCAATAGACTGTATAAGAGTGAACAAAACTATATTTAATGATTGTTCGCCATCAAAAGGCAATAAGTGAACCTTTAGTGAAAACTAGGGCATATACGCCTAAAATTGAATTCTTTCCGTATTTTAAGCCTTTATCTTTTGTTGGATAAATTTAAAAACATTTAAAAACATATATAATCATATTTTAGTTATTTCTATCCATCCCCGCCAATACAACGGCTACATGTTAACTACCATTTAAAAAAATATTATTTTATTATTAGAGTGCAACGTAAGATTCCCAAGAAACTCGTTGTTGCGTGTTGGGTACGCCATCGAGCATAGCGTCCCCTTTAAAGTAATATTAATATTTTATTCACAAATATGGATAAATATGAAAATGTCATATTCTTTATTTACTTGTGGTGTTACATCTAACACACACCACAACCAATCAAACTAGCCGTTATGAATAGTAATACCCAATTTTTGAAATTTTATAAATTTATCTTTCAAAATAAACTACATTTTTTGATTCAGAATATCGAAATTACCTTAGGGTGAATTTTTGGTATTTTCTGAAAACATTCATTTTTTGATGAATAGTGAAAAACACTGAGTTATAGTTTAAAACCGTTTTTTTATTTAACTAATTAATTATTTTATGAAAATTTTATTAAAGTCAAAATAGATACATAATACCTATATATGTTCAATGTAATTCATTGGAGATAGTTTAGAATAATTTCAGATATATAAAAATTTTATTGAACTTTTCATCGTCTTTTACCCATTTCCTAGGAGAATTTGGAAATTCACATAAAACATAATTTTATCGCTTTTGTGAGTGGAATTTCGAAAATCTGAGAGACACAGTTAATATCAAGGAGTAAAATATGGTCCATGAGATAAAAATAATTTTTGGTGAATAGTAACTTTTTACTTTTATTTTTTACCACGGTTAAAACTAAATTGGGTAATTAAGCGTAAAATGATATTAATATTACCCTAACACATGTCATAATTCTATTGGAAAAGTTTATCATGACAAAAAAAACATTAGGAATACAATTTTATCATTTAGGTCCATTTGGATTAGATTAGGACATTTATTATTATTTAATTCAAAGAAGAGTAAAAAGAGATAAAATCAATGTTTAATAACTAAAAGTTTTTTAATATAGGGTTATTCATAAGATAAATTAGATTATAATTATTAATTAGAAATATAAAACAATTTCATAAATTATTGTATTTTATTTATAATTTTTAGACATTAAATAATTTAATTTATTTATGACACAATGGTTATGCAGTAATTACCTAATTAAAGAAATATTAAAATAAATGATATTATAAATATCAAAATAAATGTAATTTGAGACTTTTTATGAATTAAACTAATTTTATAGGTTAATATGACATATTGGTATTGGTTATATAAATTTATTTTTAAGTAATAAGGATGTTATAAAATTATCAAAAACAAAATACCCAATAGTGTTAAAATTGACATAAAAGAGTTTTTAAAACAAATATTACATTATTAATTGATATTATATTCCTAAAAATATAAAGATAGACCAAAGGAATTACATAAATATAGGTGTATCATTAATGGACCACTTGGGGGGTCTCTTGGAGGTATATAATCAGTTTATTAACTATATAATATAAAAATACAATGAGACATGGTAAATGCCAAACTATTTAACTAAGAGTTAAATATAAATGATTAAGGTTAATATAGTGACCCAAACCTGTCTAAAATATATTGGTTGAAAGGAATTAGAACCATCCCCACCATAACCTTTAAATATTCGACTTTTAAGCCTTTAGAAACCGAATATTAATTTGTTATAAAATAATATTTTATGTTTCTCTTATGGTGTCCCTCACCCCTCTTATAAAATGGCACTCCCCCTGCTCTCACATTCATACATTAAAAGCCTTTTGGTTTGGCCACACCCTAAAAAAATATCCTATTAACCTCTCTAATTTTATCCTAGAGGCCCTCCTTTGGTCAGAAAGCCAACTTATGGAGCCCTTCTGGTCAAATCAAAAGGAAGAACCCGAAGAAGAGGTAATGATTTCACCACCCTCTTTCAAGTTCCCTTCTTCTTTCACATCTTTTTTTTTGTTATTTCCATTCCAAAATAATAACTCCAGTATATTCTATATACTGTGATGTTATTATAAATATGGTACAACCATATTTAGTATTTTATCTATCCTTTTAATGACATGACATCATATATGCGTATGTATGGCCTACCGTCTCCACGTCGTGGTGTAATTGTTATTCAATATATTATTATTTGAATGGGTATAATAATGTTTTGTAATTCATGTAAATAATAATTATTACATGATAATGATTATTTATATATGATATACCATCCAATTATATATGATTTTAATATCAAAAGAATTATATTATCGCTTGTGTGTACGGACGGACTACCGTCTCCACAAACGCGATGAGATTCATTTTCCATCATATCCATACAAATATAATTCTCATTTTATGATTAAAAATAATTTTTAAGGACTTAATATAATTTTTTATATGAATAAGATACAACCTATCCATATCAAACACGTATTATGCAACAAAATATATAAAAGAAAACGAGTAAGTTAACACCCAAAACGACAATAATACAAAGATTGTATTAACAAAGAAATGTTAAAAGATCATATATGATATCATATTAATGTATATGATTCTTTTATAATTCAATAAAAATTATTTAAACATTATACAGGAGGCTAAACTACCCTCTACCAAGGAAAATTTACAATGTAAGGGGTTTTCTGATCTCACTTTTAATTCCGTGAGATTTCTATTGTTCACCACTTATTTATTACATGTGGTGTGTGTACTTCCCATGTTTTTATTCATTGTATAATATAAATTAATTCATGGATATTTACATCATAATTGTATGATCCTTCCTTCATGAGTGTATTTTTCGTAAGTCCCCAAATCGATAAGGTAATTTGAAATTTCAATTTCCACTTATTTGGATTTACGCATACTTCATTGATTATTTTACAACAAGATTATGTGTGGAATTAGTATTTTTTTTGATTATGTCATAATTTCCACTCCCCTTTCAATGGATATACTTTTGATATACATAATCACTAAATTTATAAATTCTTATGTCATCTATGTGAATTTTATTAGAGTAATTTTAACTCAATCTCCATCTGTTGAGTTAAATATCCAATTCATTGGTGTTGTTTTTAAAAGAATATGTGTGAATTTCCTCTGATTGATTTACACTAAATATCCAATAATATTTACTGTATTTATATTTGTCACATGTAATTATGTCGTTTATTTATCCTTAACCTAAGGATATGTTCTTTATAAAATATTTCATCTCAATTTACATTCCATTGAGACTTCTTTGTTGTTATACACCAAATCACTTTTATATGGTGTATATAATGGACATTGACATAGTATCTCATGAATCCATTTATTCTCATGATATTAAATATTTTTTATTACCTCAATTATTTGTATTCAAGTGTCTCTCTTTTGGTTAGGAACTCTAACTAAAATATCATTTTAAATGTTTTAAAGATTAATATTCAAAATATTTCTCATTAATGTCCATGTTTTAAAAATGGTTTTAAGGTTTTATTTATATGGAAGTTAATGTTTTAAAATTAAAATTACTTTTAAAAGTTTCAATGTGGTATTAGACACGTTGATTCAAAAATATAATTTTATATGTCTTCTTGACAAATAGTGTGACTTTTGAATGATTTCAAGAAAAAGTGGTATATTTCTCTCTAATAGTTTTGGTGATTATTTTCATCTATGTCAATATACATTATAATTATCGATTGAGGTTAATCTGATACAATAAAATCTTCCATATTGTATCGAATGAGTTATGTTTGACTGTGGATGTGCTATTTTTATACCATTCATGGTTTGTGGATAATGAATTGACATTTTGTATGCTAGTTTTAATACAAATGTTTATGTTATGTTTCAAAATTTTCATATGATGAATGATTTGGACTTAGTAAGTGACGGGTGGAGCCCACTATAGCTCCTCGATGCATCGGTAGGTCTCATGAGACAAACTAGTGTCTTGGCATGAGGCCTTGACTAAATCTTATTTGTAGTATCGACACGATGCCTTGGATACGTGGTTATGATAGTCTGGAATTATGAATTACATCATTATGAAAGTGGTTATTGATATTTCATGTGATTATTCGACTAATATAATATCCATGTGAATAAGTAAATGACATTATTTCATTTTATTTTTTCCATATTATGCTGAATTTCAAGTTTAAAAGGCTTTCGTTTTAGTTATACATTTCCTTCAATGTTTATATTTATTTATGAAAGTTTCTGCTATATTGTTATCCTTATTGTGCATCTGAGCTCACCTTTTTCAATGTTTTATTTTTTCCAGGATGTGAAGATGTAATTTTTGAATAACCTGCTGGTATAGTATGAGGGGATATAAAGACAAGATGTTGTTGTCATTTTTTTTACTTTATGATGTAATGTAAGAGTTATGAATATATCTAGTGTTTCCAATACTACTAAACTAATTGGTCTTTTGAGATGTGATATTTTGTGATGAAGCCAATGTTATGTAATAATGCATCGACTCTAGATAACTAGGGTCGGGCCATTACAAATAAATCATTATTTGTTCTTAAAAATGTATTTTTTTCTAAAAAGAGGTTTTATCGCGTTTGAAGGTTTAATTACAAATTAAATTATAAAGAAATGAATAAAATTAATTAGGTAAAATTGATTCCATTTTTTAATTAGAATAAATAATACTGGGTAATAAGATCAACTTAATTTTTGGTCATAAATAATAGTAAAAAATTAAAAATTCATCACTATGGTAAAAGGGTAAATAAGATTAACAAAGTATTAAACTATGTGATATGGAAACCCTTTTCATCATCAATTTTATTTAATGAATATATTTATACCTTTAACAACATTGGATCATTTTGTTTTCATTTATGGGGAACATTACCTTGAATATGACATATATAATATGTTATGTAATGTAAAAGAAAAAATGTCTCTCTTATTTTTTACAAATTATATTATGTCTTCATATAGGGAAAACATGAATTTTTTAGTGTATGATAAAGGTTATTTTATGTTTGATGAATTTTTTTTATTTATAAAATTTATTTTAACATTTTTGTGGTTATATAGTTACCTTAAATTCATGGAAAATACCGATGTAATATTTATCCAATTTAATGAAAAATAAAATAATTGAATTTTAAAATGTTAAAAATAATATAATTTGAGTGAGTTATATTGTTCCAAAAAATAATTGATAAAAATTTAACATTTTTTTTAATTTAATATATTCATATTCCATTTTTTTTTCTAGGTGTCTTTAGAGTCAAATTAAATTAAATGTTTCATGTTTTAAATCAATAATATTTATTTAATAAATATTATTTTATTAAATGATTTAAAATTAATAAAAATATTATATTGATAAAATTTACTGTAATATGGTTTAAAATAACAAGCATGATTCATTTATGAGTAACGTTTTCATTTATGGTTAAATTCATGGCCCATTGAAGATGAAATAGGTGCAACCACAGTTACGGTTAAAATAGGATAATGAAGGGGTTAATCCAAAAGATAAGGTTTCACCACAACTAAAACCTGATTTTTTTTCATTATTTGATGTTATTTAAACCGAATCAAATATCATAGTAGAAAATAAATTCATTTGGAAGATTTTTTTGTAGATAATTACACTTTTATATATTAATCATAGTGTAAATTTCAAAAGTTCATCTCCCCTCACTTATAAAAGGGAACCCATATTCTAATTTATTCACATATAAAAAGCCTATTAGTTCAACCATGACCAACAAAAATAAATTATTTAATTATCTTACCATTTTTCAGATGAATGTTTTTTTTTCTAAATCCATCATAGAAAGGCTTAAGGTGAAAAGCTAAAGATGATGTCTGAAGAAGATGAATCATTATTAACCAAGCATTTTTGTTTTATTTTTTCTTATACCTCTATAAAATATTATTCTAGAATGATGATATATTAACATTAGTATCTTCCATATACTGATATTTTATTTTTTAATGGTATAACCTACATCAATCTCCTTTTCTATCAAATGGGGAGAAAACTATTAGTTGTCTGCATGGAAAATTACAACCTCGTGAACTAATGTAGTCTATTTTCCATAACTGCCTCTCATGGATGGATATTATTAAGTTTTTAATGTATGTATATATATATATATATATATATATATATATATATTTATATAATTTTACTTGTATAATTATAATATCACATCTATATTTACCATCCAATAAGTTGGAAAATGATAGTGTCGATGTTGCATACCTGTGAGATACAACCTCCACGAAGTGATGTGGCACTATTTTAATTTTATTTTGAAATGGATAGTAATGAGAATAGATTTGATGAATATATATGTTTTATCTGATATTAAAATAATTCTTTAAAGTTGAATTATTAGTTATATTTCATTTGGTCCATCCATCAAAAAATGGAGATAGCGTTCAAACGTACGTATGATCTATCATCTGCATAAATAATGTAATTCATTTTTCAACCTCAAAATTTTATATAGTTAGTATATATTATATTTATATCATGGTTAAAATTATATATATGATGAAACCATGATCAATTTAAAAGGGCCATAACTATTGAACCAAAACATACATGATGAAGGATGTAGTTATCACTTAGAACTGCGATTTTAACAGAGAATTGTTAATAAATGAGTGATAAAAAGATATAAGTGAATCATACATGGTATTATATGAATTATTATAGTTTTTTAATATATTTATAATAAATATTTATTTATTATACAAGATCTTTGAAACAGATATAATGGTTTTCATATATGAGGTATTGTTTTATTTCACAATCTCTCACTATTCAGGATTATTTAAGTTTAAGTCCCCCTTGAGGGAATTACATGATCGTTCTATCTAAAATATAATATATATTTTTTATAATATCTATAGATTTTTAAATTATATGTTTTTATTTTATTTACCTCCTTTTATTACTCAAGGTACTAGAGTAATGGATTTATGAACAACCGGCCATGTTTTCTACTTGGTTGAGAGTCTTTTTCTTCCGTGTACATATTTTTTTTAAAGTATTAAATTTTATTTACTATTATAAATAGTATTATTAAATACCATTTCATCAATGTTTAATTTTTTATAAAACGGTTTACAATGAATATTCTTATAATTTTTGGAGCTAGGTTCCTTTTAATTTTTAATAAACAATACAAGGAATGTTTTTAACTTTTACATTGGGAACATAATTTCTGAATATCACGACCAATAAATGATTTGAAGATTTTTTTCAAATTTAAAAAGTTATTTCCAAAATAGTATTTGAATTTGGCCTATGAATTACCCATTTACATATATTCATACACATTATTCATTCACAATATAATTAGATGTCATGTAATGAGGCCTCGATAGTAAGTATATAATGTACGAAATTATGCCTTCAATAATTATGAAATTTGTTATTTATTTAGATGTGACTATTTGAATAGTTTTGATATTAATGGATTTGATACAATTTCAATTTATTATTTTTATGAAATTATTTCATCTTTATTTTTTCTTTCCATACTATGAACTCCTTATTTATTCCATGTTATATTCTATTATATTCACACCATTAATAAGCATATGAGATCACACCATTATTATATTTGCATTTCCTAGGATTCTATTAACTATATTATAATTGATACATAGGGATATTTTTGAGGAAATAATTATGATCCTGAATAAAATATTATGTTACATTTTATGTTTCCAATGTGTATTTGGGTTCAATCATGTATATTATATTCCAAGAATAGTAAAATATTTGGTATATTAGAATGTTATTCCTTATTTTTAGTTCCAATTTAATTAATTCTCCACTCTCACCAAGATACAAGGGTTGTGGTCTTTGCACTGGTCTCATGACAGGACCACCCTTCAAAGGCATAATATACTTAGTAATGGAGTCATCCCATTTAGTAAGTTAAGAAATCATAAATAATATCTTTCATTTATAATTATTTAAATAATATTATTAAACATAAAATAAAAGTATTATACTCATAATAATATAGTTAATAATTTTAATATTTACACTATAATTTGATATTATTTATTGAATAACCATTCTCAACCATCCTCTAATGAAAATTGTGTTGATATTATAATTGGTCCACTAAATCCATGGGAGATATATTTTATTTTCATCACTACATTCATGAATTGTTGAAATAAAACTTTTATGGTTAAATATGTTCATAAAATTATATTATATTTTATTAAATTTTATAGAATTGTTATATAAACATAAAAATTAAATGCAACGAATTGTGCTTATCATGGTTAGAAAAAACCATTTAAATGATCTAAAAATTAAATGATTACATTCTACTCATTAACGAATGATTATTTTTGATGGAATTTTTCTATTTTGATCATTCTTATCTTATATAAAGACATTAACTCCATACCATTTCAATATTTGTAGTTATATACACATTTGAAAATAACTTATATATCTAACAAAAATAGTGTGCTACCTTGGATCCATGAAATAGAAATCCTCCGGCTGGTGAGCATGAACATAATGTCTTAATAAAATGATCATAAATTAAAATAATGTTATTATAATAAATCACATATACATGAACATGGTCTTTAATTAATAATTAATAATAAATATTTTTTTATTTGAGAAAATATATGCACACACCGTGCTAGTTATTTTTTGGATTTAGATAGAAACCACAATAGGAATTAGAATATGAATCACCAATATTGAAAAAAATTAAAAAGTTAGGATAAAAATAACATTTATATGTTATTAATTAAATGTTTATATTTTATATTCTTATTAGTTTTAGTATTCGCATCCCTAATTTTCATTCACTTAGTCACTAGAAATAAACTTAATTGTTCCGATAACCAATGTGATCAACAATTTAATGATGTTTCAAATGGGAAATCTAATATAATGGAAGAAATATTCAAGAACATTATTCTAGTAAATTCTCATATAACTCATGTTATGCATAAAAACTTGAATCATGGGGAATAAAATCATTCCCCTAAGTGAAATATTTTTTGGTTAAGACATTTGTGTGACAAAGGCCTCCAAATTATAGTGGATATTATGATCCTATAATTAAGAAAAATTGTTTACTTCGATTGATAAGATAATCAATATCCTTCAATTAAATAATTAACATAAAGTCACACTGACCATTGAGTTCTTATAAAGTGAAAACAATATGTGGTGGACAATAATTAACAATATTAATCCAAAGGATAACATCAAACTAATGTATTAAAAAAGTCTATGAAATAACCTTCAATAATTATTTTCCTAAAAATATCCATCTTAAAATCAAGATGGATTTTATTAGACGTAATAAAAGGGAGGTGGAATCAATATAGTATTATAAGATAAAAATAAAGGGGATCTCTATGTATTCCTCTAGATTTGTAATTAATCATTAATGTCAAATTTATCACATCTGTAGTTGAAAAAAATATGAATATTCATAATTCTATAGAGATTTAGACATTGGAAGCTAAGAGAAAATAGTCTTATGTACACTCAAAGATGATAGGGATATTATTTATTCACAATTTTCTCATGGGGATAATGATAAAATGTGGAGAATTTATTTTAATTCTACTATACCAACAGATAAATGTAAGGAAGTGAAGATAATTCAACTGCAAACATGTCAAAATTAGGGGAAGAAAAATCCAAGAAACATCTTTAAGGGAATGATAAGATAATTAAATTATAGAATGTTTGTAAATAATGGTAATGAATATTACATCTAGATAAATAAACCAACTTAAATATTAAAGAAAGGTATTTTTTAATCAATCCTCCACCCATTGTATATTGTTTTAACTATATGGAATATGCATATTATATAATCTTGTTCACCGCCCCAAGACTATTTGATGAGAATCATAGTAAGTAACCACCAAAGATATAGGAAAAGGGAATGTATATATCATAACCATCAATAATGTGGATACTAAAAATTATGTAGTGGATGTTACATTTTCTATTAATTAAATAATGGTGAAAGGTTAATTTTATTCATGTTATATACATTCATTTATATGCTATAAGGTTTCTAAAATAATTGAATCCCATATCTAATACCCAGTTGTAGAGATATCTATTAAAAAACCAAGTGGTGAAATTTTTACAACATGTGTATTGAACTCTTCCCAATTTAGTGTTGGTGAGTAGATTCTTCTAGTGAATATTATAATCAGTCCTTTGGTAGAATTTGGATTTATACTATACATGGATTGGATCACATTATATATAGTTAACATGAAATCTAAGAAAAAGGAAATATTGGTTCTTTCTCTAAATTATACATTGATTTTATAAAAAAGAAATGAAGATTGGGAATCCCCTTTATAAAATCCACCAATAATATGGGTGTTGATACCCAATGAGTAATAATATCCTTCTCGAATTGTTGATAAAAAATAATGGATCATTCATGAATTAGTTCCCATAATGAGTGTAAGAACTTGGGTTTTTGGAACAGGTCGAAATCCCAACCCTGTTTGATTTTTTGACTTCTTTTTAAGAAAACTAGAGAAATTGGGAAGTTTCTGGAAAATTCTAGATTACACACTGTGTACCTCAAGTACACACCGTGTACTCTGGACCATGGGTGACGGTTATACATGGAGTGTAGGCCTGTTGTCTGGGTAAAATGATTTTAGAACGTATACGCTGTGTAATATTTGTACACATTGTGTAGAGGGGTCGTGTATGAGGATATACATGGCCTGTTGGGGATGTCGACCAGGTAGAGGAGTACATGCCATGTACGGCCTCGTACATAATGTGTAGTCATGTCGGCAGATCCTTGGTGAAATATTAGTCATCATAGGAATAATAAAATGATACACATGACATGTAGTCCTAAGTACATGCCATGTATTTCCTTTTTTCATTAAAACATGAATTTGTCTTGTTTTGAAGGAGGTGCAGTGGGTTTTGTCCAAGAGATGTGAATAGAATGATAGGATTTCAATTCCTTCCCATTTCTTCATCCAAAGTCATATTCAAACATCATTTGATCCATTGTAACCCACTCCGTAAGGTCTTGATTCCTATTGAGTTGTTTGTCATGATTCCTATTCTAAACCATGTTATAGGTGTTTGAGTAGTTTTGATTCTTTTGTAGATATACCATGTTTTATAAAAAATTGGGGGCTGTTATTAGAGGAGTATCATAGTACTAGTACGTGGTATGTGGTGCATACATCTTTTTGTGTGTTCGTCCTCATATGGGTAGTATGTCCATTGGCCCGTTTTCATGTATTTTGAGCGAGACCATGTTTTATCTGCTATTACATATTAAATTTATTATTATACCTATGGGATGCCTTTGTTATACCATTTTACTTTTTTTTTCTTCAGTGGGGCTAGGAAAGGGGTTATTGCTCAATTGGGGCATTTTGGACGGGTATGCCAAAATGTGTTAAAATGAATTGTTTTGATTAAACTATTGAGTTTAATTTTTTATGTTTTGATGTAAATTTTTAGAGTCTTTAAAGGCCTTAGTTCTGGTATAGGACCTCACTTGGTTAGTGCATTTCAACTGTTTAGTTTTTTTGCTTATTTACAGTGTTTCTATTGCTTATATATGTGATGCGTGATATTGCATATGCTGGAACCATTGGGTTATGTTGGGTGTGTCTTGAATATTGTTGAGTGATGTTGATCACAGGTTGTGCTTGGTTTTTGTTACATTGGTTGGTTACACCAAGTGATTGGGCGTCATGGTCTTCGGCTTGGGGCAGTGTAACTTTCAGGTTGGGCATGGCCCGAGATACATCGATTGTGAGGCCATCAGACATAAGTGACATGGTTGCATGGACATGAGGTTTTAGATATTTTGTTTATTGGGTACTATTATTGTGATTACTGCTCCCTTAGAATTTTGAGTAGTGTTCACACAGAGAGACTCCGTGATGAGATGGTATTGACAACTCATGTGGGTGAGGTCCCCCTATTGTTGCAGTTTGTGTACTATTTGTTGGGGGTGCTTGTCGTAGGTAGACACGTGGAAGGAGAGTTTCCATAAGAAGATAGTGACGAGACTATCAGGTTGGGGATAAAGCTCTCCATGATTGAGGGAGTGGGTAGGGAGACTTAATTTGATGGCAGATATTGTTGTCCCTCCGATCACTTTATTTGAGGGTAGACATCGCTGACCCTTCGGTTACATATTTGAGGACATGAATCAATTTTCCTCTGAGTTAATTTTTTTTGGGAATTCCTTCGAGATATCGGTACCTTGACACATGCGGTGTCAAGAGTCACACGGTTCCGAGTCACATGTAAAAGATTACAGCGTTGGCCGAAGTAGGTGACACTCTATGGTGGCTGCTAAGAACTAATAGAGTTTATTATTATTTGTGCATCATATTATTTACTAATTTCCTTCTAAATGCATTCCTTCTTAAAAAATATATATTAGGTAATAACCATTGGGTGATATAAAAATGAGATTTTTCTAACACCCTACACAGGCCCTTCAGGACATGTATTGACTTTATGGATTTGTGTGCTGGAAAGAGATCAGCTTCAGAGGCTAGACTGTATTAGTTGTCGCATGGAGATGGTTTGGAACGTGAGGTCTTACCTAGTTTAAGTTTACTTTTTTTTCTTTATTTCATGTATCATCATGATTACTTTATTATTATATCTACTATTGGTTAGCCATTGGTGGCCTTATATATATTGACATGGTATGGATGGATGACTTGTCTGTTCTAGTAGTTGTTAAAAGTGTTTCAATGTGCTATTGTGCTTACATTCCACTATTGTTGTTTCTACTTTTCTTTTGTTTTTTATCATCTATTGATTGTGCTTTCTCTCTTCGGTTATGGTTCGAGTCTACTGAGTCATTTATTTCAGTTGCATGTTATATATTATTACTTGGACCAGTACCATTATTATCCTCTAAGAGGGTATAACCTCCCCACTATACCTATTCAGACCCCTGCTGCTAGTCGGAACCCTTTGGCGTTTGGGGAGGTGCGCCTAAGGTAGTAACACCTTACCCGTTTAGCACTGTTCGGGTGGTTATTTGTGTCTGGAATTTACAATAAGTGTGAATGATGATGTATTTACCAAATATTTGTTTTTAATTCCTATAAAATGATTAGTTGAGTTATCGATAAATTTTTTTCTTGAATATTTTAAAATATCTAATATTCCAAATATAATATTCCCCATTTAACTTGATTTAACTAAATAAGAAACTATAAGATAGTATTGAAAAGTGATTCATACACCCATGTACATTATCACGGGGTGAATCAGTCATCTTGTTTAAGAATAAAAATGGTTCAATGAATCTCTACGTTGATTATCAGAAACTAAATAATATCATGATATGGAACAACAATCCTCATCCATATATTGATTACTTGATCAATCCATTAAAATGGGATCTATACTTTTCTAAAGTGGAAATTCAGTTGGGAATTCATAAATTGACATTGAATATGGATGATATTCCAAATAATATCATTTATATAAGTATAGAAAAACTAATATCATAGTGATTCCATATAGACTCAAAAATTCTCAGACAATTTTCATTTTCTTGACGAATGGAATATTTAGAGATTCCATCACAAAATTTATGATGGTATTTATAGCTGATATCCTCATATAATCCAAATGAAAATTAAAAAAGGTGTGAATTTTAATAGAGTGATAAATACAATGAAAATGGATAATTTATAAGGATATTGTAATAAATGATAGTTTTTTATAGAGTGGGTAACATTATTAGGTTATTTTATCCCAAGAAAAGTGATTTTTAGGTATCCTTTAAAGATTAATAAAATTGAGGAAAGACTCACACTAATATCAATAATTAAGATATATAGATTCCTGAAATTAGCCGAGTAATATTGAAAATTAGAAAGGAACTTCTCTTAATTTTTAAACCCTCTAACAAAGTTATCCCAAAAGTGAGAGGAGTTTTCTTGTAATGATGAATGTGAAGATAGATTCAAAGAGTTTAAAAATCTGTTAATCATTGCACTTTTACATACACAAACAAGAGGTGGAGATTATTTTATGATATACACAAGTGATTAATAGAAAGTCATAGGTTTTATACTCATGATAAATATTATAATTATATCATATGCCTCTTGAGAATTATGATCCATGAGTTGAAAAAACTGATGCATGACCTTGTGTAGGATGCAGTAATCATCACACTACTAATTTAGATTCATTTTTGTAGGATAGAATTAATGATATAGATGCTCAATATATAAGAAGGGGGTGAATTGTACACTTTAAAAAATTTCCTTAAACAAGGAAAGATCTAAGTTTAACAAAATTAAACTAAGAAAATTCACAACACCTCTAACACCAATTAAAAGATTGGGTCAAAGTATGATGTTACAAACTTCTCGTTCTATACACTTTCTTAAATCTAGAAACTAATTCTAAAAAAATGGTTCCAGAAATATGGATCTTGAAATTGAAACATAACCAAAGTTTACAATATGATATTCTACCTTAAAGCTTATAGAATCTAAATGAATCAGAGTACAATTGTAAGTAAATACAATAAGGTTATACTTTCCTTAAAATAAAAAATGCAGCGAAAAAACTTGTAACAAAAACAAGACACAAGATAAAAATATTTTAACCCAAAGATAAGGGAATCAAACAACCTTGGATAAGGGTCCCTTGATTTATACTTTCAAGAAATGTTTTCTTACCCACACCCGGATAAGCCCTCGATATGAAGATCGGAGTCTGTCTTGCTATCCCTTCAAGCCCTCAACTATTAGGTATTCGGCACCTATGTCTTCCTCAGAAAGGAAGCCCTCGACTTCAAGGTGATGAAACCTATGTCTTCCTATCCCCGGAATTCCTCGATTGTAGTCACCAACAATCAGAGTCATACGAAGCAAGTCTGCACAAGGAAAAGTTTGATCAATTTGTTCAAACATTCTGCACGAAACATGCGAGTTGATAAGAGCCTCTCTCTCAAGAAATCACATCAGGAAGTTCAGATCACCAAAATTCCAAAATTTGTTGCTTCTTTTCAAATGAGATCCTATTTATAGGCAAAGCTCCAATGGTCATCTCCCTCCTCTAATGGTCATATTTCTCCTTCAATTTCAGATGGACCTGTACATGTGTCACTCAACAAACGGTTAGTTAGAAACAGAATAGACGACATCGTTTTATAACAAAACATGTGTAACTGAAGGCATGAAATCATTTTATAATGAAATGAGTGTAAGCATAAGAAAAACTAAAGTTCAGAATGTAAGAAAATAAATGTTCGGAGTCTAACAAAAATTAAATTCAGAGTCTATAATAAAGAGATATTAAGATTCTGTTTTATAAGAATTTGGAACCCGAATTCTGTAGAAATCCGGAATCTGGTTTCATAAGAATTCGGAACCCAACCTTACAATGTTTGAAGTCAGAGTTCATGGGAATTCGGAGTCAGAACTCATAAGAGTTTGGAGTATAAATTCTGAGAACCTAGATTCAGAACTTAGATAAGTTCGTAATCAGAATTTGGAGTTGAACTACAAGAGAGTTCGTATCCATAATTCGGAATTGAACTTCATTAGAGTTTGTATCCAGAATTCGGAGTGGAACATCAATAAAGTTCAAATCCAGAAATCTTAGTGGAAATTCATCACAGTTCATATCCAGAATTTGGAGTGGAATTTCATTACAGATCATATCCAGAATTCGGAGTGGAACTACATTACAGTTCATATCCAGAATTCGGAGTGAAACATCATTACAGTTCATATCCATAATTTAGAGTGGAAATTCATTACAGTTCATATCCAAAATTCGGATCCTAAAAAATAATGCTTCATATCTATGTATTATATGATTCCGAGGTTTTTGATTTGAATCTAATTTTTATACATAAGAAAAATATCGATAGAACAATGAAAACATGGTAGGGGTAAATTCCATTGAGAAGGAAATTTTCCTTATATAAGTAAAATGTAGATTTTCTTAAGTATATGGTGTTTGTGATTTTCAAAACAAGAAGGAATGGAAAAGTCATAAAGAAAACCTTATTGAATCAACAGTCTCCCACTTTTTGGAAAGCACAAACAACCTTACGAAAAAGAATATAAGGATTTTGAAAATAATTCATTAGACTTTGAAATTAAAACTTGTCTCCCTTTGTTCATGGATGATGTTGAGTACAACATACTCCCCCTTAATCTTAGGAACTCTAAAGATTGTATTCTGAATTTTCAGAGTGGAGATTCGATTATCATGAGAATGAAAACTTCATAATGATAAACACCCCCTTACTTAAGGATATTTCTTAACATAGAAATTTTCTTTCTCCCTCTTTTGAGTAGTTCTTTTTCCTTATGCCCCTTTTTAATTTTCAAAAAGAATTTAAGGGAATGGAAAAGAAATAAAGTACCTGAAACATTAGTTCATAACAACACAAGATACAACCAAAGAAAAATTTCATTAGAGTTGAAATAATTTTTACAAGGAAAAAAATGCAACAAAAGATCAGATTGAGTCTATTTTTCTTCCTTTTCCTTTGAGAATAACGTCTTAAATAAGGTTTTCAGCTTCGTAAAATTTTTTTGATCTTCCTCATCTTGCTTCTCCGAAGCTATGATCCTTTCTTATTGAGCTTTCAACACCTATTCCTATGCCTTCATGGCCTCTTCCTGCATCTTCACTAACTCATATTGTTTTACAAGCTTTTCTTCAAGCTCAATCCGGAGATATTTATCCCTTTTAAAATTTTGAGCAAGTGAGTTAACCTTATCATTCAAGTACTTCACTTGTTGATTTCGAGAATTTTTCTCATGTATTAGCTTCTTCTGAAGATTCTTAATCTTAGAGTCTTCGGTGTCAAAGTAATATTTAGAATCATTCTAAAAATGATTAAACACAGCCATGTATTCTTCAACTTTCTTAGACCATAGAGTGATTTTGCTGTAAGATTTTCTATGAACATCATAATTGATATGGAAATTTCTATGGTCAACCTCAATCTTCACACACTTATCCATCACCATAGATAAGGATTCTGACTTCTGATTCAGACTGTGTTGCAGCATCTGGCATCTGGAGTCTATAGTGGGAAAGATCAGAATGGTGTCCACCAACTTTTTCAAAGACTCAACAACAAAGTCAAGACCATGTGATGATGATTCTGAATCTGATACCTTGCGTGGGGGTTGTTCTTCTTCAATTTGCACCAGCTTCCTTTTAGAAGAACAACAAACCTCCGTCTTTCTTATAACATATTTTTTTGGTGTATCCAAGAGCACTTTCTTTCCCTTATCAGTTTTTGGAATGGGTTGATCATCTGGAGATTCTTCCTCACTTTTAAATACTTGAACAATTTTATCTTCATCTGGTTTTTCCTTGTCTGCTCCTTCTTCAAGGAAATGCTTCTCATAGCTTACTTCCTCATCAGATAATTCATTATCTTTCTTTTCTTCCTCAACTTCATCTCTCTTACCTTCTTTTTCATCTCCCTTTCCCAGAGTGACTAATTTTGAATATTCATCCTTTTCATGATAATATTATACTTGTTTGATCAAGTCATCCAGATCATCACTTCCTTCTTATACTTCTTCTTCTTTTCAACAACTTCTTCTTCTACTTCTTCACCAGCTGTTTTCATTACTTCTTCATCAACCTCTTTCCATTTGGACGTTTCCGGAGTGAATTACGTTTTCCCAGGAGTCTCTGGTAATGGTTGGACATCAAAAGTTTCTGCAATGGGAATCTTCTCAGAGGCTACTTCAGTATCTCTCAATGGAGATTGTACAGGCTCAGCTTCATACAACTTTTTCTTCCTCTTCTTCTACTTTTCTTGCCTCTCAAACTCATCAGAAGCATTCTCTTTTAAGGCCTTAGACTCAGCAGGGTCTAATCTGAACTGTGGATCCCCTTATTTCCTTTTCTCTTTATCTTCTCTCTATTTAGAAGCTACCTCATCTGGATATGATTTCTGCTTTTTCAGCTTGGGAGGTGAGGACTTGGTTTCCTTAGCTTTAGGGGTGTTGTCTTCAGCAACCACTTCCTTAAGCTTCCTCTTTTTAGTAACTTTCTTCTCTGGCTCAACTTTTTCCACATTTTTGGGAATGATTTCAGCCTCTTCCTATGGAAAATTATAAAATTCTCATGTTTCCTAGAAAAATCCAAATTCATTCTTTTCAGCATGTCATAACTGACAAGCATAAGCTTGGAATTCCAAACCTTAGACTTACATGCAATCTTGAAAGAATATAAAAACCAAACTATCAGCTTTGATAGTAAGGCAGGGTACATGATGATTTGAGCTCTCCAGTTTCCTTCCTTGATGTTCTTGATCATCACAAGAACATGCCTCATCAGATTTATTTTTCTTAGATTCTCCAAGAAGTCTATGAAATATATGTCACTTTTCTTTAGGTTATCTTTATCACCCTTTCTCGAAACCAAGAAACCTTGTACCCAAAGATGAAGAATCTGATTATTAGAATATGGGTGAGAAATCATTGTTTTCTTGACATCAGATAGTCAAAGAAATTGTAAGGCCTTAACCTTAACAAAACTACCTTGAGCATCTGGGAGTTTGTGTGAAAAAAATTAAGCTTCTCCTTCGTATGATAGCCCCACCAAGCTTGCCACCTTGGTGTAAGAAAGTTTGTATGTCTTCCCATAATACTTGAAAGAACAATTTTCTCTTCCCTCTTCCTCATAAAAGCTTGATGATTCATAGAATTCTACATGTAACTCCGGGTAGACAGCATCTTGATCACTTGTCTTGGATACACATGCATCTTCCCAACCATTCACCTTGATGTTCTTGGAGATGATAGAATCATACATGAAAAAGTTCAGATGGACTAGGATTTCCTTGTACACATTCCATTTTGAAATTGGCTTTGAGGTAGACATATCTTGGGAAGTAGCTTCAATAGACATTCGGAATGGAGGAGCTCTGAAGGATTTGGAAAAACCTTAAACAACCGATTCAGAGCTTCGACACACGAGAGCTTGAAATCGATGTGGGACACAAATAGAGGTCCCCTTTATATAGGCGATGGAGGTGACCTTTGAAATTCCAAAAACCATCTAACGATTGAAAAAATATCTAATCAAATCTGACGGTTGAAAACATACCCGCAAGGAAATCATGAATCAAATCGTTTGAGGTTTTAAGAAAAACAATATGATTTAAGAAAAGTATAATCCGAGAAATTTTAAAACTCTTAAGAAAATACCAGCAAGTAAAATATGATTACAAAAACATAAGTAATGAAATAATACCTTTCGGATTGGCTAGAAAGATTGTTCATAATAGGTTACATTCTTCTTAAAGAAAATTTGACTACGAAAATCTTACTTACGAAAAACATGAGTACAAAAAAGATGTCATTATGAAAAAAACTTAGCACAGAAATTTCATTATGAAAATTCTCAGTACGAAAATTTCATTATGAAAATTCTCAGTACAAAAATTTCATTACAAAGATTCTCAATAAGAAAATTTCATTACAAAAGTTCCAGTACAAAAATTTCATTATGAAAATTCTTAGTACGAAAATTTCATTACCAAAGTTCTAGTACGCAAATTTCATTACGAAAGTTCCTATATGGAAATTTCATTAGGAAAGTTCCAGTATGAAAATTTACATACGAAAGTTCCAATACAAAAATTTCATTATGAAAGTTCCAGTACAGAAATTTCATTACAAAAGTTCTTGTATGAAAATTTCATTACGAAAGTTCCAGTACGGAAATTTCATTACGAAAGTTCCAGTTCCGAAAATTTCCATTACGAAAATTTCTAGTTCCGAAAACTTCATTAAAAAAATTTTAGTTACGAAAGATTGAAAAATTGACTTAAAAAATTTTTATTACGAAAGCTTTAAAAAAACTAACTACGAAAATTTTTATTATGCTAATAAGAAAATGTACTCCCCATATGAAATTGAGTTTATTACTATAAGGAGAATTGTTCAACAAGAATTTAATGAAGAAGGATTACCTCATGGTTATCATTCCAAACTTCTTTTTAATATATTCAAACCTATCATAAGGTAAAGATTTTGGGAAAATATCAGCATGTTGATCTTGCATTCCGATAAACTGCAGAATGATTTCTCTATTATGTGTGTGATCCCTAAGAAAGTGATGCCTAATATCTATGTGCTTTGCACGGAAGTGATGTAGAAGGTTTTTACTAAGGGCAGTGGCACTTGTATTATCACACAAAATTTGAGTCTTAGTTAAACTCATGCCATAGTCTGTGAGTGTGTGTTGCATCCACAACACTTGAGCACAACAACTTCCAACTACTATATATTCATCTTTAGTAGTGGAGAGTGCTACTGAGTGTTGATTATTAAAGGACCAAGAAACTAATGAATCTCCTAATAAATGACAAGATTCGAATGTACTTTTTCTATCCATTATACATCCACCAATGTTAGAATCTGAAAAGCATGTTAAGATAAAATCATTTCCAGAAATATAAAATAATCCTGGATCCATGGTTCCTTTTAAGTAGCGAAAAATTATTTTCACTTCCATTAAAAGAGATTCCTTAGGATTGGATTGATATCTGGCATATAAGCATACTGAAAACATTATGTCTGGATGTCTAGTTATCAAGTATAGTAGGCTTCCTATCATACCTCTAAAAGATGTTTGATCTACTGGTTTCCAAGCATCATCAAGATCAAGTGTGTTTGAGGTACCAATGGGAGTACTAATAAATTAAGTGTTGTCAAATCCATACTTTTTTAAGATGATATTTAATATACTTATGTTGAGATATATAAGTTACTTCTTGTTTTTGATAAATTTGAAAACCAAGGAAAAATGTTAACTCACCCATCATACTCATTTCAAACTCAGATTTCATTAGAAATTCAAAGGAATCAGTTAGAGATTAATGAGTTGAACCAAATATGATGTCATCAACATATATTTGAACAATCAAAACATTTTTCATGTCTTTCTTTATAAAAAGGGGTGGATCTTCATTTCCATTAACATAGTTATTTTGAAGTAAAAATACTATAAGTCTATCATACCAAGCTCATGGGGCTTGTTTAAGACCATCAAAAGCTTTGGTATGTCTAAAAACTTGATCAGGATATATTGTGTCTTCAAAGCCAGGAGGTTGTTCAACAAAAACTTCCTCTTGAACATAACCATTAAGAAAAGAACATTTCTCATCCATTTGAAAAATTTTAAAGTTAAATAATGGTGCAAAGGAAAGTAAAATATGAATATATTCACGTCTAGCTACTGGATCATAGGTTTCTTCATAGTCTATTCCCTCTTGATGATTATAGCCTTTAACAACTAGTCTAGATTTATTTCTAACAATGACTCCATTTTCATCACACTTATTTCTAAAGACCCATTTTACTCCAATAACAAAATCTTCCTTAAGTATTTCAACCAAGGTCCGGACTTTATTCCTTTAAAATTCATTTAGTTCATCTTGCATGGATTTTATCCAATCATCATCACCTAAAGCTTCATAAGTGCTTTTTAGTTCCAATTGGTAAAGGAATGCTAGATGTTTTAATTCATTTCTTAAGAAACTTCTAGTCCTTATAGGATAATTGACATCACCAATGATACTATCATTGTGATAATTCTTTAGAAACACCTAACTTGGGTTTTGTAAAACTTTTTCATCAACATAGGGTAGAAAGTCTTCTGAGGTAAATGTTTCAGAAATATTTTCTTGAAAATTTTCCTTATCAAAAGGATCTTCTAACAAAAGATGATAATCAGTTTTTGAAAACACCTCCGAGGATTTAGTTTGGGATGATTTAAAAACAAAAGGATAAGATTCATCAAATTTTACATGCACTGTTTCTTCAACAGAACAAGTGTTTTTGTTGAAAACTCTATATGGTTTAGAATTTGTGGAGCAGCCTAAGAAAATTACTTCATCAAATTTTGGTGCGAATTTTTGTAAGTTATCTTTGGTATTCAGAATGAATACTTTTCATCCAAAAATCTTAAAGTAAGAAAGTCTAGGTTTCCTATCATTCCATAACTCATAAAGAGTTTTATTAAGAAAAGTTCTAATAAAACTCTATTTATAGTATAACAAGTAGTACTTACAGCTTCATCCCAGAAATGTCTAGCAAAAGAATATTCACTCAACATGGTTCTAGTTATCTCTTGAAGAATTATATTTCTTCTTTCAACTATACCATTTTTTTGAGGAGTTCAAAGTGCTGAAAAGTTTTGAGTAATAACTTTTATACTACAAAAAGTTTCAAAATCAGAATTTTGAAATTCTCCTACATGATCACTATGAATAGTTTTCAATGGAAGGTTTTTATCATTTTTAATTTATGCTCTAAAACTTTGGAAATAAGAAAAAGCTTCTGACTTCTTTGCTAGAAAATAGACCCATGTAAATCTTGTGTAATCATCACCTAGAACAAATACATAGTATTTTCCTCCAATGCTTCCAGTTTGTGTTGGACCAAAAAGATCCATGTCCACCAACTGTAATTCATCAGTTGTTGAGACTTCACTGATTGATTTAAAACTATATTTTTGTTTCATTCCATATTGACAAGGATCACAACCTTTAGAAGAATCAAATCTAAGCATTGGTAGATCCTTAACTAGTTTCTTCTTAGAGAGTTTACATATGTTTCTATGGTTACAGTGATGTAGCCTTCTATTCCATAACCAAGAATGATCATTCATTGCACTTAGGCAAGGTAAGTTTGGGCACCTAATGTCTTCTATGTTTAATGTGTAAACATTCTCTTGTCTATTGGTAGAGAGAATAAATTCTTCCTTGGAATTGTGTACTTGGTATTTATCATTCCTAAAATTCACAAGGTACCCCTCATCACATAATTGACTTATGCTAATGAGGATGTGCTTAAGACCCTTAACAAAAAAACATTAGAAATCAATGTTTTACCAAGAAGAACCATAGTACATATACCAAAAATTTCTCCCTAAGAATTATCTCTGAAAGTTACATTTCCTCCTTTCGTATTGATAATCATTTCAAAATAGTTTTTGTTACCAGTCATATGCCGGGAACAACCACTATCCATGTACCATGTATTGCTTTTGGTACCTATTTTATCTTCCTGAATATAAGAAAGGAATTATACTTTCAGAATCCAAACTTGTTTGGATCTGAGATTTTCATATAACAAAATTTTGGGTAGCAACATCTTCTTGAAAAAATAAGCCTTTTGAAAAACTAAATATTGGGTTTTATTTAATGAACAATTCTTTGTCCAGTGACCACCACATTGACACTTGTTACAAAATGGGGCACTTTGAGGAACAAAATAATTGTTACTAAAAATTGGTTTTTCATGGGTATAACCAAATCCGGATTTGTTTCTTAAAGGTCGTATATGTGAATACATCTTATCAGACTTCAGTTTTATAACCAGGTTTTCATCTTTAAAATCATTAGATTTGGAACTAGATCTAGGCTCAAAAACAATTTTCTTAGAAATTACTTTTTCAAGATCTTTAGAAAGTTTATTCTTCTCAGAATTTACTTCATCAAGACTTTTTGAAATACTTATAAAATCAACATTTTTCTTATCAAGATCTTTAGAAAGATATGATATTTCCTTAGTAAGAATAATATTCCTAGAGTTTTCCTTATAAAATTTTTTTGAGTTTTGAATTCTCAATCTCAATAAGTTCAGCAAACCTAGAAACATATTCATAGGTAGGTAATGTATTTTCTTTATCAGAAGAGGATTCTTCATCTGAAGAGTTATAATATTTACTATCATTAGAATTTAAAGAAACATTGGTCAATGATTCAGCATTCTGTATCATATCCATAATGCAATGATTGTTAAAAGGTAATCTGTCTATAAGACCATGATTCTTCTGTCCCGAGGATTCATAATCAGAAGATTCATCTGAAGAGTCACCACCACTGGCACTCCAAGCATAATTATCATTCAGAACTTTCATAGTTTTGGTCTTGTAATACATATTTCTATTCCTTTCATAATGCCTCTCTTTTCATTATTTCTTTTTGAGAAAAGTACAATTAGGTGTTATGTGTCCATCTCTCTTGCATTCATAGCATGTGACTTCTGAATCTTTCTTATATTTCCATTTATTCTTCTTATACTTGGATTGGGAATTTCTTTGTCCATCTATGTTGTTCATCCTTTGAGAAATATTTGCTAACTCATTCTCCCAGACTTCACTCTCACTAGATTCGGATTGGATAACAACCTTCTTAGATTTGGATCTAGTAACTCTCTCAGGAGTCTTAGCTTTCATGTGATTTGATGTTGTAGTAAAATAAATAGTACTATTCCCATTATTCTTTTTGATGTTGTCTGCATCTCTCTTCATCCTTGTTTCATGTTGGAGAAGAGTTCCAAACAGCTCATCTAAGAAAATTTGATTAACCTTCTTGTTCTCATCAATAGTTGTTCTCTTTGATTCCCACTAATTGGGCATAATGACAATGATCTTGTCAACAAGATCTTCATCATCAAGAACTTTCTCTCGCATATATTGTAAGCTATTCATGATAGTCATAAACCTTTGTTTCACCTTACAAATGGGTTGTCCATAAGGAAAGTTAAAACCATGATACTCAACTCTAAGCATAGCTCTTCTAGTTTCAATCACTTTAGATGTGAAAAAATGTGTAACTTCAAGTTTCTTCCATATACAGTTAGCTGCTTCACAATAAGAAATTTGGCTATATATGTTCCTAGTCATTGAACATAGTAAATTATTGTGTACCTTATAGTTGAGTTGATAATCATGCTTCTCTTGGTTTGTGAAAGTATTAACTTCCATATCAGGAATTTAATAACCTCCAGTATTCATAACAAATTTTTCTAATCCAGTATTAATAATGAATGTCTTCATTTGACCTCTCCAATATTCATAATCATTACCATAAAAAATAGGTGGTCTTGTAGGATTTAGGTTGTCGATGGAACAAATATTGATTCCTGCTATCTTAAAAATCATTCTACACAAAAACTTGTTAATAACAAAAGTTGGGATTCAAGGAGCATATTCAAAAGCGAGGAAAAATATAGAAAAATGAAAAACTAAGAAAGAACAAATTATATGTAAATATACGTAATTCAGAAACCTCCTCTGATACCAATTGTAGGATCGAAATAACGATGTAGATTCTCAATATACAAGTGGGGGGTGAATTGTATAGTTTAAAAAATTTCCATAAACAAGGAATGATCTATGTTTAACAAAATTAAACAATGAAAAATCATAACACCTCTAACACCAATTAAAATATTGGGTCAATGTATGAAGTTACAAACATCTAGTTCTATACACTTTCTTAAATATGGAAAGTGATTCCCAAAAACTAGTTCTGAAAATATGGATCCAGAAATTGAATCTTAACCAAATTTTACAATATGAGATTATAACTTAAAGAATATATAATATAAATGAATCAGAGTACATGTGTAAGGAAATATAATAAGGTTATACTTTCCTTACAATACAAAATGCAGTGAAAAAACATGTAACAAAAACAAGTAACAAGATAGAAATATTTTAATCCAAATAGAAGGGTATCCAACAACCTTGGATAAAGGTCCCTTGATTTATAATTTCAAGAAATCATGTCTTACCCACACCCAGGTAATCCCTCGATACGAAGATCGGAGTCTGTCTTTCTATCCCTACAAGCCCTCAACAATCAGGTAGTTGGCACCTCTGCCTTCCTCAGTAAGTAATCCCTCAACTTCAAGGTGTTGGAACCTCTGTCTTCCTATCCCCGGAAGCCCTCGATTGTAATCACCAACAATAGGAGTCGCACGAATAAAGTCTGCACAAGGAAAAGTTTGAACAAGTCGTTTAAACTTTCTAAACGAAGCTTGAGAGTTGATAAGATCATATCTCTCTAGAAATCACTGCAGGAACTTCAGATCACCAAAATTTCATAAGTTGTCAATTCTTTTCAAATGAGCTGTTATTTATAGGCGAAGCTCCAACAGTCGTCTTCTTCCTCCAATGGTCATATTTCTCATTGAATTTCGGAGGGACCTATACACATGTCACTCAACCAATAGTTAGTTAGAAACAGAATAGACGGAATTTTTTTATAACAAAACATGTGTAATTGAAGGTACGTCATCGTTTTTTAATGAAATGAGTGTAAGCATAAGAAAAACTGATATTCAAAATGTATGCAAAAAAAATTTCGGAGTCTAACCAAAATTATATTTAGAGTCTATAATAAAGAGATATTAGGATTCTGTTTTATAGGAATTCAGAACCTGAATTCTGTAGAAATCCAAAATCTGGTTTCATCAGAATTTGAAACCAGAACTTACAAAGTTTGGAGTCAGAGTTCAGGGTAATTCGGAGTTCGAACTCATAAGAGTTCGGAGTCTGAATTTAGAGAACCTGGAGAGAAAACTTTGATAGGTTTGTAATCAGAATTCGGAGTCAAACTACATGAGAGTTCGTATCCATAATTTGGAATGGAACTTCATTAGAGTTTGTATCCATAATTCGGAGTGGAACTTCATTACAGTTCAAATCCAGAATTCGGAGTGGAACTTCATTACACTTCATATCCAGTATTCAGAGTAGAACTTCATGACAGTTCATATCCAGAATTTGGAGTGGAACTTCATTATAGTTCATATCCAGAATTTGGAGTGGAACTTCATTACAATTCATATCCAAAATTCAGAGTGGAACATCATTACAGTTCATATTCAAAATTCAGAGTTGAACTTCATTATAGTACATATCCAGAATTTGGATCCTAAAAGAGAATTCTTCATATCTAAGTATTATATGATTCCAAGGTTTTTGATATGAATCCGATTTTTATACTTAAGAAAAATATTGATATGAACAATGAAAACATGGTAGGGGTAAATTCCTTTGAGAAGGAAATTTTTCTTATATAAGTAAAATGTATATTTTCTTAAGTATAGGCTGTTTGTGATTTTCAAAACCAGATGGAATGGAAAAGTCATAAGGAAAACATTATTGACTCAACAATTTTCTCTATGTATAGAAGTGTGGAATATATATAAATATCATAATATAATTATGTATATATTTACACATAATGAGATTATAATGAACTAATGAATATTCCTATATTTTCTCAAGTAATATAATTACTCAATCCATTATCATTCAAGGAATTCAAATAATGTGAAATATTATTTAAGAATAAATGATCATGCAACCTTATTCATAATGATGATTGAGAAAGATGAAATCCTATATGAAATAAAATGAATGGAAATATGAATAATAAAGTATGGAACCACATCATACCATTCAAAAATAACATGTTAAACATCCATTTTAGTTATGTTGGAGGAATCTAAAAATGATGATACAGAGAAATAAAAGTGGTTGGTTGGTATAAGGAAATGGAAATCATCACAGTTCAATGTTTATAAAAACAGAATTTTGAGATTTCGGACAGTACTATATGTAGCCTTATAGAAAAATATAGATAAGGATCTATTTAATAATAAAAATATCTCAATATTATCTATTATCCAATGGAGTATAAATATTTATAAAGATCCTTAACAAAAGAACATGAATAAAGACCCAACCTTATACATTACACATTTTAATGTATTCACACTATAATTAATGTTATATAATTTTGGGGATATTTTTAGGTTTATAGTTTTATATAATTATTCCACAACTAATAGATAAAAACTAATATATTATAAATAGGAAACTTTTACTTAGTATTTATTTTTCCCACAATATAATATTTTTAAAAATAAGCACATCTTTTTGCATCAAACATTTTCAAAATTTTAAAAATTCTTTCTTCCATATCCTTAAAATTCTTTAATCACTGTGATTTTTTTAAAATTGTAGGGTTAGACAAAAAATTCTAGTTAGGGATATAAAAGGAACAAAAAACGCAATTATTCCATGATTAATCATGCTAATTTTCCATTATCAAAATAAACTATTGGGATCGAAATATATATTTTATTTCCAATGAAATCACATTCCCTAAAAAAATATTTTTATAAAACTTATCATAATAAATCATATAGGAAAAAATTAAAATTATAATGGTTTCTTTGAAATCATGAAAATTTTATGGAAATTTTTTCTCAAATTTATACTTTTCACTCATAATTAGTCGAAAATACATTTAGTTAAGTATGAACTTCTTGGATAAGATTAATAAATCATAATATATCCATTAAACTGATAAAAAATAAATAAATATTTTTTTATTTAAGAAATAATTTTAATATCACTATTATATATGGAGTAACCCTCTTTCTTACACATCAAGTAATAATCCTAGTTACACATTGGGTGAATATCATTGTTATACTTGAAAGAAACATCAATATTATACTTGAAATAACCATTGTAATATATTCCCATAATATCATAGGCGAAACCTAATTAGTTAACTCCATCCCTTTACCTAATTAATTTGAAATATATAATTATCTCACCAATTCTATGATTATGAAAAAACCACCTATCCTGGTAAAAAATTACATAGAACTACAACATAATACAGAAAATCAGTCATCATAAAATTATTCTTTTCACCCATAAGAATTTTATTTGGATGATGATATATCTCTTTATAAGAAATAAATATTAAAAAATTCACATAAATAAGTTAATTAAGGGTTATCTTTGAGTAAAACATGAAATATTGAAAATTAAGACAGACATAAAATAATGGTTATGGTGGTGGGAAAATTCATTGTCACCGTATAAGTTAAAAATGAAAATTCCTTTTTTACATTTGTAAAGAATGTCAAGTAATTATATAAAAATATTTCTTTTGGAACCCTTTTAAAGAATGTAAAATGAGACATAAAATTTACATTATAATTATTTTACTTATATAAAAATTTTAAAATAAATATGTACATGAAATTATACGAGTTTGAAGAGAAACATTAAAATAATATTTTTAAAATAAAATCTCTTACCTGGAGTCTGAATCATCACGTATATTATTTATCCACCTAAATAATAAATTTATATTGATTATTTACATGATTAATTAATTTTTTAATGTTTATTAATACATTTATTTATCTTATTCCCATGTTATATACAATTACTTAATAATTTAAGTTCATGTCAGGCATTTTGATGATATTTGATAAATAATTCCAAAATGAATTTAGTTGGTTGAATATGGTCAAAGTGATCATTATTACATCATATCTACAATAATAATAATGAAATAATAATAATTTTATAACATAAATATTTTTTCGAATCCAATCATTAACGATGATTATGAAAAATGATCTATGTTGCAATCATGGAGTCAGTATGCTATACATATGATTGAGTAAAGTTTCAATTTTTCAATGAACATTATGGAAATAATATAAGTATCAATATATATTTATATAATGTTCATTATTTCATAAGTGAAATTTAATTTCAATAAATATACTAAATTATATCATTTATATGATGTGGTGAAGAAAAATGAATCACATCACTTCATGGAGGTGGTAGTTCATATGTACTCACATACAACTTAATCATTTTTCAATGAATGGAAATGTATGAAATAATATGATATTTTATAATTTAATATTAATAAATATATCATGAATATAATATATATAAATATTAAATCCAGCACTATTTCATTTCATGAGAGGCATGAGTGGAAAATGAATTACATCTGTCCACGAGACAATAGTTTTCCATACACATGAACAATTGGTTACTTTCTAATTTGATGGAGGTTTGAGATGGATATAGGTTATTAAAACAAAATAAAAAAATATAAGTAAATTTTATATACATTTTTTATATTATCTTAGATAATTAATATTTAATGAAGGTAGTAGAATAAATAAAACAAAACACTACATTAAGAACTATATATCTTCTTTGGATATCTTATTAAGGAAAAAAATAATCAAGATGATGGATTTATAATCTGTAAAAGTCATGTATGATATTGGGATGGAATTAAGGAAGGTTATTTAATAGGCATTTGAAGTTCCTAAGATCAAATAACAACTGATAAAGGGGGGTGAATCAATTGTTCACTTTTATAATTTTTAATAATTTAGAATCATAACCCCTAAACCTGATAAGATTTATATCCTTACCAATCATTAGTAAATATTCACGCATTAAAAGGTAGGAAATCAAGAAAATCACAAAATATTTACAATGATCAGCCTTAGTGTGAGAACCTAAGGCATTTCCATAACCACTCATGTGAGAATATGGAAACCGACTATTATGAAGAAACTGATACAACTTGTGCCAACTCCAATTGGAAATATTCTATCTCATGATATGAAAGATTATACTAGATCTGATCAGTTTAAAATGTTTTATTATAAAATAATTTATCCAATCAAAATCATAAAAACGTTGTTGAAACTACTTCACAATTGATCAGTCAGAATCGTCACTTTGATTTATTTAACTCCAATTTTTTCAACCCAATGATGCTCAATCATATTTTTTCAAAAAATTGGGTGAGATTTTGGATGAATGATGGAACCAATTTTCTTATAATTATAGATCTGATATCCCCTGAATACTAGTTATGATTTACTCATAATACTAGTAATGGTTTTCTCAGAATACTGGTACCAATTTTCCCAGAATAATGGTTTTGATTTTCTCAAAATATTAGTTCCAATTTTCTCAGAATAATGGTTTTGATTTTCATAGAATACTGGATTCGATTTTCATTGAATACTAATACCAGTTTGATCAAAATACTATTTCTAATTTTCTCAAAAAACCTTTTTCTCATTTTCTTAGTAATCTGAATCTACTTTTTAGAATATGTTGGATTCGTTTTTCTTAGACCTATCAGAAAAACATGGAATTTGTTAGAATGCCCAATAATATTCTTCTTCAATCATATGGTAAATTTAACTTTCATTTCTCTTGTGATCCTCCTATCACGTGTTTGTTGAAATTTTCAAATGAATGAATTCTCTGAAAAAATTATTTATAGGAAAATAAAAAACCAAATGTAGGAAAATATGAAAACTTTCCCACTTCCTCAAAACTATAAAAATCCATCACATTTAAAACATAAACATTAACTTCATCAAAACTCCTTATATTTCTCAATGATTTATATAAAAATTAATATCAAGTTTGAATTCCTCAAATTATGTCATTTTACTTTGGAGTGAATTTAATTTTTGTATGTGTTGGATCTGATTTTCAAAACAATGATACTGGATCCAGTTTTTTAAATATGATGGGACCGATTATATGAATATGTTGGATTTAATTAATTAAAGATTATGGATATTATTTTTAGAACAATAATTTAGGATCAAATTTTTAGAAAAATAATGTTGGATCTAATTTTCTGAATATGTTGGAGCCAATATTTTTAATGAATGTGATTTATTCAGCGAATGTAATTTCTCTATTTTTTCAGTGAATCTGATTTCTACAACTTTTAAGTGAATCTGAATTATGATTCTCCGCCATTTAATCAAAAGATTTTATCATGAGTGTTTCCATGATTTTTGATCACTTATTGTTTAGAAAATATTTGTGTGATTTAATTTAGAAATTATGAAAACTTTCTAACTCCTGACATCATTTTCATCATCAAAAAATATTCCGGAAAAAAATGTGATCTTCAACCATGAACTTCTGTCTAGTTTTTTTTTTCATTTAGACTCAGTAACTTCATTCTTTATCTAATTAAGGAAAATTAAAAATTCCATCAATTAGTATTGTGTACCTCTGTTTATTTTAAATCCAAAAATTTGAATCCGATGTTGATAAATCTGATTCTTAGAAAACAAATACAGTATTAAACCAAAAAGTTAGTTTTCAACTAATAAAAAAACATTGTTAAAACAATTTATCCCAAATTCACATTAATAAACCCATTTGGATTTGTTGAAAACACTCATTAACAACTTTACTAACTCTAAAAACATTGCACAACTCATCTTTTGTAAACAAATAATGTTTTGAATTGTATCAAAATGCAACCTTTCTCAAAAGAATGTGTATGGACACTATAATATGGGATAACGTAATGTTTTTGATGGAATTCCATCCTTTGGTGGAAAGAAGATTTTTCATCCAAGTAAATATAAACCCCCCTTTAATTTTAACTTTTGATCTCTCACATTTCTTTTCCTCTCTCATTTCTATTCTTCTACCCTCCATTATATGATAACCAAAGCATCAGATGAATAAAATGATGTAATGTAAATACATCTTACATTGTATATAGTTATTACATAATTTCCCCATTTTTCATCATAATACAAATTGTGATGGGGGGTCTTTCTTCTTTATGATGTTTATAATGACATAGGAGGTGGTTTAACATGAATTTGCAGCCTCAATTGAAAAAAAAATCCTTAGAAATTGTTGTTATAATGATATCAGTAATCTAATACTTTTTTGAAATGTATTCCAGAAAAACATCTACAACAACAATTTTCTCTTTTATAAAGTGAAAAATTTTATCAGCGTATTTTGATATTTAACATTGGATAGGATTCTTAGAATGAAAAATTACACTCTAATTATCACAAAGTATCTTAAATGGTGTATAAACATTAACTTGTAAATTTTCCAGCTAAACATTCATCCATAACATTTGAGTGCATGCATGAGTGGATACAACATATCTGAATTTAGTTGGACTCAACATTATTGTAATTTTTTTCTATCTATACCAACTAACACAAAATTAACCAATAAAAAATGTTTATATTGATCTTTAATTTCTATCATTACTATCTCCATCACAATTAGAATCTGTATAACCAAGAAACTTGGTCTCACAATTTCTTTTGTATAACAGCCCATGTGAATTTATTCTTTTGACATGTCTCAGAGGCCTCACTACTACCAAAAATTGTGATTCTTTAGGATTACATTGATACCTGGTATATAAATTCACAACATAAACAATACTATGATTTGATGTTGTAAGGTAAATAAGACTGCCTATCAGCTTTTGAAAGTCATTCTAATTCACACTTAATCCATATTTTTCTTTACTCTCCTTTTTCTCGTGAAATTAGAGTTGAAAATTATTTGGATTCACCCATCCCAAACATCCTTAACAATTCCTTGGCATAATATTCTTGAGATATGAAAATATATTTTTCTTTTTTTTTAACTTGTAATCCAATGAAGAATGTTAATTTTCCTAACATTGAAAAATCAAAATTCTTCCTAATTCCTTCAAAAAACACTTCAAAAACATTTTCTTCATCCCCCAAAAAATATATAATCATTATAAACAAATATAAATAAACTTTCAGAGTAATCATATTTCACATTTATGATTCTATAAAATTTTCCTTTAAAAATTTCCTTCATTATAATTTTTTTTAAGAATTGAATACTAAGAACGTGGCTCTCCATTCATCCCATATAAATATTTCTTAAATTTAAAAATTAAAAATCATCCTCAAAAAGTAGAAACCCACAGGGAATATGATTATCAAAATATTAGAAATATATATTTATATCCATATGAAAAAAAATTAGTTTTGATGTGTTTCTATTGAAAGAAACATTGTAATAATTTCCAATCTTTCAACTGGGGAAAATTTTCATTAAAATCCACACCTTCTACCTTTTAATATCCTTTATGAACAAGTATTGATTTGTTTCTTAATACTTATTCATGCCCATTAATTTTTTTTCTATAAACTCAATTAGTTCTGATAACATTTATATATGATGGACTTGAAACAAGTTATCATTTCTCATTATTCTCAATCTGATCCAACTCTTCATTCCTAGAATCAACACATTCTTTATGATTAATAGCATCTAAAACTAATTATAGTTCAACTTTAGAGATTTGTGATGTATTATTTTTTAACATTAACTTCCTCCTAGTCTAAACCTGAACCTTATGATTCCCAAAAATGTTTTCAGATTTACCATGTTATTGTAATGTAGGAAAAATCAAAATTTCTTCCCCAACTAGAATTTTCTAATCACATGATTCTTTTGAATCTTGATAAAAATGTTTTTAATTACTTCCACTATTTTGGAAATTCCCCATTTATCTTCTACTGTATTCTCAAAAAACATTGTTATGGAAATTATATTTTCAATTACCATAAAATCATATGATTCCACCAAATTTGTAAACATTTGTTCCAAAAACATTTACTTCTTCCATTTGGTGAATAACCCATGAAATTTCCTTCCTCAACTTTCTCATCAAAATTTTCCAAATCGAATTTTTATTTTTTTGATAACACATGTAATTAAAAAAATATTGAAGTATTTTAAGGTAGGTTTTTTTGTTATGCCACATTTATTAAGTACTAATATTTGTTTTCGGTCTCAACAAGCATGTAATTTGAACATGTATAATTGTACTAACAACTTATCTACAAAATAATTTTGATTGATTGTATTCTTCTAACATACTTCTTCCCATTTCCACTAAGCCCATATTCATTCTTTTTTCTACTCCATTTTCTTGTGGAGTATATAGAGAACTACACTGATGTTTGATTCCATCTTTTCACTGATAATATTTATAAGTATTTTATGTGAATTTAGTACCATTATCTGTTATTATATTATTTATGGATACCCCTATTTCTTTCTCAACATCTTTTCTAAATAATGTGAACATTTAAACAACCTCTGACTTGTGATTCATGCACATGGTGTTTGTAATCTGAGATAAATAATTAATAAAATTGATAAATAACAAGTCTAATTTAGTTTATTAATCACTAAGAAATTGAAATAAATCAAAATGGATATGCTCAAGTGGTATGGTATAATTAATATCAACTCTATTGTGGCTTTTTTTAGTCGTAAATACTTACAAGAAATTAATACAATCATTTTCATCTCTTCTTTTTGATTATAGAAAATCCTTGATATAATCAATTTTAGAAATTTTATTTATGTTTTTATCACCAAGGGGGCCATGTCTAGGGTACCAATAATAATTTTTATCTTCGGCACTCAAGTAAGATGTGTTATTGAATTATTTTATTTGAAATAGATTCCCACTAGTTCATTCTATTTTGGTAATTACTTTTCTATATTTCACACTTCTGATGATAAAAGAATCCTTTCTGATAATTAATTATTTTTCATCATTAAAAAGTTTATTTACACTAACTATGTTGTGTTTATCCCATCAAAAGGTAAAACATCCTTAGATTTCAATTTCTTTTCTTCAATCTCCATCTTTCTGATTCTTCTAATTTTGAAGGAACAATCATTTACAAATGTAACTACTCCTCCATCATGGAATTCAACATGTATTAATATTTTTATATCACATGTAATATGTGAAGAGATACCACTATAATGTATCAAGGGTTTGTTACTATTTCTTTCTTTTAGTGTTGTCTCAACTACAATAGCTCTTTCCTCATCCTTCTATTTTTCATATTTCTTTTCCATTCATACATAATAAACTTGTTTTATAATGAGTGTCGTATATCCTTTTGCATGATTGATATACTGATCACATCTTCCTAAAATATCTTCTAGATATTCAAACTTATTTTGTGTTGAAAAATTTCTAACATCTTAAGAAATCACCATTTCATCTTCCTATAATTTAGGGAAGCGACACATTATTATTTCACTATTTATTCCATATTTGTCAAACATTCTTCCAGGTAAAAATATGTTGTGCAAAAAATTATAAGATCTATTCCCATAGATTCTAAAATACTAGTAATATCCATCAAATATATATATTCTATTCATGAATGATATTTCTCTAAAGAAACTTTATTAAGGTTGGTAACTTATTTCACCTCTAACATGCTTAGGATATGGACCATCATATCTTTTGAGTGATTTTTCTACTTTTGTATAGTTGAAATCTTTATCGCATCATTTTTCTACACATGGTTTCTTAATACTTTTCATAGAACCTCAAATGTTGAAAGATCATATGAAACATTACTTTTGGTAAGAGAATATTTCACTTGATTCTTATATTTATCATTCTCATTAACTTTATAAGTCTCACCTTTTACTTCAAATGCTTTATTGAAGTTTTCATTTATCTTATTCAAGGTACTTTTAGACTCTGGATGTTTTTAGGGAAACTTGTTAACATCTTCTTCAATAACATCCATCTTCTTTCTATGATCTTCAATCATCTTTCCCTATTCAGCATTTATAATTTTGTGATATAAAATCTCTTGAATGTATTCATCCTCCTCGATATCAGCTTTTCTTCCATTATAAACATAATCATGATCTTTATTCAATAATCTAATTTCATTCTTGAGAGTTTTTTTATCATGACATTCTTGAAGTTTGGTTTTGACATGAAACTCACCATAATATTCATCACAACCTTTTTAACTATCTGCGGAATAATTTTTTTCATCTTTTTCAATTAAGGTTCTGAATTTTTATAAATATTCATCTTTAGATGGATTGTTTTATATTGAGTCAGATTCCACTTTATTACTTAACATATATCTTTTTTCCAGTAAATAATTTCTTGAATCAATTGGAATATTTTTCATCTTTATCATTTTTAATATACTACTTCCATTATGGTTTTAAACAAAATCATCTCAATATTATTTATCTTTATTCATGGGTAAATTAATGTAAAAGTTTCTAGTTCCACTACTCTCATAAATATTGATAGCATTATTACCTACATACTTCTCTCTTCATATGCGATAGTTCTTAAATATAAGAGACTTGATTTTTTATTTAGCTCGCCATCCTATTTATATTTTCACTAACATGGATCATATTATTCAATATCTTTTATTTCCATATTTTTTATTGATTCAGAAGCCATTTCATCTTTCGTCTTATTTTTAATCATTTTGGCTTTCCACATTTAATATAAATTTTATGAACTTCAGGGATATATTAATCATCCTTATCTTATAATGAATAAATTATAGAATCAAACATGTCCGGAAATTTTTGTATAAGTTTCTCTATAATTTTTTATTCTTCCAAAACATCTTTGAATCCCCTGATGTTGCAAACAATTTCATTTACTCTAGTTATTTATTCCTTAATTGTTTCCATATCTCTCATTCTAATGTATTTATACATACTACACTAGATTTTTAACTTTGATTCTTTAACTTTTATATTACCATCAAAAACACTTTCCAGATTATACCATATACATTTTAATGTTTTTCAACCCATCACCATGTGATAAAAAAAATTTATGTTAAGGAAATTAGAATAGAATCGATATCCTTTCCATCAACTTTTATATTTCACTTGTCAAAAATCATTATAAGAGAATAATTTTCAATGGGTGGAAACCCAATAGTAGAAGCATGAACAACTTCCAATCTAAGAGTTTGGAGATGAGGAATCATCCTATTTTTTCAACCATAATAATTTTTCCATCAAATGTAGGAATTACTCTATTATTGACTGAATTGGTATTATCTATTATAAGGACTCAATAAGGGAACCTGAACCCTCTAATACCAATTTATGTTCCAATGAATGAATAACAACTAAGTAGGGTTGAATTAGTTGTTAAATTTTAGATGTTTCGATACTTTTATAAGATTATCCCTTGAAACTTTTTAATACTTATATCCTAATGAACCTCTATCAAATACTAATGCATGAAAAGTTAGGAAATCAAAAAAAGCCCATAATATTTTCAAGGTTCGACCTTAGTGTGAGAACCTACGTCCCTAACATATACAGTCCTATGGGTCTATATAAATTCACTATTACGAAGAAGTGAATACAACTTTTTCTTACTCTCGTTAGACACCTTCTACCTCCTGATAGTAAAGATTAGACTAAATTCCATTAATTTACAATGTTTTCTTATAAAATAGATGAGGAAAACCAATGAATAAATTTTTTTTGAAATATATCCACAATTTCTTAGTTTGAATACTGACTCCAATTTAGCTGAATTTTATTTATGATTACATTTTATCACTTATAGTTTCTTAATCCCCTTTAATTATTTTTTAAAATTATCATAAAAATGATGTTTTTACTCAATTTGGGTCAATAGAGATACTATAAAAAAAATATTGGTACATAAATATTCCATGGATGATATTTCCAACCATATATAAATAACTTGGATGAAAATATTATTTTTTAGAGTTTTAAATGATTTAATAAATTGTTATTTATTGTCAAATAGCAATAATGTAAATTTTTTAACTATTCATATAATATGTCTTTTTAAATGACATGAAAATAATGGAATTATAATAAAATTATTCTTGACCTCTATAATATTTCATTTACATATATTAAAAATTATATAACATAAAAACCCCTCAGTAAAGTTTCTTTTTTATGGTTTTAAAGTCATTCTATTGGATTTTTCCTTATTCCAAATTACTGTGTTAGTGTTTCATAAGAAATGAAACTAGTTATTTCCCCCTTAAAAATTAGAAATAAATTACCATGAAGAAAATAAATATACTATATCTCAAACTAATATTCTAAACCATATTTATCCTCTCTTTTTTCCATGTAAAAAAATTTAAGGTTATTAAAACAAATATAATGAAATTGTTGACTTTTCATTATATAAAATAATAGAAAGGTCTGAATCATTGAAAAAATAAAAAGGTTCATATATTGTAATTTTGGATTAATTAGGATTAGTGGTACTCATATAATAAAATTATGGAATGTGATATGTTCATTTTTTTTACTTATAATTTTATTTTTACCCATAATTACCTGATTTACCCATTACAAAGTAAACAACAATAACTAATGTTACTATTCAAAATGTCTAAGAATAAAAAGAAAATATTTACTAGTTTTACATACAATGATTATAAATATAGAATTAATTTTTTAAGATTCAAATCAAATAATTGGAATATTTTAATTGAAAATTAAACCTACAAAATGACATGAAAATACATTTTTGAAAAAAATTCATTTTTATGCCCCAAAATGTAATTGAACAGAAATCTTGTATAAAGATGATTAAAATATAATTTATTAGCTTATATATAAAATAAATAATACTATTGTTATTTTTTTATCAAATTATAATAAAAACTGTTTATTTAATTGAAATAAAATTTAGTTTTATAAAAATATATACTTTTCACTATTCAATAAAAAATAAATCTTTTTAGAAAAATCTAAAAAAAAGTCATCCAACATTATTTTGACAAACAAGACTGACAAATTAAAATAATTTTATAAAACATAATTCTATAATTTTGAGATATAACTTTTAAATATCTCAATATATTTCATGAAAACATGTTATGTTTAAAAATATGTATTTTCTATTTGACTAAAAAATTATATAATATTCTTATAATGAATAAAATTATTTGAAATATAATTCATGAAAAAATGAAAATAATTTATCTTAATTTTACCAAGTTTTGTTATATTCTAACCCCTTTTGGAAACTTTATTCTATCAATTTTATTCACTTATTATATATATGGGGTTATCTTTGCTCTTAAAATTTTCTTATTCCCATGTTGATTCTTGAACCATATGGTTCCTCCAAAATACATTAACCTGGTAAATTATATTATTCCACAATATTATCTATCTAAAATAAATAATATGAATAAGATACTCGTCATAAAAAATGATCACTTCCAATTGAACTACCCCAGGGCTCAAAATATGAGATGAATTAGGTACATATTTTCTTCACATTAATATATGAAAAACATCTTGTACTTGAGATAAAAAAAGTGGAAAGGAAACTCGATAGAAAACTGATTCAACTGTTATCATTATTTCATATGGTCTAATTAACCGTGGATTTAGCTTTCCATTTTAACAAAAATTCATAACACTTTTCCACATAGTCACATTACGAAAAACATGACCACCTTCGAAGAAAGAAATATCTTTCCTCCGAATATATCCATAAATTTTCTACCTTCTCTAATCCATCATTATATGTTTCTGAATCACCCTTATCTTCTCAACCATTTACTCTACAAACTATGTTCCCATAAAAATATTTTTTACCACTTCATCCAAAAAAAGAAAGAATGACATCACTTTCCATATAATGATTCAAAAATATATATATAAATACATGAATAAAACCTATTACAATAAGAAAACTAAAATAATGAAATATTTTGATCTGAAATTCTCTTTTAATACATTTAATAAGTATGAACACTGTTTTATAGGGTATAAACAATTATATAAGACTATCTATCAGATTGATAAAGAAAATAGGTATTAAAAATTAGTTCACAACACATTAACTTTAGATTTTATTTTAGGAAATAGAAGTGAACATGGGATCATGTTAATATGAAATAGAAATAGACACTCCATGTAAACTAAATATGTAAATGAGATGCAATTGAGAGTGATGATCTATTTATATAGTATCTTGAATTGGAAGTGAGTGCACATATTTTCTTAATTGATCAATAATTACACAAATCACATTATTACCTCAATATTTCATTGAAAATCCCACAATAATATCAATGGATATTTTCTATCATTTTCAATATTGAATTTGAAAATGATTAATAATACCCTTAAATAATTATCTTTCTTCATCAACCTATTGTAAATGAAATCATTTTTTGTTAAATCTTACAATACCAATTTACATTCCATCACATCCATAATAATCGTGAATGTCTCTATACATATTAATTCTTCTAGGATGATTTGAAAATGGGTACCTATAAGATTTAATCAATAATTTTCTCCTCATCTTGGAATCACACGGAACGTATAATCTATTTCCAAATTTGATAAAATGTTCTTTATCAATATTATATTTAATAAATATAACATTATTAACTAATTCTACATTTTATTTTAACTCATGGATTTCCTCTTGATATTTCATAATTATTTCCAATGTAGATGAATGTACTAACATAAGAAACAAAATAGAGGAAGTTCCAACACAAGCTATTTATAGACCAGAATTCATCAAATCCTTAACCAAAGGGCCATGTTCTAAATGTAACATGGTAAAAATATAATTATTTTTACAACCCATACCACCATCTACTTTGTTTTATTTCTCATGATGATAGTTAATTGTTTAGTCATAATCCTTTATAAATTATTTCCATCTCTTATATCTCGTTTTCAACTCTTTTTGAGTGAATATGTACATAAAATTTTTATTTTTAGTATATATCACACATTTGATTCTTTATAAGTGATACCTCTTAAATTTTAAATAAGAAAACATGGAATATAATTCCAGATTATTTGTAGGATAATTTAAGTCATGTGGTTTTAATTTTTGTCGAGAATAATCAATTACCTACTAATTATATATCCTGAAACAACCATGTTATTTCCAAGAATCATGACTATAGATGAAAAAGCCATTATATCTGGAGGGAAAATACAAAACTAAAACATTCACCAATTTTAACTTTAGTTCTTGGAAAGCGTTTTAACATTCTATTTTACATATTAATATAAATCCTTTTGAATTTAACTTAATCATTATGATAGATAATGAGAAACTTTTTCAAAAAACTATTGGTAATTACCTGATAATCCAAAAAAATGATTCCTAGTAAAATTTATTGTTCGTATCCATTCATCAACCAATTAGTTTTAATAGGAACAAATATTAATCCATATTAACTTATGATATTCCTAAGTAATGAAATATAATGTAAACGAAAATCAAATTTACTAAATCTCTAATAAAATTTATTTTCTTTTACGGTTTATAGAACAATCCTTAGATGTTTTTTCATGATCCTCATTAACATTTTTTTAAAAAAAATATCATAAAAACATTATATATATATATATATATAAATTCATGTAAAATCTATTCATAATATCCATAAATACATTTGGGGTATGTGTTAACTCAAAAAGAAATTCATGAATCTCATAATTCCATTATGTAGTCTAAAACCAATTATTTTGAATTTCACCCACCTGCACCTATAGTTGATGGTACCCAAACATTAGATGAACCTTAGAACACTACTTATCTCCCTATAGATGATAAAACAAGTCATTCATATGAGGAAAAATACTTATTCCTAACTATAATGTTACATAAATTTATATAATCAATGTGAAAAATCATGGAACCATATTTTTATTTAACAGAAAAAATTAAATCACCCCATGGTGAAGTTCTTTTAGGAATGAAACCATTATCACAAAATCCATTATAATTATTTTTCAATTATATAAGATCCAATTTATCAATTAGATAAGTGGATTTTAAAATTTGATCCCAATCAATATCAAAGTTAATATTAAATTAATCATTCTAATTAGGTTCAATTCTAGGTAACTCAATATAAAAAAACATTGTATTGTCTTTTATTATCGGTGCATCATTAATATGAATAGTTCCATTAATGTTAATAATATATTCAATATATATTTAATTTCTATCTCTTAAAAATTACTCTAATTATTGATATATTATCAAAATAATTAATTCATTCTTGTAGACATATAAAAACTATTTTTAAAAAAATATATATTTAGGTCTACAACATATCATAGAATGGTAAATTAAGAGAAACTCCAAGTCCAAAATAAAATAAAACACTAATAGGGGAAATAAAACATGGTTTGTACGGAAATTATTTCAACAAAAAAATTAATGAATATTATTATAATTTATTTTTTCCATTAATACATTCCCTGGGTCTTTTGACTATAAGTTCAAGCTTCATTTCTCAAGGTGGAATTTCTAATTTACTAGTAAATTTAAAATAAATGAATTAATGTGTACACCCCAAATCAAACAATCCATTATAATAATATGAATAAACAATAAATATACATTATTCCACTTCATTTTATGTCTTCACATATTCCAAAGTATTTAAAAAGGATTGACCCACAACCATATTTTTATGTCCCTATTGATTATCATAAATCATGTTCTATTTTGGACACGTATGTAACATCCCAAGTAAGTAATGAATAATAGATATTTTTATCTATGTCTATTAGTGAATTAGATACTGTTTAGAGGCTTAAAATGAGAATAAATCCAATCTTAAGCATGGAATACACTAATATTTTTAAAAGATTGTTTTAGTGCCTTTTGATGGAAAACCATTTTTAAATCTATATTTTGAGAATTTTATAAGCTATTTTTGTCAAAATAAACTTATTCATTATTATTGGGACATCAAAATTTACATTGTGTGAATTTTTGGTATTTTTCCGATAAAGTTCATTTTTAAATGAATAGGGAAAAATGTTTTATTTTAATTCAAAACCTCTTTTTAATCTTATTTATTTATATGATTATATTATCTTTTGAATTGGTTTTGAATTGAAATTATAATATATTTTTACCATTTAATCCAATGGTGGTCATTGGAATCAATTTCACTTTGAAATTGGACTTAAACTGGTGTCAGTCTTTTGATACTTATTTTTTCATAAAAACACGCTATTTGTCATGACAGCGGGAATTAGTTATTAAATTAATTAATGTAACTTATATGATTTGAATTTTGTTAAATAGACATCATTTTTTAATTCAGAATATCAAATATATCTTAGGGTGATGTTTTTATATTTTTTTGAAAAACATCAATTTTTGATGAATAGTGAAACCACTAAGTGGTAGTTAAAGAAACTGATTTTTCGTTTAAATGAAACTTTGCCACTTCTATGATTTAATTTTAAAAAATCCGACATACATGGTTGTCATTATGAAGTAAAATGTGGTTCAATGAGATTAAAATAATTTTTTGGTAAATAGTAAATTTTATGTTTTTAATCACGATTAGAGGTTATTAGTGCAATTTAAGGAAACAATGATATTATAATAAAATGAAAATACCTAGACACATGTCCTACCCTTATTGGATGTTTCATGGACGACCAAGAAAATACAAGGGTCAACTTGGGGACCCCATGTAGCCACTTTGGAAGGAAAATGACATTAATATCTTTTTATTTAATGTTAAAATTAAAATGAAACAAAAATTAGTTGTTTTACTAAAACAATTTTTAAATGGGGTTATACAAGTCATATTTTTGACTATAAATATTCATCAGAAATCTAATGATATCTCCTAAATCATGATAGTTTTTTTATAATTTTTAGACATTAAATAAAGTAAATTATTTATGACATCATGATGATGCAGCGATTACCTCATTAAAAAAGGATTTAAATAAAATGAAAAGATAATGTAAAATATATGACCTACACATGTCCAAAACCTATTGGATGGGTGGATTTAGAACACTTATCACCTTACCCTCGAATTATTTCAATTTGGGACCTTTTTAATCCGAAACTCATTTTAAAATAAAGTAACATTTCTTTACTTTCCAAGAGTGCCCCTCCTCTCCTCTTATAAAAGGCCCCCACCTCTACCTCCATACCCACACTTCCAATGCCTTTGGATCGGCCAACCCCTACCCATTTTGTCTCTCCACATCCTTTTATTACTCCTTTAAGCCTCACTTTGGGCAAAAGTCTTCCCAAGGAAGCCTTTGAGCTCCAACTAAAGGGAGTTACCCGATTTTAAGGTAATGTCTTCACTTGTGTTCTTTTGTTTTATTTTGATTCTCCAACCCCCTAAACTCTTTTTATTAATTTCTTTTGTAACAACACCAGTATATTCCATATACTAGGATGTTGTTATAATAATTATTCAAGCTACACTTACACACACATACATCAAATGGTTAAAGAAGATAATGTTTCTGTGGATGGCGAATTTCTGCCTCCCGAAACGATGATTGTTCAACATTATTTTAACACCTTCAAAGGTGGCCATTAAGATGACACAATATTTATATATGATATATAATATTTTTATGTTTTCTTTAAGCTTATGTATTTTTCATTTTGGGCATAACTTTATGGTTTCAATTACGGGTAAACGTGATATCTTCATTTAAGGAAGTGAGGACTACCGCCCCCTCAAAGTGATTTGATTTGTTAATACCATATGTGGGACATATAAAGGATGTAGTTATGATATTATATATGATATTACACTGGAATTCTAATATACCTTTATATGATTATGATTCCATTTCATAAAATATGAAATAGAAATGGAAGCAGCGTTCATGCGTACGTACGGCTTACTGTCTCCATGAACGGTGCATTTCATTTCTTACCTCTAAATGCTATGTAATATTATAAATTCATGCATGTACTGGATATATATGATATATATGATATCTATATCATGAATAAAATTCTTGATATAATGGATATTTTACCACATGGACAACTTGTAATTATAAAGAGTTTATTTTTGACTCAAGTACCAATGATCGTTAAAACGACCGTTATTAACTTAAATAATAACATAGAGTTCATAACATGGTAATAAGTGATATAAAAGTAATAATGAACTTGAAAAAGGTTTTTAAGAAAGTATAAATTAACTAAAGTTTATTATTCAGGTGATTAAATAAAAATCTAGTCAAGTCGGACCCGAGGTAAGGGAACTTCTTAACCCAATTTCCATTCTTTGGGTTAATCTCTTACATTAAAATTATATCATGATATTATTATGTCTTATCTTGTATTTTTACTTTCATTATGTGTACTTATAGTGGATACACATAATAGATCTATTTTATTTATAAAAATGATCTTTGTATGGGACTTCGTCTCAATCTCCATTCATTGAGGCATATTTTGTTTTATACATAACCTTCGTTTATAAGGTGTATAAACACCTTTGACTTTTACATTTATCCAAAAGGAACCTTATTTATACGAAGCATTTTACTAAACTACAAAAGAGAATGTTTTTGTCGTACGTATGCGGCGACAACGACTTCTCTGCCGCCATGACCATTATTTGAGTTCCAGCTTCCTCTACAAGCCATACCTTTTTTTAAATAAAAATAAATACCATGTTTTACTTTTATTTTATTTTGGTATTCAAAATGGTCTTCATAATGTTTTTATATCAATTTGTTGTATTGATATCTTGTTAATGAAAGGTGGAAATGTTATGTTTCCTTTATGCATGTTTTATGTGATACGATTATGTTGAGGTTCTTGGGAATTATTATGAAGACGGGTCGTTCAGTGATAAACTAAGGGCGGGTGAGCCCGATATAGCTCTCCAATGCATTGGGTAATGTGAAGGAGTGAAACATTAAGGTTTCTCCGAAGAGATTTAGGGAATGTACTGTGATGGGTATTCCAAACGTAACCAAGAGGTTTACTCCCTACGTAAGAATGTTATGAATGCCTCAAGTTACCTTTATATCTTATGATTTATATGATTTATTCATGGTTTGATGAGGTATGTTAATGTGCCTATGTTTTATGGGTAAAGTATGATTTCATTCTTATGTATATATGAAATCATGTTTCCTTACCATATTTTTATAACCCTTACTGAGCTTTTTATGCTCATCCCAAGTTTTTTGGAAATGTTTTTCATAGGACAAGGGAATGGTAAATGATATGATGATAGTGTCAAGGAAGTGTCAAGAAAGAATCCATGTTTTATTTTAAATATTTTTCCGTTGATGGGAAAAATGAATACTATTTTTTATGTAACCACTTTGCTTAAATGTGGAATGTAATACATGTTTTATGATATAATTATCTAAAACTCTATACCTGAAAAGATCCTCAAGGTGTATTCTTCAAATATCTCAAGATTAAGTAATGTTTAAGGTCGGGGACTTATAGTTAGTATCAGAGATCGGTTTAGATAACTTTAGGAGTTAGAGTTCTATTTAATGATTGTCCAAAAATATTTTTTTTTCTGAAATGACATAGCATTTGAAGATTACCATGTTCATTCATCTAAGACATGTTTGTTCAAAATGGTTTTCCGCAGAGGAAACATGGAAGCAGTTCTAGGAAGGCATACATAAAGAAATAACCTTCCGAATCAGCATCCTGAGATGGTCGGAATTATAACTGAACAGTTTGTTGTAGTAATGGCGCAGTTGACTCAAGCGATAAATGGTGGTGGTATCCATGCATGAGATCAACCAGATCAACCGCAGAGGGACATGACAGTGGTGGAACATTTCATGAGGCAACATCCCCCATCATTCTGAGGATCATCTGACCCTGTGCTAGCTGAAGGGTGGATTAAAGCACTGGAGAATATTTTTGATGTCATGGGGTGTTCAGACAATCAAAAGGTTAGTCTTGGTATTTACCGTTTAGAGGGTGAGGCAGAACAGTGGTGGTCGATGGTTAAAAATATCAGGGATGCTGATGAGATTGATGCTCTTGACTGGGATGAATTAAAAGGTATGTTTCTTGAGAAGTATTTTCCTAAGGCTATTCGACTTAGGATGGAAAAACAAATCTTGGAATTGAGGCAAGAGAAAGGCTCAGTTGCTGCCTATGAAGAGAGGTTCACTCGATTGGCAAGGTATGCTTCAAATTTTATCTGATACCTTGATAGTAAAATCAATCGTTATTACCCAGGATTAAAACCAAAATATCGAAGGGCATTAGCTTCTCGTGAGTTAAAAAGTTATGAAAAGCTTGTTCGATGTGCTGAGAAGGTGGAAATGGAGTTTGTCGATGATCAAGTGTTCTATAACAACCAGTAGAAGAAGAGACCGAGGTGGTAGGAGAAAGGGAAGAATTCTTCAAAAAAGTATGATGGTAAGAAAACTAAATTTCTAGTTTGTGATAAATGTGGTAAAAGGCATGATGGGGAATGTCTTAGGAATTATGGAAAGTGCTATCAATGTGGTAAGATGGGACATAAGGCTCGTGATTGCACTGAAAAAGATCAAGGTGTTGGTAAGTCCAAATTTGATTTACAGTTAGTGATATGTTTTAAGTGCAATGAGATGGGTCACTATGCAAATGAGTGTCCGACAAAGAGCTCGAGTGATGGGAGTGAGTTAGACTACAAGCAGAAAGGGGTGGTTAAATCCTTTGCAACTACTTCAGCAGATGTCGGGCCATCAAACAAAGTTGTATTAGGTACATTGATTGTTTTTTCAGATTATGCTAGTGTGTTGTTTGATTTGGGGTCTACACATTCTTTCATTTCTGAAACCTTTTCTAGTAAAATGGGAATACCATCTCAAGAAATGACTCATGAACTTGTGGTAAAAACATCTGGGGGAAATGTTGAGGCAAAAAGAATTTATAAGAATCTTCTTATCCTTATCTGTGGAAAGAACCTACCTGCAAACCTTATTTTTCTACCTCTAGTAGAGTTTGATGTTATCCTAGGTATGGATTGGCTCTCTATTTACCATGCGAAGATTGACTGTAGAGATAAAGAAGTTTCTTTTCAGAAATACTTTCAGTTTGTGTACAAGAATGAACCCTTACTATTGATAACATATCAAGAGGCTGAGAAACTTGTAAAATATGGAAATGAATGTTACCTTGCACATATTGTTGAAAACAAGGGAACTGTTCAGATTAATGATGTGCTGGTGGTAAATGAGTATCCTGATGTTTTTCCTAATGAGTTTCCTGGAATAATACTAGATCGGGAAGTTGAATTTACTGTTGACTTAGTTCCTGATGCTAATCCAATTTCGAAACCCCCTTATCGAATGGCTCAAATTGAACTTTTAGAGTTGAAGGATTAATTGCAAGATTTATTAGAGAAAGGTTTCATTCAACCTAGCACATCAACATGGCGTGCTCGGGTTTTATTTGATAAAAATAACGATGGTTCTATAAGACTTTTCATTGATTATAGAGCCTTGAATAACATCACTGTTAAGAACAAATATCCTTTGTCTCATATTAATGATTTGTTTGATCAGCTCCAGGGAGCTCAGTTTTTTTCAAAGAATGACCTGAGATCGGGGTACCATCAGATGAAGGTAAAGGAAGAAGATGTTCCGAAGACTGCGTTTCGTACAAGATATGGCCATTATGAATTTGTAGTAATGCCTTTTGGGATAACCAATGAACCTTCTATATTCATGGACATAATGAATAGAATTTTCCATGATTTCTTGGATAAGTTTGTGGTCATTTTCATTGATGATATTTTGGTGTTTTATAAAAGTAAAGAGGATCATGAAATACATTTAAGGGTTATTTTTCAAACCTTAAAAGAAAAGAAATTGTATCCGAAATTCAGAAAGTGTGATTTTTTGTTGCAACAAATTTCGTTCTTTGGTCACATTGTTTCTAAAGATGGGATAGCCGTTGATCCTACAAAAACAAATGTTGTTGAAGAATGGCCAAGACCCACAAATGTAATAGAGATTCGTAGTTTCCTTGGTTTGGAAGGCTATTACCAAAGGTTTGATAGAAATTTTTCACGGTTATCTAGTCCAATGACTAAGCTAACTCATAAGGGTGTTAAGTTTATCTGGACAAAAGAATGTGATGAATGTTTTCAGGAATTGAATAGAAGATTGGAGAATTCTCCAGTTTTGGCACTACCTTCCAGGAATGGGGAGTTAGTTTTCTACAGTGATGCTTCATTTAAAGGACTTGGTTGTGTCCTAATGCAGAATGATCTGGTAATTGGTTATGCTTCATGACAGTTGAAAACTCATGAGGTAAATTACCCTACACATGATTTGGAATTAGCTTCTGTTGTTTTCACTTTAAAAATTTGGAGGCATCATTTGTATGGAGTAAAGTGTGAAATATATACCGATCACAAAAGCTTTAAGTATATATTCACTCAAGAAGAATTGATCATGGGATAAAGGAGATGGCTAGAATTAATCAAGGATTATGATTGTACAATTCAATACCATCCGGGAAAAGAAAAAAATGTGGCTGATGCTTTGAGTTGAAAAAGTAATGCTTCATTAGCAATGTTGCGTTTGGAACGTGATCCTTTGGTTAAGGATTTGATGAACTTTGGCATAGAAGTTGTTGGTGCAGGATGTTATTCTGTTTTGTTTCAGGTATCAGTGAAATATTCTCTATTAGATAGAATCAAGCAAGCACATAAGCAAGACAGTGAGTTGCAGCAAAAGGTAGAGCTGGTTCAGAAAGGTAAGTTGCATAAATTCAACATTGACAATGACTGTGTTTTGAGATTTGGGAAGAGATTGCGTGTGCCTTGTGATTCACAGTTGAAGAGAGAGTTGTTATGTGAAGCTCATAGTTCTCCGTTTTCAGTTCATCCTGGCAGTACTAAGATGTACAGAGATCTGCGGGAGTATTACTGGTGGGATGGAATGAAAAGAGATATTGCTGATTTTACTGTGAAGTGTTTGACATGTCAACAGGTTAAAGTAGATCGGCAGTTACCGAAATGGATTCTTCAGCCTTTACCAGTGCCATAGTGGAAATGGGAGAATATATACTTGGACTTTGTTGTGGGATTACCGAAGACCCCGCGAGGTAATAATGCAATTTGGGTTATTGTTGATCGCTTGACTAAATCTTCTCATTTCCTTGCTATACGAGATACTTTTTTCCAAGATCATCTTTCCCATTTGTATCATAAAGAGATAGTCAGGTTACATGGAGTTCCCCTCTCTATTGTATCTTAACGTGATCCCACGTTCACTTATAAGTTTTGGAAAGGCCTTCAGATGTCATTGGGTACTGAATTAAATTTTAGTACAGCTTTTCTTCCTAAATTAGATGGGCAGTCAGAATGAACAATTCAGACATTGGAGGATATGCTACGTTCTTGATCTATGGATTATTAGGGAAGTTGGGACCAACATCTTTCTTTGGTTGAATTTTCATATAATAACCGTTTTCATTCCAGTATACAGATGGCACCATTTTAGGCGTTATATGGGAAGCGGTGTCGAACTCCAGCTTTTCGGGATGAAGTGGGTGAAAGAAAGCTGATGGGACCAGAATTTGTAGATGAGTTGTCAGAAAAAGTTCAGCTGATACAGAAACACATGAGAACAGCTCATATCAGGCAGAAGAGTTATGCGGACAACAATAGGAAGGATCTATCTTTTGAGGTAGGTGATCATGTTTTTCTCAAAGTCTCACCATGGAAAAGTTTGATGAGATTTGGTAAGAAACGAATGTTGAGTCCATGGTTCATTGGACCATATGATATTCTGGAGAGGGTTGGATCAGTTTCATACTGGGTGGCTTTACCTCCGAGTTTATCTCAGGTACACAATGTTTTTCATGTTTCGATGCTAAGAAAGTACATGCCAGATCCATCTCATGTTTTGAGTCCAGAGGTAGTTCAGCTGGAAGAGAACCTATCTTATGAGGAACAACTGGTCCAGATTCTCGACCACAGGGAGCAAGTGTTACGGAATAAGGTGATTAATTAGGTAAAGGTTTTTTTTTGAAAAACCACATGATGGAAGAGGCGACATGGGAATCTGAAAATGCAATGAGGGATAAGTACCCCCATTTATTCGATAAGTAAATAAATTGCGGGGACGTAATTTTATAAAGGGGGGAAGGATTTAACATCCCAAGTAAGTAATTAAAAATAGATATTTTTATCTATGTCTATTAGTGAATTAGATAGTGTTTTAGAGGCTTAAAATGAGAATAAATCCAATCTTAAGCATGGAATACACTAATATTTTTAAAAGATTGTTTTACTGCCTTTTGATGGAAATACATTTGTAAATATATATTTTGACAATTTTATAAGCTATGTTTGTCAAAATAAACTTATTATTTATGATTGGGACATCAAAATTTACTTTGTGTGAATTTTTAGTATTTTTCTGATAAAGTTCATTTTTTAATGAATATTGAAAAATGTTGTATTTTAATTCAAAACCTCTTTTTAATCTAATTTATTTATATGATTAGATTATCTTTTGAATTGGTTTTGAAGTTAAATTAGAATATATTTTTACCATTTAATCCAATGGTGGTCATTAGAATCAATTTCACTTTGAAATTGGACTTAAACTGGTATCAATCTTTTGATACTTATTGTTTCATAAAAACACGCTATTTGTCATGACAATGGGAATTAATTATTAAATTAATTAATGTAACTTATATGATTTTAATTTTGTAAAATAGAAATAATTTTTTAATTCAGAATATCAAATATAGCTTAGGGTGAAGTTTTGTTTTTTTTCTGAAAAACATCAATTTTTGATGAATAGTGAAACCACTAAGTGGTAGTTAAAGAAACTGATTTTTCATTTAAATGAAACTTTTCCACTTCTGTGATTTGATTTTCAAAAATTACACATACATGGTTTTCATTATGAAGTAAAATGTGGTTCAATGAGATTAAAATAATTTTTTGGTGAATAGTAACTTTTCAGTTTTTAATCGCGATTAGAGGTAATTAGTGCAATTTAAGGAAAAAATGATATTATAATAAAATGAAAATACCTAGACACATGTCCTACCCTTATTGGATGTGTCATGTCCGAAAAAGAGAAGCCATGGGTAAATTTGGGGACCACATGGAGCCACTTTGGTAGGGAAATGACATTAATACCTTTTTATTTAATGTTAAAATTAAAATGACACAAACATGAGTTGTTTTACTAAAACAATTTTTAAATAGGGTTATACAAGTAATATTTTTTACTATAAATATTCATTAGAAAGATAAAAATATCTCATACATCATTGTATTTTTTTTATAATTTTTAGACATTATATAAATTAAATTATTTATGACATCATGATGATGCAGCGATTACCTCATTAATAAAGGATTTAAATAAAATGAAAAGATAATGTAAAATCTATGACCTAAACATGTCAAAAAACTATTGTATGGGTGGATTTAGAACCCTTATCACCTTAACCTCTAATTATATCAATGTGGGACTTTTTGAATCCGAAAATCATTTTAAAATAAAGTAACATTTCTTTACATTCCACGAGTACCCCTCTTCTGCTCTTATAAAAGTCCCCCACCTCTACCTCCACACCCACACATCCAAATCCTTTTCCTCGGCCAAAACCTGACAATTTTGTCTCTCCACATCCCTTCCATACTCCTTGAAGCCTCACTTTGGGTAGAAGTATTTCCAAGGAAGCCTTTTATCTCAAACCAAAGGGAGTTACCCGATTTTAAGGTAATGTCTTCACTTCTGTTCTTTTGTTTTATTTTACTTCTCCAACCCCATAAACTCTTTTTATTCATTTATTTTGTAAAAAACCAGTATACTACATATACTAGGATGTTTTTATAAGAATTATTCTAGATACACTTACACACACCTACATCTAATGGTTAAAGAACATACTGTTTCCGTGGATGGCGAATTTCTGCCTCCCGAAACGATGATTGTTCAAAATTCTTTTAACACATTCAAAGGTGGCCATTAAGATGACACTATATTTATATATGATATATAATATGTTTATGTTTTCATTAAGATTATTTATTTTTCATTTTTGGCATACCTTTATGGTTTCCATTATGGGTAAATGCGATATCTTCATTTAAGGAAGTGCGGACTATCGCCCCCTCAAAGTGATTTGATTCGTTAATACCATATGTGGGACGTATAATGGATGGAGTTATGATATTATATATTATATTACACTGGAATTATAATATACCTTTATATAATTATGATTTCATTTCATAAAATACGAAATAGAAATGGAAGCCGCGTTCATGCGTGCGTACGGCTTACCGTCTCCATGAACGGTGCATTTCATTTCATACCTCTAAATGTTATGTAATATTATAAATGCATGCATGTACTAGATATATATGATATATATTATATCTAAATCATGAAAAAATTATTTATATAATGGATATTTTACCACATGGACAACTTGTAATTATAAAGAGTTTATTTTTGACTCAAGTACCAATGATCATTAAAACGGCCAGTATTAACTTAAATAATAACATAGTGTTCATGACATGGTAATAAGTGATATAAAAGGAATAATGAACTTGAAAAATGTTCTTAAGAAAGTATAAATTAACTCATGTTTATTATTCATGAGATTAAAGAACAATCGAGTCAAGTCAGACCTGAGGTAAGGGAACTTCTTAACCCAATTTCCATTCTTTGGGTTAATCTCCTACTTTCAAATTATATCATGATATTATTATGTCCTATCTTGTATTTGTACTTTCTTTATGTGTACTTATAGTGGATACACATAATAGATCTATTTTATTTAAAAAATGATCTTTGTATGGGACTTCGTCTCAATCTCCATTCATTGAGGCATATTTTGTTTTATACACAACCTTCTTTTATACAGTGTATAAACCCCTTTGACTTTTATGTTTATCCAAAAGGAATATTTTTTATACGAAGAGTTTTACTAAACGAAAAAAGAGAGTGTTTTTGTCGTGCTTATGTGGTGACAATAACTTCTCTGCCATCGTGACCATTATTTGAGTTACGGCTTCCTCTACAATCCATACCTTTTTTAAAAGAAAAATAAATACCATGTTTTACTTTTCTTTTATTTTGGTATTGAAAATGGTTTTCATAATTTTTTTATATAAATGTGTTGTATTGATATCTTGTGACTGAAAGGTGTAAATGTTATGTTTCTTTTATGCATGTTTTATGTGATACGATTATGTTGAGGTTCTTGGGAATTATTATGAAGACATGTGGTTCCATGATAAACTAAGGGTGGGTGAGCCCGATATAGCTCTCCAATACATTGGGTAACGCGAAGGAGTGAAACGTTAAGGTTTCTCCAAAGAGATTTAGGGAATATACTGTGATGGGCATTCCAAACGTAACCAAGAGGGTTACTCCCTACGTAAGAATGTTATGAATGCCTCAAGTTACCTTTATGTATTATGATTTATATGATTTATTCCTGATTTGATGAGGTATGTTAAAGTGCCTATGTTTTATGGGTAATGTATGATTTCATTCTTATGTATATATAAAATCATGTTTCCTTTCCATATTTTTATAACCCTTACTGAGCTTTTTATGCTCATCCCAAGTTTTTTTGAAATGTTTTTCACCAGACTAGAGAAAGGTACATGATATGATGATAGTTTCAAGGATGTGTCAAGAAAGAATCCATGTTTTATTTTAAATATGTTTCCGTTGATTGGAAAAATGAATATTATCTTTTATGTTCTCACTTTGCTTAAATGTGTAATGTAATACATGTTTTATGATCTAATTCTCTAAAACTCTAAACCTGAAAAGATCCTCAAGGTGTATTCTTGAAATATCTCAAGATTAAGTAATGTTTAAGTTCGGGGCCTTATAACATATGTTTATAATAACCCATTTCACAACATTTGAAACACATTAATAATTTCATATCAAAATTTTTCTTACCACTACTAATATATTTTTCATAGAAATCATGATCCATATGCCAAAACATAATAAATCAGAATAAATTAATAGAAATAATAAGGAATTATATTGGGTTATTTATACAAAAAAACTCAAAAAATAATTACTTAATTTTCATACCATCATATTTATTTTATTCTTTCTTCAACTTTTCCACGAACCTAGACCACATTTTATTCTTGGTTTTTAAATACACATGATCATCAGAAAATTAATTTTCAATCTTCCTGTAATATCAAAAAACTTTCTCAAAACTTTTAAATTCATTATAATCTATTTACCTTCGATATATTATATTTAATTCTATTTCAAATTTATTAATCTTGCTATCATGTTCAAAAATAAAATTTGGTGCACATATTTCCAATTTGGAGAAATTTTATTTATGAATGGGTAGTGAATATTTCTATTTTTTTTAATTCTTTAAATTTATTTTCATTATTATGTCTAACAACTTTAGGAATATATTTATCATGGAAAATAATCTTAAATTATTCCATTTATAATGTATCAATGTCCCAACATTCCCTGATATTATTGAACATTAGAAACCAATGGTAAGAATCACCTTCATAATTGTTTTATCAAGACATACCTTTATATGATCCAAAAATCCTAGGGTATAGAATATATTTTATAGGATTTTAATCCATCCTTCATCCACCATTGTTTTATAAGAGCCACAAAATACTGGTGTGTGTTGTCTCATAAAATGATCCACTATTATCATGTTCCTCTATGATAGATATGATTATTATATAGCATGGATAAAAAAATCATTTATATCCAATGTAAACTAATCCATCACTATAAAAAACAAATCAATTCCAATTTCATCCTTTCAATGTTGTTGATTCATAAGTATACCATCTCCTTGATTCCTTTCTACTTCATCTTCTCTATGTGGAAAACCATTATAAATAGACATATTTTAGATAAATAAAGATGTCAAGCATAAAATTAAATATAATTTATAAATACCCCAAAAGAGAAATATTTTAAGGGTATTCTATTAACATTATCATATTCCCTAATGTTATCTAACCCATTCCTCTTATACCAAATAGTATTACACAACCATATGTGATTCATATTCTAGTGTCTTTTGACTATAATTAAATTTATCTATTTCATGGACCCTTTTTGATTTATGGTTTTGTAGTGTTATATAAAAAATCATACAACTCATAAATTACAAAAAGGATACTTATTCACAGTATCCATATTTCTAAACTATAAATTCTTTAAATGGAAACAAAATTTCTTTCCATGATGCATCATAAAAGTTTAAATCATTATATAATCCTTTTCCTTACTCATCCTTCCACCCGATGATAATATATTAAAATGAGGTATGATAAAAAAAATCATATTATTGTACATAAAATGTATAAAAGAAAATAGTTATTCCATGATTACACATACAAATCTTCCCTTATGAATGTCAACTTTTTTCATTAAAATAAACATTTTCTTACCCAAGTCATCACATTTCATTACAAAATATTCTCATTAATAATTCCATATTAAATATTATGGAAAAAATAAACTTCATAAAGGATTATTTTTAAATCATGAAAATATAATTTAATATTTTTGAAAAATTAATTTTTTTCAGCTTTAACAAGTGGGAAATACTTTTCTATAAAAAAACTAATTATCTTTACTTGAGAAATCCTATGATTTTTATAAGAAATAGAAATAATAAATAAATTATATAGGTAAATTTATGCCTAATTTTAAAATCAATGTTAAAAATGTTGTAATAGTAAATGTTACACAAGGAATATCTATCACATTTATACTTGGAGTATCTATCACAATTACACTTAAAATAACCATTATTGTTATACATGTAATATATATTTCAATATATTCTAATAATCTCATAAAATAAACCTAATCGGTCACCTCCATATATTTACCCAATGAATTGGAGAATTATAAGAGGATTACCTATTCTTTTTTTTAAACCAACTATCATCATAAAAAATAACCATGAATCGTAACATAATAAATAAAAGATTGGGTTATGAATACATTCTTCAGACCCATAAGAAAACATTTTCAGATATCGATATATCTATTTTCATTAAAATATATTTTTCATAAATAAAATTACTATAACTAGGGTAAAGAGGGTTTTCATAGAATAAATAAGGAGATATTATAATGTAATCGACAAATTAAATAATATTTATAGTGGTGAGAGAAATAATTTTCACTGTATATGGTAAAAAAAACATTCCATTTGTCTTTTTTCTTTTGTAATGATATTCAAAAAAAAGTAAAATAATCACTTTGAAACACTTTTAATTAATGTAATAAGATAAAAAAAATTAAATTATAATTCTTTTATTTCTAGAATATATTTCATGTAATATGGACATTTATGAAAATGATTTTAAAATGAATCATTTGTAGGGTATTGTTAAAAGAATTTCCCCTACCAAGAGTCTGACTCATCACATACATTCTTCATTTACAAAAAAATAAAATTATATTAATTATTTAGTTTTTAAATAATATTTCTCATGTTTCTTATTTCTTTTATTACGCTAATTACTATGTTATATAAAATTGCTCAATAATTTAAGTTTGCGTCAGATGTTTTAATGATACTCATAAGTCAAAAATGAATTCTATAGGTTAAATATGGTTCAAGAACTAAATATTACATCATATACAAAATAATAATCTTGGAATACTAATAATTTATATTAAACAATTATAATTTTGAAACCAATCATGAGATATTGTTATTATAAAATAACCACATTTGAATCATAGAGAAGGTATGTCATATGTATTTATGAGTAATGTTTTCATTTGTCAACAATTATTATAGAGAGAAGGTATGCATCAATTTATATTTAAATAATAAAATATATATAATAGATAAAATTTAATTTATTTAAATATAATTATATATATCAGCAATGTTATGTGATGATGAAAATGAATCACGCCATTTTGTGGAGGTGGTAGTCCACATGTATAAAGAAAAGATGGTATCATTCTAAAATGAATGGAATGGTAAGAAAATATTAAGTAGTTTATATTTTAATAAAGATAAATATTTCATTAATATCATATATAAATAATAAATCCATCATTATAACCATCATTGGGAGACTGTTATTAAAATTGAATTATGTTGATTTGCATAGTAGAAGTCCTCTAGACACTCATACAATGAATACAGTTCCCATTTGATAGAGGTTGTAGATGGATATAGGTTATTCTATTAAGATGATAACATAAAATTATAGGGGATATATTTATGTTTTCATATCATCATGGTTAATTGGTATCTTAAATAAGAGGAAGAAGAAATAAAATTAAAACCTTGGTTAAAAATTATACCTCCTCTTAAGAAAACCTTTTATGTTTTAAACCAAAATCATACCTAGGATGGTTGAATGATCTTGGTAATTAATCTATTATGTTTAGAGATATATAAGGATGGTATTTTGTTAGGGTTTTTCTAATATAAGTGGTTATTCAAGTATCAATAAATGATAATAGCTTCCCTTCTATAAGAGATGGGTGGTTCAATCTTGCAATTTCATAAAATATTGAATTAATATAAATTAATTCTGATGTATAAAAGACTAAAATAGATAATAATATAATACACGATGAGGATGAGTAAGAATAATCTCTGAAAATAATGTTTACACCAGTTTGGATCAAATCTTAATAATTATCTTTTTATTTTAATCCACTTTAACTCTTTTGACAATTATTGTGATAATGATGTTTTTACTATATTAGGGTCAATATAGTTAATATAAATAAAATTGATACATAAATGTACCATGGTTAATATTTTGAACCATATCCAAAATCACTTGTCTGAAAAAAGATTTTTAAAATCATTTAATAAAATATTATATTTTATAAAATAAAATTTATGTCAATTTTGGAAATATTCATTTAATTTGAATTTTAAAACTGAAATACAATAATAAAATTTATATAAAATGCACCAAATATATAATAATACTTAATGTTTTCCTAATAAATTATCTTACAACAAAATAACTCAAATAATATAATTTTAATGGTTTTAAAAATCATTTTATTGATTTTTGTTTATTGTTTACACAAGAACTGTTTGAGTATTCAAAAATAATTTAAGGTAATTATTTTATTACAAAAAATTATAAATAAGTTAAAAATATGAAAATAAATCAATTTATATAAAATTAATATTTACTACAAAATATATCCTCTTCTTGTCCCTATATCAAAAATTTAATGTTAATATAACAAATAGAATTATATTTTTTACTTATATTTTTATAAAATATTGTAAAGGTAAAAATCAAGGACAAATAGAAACAAAAGCCCATAATATTATAATGTTGTATTATTATGGATAAAATATAATCATTAAAAAAATTATAGGATTTTTAGGTCAATATTTTAATTCATATCATTTAATTTTTACCCATATTTACCCAATTTCCAATTTATCCTGGTAAAAAAATTTACTAAGAATATTGTTCATAATGTCCAAGAATTGATGGTAACTATTTACTAAATTTAGATATCCTGATTCCAAATATTGAATTTATTTTTTAAGATTAAATTCATATAGTTGGAAGAATATACTATAATATTAGTCTTGATAAACCCACAGGATATTGTTTTTGAAAAAAATGTGTTTCAAACCCCAAAATGTACATTCACCAAATAATGTATATAGATTATTAAATTACAGTTTATTATAATATAGATAAATTAATAATAATTGTTTTTACTTTGATATCAAATTCAATTCTCAATTTAAATTATTTAATAAAATGAAAAAGTGTTTTCAAAAAAATCAATACATTTCACTATTTAATAAAAAATCAATTTATTCAAAACAAATCTTGAAATTAATCTTTAGATAATTTTTACCTGCCGAATTCAAAAGAAAATTCAATTTTTGAAATGAAAATTCAATAATTTTGAAATCATTCTTTTATATGGCACAATATAATTAATGAAAACCCTTACAAGTTAGAAATATAGTTTTTTCCATTTGAATGAAAAATTACATCATATTATTATAACGAAAATAACTATATAAAATATAATTAATGATAAAATGAAAACAAATTTTCTTAATATTACCCAGGTTATTAAAAATAGTGAGACAATATGAAGAAGTTTATTTATAAATACATATCAATGTGATTTTTATGCCCATAAGTAATGGTATATATGAAAAAGTTTAAGTGGATGATTCACCCATTACCCATACCTACATTTAAATGGGAGAAAAACTACATGCATTTGGTCATCGTTTTTAGGAAGATATCCAAAAAAATAATGAAATATGTCTTATATTAGTCTATCTTACCAATACTTATCACCTCATCACAACCCCAAAGGATATAATACTAGATCAAATTGAAAAATTATAAATTAGATAAGTGGTAAGTTAATATGGAACATTAATATTGATTTTATGTCGTAAAGTTGTGAGGCTTAACTAAATGATTTGGAAATATCTTCAATCTGACTTCAATATATCGTTTAAATTTAATATGTACTATCATTCCCATACTAAGGAATAACATTAATGGAACATGCAATTATCTATGGGTATGTTGAGATCCCACTATTTAGACATAAAAGGAGGGTATGAAGAATATATCCCTCTATCTAAGTTTACATATAACAATATCTTCCATTAAAGTATTCATATGGATCTATATGATTCCCAATAGGAGAAGATATGGATAACTACAACATATAGAGATGATGTTGGAGAACATAAATATTGGGAACTGAACTAATCAAGGAATTGGTAGTGAAGGTTAAATCCATTCAACAAAATGCTTGAAAAGTTCATATTCAACAAAAGATATTTTTTTAGAATCATATTTAAGACATGGAATGTTGAGGCTATAGATAAATGCTTCTTAAATATATCCCCATTTATGAGAGTAATGAGGATCAAAAATAATATAAGGTAAGTCCCATATACATTTTTCTATTTTGATATTCTTGGTTGTGTTGGATCTATGACCAATAGACCAACACAGCCACCAAACCTATATTAAGTGAATTATTTGTTCCTTGTATCCATATTGAGGAGCTATATACCAAATCCATCACATGTAAAAAATCCAATGATGGTAAATTTCAAGAATATTCTCTCTTATAAAGACTTTCACTTGAAGATCATTTACCATAATGAAAAATATCTACCCAAAAAGATAACTCTTATTGTCAAAGTAAATGAAAAGAATCATAAGTGAGAAGTGGTAATATAGGAACATAGTGAATAAAGGAAACAAATATAACCTCAACAATTTTTATTTTATTGTGGGGAATAAAATATCAAAGAAAAAAAATTTAATGGTGGGGGGAGTGTAATGACTGGGGATTTTATATATAGAAATTTCCTTCCAAATAAAAAGGTGTCATATTTTTTAATGTATTATATTATAATACTTATATATTATTAAAAAATCCAAAATAATCATTATTATTGAAAAATATATTTTGAGAATAAATATACAATATAAATTTGGAAGAACTAAAATGGTTCAACAATCATAGAAAAATAAAATAACTAGAAAAGGGATATTTTAATCCTTTTTTGTCTAATAGAATAATTAGAAAAACTAAAAATAGTGTAAAAAATAACTACCAAACTTATTAATTTTAATAAAAAAAATTATAATGGTTAATATGGAATTAATGTGATTGATTAATGATTTAAATATGAGGTATCGATAATAGGTGATCAAATTATATGTCCATTGGATGCGCGATAGTTAAGAATAGTGACAATAATTTTATAAAAATTTACCTAAGCGTTATAATTGTAAAATAATATTTGGGAATCTTATGAAATAAAAATATAATGATATTATATCATAATACAAATAAATAAATTTTTTAAATATGATAAAATTAATTTTTCAAAAAATGAAATAACAATTTAATTATATAAACCATATATGTTTTATTAAAATATAATTTTATGTTAATTTTAAAATTTGATATAATAATTTTTTTATAAAATTATCTAAAAAATAATAGTTTTTCTTATATAAATAATAATATAAATTTATGAAATTATGTGTAATTCATCTACTAGTTAGGATAAAGATCATTTTATAAAAATTAATATTTTATTCAATAAGGATTTCATTGGAAAATAAATTTCTCAAATATGGAAATTTATAATGAAAATTTGTTTTTTTTGTAATTACCATTTTAAAAGTATATTAGGATTATTTTTATGGAATTTTAAGAAAAAATGAAATTATGGTGAATAGTTAAATATTAGAAAATATTGTTTTTTACATTATCTGTTAAATACATGATTAATTGAGCATGGTATGTTGAAATAAATAATTCTATTGGTCTCATAAGGATCAATTGTGTTCTGTAGTCACAAGTATCATGATTATTAGTAGTCTTGATGGAAAATAACAAATGAATTAAATTTTTATTCAAAACCATCCCTATCCCCTATATATATACCACCCTTATCCAAAAAATATAATATTTTTATCTCACACAAAATATATAAATATCACACCACAACACAAATAGATATTTTATGTTGGTCTTGGTCGCATCAAGAGACCTCCATTTGATGGTATAATCCAATTATCAAATAATTCATCCCACAAAGTAAGGATAGAACTCTTAAACATACCATTTAAATTTATATTTAAAATATTGTTTTTATACCTCAAATAAATCAATTATAGAAATACTAATAACATTCCGATAGTAACATAATTATTCTTCAATTTTTTATATTAAATAAGTAATCATTATCCACAATTATCACCTGAAGACGACACTCGTAATATTGTCGGATCAACACCTACATAGATGACATATTTTATTTCTCATCACCACCTTCATGAATATTTGTAATAATAATTCTTTGGTTAATTATGAGAATAATAATTATATTCTATTTAATTTAATTTTTTATAATTGGAAAACAAGTATAAAGATCAATTAATACTGATTATGTTCATTATGTTTGGTAAAAACCACATAATTGAGCTATCCATTAAATGTGAAAACTTATAATCTTGATCTGTTACTGTTTATAATTATTGTTTTATATTCAAAAAATATTGAAATTATAGAAATACATGAACTTTATACCATTAAAATATAGAATTTATAGACTCATTTGATATGAAATTCTATAATTCTCAACCAACTGATGCCACCATGGAACCATGAAACAAACATCCTAGGGATAGTAAAAATGATCATAATTTACTAATAAAATGATCATAAATTAATATAAGATAATTATAATATATCCAAAATACATGAAACAATTTAGGAGAAATTATTTAATATCTTTAATTTTATTATTTTGGAAGTTAAACACATCCACAAACCATGTTGGGACCTTAGGTAAAGGTACGTCTGAACAAACCATTTTTTGTTGGGTTATACACTATCTACCTCACTTTCTCACTATTTTTTTATAATTTTTCCCCTTTTATATTATGTATATATGTACCTTACCTATATTCCTAGTAAAAAAAAATTTTGTTAGTCTTCTATAGGTTTTTTATGTTCTCTTTGCAATCTTCTTTATAATTAAACCCCAATTATATAGAAATTTCATAATCATTTTACATTTTCATCTTTTAAAAATTTAGAAACAAATTACTATTTTATGTAAAAAAATTCTTGATCATTTTTATTTTTGAGTAAAATTCCATTTTAATAACATTTTAATGGTTTTTAACTCATTTCTTAAACCATTGTTTCAGATTTTCATTTTTAAAAAAACTTCTAAACTCATTTATTATGATTTTTTATTTACCTAAAATCTATAGATAAGATATATGATTCATTATTTGAATATAAATATCCAAAAATATATAGTCCCTTATATTCATGGGAATATTTATGATACTTAAATTCGGTATGAATTAAGATAAGATTATGTAACCCATTTTCATTTCATTTTATTATTATTATTACACCTTATGTATGATTTATTTATGTGGAACACATATTCTTGTATTTATTATGATATGGTGGGTGGTATCAAAATTATACACCACCATTGGTATTGGGTAATGTTTTCTTCTAATAAGATAATGTATTTGGAGTATGGTTAGTAAGCTTATCATGCTATGTTATATTATCATGGAATTAATCCATAACTAATGCTGATGATGTTATTATTTATTTTATTTCTGATGTCTTATAATGATATGAAATTATTATATATTTGTATTTATTTCATTCTTATATGTGATTATTTATGAAACACCTCTCCATTGATGTCATGGTAGGCCCCTTGATTCTTATGTTACATTTTATGTTTATTTATTTACTAAAACATATAGCCCACCCTCATGTATATATTTCTATAGGTTATACTTTAGATTAATAGAAAACCAATGGGATAAGGGGTAATATTATAGAGATTTAAATAAATATGATTTAGTTTATGTCTTTATGTAAATGAATTAAGAAACAAATTTCTCAAGGATACTAGGCCTCCAGAATTCAAGGTTGTTAATTAAGGATGTTTTATATTAAAAATCATTTAACGATTTGTGTATGAGACATGGGTTTCTATATTTTATATGCAGTCCATGATAATGCCATGTTCAGATTTATATTTTTTATTTAGATTATAGGATATGGTATTTATGTTTTAAGAGTATTTTCAGAAAATAAACTAAAATTTATGATCATGTGCATTTATATACACTTGTTTTGGAATACAATGATGTTTTTAGTACTATAGAGAATTTGTTAAAATGATTTATTCGGTTACTGACTTAGAGTAGTGATGCTCTAATACTAGGCCCAAATCAATGGTTCAAGTAAAATATGATTTTTCCACTTTTACCATTCTTCAAAACACTATGCTACACATTATAGTAAGTTTATACATCTCAAATATATAATGTAATACAAATAAATGTTATTATATATAAAGAGAGTGAGAAAATAAATAACATTGACACAAGGTATTAAAATTTATAGAGACTCTATTTATTAGGCTCTTATTTCCTTGTTTTTTTTAATCAAACTAACACATTCACATTTTATTATTAGTAATAAAAAAATTAGACAATGGTAAATAAAGATAAACCTAATCTTATATAATTATGTGAATGAAAATAAAATTGAATTTTTATTCATAACAAACTCCCATGAAATTTATTGATCCTTTTTCAACATTTCTCAATTACCTATAATCAAAAGTATTTCATGGGTATTATTTTGAATAGTTTAATATAATACTTCATCATATAATAAATGTATCGCTATTTTTCAGAATAAAAATACAATACCTTTAAAGATATAATATATATCAATGTCCACTTAAATAATTATTATCAATTCATGAAACCAAAACTTTTACATTATTGTCCCTCTGGAAAGATCAAAACATCCATAGTAAAAATGTCTAGATTAGTTCTAATGAATCCTATTTTCAATTCTCAAACCATCCGAAATAAAAAATGGACTATAAATTTTGGATATTAAATGTCTGATAATAATAAAGATGTAATATATCCCACTATACAATAGTTTAACAAGTTAAAGTGGTATCAAAATATCAAAAAAAATATCATCTTCTTTAAAATATAGAACTAATTTTTTTAGGATTGATTTTATCTTGTTTTTTAAACCATGACTTGTTTATTATATTTTAAATAATATTTTATATTCTAATACTTAAATCATAAAATCCAAACCCTAATCATAAGAACCAAATATTCTCACTATAGACCATGATATAGCATGGAATACTATGATATTCCAATATAATTTAATGGTAAGTGACATATCATTATTCTCTTGAGAATCAATTTCTATCATTAGAGAACATTCCCAAGGTAAACCATGAAACAATGGCTCAAACCATTACAATTCTTCACTTTCATATTAAATTTAGTGCTTGATGAAACTCCATTTTCTAACAATGAATAATATTGCTACCATATTTCCTATAATCATGACATAATTATATTGTCTGTGACATGTTTCACTCCCCATATATTAAATTTCATCAATATCGAAAAAACTGAATAAAACCATTGATTTATCTTCATTTTTAATCATAATCTATTCTCTTAAAAAATAAAGACATGTTTTCTTTGAAACCATATAATATTATTCATATATGTGAGTTTTGAATTATCATATATGGTTGATGGATACTTTATTCAATTATTATTCTTGAATTTTTCTCACAAATTAAACATGGTGTAATTAATATGAGCATTATTTGATTTTATCAAATTATGAATTCATTTTCCTTAAAATAAATTTTGAGTATATTTATATTCATTCATATTCTCTAATAACTATATATCATTATAATTCCTATATTATACCTCTAAATTCATACAATATTATATCCTAATATGAACCTTAATATTTATGTTCCATTTCTTCTTTATCTGTGTTATATGAATTTTCAATATCATGTTTCTTCTTAATCACAATGATATATCATATAGAATACTTGTAAGGAGAAAAGAATAAATTTATATAGATGAATAATGTTTGTATGCCATGAATTGCTTATCATTAAATGAATCCACCAAAATCCTTTTATAGGTTCATGTAACTATAACATTGGTTTTGAAAGAATTTATAAGAGATATCATATAATTCCCGAACCAGACTGACCACTAATAGCTAGCCAGACATATGGGTTATATGGAATCAAGTGTGCCTCCCCATACGCCATATTTTGTGGATTAGAAGTGAGGGTCATAGAAGGTGAAAGTGGGGATACTATACCCTCATGATCAGAGTAGCACAACAGCGAATTAGAAAGTAAATATTAGAAAATAGTGGCTGTGATGATAAATGATAAACAAGCACTAGAAGAATAATATAATGTCTAATTAAAAGTGGCCAGTGAAAATTTAAAAAAATGCATGTTTCATAGATGATAATAGAAGTACAGGAATTAATAATTTCAAAAGAAATAAAATGTAATTAAAATAATAACTTCATAAAGAATAGCTCTATAATCATCTTAATCTCTAGCTCGGTCCACCACCCCAACTCCATCCAAGAAATGTTAATCATAACATCGGAAGATGGATCCTTCCATATATCAACACCTACAAACAAAAGGTCTAATTGGGTCCCAATGGTGCCCGAGTAGGGTATGAGATAAAATCTCAGTATGAAGACACCCACAATGTCAATCCCAATCCATTTATTGAATATAAGTAAGAATTGTGTAGTTAATATGAATAAATATACAAACAAAATATATAAATAAATAAACCCCAATCAGGTTCTAGAAGGACACTTGGAGGCTCTACCTTCTTTGGTTCATGGCTAAAAAGATATGTATGATCAGTTACCATATATATATATAGTAGAAAATTTATATTTATATAATTATTTCTGTATTTCATCCACCTATATGAACCAAGTGTGTGTAGATGCCTATTGGACATATACTAGTAATACTAGTTTCTTACTGCATTAGGGTGTAACATAGACATCCATAACCATTATAATCAATACAAAAATCTCAACCAATTAGGTAGACTCCCTACATCCAAAGAAGAGTGATATTATTCATGCAATAACACTTGGGGTGGAGAGTGACCCTCCACAGAAACACTGTAATCAAGGTATGCAGTGTGTAAATCCCAACAACCATATAGTTTTTCTACTGTGAGATTCCCTAATCTCAATACCCAATATAAGGGAGTTTAATTTTTTTCCTAGATTAACCCCCTTACCATCATACACATCTTCTTTATAAGGCATAATCATATATATCAGAAAATATAATCATGTAATATATATCATGATGTATATTTTTCAAGAACATGTAAAGGAGTCATTTAATTTAAATAAAATAAATAAATACATAATTAAGTACCTCTTATGAATTTCAAAAGAAAAGTTATTTTCCATTTAGACAGTAAAATTCATATATTGATTTTAAAATAAAAAGAAATAGGTACGGCCTTACAAACCATATAAACCATTAAAAAGGATAAATTTAATTTAAACCATTAAATACAATTCAACTACATAAAGAAAACAATCATGATATTCCATTCCAATCAATACAGTCTTTTTAATTTAAAAAAACAAGTAAATTCATTTATCTAGTATTAAAGAGTAATATTTAAGATTACATTAACAATTGATAATTTTATTACATGTGAAATGTCATTTATAAGATGGTCTAAGCCCTTAGTTAGTGCTTGGTTCAATTAAAAATTTATAAAACAAGTTGAAGAACTTCATTTAAGAATAAAAAAAGTGGTCATGTACATCATTCCACATGATAAACTCTAAAATTCCGTCACCAGAAAACTCCAATACACAAACCAACCATGATATAAATAAAAAATCATTTCTTTTTAACATAAAATATAGCACAACTCATCTAAGGGGTTTTATTATAAAAATGTGACATTGTTTTCCAGAAATTAATTTAGAATAATTAAAGGTCTGTTAAAGATTCATACTCAATTCATGTTAAATAATAATTTATTCTAAAAATCATACATCACTAGTTAATATCCATGGATGGTGTTAAAAGTTAGAAATTAATGCATTCTTAAACATATGGGAAACAGAAAGGGATATGACCTCAAGAAGTGGAACAACAAGCTAAACATTTTGGGACTTTATGTTTCCATCATCTACCACTCAAAGCTTCTCTTTACCACTTCCTATAATATGAACCATCACATATACATAAGGACACATTTACCCTATGTACATATTCTCATGGTGATGAATATGGACTAACAGATCCTAACATATATGCTGACATATTCAAATACTAATATATAGTTACTTAGGTATGCATTTTTCATATATATACATTTGTTAACCAATCCCCAATATATATATATATATATTAATTCCTCTAAGGGTGAATATATATATATATATATATTATTCCTAGTGATGAAAATCTAGGCAAGTTGGCTACTTGTTTGGTGACTTGAACCCACCTCAAGGATGACCAAGATGAACAGTGAAATTATTATTAACCCTAAAACTACAGATTCTCTAATTAAAATTTGTATAAAAGAAAATGGTGATGAAAACCTACCAAAAATCGATAGAGGGAGAAACCAAATAAACCAATGTTCTTCTCCTTCGTTAGAGGGTGCCAAAACACACAAGGGGAGGAATGAGGAGGCATATTGCATGTCCTAAAATAGAATAAAAACAAAATAACTAGTTAACTCTTGATCTAGGGTTCATCTAAATTATAGCAGAAAATGGGGAGAGGGAAAATTGGCCAGCTAAATGATGTGAAGGGATTTTAAGGCCTTAACTTGAGGCGATGATGGAAAATACCAGCGGAATCACAATGTCATGGAATGGAACATGATCTCTATAGAGGGGGGGATGCACAACCATGGAGGAGAGGAGGGGGTTCACATAACACTGGGAAGGCGGAGGGAGGGGTTAAGTTTTAATGTATTATATTTGCATTAATAATTTAATTAATTTAATCACATTAAAAACATAATGCACAGGTTGGGTCACACGGCTAGGAAAACTGTGTGCTGAATGTGCGATGAAAGTGAAATCATACTATCCATATGGCACTAAACATGCGGTCTAGGTGCACGATTTAGTAAACCGTGAAAATCCCATGTGGGACGTTTCTCCTCCTTTTATATAGCAACATAGTTTTCTATTGAGGGCTTCAATATTTCATACAAATCCTATTCCAAGAACAAATAATCCAAACCATTGATTTTTGGGGTTCACTACCATCAAAACTCAAAAACACACCCAAGGGATCCCTCAAAACATTAACTAAGTCTAAAAACCACATAAAGGAGTTCTAACTCCCAGAATTAAGTTTCAAATCTCATTTAAATGAATGGATCATCCAGTAATCACACAAATTACAATATCCTCAAATTTTTATCTTGGATAAAAACATGGGATGTTGCAACTGTCACAACCCGTCCTCGGGGCCCGTGCCGTGACTACCCCAAGCCCGCCTTCCATAGGCCAGGGGCTGGCGACTAGCACCAAGGCGTAAAATCCCAGTAAACAGGGAAGGCATTGCCTTTATAAGTAACAACCACACAGAGTCAGCAAGCGGAAAGTAAAGTGCAGAAAAGAAAAGGGGCCGGAAATACAAGCCCAACTGTAAAGTACAACTGAAAAGTAAAGTACAGCAACTGAAGAAAAGACGGCGGCCTCGTGTCGTCCACTGGAAATCCCACCTGAAGGGTGGGTACAGATAGCCTCCAAGCTCCTCGGGTCCCACGTCCGCTCCGAGTACGTTCCGCCCAGTGGTCCACCTCCAGGTACCGTCCTGCTCCACGCCCCAACCGTGATCAGCGCTGTCCGTCGTCTGCAACCAACACAACAAGGTGCGGGCATAGCCCGTGCAGGGGTGAGTACAAGCTACTCAGTAAGGACCCTGAGACCCCCGAAGGTCTCCCGAAATCCACAAAGGATATAGCACAAAAGAAAGATGCAATCACGAAGTAACATCTGACTCGACTTAGGTATATGCACATACATATACCTAAGTCCCCAATTCTAGCTCTGCTCACGAGCTCAAGAACAACTCAATCCACAAAGGAAATCAAGACTCAAATCCACAAGGAGAGTAACAGTAAAATCCACATAGGATAGTTCAACACAATCCACAAAGGAGAGTAACATACGATTCAGCTCAACCAGGTATACTTTTTCAGATGACGTCAAAGACGATCACTGATCCGTCTCAGTCGTCGGACCCACGAAGGATCGATAGGTACTAACCCCCGCAGAAGACCCACACAGGATCGGGCTCACACAGAACCTGTAGGCAGTGGCTCACACAGAACCGGTAGTAAGGACCCACGAAGGATCGGGCTCACACAGTACCTGTAGGCACTGATCCACATGGGATCGCTGAGTGCAGTAGTCGACGCAGTCCACTGAGGATCTCTGCACAGTCGTCGCCGCAGTCCACGAAGGATCTCTGCTCTGCCGTCGTCGCAGTCCACTGAGGATCTCTGCTCTGCCGTCGTCGCAGTCCACGAAGGATCTCTGCTCTGTCGTCGAAGTCACAGCCAGCGCTAGGGTTCCCGCACAAAGCGAGCTCGTTTAGGAGGGTCCGCTCCACGAGCCGAGAGGCTGATACATCAACTGACACGTAGTCCGAAGTTGATGTATCCAAAAGTTTCGTATCGACAACAGGATCTCAACGCAACAGACGGCGCGTCAATCGGACGCCCGGTCTGAGAGTTATTGGCATTTTCGTCCCAGGGGCCCGGTTGGTTTTTAGGGCAAAACCGACCCGACCGTACTCCGCCTGTATCCGATCCTCGGGCGGAGTATGCCAAAAGTTCCGTCTCACTTAGAGGAAACTACCACAGCTGACGGTACGTCGATCGGACGTCCGTAGCTCAAGTTATGAGCGTTTCCGCTCCGAGGGCCCGGTTGGTTTCGTGTACGAACCAACCCGGCCGAACCCAAAGTCTTCCGAAACCTTGAGTATAATATACCAAAACGACCGTCTCGATCCAAGGATCGCGTAGCCGCTGACGGTTCGTCAATCGGAGGTCCCAGGCCCAAGATATGGGCGAAAGACCGAAGAGGGCCCGAAACGGGGGTACTGGGCCCGGGGCGACCCGGCCCGAACCCCCCCTGGGGTCGGCCGAACCGGGTCGGCCCGACCCGGCCCGAACTGGCTCGGCCGGGTCCGGTCCGGCCTGGGCGCGGCCCGGCCGACCGGACCGGCCGGCTCGGCCTCGGCCGCGCGGCCGAGGGAGCCGCCGCCGCCACGGGTTGAACCCGCGGCTTGAGGGAACCGCGGCCCCGCGGGGGGGCCGCCTGTCACGCGGACGCGGCCGGGCCGCCGCGTCCGTTCCCGGTTCCGCGCGGCCGCGGAACCGGCCGCCGCTGCCGCCGCGGCTTCAGCCGCGGCGGGCTTCCTCCACGGCGGCGCGCCGGGCGCCGCCGCCTCCGGTCGCCGGCGCCGCCGCCTTCCGCGGGCCGCCGGAGATGCTCCGGTGGCCCGATTTGCCTCCAGTCTGCGCCGTTGCCCCTCCCGGATGCCGACCTTCACTGCGGGATCAACGGATCGCCCCTGCCGCGTGGTTCGTCGTCGTCCGCCATATCCGCACAACAAAATAGATCGGCGGAGGGTTGTCGGGTCTTGTTCGTTAGACCCGCACCCTCCGCGTTAGCCATAAACGTCACCGGGAGGGAAAAGGATTAACCAAATCAACAATTTTAAATAGATTAAAATTGTTCCGATCGGGTTCTTTAATTGAAAAGAATAAACACGGGAAAAGAAATAAAATAATCCAATCAACCCTTACTTTGTCGTCGTCGTCGGACGAGGGGTCGTCGCGGAATCGCTCGTCGCGGAGGAAGGAGATCGTCGCGTCGTCGCGGTATCCGGCATCGCGTCGCCAATCTCCGGATCAAGAACAAACGGATTTAATTAATTAAATCCGTTGTTATTGAAATTAAGAAGGGAGAAATAAAAGATTCGATTCTCACCTTTGTTGCCGAACGAGGATCGGCCGCGGAAGAAGAGGCACCGAAGAAGAAGAAGAAGAAGGTCGCGGAAAAGTTGTCGACGTCGCGGATCGTGCGTCGTCGAATTCCGGTTCCGGCGTTCTTCGCGTTCTTCGCGTTCTTCGCGTTCTTCGCGTTCTTCGCGGAGAGGGTGGAGGCTCAGAGGAATAGCAATCCTCCAAAATAGACAAGTTTGTCTATTTTATTATTTTGCCAACAAACGCAAAACGCGTAAGTAACGAACCACTCAATTCGTTGAATTAATTCAACGAATAAAACAGACCATTTAATTCACGAAAGAAACAGCCCAATTAAATGGTCTGTTAAGAATTATAGAAAATGCGTCGGTTGACTTTTCAGTTACTTTGACGGGTTTTCGCGGGTGCGTTACTTAGCGAAAGAAACGGCGGGGCTCGTGCGGGTCCCACCGCACAAATATCCTACCAAGGGGTAGGATATTTCTGGATAGCATCCTATCCAGTTCAACTCAGTTCAAGTCGTCTTTAAGTGACTTCAAGTGGCTTCCAACAGCTTAAGTGAAATAAAATAAAGTTGTCGCACAAACTTTATTTTATTTCTGACTTAAAGCCGCAAAATTTAAAAACCACGTCTGAGCAAACGCAACTCCGGAAGAGGCGTTTCTAAGCAAATACCGGCGCTGCGATTTCATCGGTGCCCTCAGAATTCGATTCCGGGCACCGGTTCAAAAGATAGAAAAACCCGCTCGTCCGTTCACTGAACGTACCCGAGCCAAACTTCGGAAATTGATTCCGGGCACACCGGGCCTCGGAATCAGGTGCCGTCTGAAGCTGCGCTCTTGTAAAATTCCAAAGAAAATTAAAAAAAAATTTCCTTGAAATTTGCGGGTCTTTACATTACTCCCACCTCAGGGCTTTACGTCCCCGTAAAGATACATCAAAAACTAGGGGAACAAATGGGGGTACTGAGCACGCATCTGAGCCTCCCGCTCCCAAGTGCTCTCCTGGAGGTTCCCGTGCTGCCATCTGACGCGCACAAGAGGAATCGACCGCCCACGTAGGACCCGCTCCTGTCGATCCTCGATCTCCACTGGGACCTCCGCAAAAGTCGCCCCATCGTCCACGTCCAGCTCCCCAAAGTCGATGATGTGCGTCGGGTCGTGCACGTATCTCCTCAGCTGAGACACGTGGAAGACGTCGTGCACCCGGTGCAACTGAGGTGGTAGAGCCAGGCGATAAGCCACCTCTCCTATCCTGCTGAGGACCTGGAAAGGCCCAATGAAGCGTGGAGACAACTTGCCGCCTCGGCCAAATCTCCGTAAACCACGTCGAGGTGAGACACGCAAAAAGACGTGGTCGCCATCCTCGAACTCTAGTGGCCTCCGCCTCCTGTCAGCATATGACTTCTGCCGGCTCTGAGCTGTCCTCATCCTCTCCTGGATGATCTGGACCTTCTCTGTCGTGGCTCGGACCATCTCTGGTCCCACGAGTGCTGACTCCCCAGGGTCTGTCCAGCACAACGGTGATCTGTAGGGTCTGCCGTACAACGCCTCGTATGGTGCCATCCCGATGGTGGAGTGGTAGCTGTTGTTGTACGCGAACTCCACCAAGGGTAGGTGGTCCTCCCAGCTGCGACCAAAGTCGAGGACACATGCACGGAGCATGTCCTCGAGTGTCTGTATGGTCCTCTCCGTCTGACCATCCGTCTGAGGGTGGAAGGCTGTGCTCAGATGGAGCCGCGTCCCGAACACCTCCTGCAACCCCTTCCAAAGCCGGGAAGTGAAACGAGCATCTCGATCGGAGACGATAGATGATGGCACACCGTGAAGCCGTACGATCTCCTGGACGTAAAGACGTCCCAAGTTCTCCACTGAGCCCTGCTCTCTGATGGGTAAGAAGTGTGCCGACTTGGTGAGTCGGTCGACAATCACCCAAATGGAGTCGTGACCTCTGGAAGTACGTGGAAGTCCAGTCACGAAGTCCATAGATATGCCATCCCACTTCCACTCCGGGACCTCCAAGGGCTGTACCAAGCCTGCTGGTACCTGGTGCTCTGCCTTCACCTGCTGGCAGGTGAGGCATCGTGAAACGAACTCTGCCACAACATTCTTCATGCCCGGCCACCAGTGCTGTCGTCTGAGATCCTGGTACATCTTCGCCACTCCGGGATGTACTGCCAAGGGAGAAGTGTGAAACTCTCTCAGCACCTCCTCTCGTAAAGCAACTGGTACGAAGGTACGCCCTCTGAAAAGGATGTCGTGCTATGCTCCAAGGGAGAAACCATCAGGCGCCTGACCTGAGGATATCAGTGCACGCCGGGTCTCACAGTCAGCGTCCTCACGCTGAGCCTTTCTGATCCGCTGTAGAAGTGGAGGAGAGACTGTGAGAGACTGAAGAAAGGCTGCTCCGTCTCTATCCACGAAGGATATCTGCAAGGAGGCTAGCTGCTCCGTCGCCTCCTCAAGCAGCTGAATGCCCGTCCTCCTGCTGAGGGCATCGGCTACCACGTTCCCCTTCCCAGGAGTATAGACTATCTCAAAGTCATAGTCCTGGAGGAACTCAAGCCATCTCCACTGTCTCAGGTTCAGGTCCTTCTGAGAGAAGATATACCTGAGACTCTGGTGGTCAGAAAAGACAGTGAAGCGCTCGCCCATCAGATAGTGCCGCCAAGTCTTCAGAGCGAAGACCACTGCTGCTAACTCCAGGTCATGAGTGGCGTAGTTCTGCTCATGCGGCCTCAACTGACGTGATCCGTAGGCGATCACGGCCCGCTCCTGCATCAGGACGCACCCGAGTCCAGTCCCTGATGCATCGCAGTAAACTACGTACCCAACTCCCTCCTCAGGCAACCTCAAGATAGGTGCGCTGGTCAATCTCTGCCTCAGCTCCTGGAAGCTCTGCTGACATCTGTCTGACCACACAAAGGGTTTCCCCTTCTTCGTCAAGGCTGAGAGTGGTGCTGCAACTCTGGAGAAGTCTGGCACGAATCTCCGATAATATCCCGCTAGGCCCAAGAAGCTCCGCACCTCTGTCACGCTCCTGGGTGGCTCCCAAGCTAGCACTGCCTCGATCTTCGCGGGATCCACTGCAACTCCCGCCTCAGAAATGACGTGCCCCAAGAAATGGACCTCACGTAACCAGAACTGGCATTTTGAGAGCTTTCCATAAAGCTGGTGCTCTCGGAGTGTGTCTAGCACAACTCGCAGATGGTAGGCATGCTCCTCCTCAGTCGTCGAGTATACCAAAATGTCGTCAATGAAGACAACGACAAATCAGTCGAGGTATGGCTGGAAGATCCTGTTCATGAGGCTCATGAACACTGCTGGAGCATTGGTTACGCCGAACGGCATAACCAAGAACTCATAATGGCCATACCGACACCTGAAGGTCGTCTTCTGCACGTCCTCGTCTCGAACTCTGAGCTGATGATAGCCTGACCGGAGGTCTATCTTCGAGAACCACCGCGCTCCCTTGAGCTGATCGAAGAGGTCATCAATCCGTGGCAGCGGATACTTGTTCCTCACTGTCACCTGGTTCAGGCGACGATAGTCGACACACAGTCGCAAGCTCCCGTCCGCCTTCTTGGCGAACAAAATCGGGGAAGCCCAGGGTGAAACACTGGGTCGGATAAACCCCTTGCTCTGCAAGTCCTCCAACTGTACCCGCAGCTCTCGAAGCTCGGCGGGGGGCATCCGATATGCTGGAGTAGATATCGGGGCTGTCCCGGGGTACAAGTCGATGTAAAAGTCTACCTCTCTACGAGGAGGTAGCCCTGGAACGTCGTCGGGAAAGACGTCCACGTACTGGTCCACCACTGCAGGAAAAGCCGGACTCCGCACGTCCACTGCTCCTAGGATGAGGCTAGCCAACTGATGAGAGATGGGCTGCACTCTCCTCCGCGGAAGTCCATCCTGTGTTGCAAAGGTTCCCTTCTCGCCGGTGAAGGTAAACCTGCTCCCGTCGGTGCGAACACATCGCACCTTGCGCCTAAAACAGTCGATCTGGGCATGAACCGTGGATAGCCAATCCATGCCCAAGATGACGTCGTAAGGACTCGACGCCGCTACAAGGAGATCCCAGCCGAAGCTCTCGCCTCCTAGAGTAAGCTCACACTGCCGGCATCAGTGCGTAATCGTCGAGTCTGCTCCCGTAGGAGTCTCTAGCCGTAAGGATCGAGCCAACGGCTCAGTCGGAATCTCCGAGCTCCGAACAAGGGCAGAGGCTATGAAAGAGTGACTCGCTCCTGTGTCTATAAGTACTTCAGCAAGGGTGGAATAGACACAGATCGTACCTCGAATCATCTCTGGCAAGTCGGGGTCGTAGGCCTCCACTGCCTGGAGCTGGGCCTGTCCCTGCCCGCCAGCTCCCTGTGGTCGAGGTGGCCCTCCTGGTGGTGGTGGGGGTAGAGCCTGGAAGCGTCGCCCACCACCCGCTGCTCGGCCAGCTCCTCTGCCTCGTCCGCCTCCTCCCTGCGGACCGCCACGGTCGACCCTCTGCCTCTGCCTGGGTGGCCCCTCCACCGTCTGCTGCTCCTCTGATCGGCGGGTCGGGCAGTCACGGGCCATGTGACCCTGCCCGCCGCAGGAGTAGCATAGCCTGCCTCTCGGAAGGCTGGCACTCCGCTGTGTGCCTCGTACTGCTGAGCCGGTGTCCTGAGGCCGTCTGCGTGGGGGTCTGGTCTGCCTGGACCCGAGAGTCATCCGTCGGCTACCTGCTGCCGAAGACTCAGCTACCTGCCGCCCTGCGCTAGGTCTCGCCGCTGAAGAAGGCTCTGCCAGGAAGCTCTCGATCAGGAGGGATCGCTCCAGCACTCCCGCCTGGGTCGGAATGCTGAGGGAGATCAGCGACGCCCGAATCTCCTGTCGCAAGCCCTGCTCGAAGGTCCGGGCCCGGAAGAAGGGGTCCCGTACCATGTCGGTCGAGTAGCGAGATAGGTCCGTGAACCTCGCCGCGTACTGAGCGACCGTAATGCTGCCCTGGCGCAGCTGGAGAAGCTCCTGGATGCGCACCGCTCGGAGGGTGGCCGGGACGAACTCAGAGCGGAAGAGGCTCTCGAAGTCCGTCCAGAGCAGGGATGCCTCATCGTGAACCTGGAGCATCAGGCTCCACCATCGTCCTGCCGCCGCCTGCAGGAGGCTCGCTGTGAGAATCACCATGAGATCCGCTGGTGTCCTCACTAGCCGAAAGATCCGTACCACCGCCTCTAGCCAGTCCTCGGCGGCCTGGGGGTCCGCCTCACCGCGAAACCTGGGCGGTCGCTGGCTCTGAAACTCATGCAGTGCCCTGAGGCGACGTGCATCGTCAGCGTCTGGTACTGGTAGCATCGGTGGCTCGGCGGGTAAAGCTACCGCCGGTGCCACTGCTGGCAAAGGGCCCTGCACCGAGGCCTCGTCGCTCGGTGGGCTGCCGTCGCGCCCAACACTCGGAACCCTAGCTGGCAGTCGTCGCGGGGCCATCCTGAAAAGGAGAACAAGAGCACCACAGTCAGAACAGTATACCTGGTGAGCTGGCACAAGTAATCACAAGGAAAACTTGAGACTTTCATAAAGCAGATCAGTATACCCGGTGAGCTGACACAAGTAATCACAAAGAAAACTTGAAACACACACGCAATCAATGTTTTCATGCATTAAGTCGGAAATCAGGAGTCAGGGTCCTGGTGTACGGATACGTCGGCCGCCGAACCAACACTGGGCTCCCTGAACTGATAACCACACTCAATACACTAAACACTATTGCTTCACATAGAAAGAAAGGACGATCAGAGTCTGCGGTAGAACCGACCACCTCTGATACCAATTTGTCACAACCCGTCCTCGGGGCCCGTGCCGTGACTACCCCAAGCCCGCCTTCCATAGGCCAGGGGCTGGCGACTAGCACCAAGGCGTAAAATCCCAGTAAACAGGGAAGGCATTGCCTTTATAAGTAACAACCACACAGAGTCAGCAAGCGGAAAGTAAAGTGCAGAAAAGAAAAGGGGCCGGAAATACAAGCCCAACTGTAAAGTAAAACTGAAAAGTAAAGTACAGCAACTGAAGAAAAGACGGCGGCCTCGTGTCGTCCATTGGCAATCCCACCTGAAGGGTGGGTACAGATAGCCTCCAAGCTCCTCGGGTCCCACGTCCGCTCCGAGTACGTTCCGCCCAGTGGTCCACCTCCAGGTACCGTCCTGCTCCACGCCCCAACCGTGATCAGCGCTGTCCGTCGTCTGCAACCAACACAACAAGGTGCGGGCATAGCCCGTGCAGGGGTGAGTACAAGCTACTCAGTAAGGACCCCGAGACCCCCGAAGGTCTCCCGAAATCCACAAAGGATATAGCACAAAAGAAAGATGCAATCACGAAGTAACATCTGACTCGACTTAGGTATATGCCCATACATATACCTAAGTCCCCAATTCTAGCTCTGCTCACGAGCTCAAGAACAACTCAATCCACAAAGGAAATCAAGACTCAAATCCACAAGGAGAGTAACAGTAAAATCCACATAGGATAGTTCAACACAATCCACAAAGGAGAGTAACATACGATTCAGCTCAACCAGGTATACTTTTTCAGATGACGTCAAAGACGATCACTGATCCGTCTCAGTCGTCGGACCCACGAAGGATCGATAGGTACTAACCCCCGCAGAAGACCCACACAGGATCGGGCTCACACAGAACCTGTAGGCAGTGGCTCACACAGAACCGGTAGTAAGGACCCACGAAGGATCGGGCTCACACAGAACCTGTAGGCACTGATCCACATGGGATCGCTGAGTGCAGTAGTCGACGCAGTCCACTGAGGATCTCTGAACAGTCGTCGCCGCAGTCCACGAAGGATCTCTGCTCTGCCGTCGTCGCAGTCCACTGAGGATCTCTGCTCTGCCGTCGTCGCAGTCCACGAAGGATCTCTGCTCTGTCGTCGAAGTCACAGCCAGCGCTAGGGTTCCCGCACAAAGTGAGCTCGTTTAGGAGGGTCCGCTCCACGAGCCGAGAGGCTGATACATCAACTGACACGTAGTCCGAAGTTGATGTATCCAAAAGTTCCGTATCGACAACAGGATCTCAACGCAACAGACGGCGCGTCAATCGGACGCCCGGTCTGAGAGTTATTGGCATTTTCGTCCCAGGGGCCCAGTTGGTTTTTAGGGCAAAACCGACCCGACCGTACTCCGCCTGTATCCGATCCTCGGGCGGAGTATGCCAAAAGTTCCGTCTCACTTAGAGGAAACTACCACAGCTGACGGTACGTCGATCGGACGTCCGTAGCTCAAGTTATGAGCGTTTCCGCTCCGAGGGCCCGGTTGGTTTCGTGTACGAACCAACCCGGCCGAACCCAAAGTCTTCCGAAACCTTGAGTATAATATACCGAAACGACCGTCTCGATCCAAGGATCGCGTAGCCGCTTACGGTTCGTCAATCGGAGGTCCCAGGCCCAAGATATGGGCGAAAGACCGAAGAGGGCCCGAAACGGGGGTACTGGGCCCGGGGCGACCCGGCCCGAACCCCCCCCCCCTGGGGTCGGCCGAACCGGGTCGGCCCGAACAGGCTCGGCCTCGGCCGCGCGGCCGAGGGAGCCGCCGCCGCCGCGGGTTGAACCCGCGGCTTGAGGGAACCGCGGCCCCGCGGGGGGGCCGCCTGTCACGCGGACGCGGCCGGGCCGCCGCGTCCGTTCCCGGTTCCGCGCGGCCGCGGAACCGGCCGCCGCTGCCGCCGCGGCTTCAGCCGCGGCGGGCTTCCTCCACGGCGGCGCGCCGGGCGCCGCCGCCTTCCGCGGGCCGTCGGAGATGCTCCGGTGGCCCGATTTGCCTCCCGTCTGCGCCGTTGCCCCTCCCGGATGCCGACCTTCACTGCGGGATCAACGGATCGCCCCTGCCGCGCGGTTCGTCGTCGTCCGCCATATCCGCACAACAAAATAGATCGGCGGAGGGTTGCCGGGTCTTGTTCGTTAGACCCGCACCCTCCGCGTTAGCCATAAACGTCACCGGGAGGGAAAAGGATTAACCAAATCAACAATTTTAAATAGATTAAAATTGTTCCGATCGGGTTCTTTAATTGAAAAGAATAAACACGGGAAAAGAAATAAAATAATCCAATCAACCCTTACTTTGTCGTCGTCGTCGGACGAGGGGTCGTCGCGGAATCGCTCGTCGCGGAGGAAGGAGATCGTCGCGTCGTCGCGGTATCCGGCGTCGCGTCGCCAATCTCCGGATCAAGAACAAACGGATTTAATTAATTAAATCCGTTGTTATTGAAATTAAGAAGGGAGAAATAAAAGATTCGATTCTCACCTTTGTTGCCGAACGAGGATCGGCCGCGGAAGAAGAGGCACCGAAGAAGAAGAAGAAGAAGAAGGTCGCGGAAAAGTTGTCGACGTCGCGGATCGTGCGTCATCGAATTCCGGTTCCGGCGTTCTTCGCGTTCTTCGCGTTCTTCGCGTTTTTCGCGTTCTTCGCGGAGAGGGTGGAGGCTCAGAGGAATAGCAATCCTCCAAAATAGACAAGTTTGTCTATTTTATTATTTTGGCAACAAACGCAAAACGCGTAAGTAACGACCCACTCAATTCGTTGAATTAATTCAACGAATAAAACAGCCCATTTAATTCACGAAAGAAACAGCCCAATTAAATGGTCTGTTAAGAATTAAAGAAAACGCGTCGGTTGACTTTTCAGTTACTTTGACGGGTTTTCGCGGGTGCGTTACTTAGCGAAAGAAACGGCGGGGCTCGTGCGGGTCCCACTGCACAAATATCCTACCAAGGGGTAGGATATTTCTGGATAGCATCCTATCCAGTTCAACTCAGTTCAAGTCGTCTTTAAGTGACTTCAAGTGGCTTCCAACAGCTTAAGTGAAATAAAATAAAGTTGTCGCACAAACTTTATTTTATTTCTGACTTAAAGCCGCAAAATTTAAAAACCACGTCTGAGCAAACGCAACTCCGGAAGAGGCGTTTCTAAGCAAATACCGGCGCTGCGATTTCATCGGTGCCCTCAGAGTTCGATTCCGGGCACCGGTTCAAAAGATAGAAAAACCCGCTCGTCCGTTCACTGAACGTACCCGAGCCAAACTTCGGAAATTGATTCCGGGCACACCGGGCCTCGGAATCAGGTGCCGTCTGAAGCTGCGCTCTTGTAAAATTCCAAAGAAAATTAAAAAAACATTTCCTTGAAATTTGCGGGTCTTTACAGCAACCTCCCCACCGTAGAACTTCTCATCCCCGAGAAGCCTTTAGGAACAAAAAAACATCACCCAACTTAAAAGGGTTGTGAAGTCCAATTAAAAGGGTCTCTTTGTGTTTCCAATGCACAACACAACTTTAACCAGTACATAAGAATATGACACATAATCCATTGAAACATGATCCAATGATCATTTTTTGAATGATACAACAAAACAAATATTACTCAAGACCATTTAGTTAGAGACGTGATCATGTCATCATCACATTAAACATATGAAAAATGTGCTTCCCATATTAGGATTTTAACATTATAAGTGGCCAATTATGATCTATGTTACCTTTAGTGTCTGAATATCATTACAAACCATTCCCCTAAGTATTCTATTAATACTCTATGAGTGTTTTTGAAATGGTAAAATGATCAATTCCCCCACTAACCATACTGAAATAGGTCAGACAATATTTACTTTAAAGACATAGATGGCCCTTTTAAAACCTCACCTGTATTAACCTGATGAAATTATTAAATTATTTATTCAATAACCATACTATTAGAAAAATAAGAAAAACAAATCAAGCCACCGCCGGAAGACCATTCCTAAGACAACCAGCTAAGACAAATGTTATATTTAAAATTGAACTACAATTCCTTCCACTAAGGCATTCAACATTCATAAAAATCAAATCCACCGAATACCATATCATCCTTCTGGTGAAGTTCCTTGGTAAAAACATCACCTGACCATTTAAACTATTATTCCTTAGCTTGAATGAAATGGGTAACCTAGATCTAGCCCACATGGATCGTTACCCTTTGAAAATCATCTCTGTGAATGACTTAATTTCGGGGGTAATATCATATTCATTTAAATGGAGTCTTGTGAACTAAACCAGGTTTTCTACACCCCAATATTTTTAGTGAGACATCGGTACAAATCCATAACGGTCACTTTACGTGATTGACTGATCCCATAATGAAATATCCTAATGGTCATGTCAATGGAAAGAATGAATGTTGTCCACATGTTCATCCATGGAGTTCCTACATGGGAATCCAAGGGTCATTTAAGTCTAGAAAAGACTCAATAGGAACCACACATCAGCATGAAATACATACAGATCCACCCAAATAAACCCAATAGCTTTTAAATCTTTAACATGACATAAGACAGATGATCTCATAGTGTATGAAAGACAAATTCAGGATATGGGACATGATCTTATCTCAAGGGAGAGTGCAATACGATCATTTTAAAAGTTTTTAACTACACCTAACTAATATAAGGAAGGATGGAAGGTCGAACCACTACTATTTGACTTCGTAACAAAAGATCAGCTTCACCTATCGAGTCATCATCAACGGAAACATGATGCCTTTACAACCTGCGACATCCCATGACCACTCAAACATTACCACTGAAGCTCATCAAAAGCTGACGATATATCCCAAGGGATGCGTGCATAGTGAACCAGATAAAATTCATGCTGATGAGAAGGAACCTACATGATTTAAAACATGGAAGCCTCAAAGTAATTTAAGCAAGACCAACCACTTAAATTGGGATCTTTGAATTCTATTCCTTATACTCTAAAAGACACACATTGACTAGAAATGATGATATTATCCCCACCTTATGAGTTTCGTAGTCATAAATACAGGATAGTGACTAGATTCACATAATTTTGGTAGATCAAAACAAGCTTAAATGTATGTGTGTCACTCCACTGAGTCATGATCACCATGTCAATGTTTCTGTCATAAAACCAAAACCATCATAATCTCACCGGAATGTCAAAACACTATATTCTCATGTAATTCATCTTGAGAATTGGTAAAAAAAATATTCTTATTAACACCCAAATCAATTTTCCCCTATGATGGCCCTAGACCATACTCAACAAAAAAATCTCAACAATTTCACAAAATTAAACAAGTTCATTACACCATTTAACATTCAATAGGTATCTCATATGTGAACACATACTACACCGTGGTTTTGTAAAAAATAAAAACATCCTTTTTACATTATATAGGATTTCATCCCTATGAATTCATGTATCAGATGGACCATTCAAGATGTTTAACCTAGATTTTTATTGCCTCATATGACCGTTAACCTGGACAGTGACATATGAGGTCATCCATCACGGAGGCATAATAAAAAGTTATTCATCGGACCTACTAAGAGGAAGACCATTCCCATGTCATACATAACCTACTGAAAACAAGCATTACTAGATTCCCACAGACATAAAAGTTTATAATGAAATAATGACTACACATTTAAATAAGGGTTTTATTGAAAATCAAAGTCCTACTAGGGGTAACACACTCGAATGACACTAAATACCATAACTCTAATGTAATTATAGAGGAATTTAAATGATATGGTTTCAAATTATATAGGATATCACCTTACGAAAGAAAAAAATTGACCTTATCCCTAGGTCATGCTTATCAGAAGTTCACTAGGCTCAAGATCCCATAATTTAATGCATTTCTATAAAGTTGAATGTCTTATAAAAAAATTCTCACATTTTTGTTACAGGGATACATAATGAGAATATTATAATACCCATACATTAGGGTTTTAAAGAAGGAATCCTTTTTGGGATTTGATTCCATAACAACTCAAAGAGAAACTCAAACTACCCTTATACAAGAGACTAAATATTGTAAAAACCCTAGGGTTATATTTTAGGTCCCTTATATTGATTAACATTAAATATTTAAACAATTAAATGATTTATAACATAGAACCTAGTATAACAATTAAGCCTCATAAAAATTACTTTTTAAAAAATATTTCATTTTTTGAAATACCATCACAATTAGGAAATTTATCATGTAAATTCTTTTTTATGTTACAACAGATAAGGCCACCTATGAGGGTCATGTTTTATCCCACCTGGGTTCATTAGTACATAACATAATAGTAGTTTCTTTGTTATAAAATTTTTAATCACCCAAAAAGGTCATGTCATTAGAACCATGACCCAACTATCCTACTTGGGTCCAATTGAGAATTTAATTTTTTATGAAATTTATTAAAGATTAAAATTAAACTACTTATACATATATAATCATTTAAAAATATAACATGGTCCCACACAAATGTTCTATTACATGGTTTTATTCCACCCCATTCTTTGAAGTGCTTATACATGTTATATCCTGATGTCTATGTCCTATTTAATTGAAACCAATCCCATTTAAAAATATATAATTCTAATATAAAAAGGTCCAGTCTTATGGGTGGCCATCTACCAATCCATAAATCACCCATAAAGTTTATAGTTTGGAATTTGGATCTCATTAATCACATAAGATTCACTTAAAAGATAAAACACTACCATACATTAATTTGAATAATAGTTTCTAAAAATTTATAATTCTAGAATATGTTTTGTGTATACAGGATACATTTTCCCAATTATAAGGCGAATATACACTTTTTGATTGACAACCAACACCCATTTAATTGAAACCCTAATATTTACCTCATGAAATCATTTATATATATATATATATATCAATGAAACCTAGGAATGATTTAAAAATAATTGAGCATAAAGAAACACAACAAATATGTAGGAAACAAGGTTTATAATTACCTAATAAGGTAAATGGACAAACATTCTAAAATAAAATTCCCAAGTATGTAAAATAAATATTCATGATAAAGAGTTATCTAACATGAAATTCTATTAAATACAAGGAATGACATACACTTTAGAAAAAAATCTATATGACAAAGTAGCCTATAAATATAACTAAATTTCACAAAATATTCATGCCATTGGAATTTTCCATGTTACGAATATGATGAATGTAATGCTTAATCAAAGACATACCAGGACAAGGGTAAAATACAATAAATGATAAATCCATATATAGCAGAAATAACAAAATTCACTCAAGATAAAATCAAAATAAATTATAATAACATTACTGACAATCCCTATATTGGCCACTTGTAATTTTCCCCATGGTTGGGTTGATCAATCCTAGACACTACCATTTACCAGGTGCCAACACATTTGTAGTCTTTTTTCTGCCAAAAAAAAGTAAGAAAAAGGAAATGAAATTGGTCTAATACCACTATATAACATCCCATCTTGATTGAACAATAATATAGGAGGTGTACTAATGGTTCACGTGGTGTTAGGTGTACATCCCAATATGCCAGAGGTTGATAACTTGAATCAATGATCTAATGAGGTGATAGTGGAGAGATTGAACCCTCGTGTTCAGAAAAGAACATTGGTAAATTAGAATGTAAATACCAAACAACAACATAATAAATAATAAGTGAAATAAAAGCAAGAGAATAATAATATAATATCATAATAAAAGCATCAACTCTAATTTATAACAATTCATGTAAGATAGATGATTCTATAAGTACATGAAGTAAGAATTTAAATATCAATACAATATAATAACAAAATAACTTCCCTAATACTATCTTCTTAATAATCTCTAAAATCATTTTGGTCATCTTCCCCAACTCCGTACTGTAAACATAATTAAAAACACTGGAATATGGATGCTTCCCCATATCAACACCTACATACATATTGTTTACATGGGAACTAATGGTGAGTGAGTAGAGAGTGAGATAAAATATCAGTAGTCTAGTACCCATAATGTCAATTCCAATCCATTTAACATATATAATTAAGCATTGTGTAGGTAATATGATTAAATAAATAGACTAAATAAAAAATAAATAGTTTTCTCAGGTTTAATAAGGACACCTGGAAGCTCTACCTGCATCATCTCATAGCCAAAAATAGATGTTTGATCACTTACCATAAATAAATAGTAATAATTTATATATATATAATTTTGTTATATATTTCATCCACCTATATGCACAAATTTCTTGATGATTCATAATTTTTATAAACCTAGAATACTAGTTGCTGGATGGACCGGGTCGTAACATAGACATCTATAACCAGTCTAAATGAGGCTAAACTACCATGGAATATGTTAAATGACCAATATCATAAAATGAGTGAGAGATTCCCTGCATATACTATTGGAATAGATATTGAGCCACAATGACTACACCTTAATCATGGTATGTGTTGTATAACGCCTAATGCCCATATAGTATCATTGGTGTGAGATGCAATGATCTAAACACCCGATGAAAGGGAGTAAAATTTCCATACTATATCAACACCCCTACCATTATACAATGCCTATGTATAATTTGTTATAATATTTATAAAAAATTTCAACGATGAAGTACCACTCATTCCTTACATGTTTCAATCCCATATGAATTATTCATTTCATTTTCCAAAAAATAATAATACATAAGGAGATACCTCTTCTGCATTTTAAATTCCAAGTTTATTTTTATTCAAGCCATAAAATTCATATAACCATTTACAAACAACATGATATATGCATGTCATAACTACCATTATAAACCATGGAAATTGATCCATTTTATTTAAACCACTTAGTTTTATCACATGAAAAAAAAATTTCTTTGATCTAGATCATCCATGGTCATGGTTTTTATCTCATGTTCCTGGAATTCAATGATTTTATATAGAGATTTTATTTTGATTAAAATTTGGATATGTGTTAATTACATAATTTTCTTGAGAGTTGTTGATGATAAATGGATTTTTGGTTTTTGGTTGTCTTTTTCGCACAGCTGATGCATGGTTTGTTGAACCATACACCCTTCCCCAAAAAACCATGTGGATAATATTATTTTTGGACAGATCCCTTTCACATGGTTGGTGTATAGTTTATTAATAGTGTGGCCAAACCATGCAGGTTACAAGGTGTGTCTAGTGAGGGGTACATGGTTGAAACATGGTTTGGTAAACTATGTGGCCAAACCCATGTGAGCTTCCCATATCTAAGCTTTTGTGAAATTACAAGTATTTCATCTCATGCTTTTTAACCCAAAACACATCTCCAATTATCCCTCTAGTTCATGTGGCCCTAGAAGAGTCTCCCACTTTCTCTCAAAGTTTCTACTTTCTCCCTTGTTGTATATATAAAGAGATTATTCTTGTTCTTTGATAGATCTCCCAAGCTATTCTCCTCATCTTTTCTCCCTCTTCCTATTTCCCTCATTATTTCTTGTGATCTTCTCCTACTCTTTCCCCTTTGACCTATAATTTATGTTTCCCTTCATTTACATTGGTATTTTTTCTTGTTTCAAGTCTATCTTGCATGATCATGGTTATATTAACCTTTCCACAGTTTGATTGGGTGATCAATGTTAAAGATCTTATGGATTGAGGTAAGTTATCTTTCTAAGTTTCCTTTTTAAAATTGAGATTCATTTGTTTCTTTCTTTTCACACAACTCTTATATGATAATAGAGTTGTGTGATCTTTAGATTAATTTGTTTCTATGTAGAGTGGGTATTTATAACTTTTTGTGGTATATAGAATTGTTTTTATAAATATTACACTCCAAGTTTACGATTAAATGATCACTTGTATTTTTCATGTGTTTTGTGATATCTAAAGAATATTTTTTCCTTTTGAATATATCTGTGATATTTCGTATGATGAGTTGGGTTCCGTAAATGGGGTTCCAAAATGGTTTTGTATTTAACGGAAACGTGTCTTTGTATTTTAATATTGGTTTGACATTTGGTGGTGTTTAATGGACCATTTAAAATCTTAATGAAAATGGATTTATTTGAAAATGTGGCGTGATTGAAAGAAATGGGATTTTATGATATATTAAATGGTGTATTCCAACCTTTTTGGAATTTTGTATTTTACTCTTTTGAAATGTTATTTTTTGTGATGTACTCTTGGGTCCCATTTGGTATTTTGTTTAATTAGTGATAAATCATATCAGGAAAAATCTCCATAGAAATTTTTCTTTCCTTGTTCATTTAAAAATTTATTTATTGGGATGTCCTCACTCTGGAATCCTTAGGACCCATTCCCCTTGTGTAGAATGGGATATCCTTAGTATGGACACCATTTAGATTTATTTCCATGAAAGAAAGAGATTTATCCACAAGGGGGACTCGAGAGATGCATGTTGTGTTAATTATTATGTATGTTTATGTGATTGGATTCTCAGTTGGAATCAATTGGATCACCCTCATTTATACAATTAACATGGGAACCCTGAATTTCTATTGAATTTTTAGACACAAACTGGTGGAGTAGTGACATTATGCACTAGCCGGTGGCCCATAGAAGGAAGAATATTGTTTATTATTTTTTGGGGATTGTTCCCCTTAGTCTGTATCATGTGGGTTGTTGCCAAGCATGTTAGGTAATTTTGAAGACATCGAGTGAGGAATCATTTTTAGGATGAGTTAACATGTATTCGTATGTTATGGATTATTTAGGAGCTCTTAGGATTTCTATCATGTCATCTATCACTTATTTTGTTTAATGCATGATTGGTTGGTTACTCTTATGTTCTTATTTTCCCATTTCCATTGTTTCATGATTAGTGTACTTATTTCTAGAGTAGTGTTCCTTTTCTCCAAAAATGGTAAAAATGATTTTATGTGTCTATGAAAATTGTTTTGGGAATGTTTTACACCCTATATCTCCTCTATAAGGGAAATGGGAAATTTTTCTTTTAAATTGTACATGGTTGGTCCACTAAAAATAATTTGGTTTTTAATGGTAAACATGACAATGTATCATGATTGGTTTCATAGTTGAAAATATAGAAATGCATAATTTTATATATTGTATTTCAATATTAATGTTGACGTTTCTTTTATTTTAAAGCAAGTGCATTGGGAATAGATTTCTTCTGGCATGCCTACAGAGTTTTCATAATCGTTCATATTTCTTTTTATTATTTTTAGCTTATAGTGTATGTCTCATTTTGGTTTCAATCATCATGGGTGATGGTTGGTCTTTGTATCAGAGAGTGAACCATGGGGTCATCGGTAGGAGTTCTATTGTCAGGTTTCCATTTTGTTTGGTTGATTTATAGATTTATGTATCTCTATTAATGTGTATATAATTTTTAGTTTGATAGTTTATACAAAAATATTGTGCTGATTTTTTTTTCGTTCCTCTATTAATTTTCTCAGTTTTTAGTGGGTGAAATTGTTCCCCTTGTTTACTTGGTTGATGTCCAACCATAGTTTCTAGCCTATGGGAATTAGGAATTCCCTTCTATTCTTTCCATGAATCGAATGGGTGACTATTTTGGGGTAAAACCAGGTTAGTTCTTGGCTAAATGTTATTATATTTGGTTCCTCTTAAAGTAAATTTCTTTTAGAGTCCACTTTTCTATTTGAGGATGTCATGAAAGATGGGGAAGGACTTTCAAAACCTCAATGTGTATGTATGAAAGAGTTTCAAGCCAAAAATTTATATACTAAACCTTGGGTTTCCATGGAAATTACCATTTTATTTGGTCACATTGGTTCTTGTGGATCATTAATTTTAGGGATATGAAATGGTTGTTGGGTTGGTGGTCCTTGTCATCTTAGAGGGCCTGGCAATCCATGTGGAATAGGGGAAATGGTCCTATAAGACTCTCTACGATGGAGTTGAAATTGGTGTATGAACTGTAACCATATTTCCATGTCACCCACTTATACTATTTCCCCATTATGAGTTTATTTCGGTTCCCTCATGATTATGTAATTTCTTTTGGGAACACTTATTTTAGAAATGAAAAAACTGGATTTTGAAAACGAAATAGTTTTGTTTTTGGAATATGGAAAATGGGTTTTCATTTTTGTTTTGAGGAAAGTATTATACAAGTGTATCATTGAAAAATTATATTTTTTATTTATAAGAATTGTTTTTTGTAAAGTGGAAACATGTTCGGAAAATTGGGTGTTTGGAAATCATCTTTAAACATGATTTATTTTGAGATGATGAAAATTGTTTTAAATAATATGAAATGGTTTGTCAGATTGATGTCTATGGGATTTTAATTTTGGGAATGATGAAATTTATTAAAATAATAAATATGAAAATTGATTTTGCCCTGGTTTTTAGTGATCCTTTGAAAGGATTCATGAATTTTGAATTGGGTCGAATGATTTATTTTGTAAAATGTTAATACTTTATTTTTCCCTTTGGTTTATTCCATGAGTTATCACATACATGGATATGTGTGGAAATTGGTTAGATTATTATGTGGATGTAATGTGAATGGTATTGGCATGGTTTAGGAGTTCTTGTTATGGAAAGAGCTTATATCTGATGGGATACACATGGAAATGTTCATGTGATTGCGACTCTATAAAATACCATTGTTGAGTGTGAAAATCTAACAAGGTTGTTTTTTTCAAAAATGTTTTAATCTTGAAATTATGGTGTTTTTTTATATAATAGTTGTGTGGTTATTTTTCTATAAATTATAGGTGTTTTTTATTCAATGATCTTTTTCATGATTAATAATTGATTTTTATATTGTTTCCTATGTTGAAATATTGTCGGTTTTTTAGTCTTGAATCAATGTTTAGTTTGATTTTAGAAATGTTTTTTGGAATATTTGTGTTGTTTTTCTTTGTGTTGAGTTCTGTTCAAGGTTATTTTGGGTTAGTGATCCAGTTTAGATAGAGCTCTTGGTTTTCTTATTGCCCATTTTTTTCTCCCATGGTTATTTGATTAATGTTCCTAGTGAAACTGTGGGTTTTTCCCCATTAGCAGGATTTTCATCTTATCAATCTAAGGATTTTGTTCTTATGTTTTGGAAGCTAAAAACCTATCTATTTTTATGGTCAAGAGGATCCTCTCTATATGGAATATTGGATGAGAAATATTAATGAAAAATTATCCTCATTGAGTGTCTTGATAAATTATAGGTTAATATCACTATATTCATGCCTGAAATTCCATCCTATATGTGGTGGAAGTCAGCCTCTCAGAACATACCTCACCAAGATATTACAAGGAATTTATTAAAGGATTCATTAATTCAAAAGTTTTTCTTTAAGATAGTGAAGGTAAAGAATGATATGAATATGTGTTTATGCTAGCAAGGTGATGGATTAGTGTTGGAATACTTCAATTTTATTTTGATCTCATTCCTTACACTCAAGAGTAGGACATGAATGTTTTCATGAAGGCTTGACATTTGGAGTTTGGGATTCATCTAAATCTGCAGTCGAATGTGTCAGAGTTCAATCTTACTTCATTAAATGATTTTGTGAAGAATTAAATTCATGTATAAACTATGATGGAAGGAGTTATTGATCTATTCTTCTATCCTTCATTTCCTAGTTGCGGTGAGGGGAATTATAATAAGGAAGTGGGTAAGTTGTCAGAAGCTGATGGAGCTGGTTTTCGAATTAAAAGGCCTCAATATATTTTTTCGGTTTCTTATGGGCATCGAATACTAATTTTTCACCAGTTTGGTAAGAAATATCATAATAATTAATCCTTAATGAGTGCACCAAAAACATATCATGCTTGTGGGAACCAAGGACATTTGTAATGGTTTTGTCAAGGTATTTATAAAAAGTGACCTGGATCTAGTTCACAGAAGTATAGTGATTTTTGGTATCAGTTTAAAGTATTTTTTTATTATATTTTTTATTTATGTTGTAGCATTTTTTCACCTATGGTGTTATATTATTTTTTTTTGAATTTTAAGGGGATTTATTGTATCTATTAAGAACATATGTTCTTATAAAAGTGTTTTTTTCTTTTGGAGGTTCTGAATCTTTTTATCCTAAGTTTTACATTGTGATTATTATCTCCTAACTATGACACAACATATTCTTCATGCATCGTGGATCTAACTATAGTTCTTAGAGTGAATCTTTTAATATAGTCAGGAACCCACTGGGTGTGTGGGAAGAATTCTTGAATAAATTTTCTCTTCTATTTTGGAGTAGGCAGTATTTGTTCGGTTGTTATAGTTTTACTTATCACAGTTTAACTACCATTTTGCTTGAGTTTCTTTTGGTAGGTCCTGTTATGTAAGGGGTGGATGGATGTGTGGAAAATTACATGTGTTTTCTTATGTTGGGTGTTTCCATGTTGGAATACATTATTGGTTCAAGCTAATTATTTTCTAATTATTAGAAGTCCATTCTGACCTCCCATGTTGAGAATGCAATTTAATTTTGAGATGTGTTCTGATGGGTTGTGTATCATGTCTTGTGTTGTTTGACATGATGTGGTTTCACTTTTTTTCATCATTTTAGAAATGGTACATAAGTTCATATTTATTGTGGTTGACATGTTTTTTAAGTGGTTGGACTATTTTGTTATGGAATCCTTTTTCTTTGATCGATTAACTTGGGGATGTTGTGACTTTAGGGGGAGGAATGCCTTATGAAAGGTAGAATTATTACACTCAAAAATTTTAATTTTTTATTTATCTGATTTATCCTTGATCTTGATTGTTATATCAAGTACTAGATGTTCCATGGTTTTAATTTTAGATATTATTATTTTTTCAAGATATGAACCCATGTAAATTTTCACTTTTTATTGAGTGTTTTTATGAAAATGGTTGTTTCGGCTAAGTAGTGTTTGGTTCATGGTCTCTAAATAATGAGTCCAAATCATTGAGGTGCCCAGGTGTGGTCAGTTTGGGGTGCATGATTGGTCCACATCTTGGTAAACCATGTAACCAAACCATGAAAGCTACGTAGATCTAATTTTTTTTAAAATTCTATGTATACCCTCTCATGATAATTAACCAAAATGAATTCAGTATCCACCCTCTTGTTCTTGAGACCCTAGGGTTTTCTCCCCTTCCTCTCCAACCCTATCCTCCCTCCCTTGTTTTAGATCTGATATGATTCTTTATGTTTGGATCAACATCTGTCTAGGTATTCTCCTCCTCTCTTCCCCCTCTTCACATTTGTCTCGTTATTTATTGATATCTTCTTCTCCTATAATCCCATGGAACTAGGATTCATGTTTACCTTCATTTATTTTTGGTGGATTTCCTTGTTTAAGGTATGTCTTGGTAGATCATGTCTCTAGGAACCATGGAGTGGTTGTTTGGTGTGTCCATTGTTGAAGCACTTCTGGATTGAGGTAGGTTTCCCAATTCAATTTCCTTTTTAATTTATTATTTATTGTATTCATACATTTTAACCTCTATTATATGTTTAATAGTTTTTTTTAATATTTATATTAATTTTTTGGTGTAAAAATTGTTGATTTAAACCTATTTTGTGACAAAGGGATTTTTTTGCTAAATATTACATCCCAAGTGTTCAATTAAATGCCTGGTTGGCTGTAAATGTGGTTTTTTGATATATAAAGAATAGTTTGGACTTGTGAATATATATTTTATATATGGAATGATGATTTGGGTTCCTCAAATGGGTTTTAAAAGTGTTTTTAGATTTAAAGGGAAGGTGTATTTGTATTTTAATAATGGTTTGTCATGCGGTGGTGGTTAATGAATTGTTTGGAATTGTAATGAAAATGGATAGATTTTAAAATGGTACATGATTGAGGAAAAGGGTATTTTATGAAAAAGTAAATAGATTATTTTCACCCTTTTAGAAAGGGGGATTTTACTATTTTGAAATGATGGTTTTTTTAAAGCATGCTTGAGGCTCCTTTGGAATTATGTGGAATTGGGGAAGAATTTTATAATGAAAAATATCCCTAGGAAACCTATTTTAATTGTTTATATAAACATTTAATCGGTGTTAATTCCTTTTTTTAAATCACCATGACCAATTTACCTTTTTTGGAATGGGATATCCATGGTATGAACTCCTTTTATATTTATTTTCTTTAGGAAAATAGATTGATCATGGGGGTGACTCAAGTGATGCCTACTGTGTGAATTATTATACATGTGTATGTGATTGGATTCTTGGTTGGCATTAGTTGACTGATCCTATTTTATACTCTTGAAATGGGGACATTGAATAACTTTTAAATTTTCTAAGAATGATTGATGCACTAGTTAGATTACGCACAAGCTAGTGTCACATAGATAGGGGAATATTTTTTATTATTACTCTATGATTGGGCCCATTTATAAGTATGATTTGGTGTGTTTAGAATAATTTTAGGGTATTTTGATGAAATCGAGTGAGTCATGCTTTCAAGAAAGAGTAAACATGTATTAGTATGTTTTGGAGTATTCACGATCTCTTAGGATTTCTATCATGTATTCTGGGACATAGCGACTTCGATGCATTATTGGTTTGTTACACTTATCTTCTTATTTTTTTCATTTCCCTTCTGTCATGATTATTTGTACTTAGTTCTAGAGTAGTTTTTCTTTATACCAAAAATGGTAGAAAAATGAAGTGTTTGTTTAAAAGGCATTTCATAGTATTTACACCCTATCTCTCTTTTATAAGGGAAATGGAATTTTTCTTTTTTAAATTTAATATGGTTGCACCTTGGAAAAGAATGTGGTTTAAAATGGTAATATGGGAAATTGATCATGTTTGGTTTCATAGTGGAAATTATATATAACCTTACATTTGTATATTAAATTTCAATCCTAAAGTTGATGTTTCATTTATTTAAATTGATGTGCACTAGTAATAGATTTGTTCGTCAAAACCTAATTACTTTTAATACTCATGCCTATAGATTCTTTTTATTTGTATATTGTGGTGTGAGTCCCATCATAGATTTAATATCCAGGGGTGATGTATGGTCTTGGAATTGGAGTTTAACCTTGAGGATCACCTAGAGGAGTTTTTTTTTTCATGTTTCAGTTTGGTTTTTTTGGTATAGTTATGTTGTCTCTCAGTTTATGTATAAATAATGTTCAGTTTGAAAAGGTTTATTCATATATTGGGAGTCTTTTTTATCATTCTTTTAATCTGTTTATTAAATTATTATGGGGATAAATTGTAACATTTTTTTACATTATTGATTCCTAACACTAGTATATAGCTCATGAGGATTTGGAACACTCTTCAAGAATTTCCATGAATCATCTCGGGTTATCAGTACAGGTACATCACTTGTTGGTTCATGAAAAATAAAAAATAACCATAGAAGAAATCCCATCATGAAAATCCAATCCATTTAATTTTAAAAAAATGGGAATTCATTTATCATGTATACAAGAGGCACGTATAATATTCCTCTAAAAACTATGCATTTTTTTACATGGGAAATTCCATTTATAGGACACGCAAAGACTGTAAGAGGATCTTGGATCAATTAAAAATTTATAAAAAGAATAAGGGAGACTTAATTTAAGAATAATAAAAAGTCTATTTACATATTGAATCTTATTAAACTCTAATATGAAGTCATAATAAAACTCCAATCCATAAACCAAGAATGATATAAATAAATAATCATTAATTTTTTATTTAGAAGATAGTGCACCTCGTCAAAGGGGTTTTATTTTAAAAACATTACATTGTTTACCAACAATTACATTTTCATAATTAAACATCATTTCATGATTCAAACTCAATTCTTGTTAAAGAATCATTTATTATATTAATCCTGAAGCAATAATTAATATCTAAATAAGGTGTGGAAAATTGAGAAACAAATACATTCTAAAAATTAAGGGGAATATAAAGGGATGATACCTCAATAAGAAGAAGTCCAATACAAAACACTTCCTCACTAGAAATTTCCATTACTGACCACCCAAAGCTATTTTTTCCTACATCTGAGCAAATGCACCTTCACATATATAAAAGTTCACAGAGAACCAATTTATATATTCTCATGGCCAAGAATATGTACAAGGGGATCCTTATATATATAATAATATATGCCTATACCTGTATACACTTACACACATATAAATTTTCATATATATACATAAGTACACCTACCCCCAATATATATATTTATGCTTCCAAGGGTGAATATATATATATATATATATATATATATATATATGTGTTCCTACCTATACATACATAGGAAAGGCGCATTTGACTATGAAACTAGAAGTTGCCTCAAGAATGACCAAGATGCACTAAAAAATTATTAAGAACCCCAAAATTATAAAATCCATAATTAAAATTGGGAAAAATAAAGGAAATAACAAACCAACCTCAAATCAATGGTTGGAAATCCCAAATGACCCAATGCAGTTTTCCTTGAGCTACGGATGCTGAAAACACGATGAGAAAACCCAAGAGGCTTGTTGAAAGACCTATAATGGAATAAAACAAAAAAACCAATTAACCCTTGACCTAGGGTTATTACGAAAAACAGATAACAATTGGGAGAGGTAAATCAACCACCCAAGGGAGGTGAAGGGAGCCAGTGGACTTACCTCAAAGTGGCGATGGAGAATATAAGAGCAGTCAGAGTGCACTAACCGTGCTTTCTAGGAGAACTATTTTGGTAAATTGTGCACAACCCATGTGGGGATTTTATGTTCTTTTACTAAATCTTCATGGTATTTTGTTAAGGGCTAAACATTTTCATAAAAACCTTACACCCTATACTGACCATAAAAACCATATATTTCACGGGTCTGGCACTCTGGGAACTGAACGAGAAACCCAAGTGATCCCTAGGGTCATTACCAAAGAGTTAAAAAACACATAATGGTGTTCCAACTCTCATAAATATGTTCTCATGCTCGGTTAAAATAACAGTTTTTCCAGTAATAACCAAAAATTCAAATTCTCTTGGAGTTTTTTCTTAGCTCAAAACATGGGTTGTTTAATATCAACCCATAATTGAACATGCATTGATCTGAATAGTGGAAGATCATTCGAAGATTAAATCTCCTCTATAAGTTTAAAAGAGATATGATATTATCCAAAATTTTATTTTACCTCTATAAATAACATAGATACACTATCTATATTCATTTTATATATGATTCTATAACATTATTTATTTTCTTCAAAATATACTCCACACCTTCATTCTCTTCTCATCATAATCTCATTCATCTTCCATGTGGATTATATGAAATCATTCTTGGATATATTGAAATAATTCTGATATTTTGTATAAAAATATTTCTCAACATTCAGTATTATGAAAATCAACCTTAAACACATTAATATCCTTAATGTATGATAAATCGAATAGTATTTTATATTAAAAAAAATCCAGCAAATCGTGTATATAATTCATCTTCATGTCATGCATAGGCACGTAAACCTACCCATTTGGATCATTTGGCAATATAAACATAAAAAATATATACTATAAATCCTTTTATGCATCATGAAATAGTACGAAATTACTTTAAAATACATTAGAATCATAGTGCATGAAAATCCTCTCTTTCCATATAGTTATCCTATTGAAATAAATAAATTGATTTATGTTTTTTTGTCTCCTTGGATATCATAATCAGAATAAAATAATATAGGGTATGTGATATGAATTCTATCCTTAGCCTCTACCCCTGATGAGTTATAGAGATTAACACCATGAATATGGGTACTTTTTTCTTCATGGGGGTAAAACAGTTTTTCCTCCATATTGATTTATTTCCCCAATAACACCAAATCAAATATTTTACTATAACCTTTCAAATTTATATAATGTGATAAAAACTAATAAAAAGGTGAGGTATATTCTTCACATATTTTTAGCTTAATCTAACTCATGACTATTATTCTTTAAATGATACTTAAAAAGAGATAAAAGGAATATTTATGTGAAAACATCTCAAATAATTTAATCATAAGGGAAGTTGGCTATCAACTCATATATTAACCTCCAAGTGCAGGAGGTTTTCTAGCTTAGAATAAACAAAGATTCTTAATTTTTTTAAATTTAACATTAATATTTTTCTTCACCTATTCTTTCCATTTTTTGGATAAATCCCCATATTTTATATATTGGGAACAATAATAGAATATTTATGTCCTACTTTTTTCATTAAATCTATTACCTGTTTATCCTTAACCCCCATTGATTTTTAGTGGTGTTCTCTTGTTTCTTTCTATGAAGAAAAATATTTAAAACATTATATAGATTTTGGAGATAAAATTAATATAAAAAAACATTTTACATTATTGACTATTTTTTAGTTTACCTATTGAACTATAATATATTTTTTATTTCCCATTTTAGTTAATAAATTATTATTTAACATCAGATTTAAAGTGTTCTTAAAAAGATTATCTTTATTTTTCTCAACCACCATTTTATGAACATCAGTAAGACTCTTCTTATTTTAATAATTTTAATCAGCATACATCTCTATCCACTTTGGAATCCATTTGAGACATGATTTTTTAGTTCATCCTAATTAATAATATTCAAACTAAATTCTTTGGTAGAACATATGTTGGTAGACACTTTATCCCCTTATTTATACTTCTAAAAATGAATCTTCTTATTGTTCTCACCAAGAAAATTTTATACGAATATTTTCATACATTGGGACCAATATAACATGTAAAAATAAGTAATATTGACTCATTATACATTCCTTTCAACTTCAAATCCCATTTTATTTCAAAATTTATAATCATTAATTTTTCATGAAGGAATCAACAACCCCTTTCCTCATCAGTGTAATTTTTAGCCTCTTGTCATAAGGTTTCAATATCCCCCTTGGATATTTCCAATCCCCTATTTTTTTCATTCTATCCATGTTTATTCTTTATCTTCTATCTAAAATGAAAATTAGTGGGGGATTCTTAAAGGAGGATTCCTCTAATTTTTAACTCATTGACACATGGGGTTACTCATATTTAGGGTATCTAAGTTTGAATAACAAAAAATATTCTCAAATAAATTAAACATTTATTTACCCTAAGTTTCTTCTCAAAATAATCACAATTAGAATTTATTTTATTTTTTCTCCTTGGAGAGAAACATTTTTTATTAGATAACAATTCAAAAGTACTATTTTTTCTATGGTTAATAAAAAATATCCTACTCTAGTAAAAATTTCATTCTTCATGAGAACCAATTTTATAAAAATTGGATATATACTATCCATTTTCATAGATATAAAAATATATAATTCTGAAACATCCTGTTGGGATTTTAATTAACTCAAAATAAATCATTGATTTTATTTTTTAGAATATTAACGATGGATTTAGGAGTCATCATGTCCAATTTATCAGAATCTATATCACTATAATTTTTTGTGATATATCTACTAAAATCATTAATGTATCTTTATTATAACATGGGATTCTATTTTCAACAGGAAATTATATTTTTAAGTGTTTTATTTTCAATATAAAAAAAATTAAAAGTTTGAATCATCACTTGAGATTTCATTCTCCTATAAAAATTAACTCAATGTTCTTGCTTCTTTTTTTGTTTGATTAATCATTAGATTATAGAACATAATCATTATTATTATAATATAATCATCCTCTAAAATACTAGTAGTTAATTTGTTATAATTATGATTCCCCTTGAATGGATGAAATTATAAAATCCTTAATAGATAAATGGTGAATATATAAAACACTAGATAACTCTAAAAATGAATGAAATGAAACAATAAATAATTCATATTACAAAGCATTCTTAGGTGACCTAAATACCTCTTGATGAAATTAATCAATATGATATTAGACTTATTAAATTCCAATTATGAATAAAAATAATAATGAAAATATATTACTATCAAATTAAATATCTAAAACAAAAAGATCCTATCACTATTTGTTCCAAATTCATGATCCATTGGATAATATACGATAACTAATTTTTTAATAACATACATTAAACCTTGAAAATATATTATTTTATAGAATATCGTTGAATTTCAACCATGTTGTCATACTAAATCATGTCATGGGGGGAGAGATTACCAACCACTTGATGGGAGTATAAATATTTGTTCAAAGCGTAATATGAAAATTTACCATGTTCCCCTTATCCTGGTTATAATGTGGATACTTCATTGATATTTAGTGGTTTAAATACCATATCACATATTAACATTTTATTATTACTAATAATAAAAGTAAAATATTTAGTAGGTATATGATCATGAACTCCATCATTTTGAAAATTTTAATGGAGGGAAAATATGATGAAAATTAAATTACCATGAGCATGAATTAATTTTTCCACCATCCTCAAGTGTATCTAATCGTAATGATGATGTGTGTTTTTTCTCTTCACAAGAATAACCTTTTTGGTTTTCCATAACATTTTTATATTTTATATTATTGATTTTTATCTACTTGGAATATCATATATTGACATCAAAATCAAATCATCCCTTTATCAGTATGGTTTATATATAAATTTCTTCATTAAGGTCTATAATCTATTCAAGAATATATAACTCCCTTATCATCTTATATGTATTATTTACACATATTATTTAGTAAAATTAATCTATTATAACTTTTTTTGGTAAAAAAATATATTAAACCCAAAAATAAATCACTTAATATTGAATATAATAAACAAATTTATATTATTTACTTCTATTAGGATTGAATGTAATAGAGATGTATATTTGATAAAAAATAGTTTTTTTCAGTAATGTACATAACCCAAAACACTAAAAAAATATTCAACAGAACTACAAACAATTTGTTCTTTATAACATGATTTTTTATTGGAAACTAAAATTTGATTTTTTTCATGTAATGGTTAATGAATTTTAAGTATTCCCATATGTCACAACAACTATCTTCCAGGAGAATATCCTTTGTGAACCAACATATAATGACTCAAACCATGACTTCATTTTACTATTAATATTCATCTAGGGATTGTTAATAGTTATTTAATCCAATATTAATACTAAAAAAGTTATTTATAAAACAATAATATAATGACAGAAAAAACATTATGCTTTACTCTTTATGGATAAAATTTCTTCAAAACCTAGAATGAAGATTGAAATTGTGGCTATTTTATTTATGTTTATATAGAAACAATTTTATTATTTTGAAATCATGATCTGTTTTTCATAACACTACGTCTTTGTTATCATGTACGCGATACTTCCATTTATATTTCACAAATAATGGCCATATTACTATAACCATAATAGTGTATTTTTTAAAGACCAACCTCAGTAAAATGGATATAAATATATTATAGTTTAGTCTAACTCTTAATTAATTATCCTAAAACATGTGTGTGATTCTCTATATATTATTTCATCATGTCCAGCATCTATTAGACAATTTAGTATTCATTATTATTCTACTTAATCATCTTATGATCTGTATGAAAAATATTCCACAAAAGTAATCTCTTCATTTAACATTGTCCATGTGATACATATGTGAATTATTATGATTCATTATAATAACAATGATATATTCTCTAGAGTACCTACATGATACAACCACAACATATATTTACATATGTGAAGTATATTAGTGTTTCATGTACTCCTTTTCATTTTACGAATCCCCAAAAGACACTTTTTTAAGGTTCATCCCACTAAACTATAATTTGGGATAGTTCTTGGGAGATATTTTCAAACATAGTTGAATGTTAATTATTATAACCAATATAATCTCCTACCAAGTTTTATTCTTCTCCATAACCCAAAATTCATATTTAATCTTCAGAGGAATTTTTTCTTCCATAAAAATCTTAGAAAATCCATCACATACATCATAGATATTATCATATATCTTATTTTATTTTCATCCAATTCTACTTCGTGTCTTCCTTATATTATCATTATTATATCGTTTATCTTCTAAATCCAACATGTCAAATATGAAATGTATATATTCATAAAAATATCAATATGTTATCCAAAGTGTTATTAATTATTCATTGGTATTTAAATTTTAATTAATCACATTAATCATATCAAGGTATAGAAAATATTTTATTCTTTTATATTAACAAATTTTTTAACACATAAAGTATTTTCTTCAGATTCATAACATATATTGACATGTTATTAAATAAATAAGGGAACATTTTTTTTCTCCAATCTATCCATTAGTTATATATTATATAAACTGAATTATTATCTACATTAATTGATATTTTATGATAAATATCAAAATCATACTCAAAAATTGTTGAAACATAAAATTTGGACTTCTTATATATATAATGTAAACATTATTCAATTATTTTAGTGAAAATATTTTCAATACAAGTTGGTATTGGATACCAATATAACATGAAAGTTATAATAAACATTATTTATATATATATATTTAGATTGATATAAATTCATCCTAATGGTTATATTTATAATCAGTTATTGAATAATAAAAACTAAACAAATATAATTTTATTTATTAGTATAAAAATTGAGAACAAGTATAATAAATAAAGAAATATTTAATATACTAGGAAAATAACATTTTTAAAATGAATGAAATGATGACGAAAATAAAGAGAACAATGATAATTATAATATTGAAAAATTATTATATTGATATGTATACACTCATTTTTTTCCATAGATCATATGTTCCCAATAAAGCATGGAAATATTGAAGCTTTTGGAATGGGGAAAATAGTTAAATGTTATAATCAGAAATCATAAATTCATGAGAGATATTTGTTTTTAGTGTTGGTATTTTTGAACTATGTCACAGATGGAAAATATATATTAACCCACATAGTCAATATGAATGGGTATTTAAATTAGCTTCAATGGTGGGTATTAATTGCCATAATATACCAAGTAGTGGGATTAATCTTGTAATATTTTCTACAATATTCCATAAATTCATCATAAATTTTAAAATAAAAAAGTTTGAAAATAATATAATATCAATAAGATATATATTTTAATGTTACCATAATATTGGTGTTTAATATATTTCTTATTTATTATTATTCATAATAATTATGATAAAATTATTTTTTAAAAGAATAAGAAAAATATTTTCAATATACCTCGAAATATAATCAATTTTTTAAACTAAAAAAGAACACTTGAAGATGATAACAAATTTTGTTTTGGTAATATTTTATATTATGATTGAAATTTTCTTATATATATGAAAAAGTTATGGAATCATTAGAAAGACCCCATTTTATTATTTATGTTGCAGAAATAAAAAACTCATTTATCTTATTTATTCATATAGGATATCCATTTTAAAATTTTACTATAGATCATTTTTATAGATACTCAGAATCTAAGATGAACTTTTTGTAGGATTTACCAATATATTATGGAGAGAGAAAAAAGAATTTTTATATTAGAGGATTGAATACAAGAACTATTTTATCTCAATTAATTTTAGTCATAGTAAAAAATTATCCTATACAATATGTTTTTATTATCTAATTTTTGATAGAAAAAAATTCTTTTTAAAATGATTATATATAAATAATTTTTTCTTGATGAAAAATCATTTGGTTTGAAAAAAGTGGATTTTGATACTATAATATAATATATAAAACAATATTAAAATCATATGTATTTAAAATTAATAATATTTTTCTATGAAAAAAATCAATAATGCATTGTTTGGGTATTTAATCATTACATGTGGAGAAAATTGTAATTCAAAAAAATAAAAGGTTATTTCATTTAAAAAATTTCACATTTCTATTTTTATTGTTTTAAATATTTTAAACATGGGATTTTAATAATAATAAATCATAAATAGGTAAACCTCTAAGTAACCCCAAATATTTTATTATCATATAAAGCATTGGATTTAGTGATATTTTCTAGTTTGTGGCTCGATGTATCAAAAAATAATGTGTTGATGGAGGTTGAAATGCTGGACGCAGAGTTTTTTTCCCTTGGGATCCTACTAGGAATTTAAATATTAATGATTGATTTTGAATTCTTGGATTAGTTTCAAATTTTGTAGTATCTTATTATGATATAGTATAATTATTGTATTTTTACTTCTTATAGGGGTTTCTATTTAAACCTAAAAGTGTGTTATTGTACAATGATTTTCTTGGTGATGATATTTTAGGATTAACCTATGTATGCGATCATATAAGGATATGTAGTTCAGTCATGTGATATTGGTGTCAAATCTTTTCAATATGGATATAATATTTCATACCATATGCAATGAAATACACAATTTCATTGCAATTCTTGGGGTAAATGTTTCATTAAAATTTCATTACCCAAGAATTGAAAATTTTTCTATGTGTGAAATTTTATAATTTATTACCATTTCAATGATATCCATGAGTTAATGAATATTAGAGATTGATTGGGTATGTTATTAATCATATAGTGATATATTCTTTAAAAATATAATATTTTCACCTCTATGATAGGAATTATATTGGGTCCCTCATTGATGTAAGACCAGGAGTTTGGATAATCAAAACTGGTTTAGTTATATGTGGAATTCCAAATTGTTGAATGACTTAAATTTGACTTATTAATTCATTGTATCCAGTTTAAACATGACTGTTTGTGAATTTATGAGTTTTCTTATATGATATTGACATGTTCGATGTATCATGGTGGTTCTGATTATATTATAAAATTATATTGTATGATCATAACAAAAATATGTGAAGATATTTATATTAGATTCAAATACATAGATACAAGGGTTTTATGGTGACCACATTAGATCCCTTTGTTCCTAGATTATTAATTAAACATTTCTAGTGGTCTATCTTATTGTATGGTAATGTGTTTAAAATTAATAATAATTTTCAATGATTAGAATTATTATATTTTTTTAAAAAATTTATAATAATTAATTTTTTATTTTTAGTATAATTTTTTTTTCTAAAAGTAGATGGTTGTATATTATTTTTGGTTTGAAAGAGTGTTGAATTTAATAAAAAAATATATTTGGGTGATATTTCAAAATTACAAACATATTATGTCAAAAACAATTGTGAAATGTGTATAATTTTTAAAAGGTATTGGAAAAATAATGATATTTAATTAAATATATTTAATTAATATAATATTGTAGATTGAGATTTGGGTTGTTTTCCTTCCGGTTATAGTACTAGTTATGAATTGTAATATCGGAAGTTTCATTATGAGATATTCGATATATCACGAGTTCATGTATATATAGCCTTATTCAATAAAATATAATAACTATATAATTGGTCAAATTATTTAATTATTTGAGATTAAAAAATTTTAACATGTCTTAAGTATATAAACATGAAAACCTATCAAAATATTTATTATATCATTACTTAGATTTTATGTAATATGTTATATTTATTCATAAAAAAATTATGAAATTTTTTATGATAATTTTTTAGATATTCATAACTTATTAAAGGATAATTAGAAATATATATGAATGCTACATTTTAACATAAATAAATTGGGATGAACGCATAGTTGAGACCATATTTTTCTCTATTTTTTTTTATGATTAAGATACAGTATTTATATTTCAATTAGATTGTTTTAGTATATTTTATCTATTATTAATATTGTTTGTTGATCCAAAATTAGGGGAGGACTCATTAGGATATTTATAATGTTTTTTTGTAAACTTTATGAATGAATAATGCTCAAATGATAGATAAATATTTTTATATTCATTTATTTCTACAAACTCTAATCTTATACTAGATTATCCTTGACCTATGGTTTATTTTCACACATATAAACGTGTTATAAAGCACTAAAATACTTCCATAAAAACATTTAGATTTAATAATTTAATAGTTTGGTAATAATTTTATCAATTAAGATCTTGTAAAATATATTTAACTCCTATCAAAATTTTTAAATTTTTCTGTTTATGATTCATTATGTGTAACACTCATAATATTTTTATTATTTTTCTTAAATAAAATACATATATCCTCTTTTTAATTTAATATGAAACTAAAATGAATAATTTATTCATCTCATTAGGTTATAATATTAAAAAATAAATTATAATAAATGTAATTATTAAATTAAACATGTATGGTACATTATTTTGAAAATATTAAAAGGAAAATAACTTACCACTAGAATTTTATGCTAAACCAATGGGGATATACCTTTGGTTTTGTAAAATAGTTGGATTATTGAACCCTATACCAATAGTTTAAAAAATGAATATGTATATTAATATCATATACCAATGTCTTGGTAAACAATATATATAGTTATACTAAAAAAAATTGTGGGTATAGTGTAAATAGAATAACCAATTCACCCCTTTTCAAAATCCATAATTATCACCACCTAATATATTTTTTCTTACCACATTTGATTCCTTTAAATATACATATTCTGTTATCATTTTGTATCAATTTTTTGGTGGAATCGTCAAGGAATGGTGTTCCCTTTTCCATACACTATTAATTTATTCTTTGATTTTAGTTCATTATCCTGTCCTAGATTTAAATAGTGTTTTAGGGATCAACTAGTAAGAGTAATATACAATATAATAGAATGAAATGTATATAAAAACATTATAACAAATGAATTTTGTCTACATTAAATATTAGGGGTTATTCGATCTACCACAGTTAAGATACTATTGAAATTTTTTATAACTAATCACCCATTGATTATTGGAACTGTGGAGATTAAGTTGAATTGGATGTCATATAAATGTATTAATTTAAAATATTTGGGTTATAAAATTATTGAAATTAATTATAACATTGTTTTGGTTAAAAAATTTAGGTCTTGGTTTCTAAGAGAGTTATTAGCTTCATTGTAATTCATAACATCCAATATATGCTCATCACCATGGTCCTTATTGATGATATCTCTCTTTTATTCTATTTCATTATTAATTTTACATAATACAATGGTTGAAGAACATTATGGATTTTTATTTGTAATATCAAAAATAATATCTTGGGCCCATGTCTAATCTCTGTAGAATTTAATATTACTATGCGAATACATGACAAAATGGATGAGCTTTATCCTTTAATTTCCATCCCTAAATTCAAATAATTATTTTTCTTATAATAATTTGTAGAGGTTTCTATGGATATTAAAATGTCAAATCATATAGTAAATGAAGTATTATAATTGTATCCAAAAAATTGGATAGATTTTATCTCAATTTCAGTGTCTAAAGTTAGTTCTAGGAGTGTCAATCAAGATTCATGATGAATATTAATTCAATCCATCATCCCATTCTAACTTATTTGATAATTAAAAGTGAATGAAGACCCTTACCTTTCATATTTATAAATTCATAGGTGATTATAATGTTATATAAGATATGTTTAAAGATGACTAGGATAACATTGAGTGAACTAATGATCTTCATGAATTTTTTTTAGACTCATTAAATTAAAAAAAATTAAGAGCATGATGCAATGAGGACTCATGTACCATAGATGGTGAAAGTGTAGGATTTTAAGTGAATCATAAATATCATCAAAATAGATGAGATGAATTTTTGACCTTACCCATTTAAATTGGAGATATGAACTAGTTTTCCTCTTAAAATATATAAAAGTTTAAGGAAGTTTTTTGGATGGAAAATTTCAAGGATAAATGGATTAAGGAAGGTGAAATGAACACTTATTTTGTTATCAATTTGAAAAAAAATTAAATCATAAAAACCCATTAACAACATAAGTAATATAAGTATATACATATCTAGGAACAAATATATAAGGTACCACATTATTAAATACTACCAATAGATCCTTAATGATTTCTCAAATGTTAGTCATTTTTGAATGGATAATGTCATTCCCATATTTATTGATGGATTGGAAAATGTTATCATAACAAAGTTAATAAACTTAATGGTTATTATGAATGATTTTATTTTCTATTAATTCATGTTGTTCTCTAAGTCCTGGTAGATTCACTAACCTTTTTCTTCTAGGAATACTAGGATGTTTTCCATGAAAATTTGATAAAGATGATTAAATTTGTTTAGTAATAATTTTTTTTAAGGGATAAACTCCCAATTTCTTATAGTTTTCATTAAATTTTTACTACTGAATTACTTAATTTTTTTTAACACTTATGTTACATAACACAATTTACAATATTTTAAGTAATATTATTATTATAAGACTCATTAATAGCATATGTAATGTGGTGTATAGAAATCAATACAAATTTCATCATGTAATAAGAGTACGAGAATATTAGTTAACCACTTTTAACTGCATTATTCTACTATGGAGAACTAGAAGGAATGATAGAATATATCATAAATTGGATTTCATGAATTCCTTTAATAACATTATCATGGAATTTATAGTATATTTTTTCATTGAATTTGGATTTAATGAGTTATTAACTAGTATAATTCCCTTTTTTTACTCTTTAAGATCTCAATATTAGTTAAAGGACTACATATGTCTTTTTTCATGTTATAATAGAATGTGAAATTGTAAAAAATTATCTTTGATTTTGTTGATAATTTATAGGGATTACTTATGAAAAATTTTCTCTGATATGGTGAATATGGGTAACATAAAAACTATTCAAAATGGGAGGTGTTTCAAGGGACCATCTAAACAATTTTATGGGGATGAACTAATTCAGTTTTCTTACAAATGGCTAAAAAATATTTAATCCATAAAATATATTCTAGAGATTTGTGGTCTATTTTATAATAAGCACATTAATTAGGCCAATTCATATATATATTTTATTCATAATTTTAAGTGTTAATGGAGGCTATCTACTAAACGAAAATCGAATATTGGATAGGGTAGGCAGCTATTTACTTATCTTGGTATAACATTGATTTAGGGAATAAAAAAATATTCTCATTTTTTAGTAGTTGGATAATATCATCAATTGGAAACATAGCTCAAGGAATGTTAATTACAAATCCATTTCTTGAATGTGTTAACATATTAGAGAAATTTTCATTCTCATGTTTTTATACTACATTATGGAATATAAATGGATAATCACTATCAGTAAGAGTCTTAATTATATTATTTGGAATTTAATTTGGGAAAGAATAATATATTAAAGTATTTTTATTAATATCAGGAGGAATACTTGTACTAAACCTATAAGGGAGTGTAGATTTAGCATTAACACATTGGATCGAAATAATGGTGCATTTCATGAACAATTCTTTCAGAGGATTATAAATGAGAAACTAAAAAGTAATATATTCATGGGGAAAAAATTTTGTATGTAGGATACATTATAGAAATAGAAACTTTATATTCTTTTCCATTTGTCCCTACATAAAAATGATTTTTTTAGGTTTTGAAACATAGTATTTGGATCAAATATCTAATTTATGATGTGATATATTGGAATGGGTATTGGACTGGAACTCCATTTACTGACTAACGGATTGAGTAGAAACCTAATCTTATTTATAAAATATAAGATAATATTACATCCTCATTGTATAAATTACCTATTTCTCTTATGAAGGTAATATATTCTTTCCCTTTTGTACACATTAGGGACTCTTTAATATGGTATTTGATGAGGCATGGTTTATTTAGATGAAAATTTTATTATAATTTATTTTTTAGAGATTACATATAATTTAGCCAATGGGTTTAGTAAATTAAATAAACTCTGGATTAATCTTCATAGATATGTCTTTATTTAGAGACAAGTTTATAATAAGATACAAATAGTTAAAGATTTGAGGACAACTGGGTTAACTATATCCCCAATGTGAAACACCTATAAATATGGTGTTGATTTAATAAAAAAAATCAACTTATAATTTCATTATGATAGGGAAATGTAAAATTTTTGTCTTATATATTTGATGATGATATATTCATTGAAGATGGAATTAAGAATCAATAATTTAGAAAACTAAATGGTTTGGTACAATATAATATGTTTTTATGTGTTTCTATTAATAAATAATAACACATTATATAGTGAAACATAAATAGCAATAGGTAATATTTTAAAAATTTTATCCTGAATATGGCCATGAAAAGTATCCAATCTTCAGTTAAAATGGTTGTAGTGATGGGAAACATTTTGGTGGAGAATTAAATCAAGGAGATAACTATTTTTGTTAGACTAGTAAATAGGTATCAACATAACGAATATAATTTATTTCTTTATGTTTGAAAAACACCCATTTCTGGATGGATAATGATCAGTAAATTTGGCAGATTGAAAAGAAAACTAGGACCTGTAGGTTGTGGTGGAAATTTCATGAAATATAAGAAATGAGCTATTCCATGATTCCTTAATGATATTTTGATGGTTTTTCTAATTAAGAAATAATATAAGGTGTCATTCTAGGGATTCATATTGCATGTTTCAATAATTGGTGTGGCATCTATCTTGAGTTGGATTCCACTTTCATTATTAACCCTAACAAGCTCAACTTCTGGTCTCACTCTTAAAGTTTGGAAGTAGAGTTGGAGGTTGAATGTAGTATTAATAGAAAATTAATTTTTTTTGTGACATAACTATTGGTAGGTTAATATAAATATATATTTCCCATCCAACAAGGGTGTTGGGACCAAGGTTTGTAGCGAGTCTTGATAATTTTAAGAGTCCATTTAAAAAATTAATTCCATGAAATTTATAAAAATACATCCTATTATTTTTATAATATAGTTTTTCCATATAGTTCACTCTATAGAGGGATCATATTATTATAATTAATATTAAATATTTTTTGTTTTTAATTAAATTTTTCAATGTCTATTAAAAAATATTTTTATTGAATATTATTTTCACTTTTACAATTTATTTTTATTAAGTATTTGATTATATAAAAATTGATGTATTATCAAGATATTATTAAATAATATTAAATCATTATGTTATCATTATATATATCATTTATAAATTTTTATTTTCTTTAATTAATAGATCTTAATTACTAATAAAATATAATTTTAACTATTAATATCCATATAAAAAGAAATATTTCAATATAGGTTTTTAATTTGGTTATAAGATGCCAATAAACTGGATACGTGCTTGAATTCATTGAAAACAAATATTTCTTTTAAGTTACAAAAAATAATAAGTAAGTTTTCATGTTTTTTATTACACAATTGGGCTTGTTAATCTATTAAATAAATGGTTATATTATATAAACATGGAAATTTATTTCCTTTCATTATGGTTATGCTATTTTTTATGTAGATAAAGAATGAAACATTTATTTATTTACTGTTAGGAATGTAAGTTAAGATATTAAATTTATGGTATTCCATCATTAGTATATTTTGAAACAATGAATTAGATTTCTAAAAAAATAGTTTTACCTACCATTGTATTATAGGTTAGTTACTATTTAATTTATATCTATGCATGTATATTATACTTTTCATTGGTTGGATAGGGTGTTGGGGTAGTTATGTTGTGTGTTCAAGGGAAAGAAGTTGGTCATGTACCTAAAACATTACTATAGTAATACATTGAGGATGTGAAGTGATACTTAATACCATTAATGTAAATTATAGAGACCACATTGGATTTTTTTTAAATGTTATTCATGGATTGATCCATGTGTCATGCTATAAAATCCTACTTGGATGTTTTTTTATGGTTGGGTTTGTTAATTTTCTCCCTAAACCCATATTTTTGTTCTCCCACATTCCTCTTGGCCCTTCCTCTGGGAATTTGTCCATAAGATATTCTATTTGATGGTATTAGCTTCCCTCTTCCCATTTCGTCACCAATTGATGCATCATTCATTGTGCTGGTCCTATTTTAGTAATTCTGATGTTTATAATACCTATATAAATATTTATTTTTGTTTCTTCTTGTTTTCTTTTTTATAGAACACTAATGTTTGATTTTGGGGATTATTTTAGGTATTTTGAATACTATGATTATTTTATGTGGTGATTTTGGGTGATTTACCTTTTCCACAGTAAAGGTAGGAAGCCCAAGACCATTTTATATATTTCTTTTGAAGATATACATAACATTTTTCATGTGGGTGAATGTTCATCCCATTGAAGCTTCTACATGTAGTATCAATATGATTGGGTATGTCCTTATAAGTTTAGTAAACCCTATAGAGGGTGAGTTACAAGTTATGGATCAATTAAAGTCGATATTCTACATATAATCATGACTGGCATAGTAATTTTTTTAAAGGTTGGGGTCGAAGCCTCAATTTATTATTAAGGAAAATTATTATTTTTGTCTGGGTAGAATGAGACCCCTTACATTGCTTAGATGCGCAAGGCCAAGTGGCCTGATTACAAGGATTGAAAGTCCATTTTATAGCCTAAATGACCCCATAGTGAATAGAACTACTACATTACCCACAATGCTACAGTACTTGCTACAATACCACCACCACTACAGTCCAACTACAATTCCTCAAGCGCTACAGTTCCACCACCACTGCAGTTCTTCCACTACTACAGTAATGCTACAGTACCAAGCTACATTACTGCTACAACTCCCAAAAAATTCATCACTATCTGAATTTGATCCTGGGTCTTTTGGATGCTATGCAGGACCCTATACCACTTAGGTACAAGCTCGTTGGTAGTGGCATAGTGATTGTCTAATAAGGAAATGTGATCTTGGGTGAGTCGTTCTAGCTAAGTTGAGGATAGTATAGTCCAGATAATAGATGTAGGAATTTAGGTTATTAATTCTACTATTGGTCTTGATTTTTTATGTATGTTATTTCTTGATGTAGGATACTCTATGTGACCTCCCCATATTCACTGGGTATGTGCCAATGTTTATGATGTGGCCTCCCTAGTGTCTATGGGGATGGGTTAGTGTGTATGATATGACCTATAAAATTATATGGGAATGGGTTAATTTGTATGATAGAAGCTCCCTAGTGTTCACATGGATGATTCATTGTTCTCAGATGATATCCCTAGAGTCTTTAGCAATGGTGCAATGTTGTGAGGTGACCTTCTTAAGTGAGCAAGGATGGGTCTGGGTGCTTGATAAGGGTATAGCATGTGCGAATAGTCATGGGTCATGTGTTTTACGTCTTCTTATTGTTTTTATATAGTTCTTTTGATCATGAATTCAAAATATGGAGGCCCCGGGTTTATGTAAGCCTTTTTAGTGCAAGATGTCCCATTTGGTGGGATGTTTATTTATGTAATAATTTTTCATCAATGAATCTAATTTTATATACTTACTAAATTTACTCTATGGTTACATTAGTGGTTCCCCACTAATTAAATCACAAAAAATTATTGGGAATCTCAATGCATGTAGAAAAATTATGATCAAGGAGCTAGCCAAGCGAAATGGACCTATAAAAAATTGGTTAGGTGGTTCTAGTGGATAGGTATAGTGGTGATACTGAGACATACTCTGAGTTCATTTCCAATGATTTTTATTTTATTTATTTGTTATTTTATTCACTTTTGTACATTAATCAATCACTTGTGGGGATACCATTTGATTACTTTTCAGGACTTGGGTTTCTATATTTATGTAACATGTAATAATATTGATATTTATTCCACTATATTTATTCCCTCTTTACTTTATTATTTCATTATTGTATGTGTTTCTCTGATAGAGACATGATTATGAGGGTATAGTTCCTTTATGGTTCCATTTAATCTCTCATTTCTCGTCAGACACATCATATATATGGAAAAGAACACATGATGTAATTTGACACCTCATCCCGGATTGGATTATTAGGGTTGTATAATCTAAAATGGTATCAAATTCCCTTTTATTTTGACCTTCTATTTGGGGTTCAGTAGAATGCATATATAATGGATGAGACTCAGGTTGAGGAGCTAAGCTTGTACATAGATATCCTTAGTGTAGTATACCATTGAGTTGTTGAGGAAGTGTTATTGATTTCTTTGGTTATAATTTTATAGTTTCGTGATGTTCTTGGGAGTTATTATGTGGTAATGGTATATGGGATTTTCTCCTATCCCAAATGAAATGATAGGGTGAGTTAATGAATCATGGATTGGCATGTAGGTTCATACGATAAACACTTATTTTTTATTTATATTGATATTTAAATTAATTAAATGTTGATAGTAATAAATTTGGTGTTTCACGCATATATCATTGGTGAAAATAAATTTTATCTATGCATGATTATATCTCTGTAATGATGATTATGACTAATGTGTGGGTTCCAAATATTTGGGATTAGGCTTTGGGTAATTACTAAGAGGGTTATTCATAGTGGTTTTGTTTCACTCAAGGGATTGTTCTTGAGGATCATGTGTACAGATGTAGGCCTCTGAAATAATTAAAAAAAATTAATTTTAAAGATATTAAAGGCACTTTTGGGGGATTTTTTTTTAATTTTAGATAATTAAACATCATCGACATCCCATGGTTCCTCCAAGTGACCTTCTGGAGAACATTCCCAAATATGAGAATTATCTCATGATACCATCATATGTTCAAGAGAGTTATTCTAATAATTCTCTAGTGGCTTCCCCATAAGTTGCTCTTATGTTATGGGTAGCAAACCTGATTTACTAGGTGGTTTTATATATCATGTATGTGGGAGGTGGAAGTTCCCATTATGGAGGGCTCATAACAGTGGATTTCACTTGGGATTTCTAGTTATTGTACCCTATATCCTTCCCAAGAATTGGTGGTCCTTCAGATTCAAAGAATTGTATTAAGATCATTGATGGAATATTTGGAATTATATAAAAAATGATTCTCTATGAGTGAAATTGGTGGTATTCATGTTGTAGGAATCATCTTAGAGGTGTTGGGTAAAGATGATATAGTCTTAAAGACAAGACAGTCTGTCATGGGTATCTTTAAATGAACTATTTTTTATGAATTCATTTATAATGTTTGGATGTTGTTTAGTGGTTAAGATTTAACTAACTCTAATAGGGGATTATGTATTTGATTGATTATGGGTCATTTTTAAGGAGTTGATTCATTTTTATCCACATGAGGAAAAAACTAAGGCTCAAAAAACAAGTAAATTTTTGTTTTTTGTCATCAGGATGTATTAATATATTACTTGACTCCATATTTGGGTGTGGTTTAACAAATATAATTGGATTATAAGATGAAAATGTAGTAAATATTAACCCCGCCTTCAGTAGAGATCTTTTGAGTATTGTTCTAGGGGACTCTTCTTGTTGTAGAAAGTAGATATCATATGAGATGTGATAGGGTGGTTATAGGAAATCATTATAGGGAAATAGTCCATCAATTCTAGCTATATAAGTTACTCCCCCCATATGATTCCAGCATTGGAAACCTATGCATTACCATAATACTTATAATAGCCTGCCAAGATGGTTCCATTATTGTGGAAAGATGGGGAACCTCCAACACTTTCTTTCTATAATATCCCAGTTATGGGTGGGACATGTTTTGGGGAAGGAAGATGTATTAGGTTTATTTTTTATAGTAAAATAGGTGGATAATCTATATTTTTTATTAAGTTATATATATTGAGAAGGATGGGGATATTAGTAATAGTAGTTTAAGGATTAACTTATTTTAGTTCCGTTATTGAGACATGAATGATAGGGTTAGTGTTATAAATACAAGGATTAAATAGTGTATGTTTTATATCAGTTTCATGCACATGATATACAGAGACCTCGAATGGTTAGATGTATGATTATAGTTATTTCTACTTTCTCAATTTCATTGTTTCCTATAATGAAATCTAACTCATTTATTTTTAACCAAGTTATTTATAGTTCTGTTTTCCCCTAGTTTTTTATCCCTTCATATGAATTTTAGGATGAGGGTTGAATATATACATAAGTTCATAGAATGTATCATTGTAGTTGTATTCTACATACATATGTGGTAATTTATAATTTGGTTAATTAATAGTATTAATTTCATTCATTTTATTGATTTGTTGTTGTGTTTTTTAGATCACACTAATTCTTATCAGAGATGGGTGGATTTTACCTCCCCCAAGGTAAAGAATTATTTTCATAATAAGGAGCGGAATTTACCGATAGAAAGAGGAGGAGAAAAAATTAGCCAGATTTGGGCCATTATTACATAGGTATAGGGTATTGTTATCACAATAGGTCAGGAAATGGTTATAAACTTCTTTAATATAATAGTGGAACATTAAATGAATTTCATTCTTGATTATTTCTTAATTTTCCCTCCTAAAATAAGGATTGAGTTTAAAATTGAACTCAATGGGAGTTTATAACCTATATCAATTCCCTGATATTACATGATATAGACTGCGTTGAGATAGTTTAAGGTATAGCATTATGACTTGGAGGTGAAGATATTTATTCATCCAAGAACTCTTCCTTTGGGTTATCTTATATTATTCACAAAAAATGAGGATATAATCTCGAAACTATGTGTAGATCACTATAAAATAAATCAAGTGATGATGAAAAGTAGGTATCCACTTCAATGTATTGATAAAATATTTTATCAGTTTAGGGGACACCGATGGTTCTCCTAGATTGATCTATGATCAGGATACTATCAGATATGGGTTAAGAATTAAGTTATTCAAAAAATGATTGTTAGTGAACTAAACTGGGATGTATGTGTATCCTGTTATTCCATCGTTCTTGATAAATGAAATGATAGTTTTTATATATTTTATGAATCCATTTTCTCACCCTCAAGTGGAATCATTTATCATGAACTATATTCATGATATTTTGGTGTATTCATACACCATAGAGATGGATACCAAGTATCATTATATTGTTCTAATAACATTCTATGTACATTAAATTTATGAAATTATATCAAAGTATCACTTTTGGATCATGGAGGTATACTTCCTAGGGAACATACTTCATTATCTAGGAATACATGTTGATCCATAGAAGGTGAAGGCTGCTATGTATTGTTCTTAACCAAAAAATGTTTTCAAAATTTTTAGATTTATATATTTGAATGGATATTAAAAGTGATTAATTCAAGACATCTCTAACTAGGTTGTTCCATTTACAGGGATTACCAAGATGGGACTAATGCTTATTTAGGTGGATTGGTGTGAAGTGGATTTCTAGGAGATAAATATGTGGTTAATTTATAATCTAATTTTGATTATTACAAAATTATAGATTGGAAATTTTAGATATTTTGATTCATCCAAAGTTGGTTTGGGGGACTTATTAACACAAATAGATTAGGTGGTTTCTTGTGGGTCTTGTTTGGTATGAACCCATGAGCAGATATACCCTACACATGAATTGTATTGATATAACAAATCCCATTCCTTGAATTATTGGAATAATTATCTCTTTAGGGATATTTGTTTCTTTTACATGGATAACAAAATCTTACCATATATGTTTCCTCATAGTCTATGAACATACTATAGATACATTGGGTAAAGTATCATCAAAAATGAAACAATGATATGGAATACAATGATAGAAAGATTATGTTTATAAAAAATCCTCCACATGAAATCCTTGAAATTGAGAACATGAACATTATAGGAATAGTGAAATATTTTGAACACTCTAGTGATTTGGAATGTGGTTGTATCCAAGGATAATGGGATGATGACCTACACTCCCATGATCATTACTCACGTGTTAGTATTTTATGTAAAGGACATAAAATAATTAAATTTGAATTATTATTTGATGAGAGAGTTGATGAAGAGAGACAATCTTGTTCTAACATGGTCTTCATATTGGAATGGAATGCTTCATATCTATGGAGATTTATTAGTTCCAACCTTTCTAAGTGAGTTGTTGATGAGAAATTGTAATGACTCAAAGTTGTGGTTATATCTTTAATGAACCAATATATATCATGATATGAAACACTATTTCTATTGTGAAGGTATGAAGAATGTTATCATGTGATTTGTGGCTCTTTTCCCTACCTATCAGAGGGTAAATGATGAAAACTAGTGACAAGTTTCTTTAATTTAGCCTATTTTAGTGATATTATCAAATCATGATGAGGTGATGATGAATGTCATCACGAGACTACCTAGTACATTGTGGAATCTATATGTTGTGTGTGTGATGGTGGATCGACTAACCAAGGTTTGAAATGTTTTACCAATTTTATCAAGTTGATCATTAGATGAGTTACATTGGATATATTTTTGGGATATATTATATTATCATGTTATTCCTATGAATATCATGTAAGGACATAATGTATTTTTCTCATTATATTATTGAAAAGTCTAGAAAATTGAATTGGCATCAAAGAAGAAATTGTGTAAAATATATCACTTGAATATAGTTAAACAATTTGAGAGGATGATTTGGATCCAAAATGTCATTTATAGATCATCGGTTAACGATTTTGGAAGGTTATGAGATTACCATTTGTCTTTGGATGATTTTTAATATTTTATCATATTCTTGAATTCAATTCAAATGGATCATTTTGAGGATCTTTATAGTTCACTAAGACTTTTTCTCTTTTTTTGGATTGAGGTGCATAAGTCAGTAATGATCAGGATTAACATAAAATATGAGACTTATGATGGGGTTATGTTAGTATAAAATATGTTGGTTACATCTCAGAATTAGAAACATTAATATATAAAAGTATATGACCCTTGGTGTTAACCATGAAAGATCATGAGTTTCTTTGGGTGTCACCTTGGTTATAGAATTGATGATTGATGAATCGAGGGAAGTTAATATTGTGGTATTTTGGTTAATTAAATATTGTTGAATGGATTGGGATAGTGTCATATTGGTTTTATATTCCAATAATATGTAAATGGATACATGATTTGTTTCATATATTTAACTCCATTAGGTATTACTTTAACCATGTGCATGGGATTCATAGTGATGATATCAAGTTATTGGTAGATATGTCGTTTGAGGAAAATCCATTGCAGATTGTGGAATGATGCAAGAAGGTAATGTGTCATAATATGGTGCTTCTTGTTAAATTTTTTCATCATGGAAAACAATGAAGTAAATTTATGAATTGTTTTGAGATATCAGGGATTAATTTCTAGATTTTATTATAAGAGACCTTATATATTATTCTCAGGATGCTAAATACATAGAGGGGGATAATAATTTCCTATGGATTTTAGGTGAGTCTCAGTTTAATTTCATCCTAATAATGTGTCTCAAACAATTAATTGGATGTTTGGGGTGTAGGGTCATCTTGACAGTGTGTTTGGGAGAAACATCCTAGACATTTTTTTAAAAAGTATATAGCATGAAAACATTCACATTATGAAGTCATGAATCAAGAAATAAATGTTTATGGAAGAGACCTCAGGGACTCTATATTTAATGGTTTATGTAGTGAACATTATTTCATGATGTTGAATATTCACAATTTTTTTTATGGTTATGTTGGTAATATTCCCCCTAAAACCCTACGTGGAGTATCCATCATTCCCCTAGACCCTATCTCGAGATTTTGGATTGTAAGAGGTTCTCCGTGAATATTTTTGTTACCTGCTCCACATTTATACATAGTTTGAACATTCATTAATTATGACGATACTTTCTTAATATGTATGATTTAATTTAAGCCCTATATTCCACTTTATTATTTTTTTCCACTTTCTATAACCCTATATTATTATTTACTAGAGAATTATTAGGAACTAGAATGTTTTGATTGTTTCAGGTGGTGATTATTGGTTATTCACCTCCTCTGTACCCGATTTAGGAAGTCCATACAATTATAAAACACTTGTATTAATCTTTTTATATATTGTTTCAAGAGGATTCATGTATATCCATGTGATACTTTTTATTTTGGTATAATGTTGTTGGTTAGGTTTGTATTAGTGTAGTAGACCCCATAGTGGATACGTGACATGTTCTAGCTTAGTTAATGTGGCAATTATACTTCAATTAATAATGTAAAAGGGGGTTTAAACCAAATAAATATGACCTCATGTAAACTATTTAGGCTTATTTGATGCCAATATGGCAAGTGTAACAAATTTTTGGGTTCAGATAGTGAATTCAATTTTTTTATTGACTTTTGGATTCATTTTTTCGTGCAATGAATACTACATAATGTGACCTACCTGAAGTTTATGAGGATGGGTTGGTGTGTATCATGTGAAATACTTATAGTTTATAGGGAATGGTCAGTGTTAAATATAGAACCAAAATTATTCTAATTGGGATGGGTAAAAGTGTATGATATTCTCTCTTTGGATTCTGTAGAGATGGGTTGTTTTGCTAATATGACCTCTCTATAGTACATAAGGATAAGTCAATAAACTAATATTACCACATTTATTGTGAAATGGTAGGTCATGGTTCATGATGAGGCCATATCCTATATGATTAGCTAAAATTCATGTGTTTTACTTTATCATTTAGGTTATTAAATATTTAATTATAGCATGGTCCAAAAGTAGGTGTGGTCAGGGTTCGTAGGAACATGGTTAGCACATGATTACCCGTTATGTTGTGTTTTTATTTATTTATTCATCCTCTCTAAATTCATCTATCTTTATATACTGCCTACATTTATGTTGTGATCCCATTGATGGTTTCCGGCCAATTTTATTCCCACATCATTCATGGGAATCTCGATATACATTTAGTCATCATGATCAGGGATCCATCCAAGGGAATGGTATAGCAACCCAAGCCTTAATCAAACAATAATTATAGATTTATAAAACACTTTCCAAAAAAAAGATAAGTATCTTGAGGTCTTCTATATATAAAATATTTAATATATAAATTCAAAATCTAAAACATAAACCCAATATAAATATTTAAAACTCCATATATTATTCCTAACTAAAATTTATCTTCTAAAACTGTATAGGATACCCTATAGAAAACACATAAGTAAATGGGGATATATAATTCCTAGTGAGGGAATAAACATAGAAATAAATCATAACATGATATTTAAAATGTATAAAATTATATATTTAAGATACATATCATGAGTATGAAAACATGGCATATGGAAATGAAAAAAATAAGATTCTAGAATCATAATGATATGGAAATACCATTGAGAATGACATTATGAGAATATATCAAAACTAAATTCCCATACAATATAATATTGTATTACCTCTTCATCAACATAGTGTTCTTAGGATAATCACATATGCACTATACATGGTATCTCATGACTCTTTCATGTTACCCACTGCATTGGAGGAATATAACTAACCCATACATCACAAAATCGACTAATGACCATCATAATTGGAAAATTTATATTTTTTCTGGGAAACGAAAACAAATGTATATATAAATTATAAGAACAATATAACCTAAAATAATCAATTGAGTTCCACAATATTGTCCTAATAAATAACATAAGGCTATATCATATATATTCCAAAAAAGAGGTAATTAAATCATTTTTAATATTCATATATTCAAAATTAACTTATGTCCTAAACATGGAGTTACAGTGTATAAGTAGTTTAGACCTGATGTAATTCAAGGATAAATTAAAGGAAAACAATACAACTCAAGAAATCAATTTTTGTTTTGAATGGACCTTATACATTATAGATAATTTTAATTATATCTCATAGAAAGTAAAATCATGTATAAAAGTGAATTTTCATAATTTAGACGATATTTTATGATATTATAAATTATTTATTAGTACATACACTATAAAAATTAATTTTTATGCATAATATAAAGTCATGATTCAATGAAGTGTGACTGTGACAGAACTGTTACAGCTAAAAAAACATTCTAATAAAAACTCATTAAAAGAGATAAATCTTTAATTTGAAGTAAAAATACCATGAATAAAGATCATTAAATATAATATATATTCAAATTATAAGAATACACACCATTTAAAATATATAAGGTGTGTAAAATAAAATGTTTCTTAAAGAAGGTTGTTTTGAGATGAAACCCTTACGATTTTAGTAATTTCTAAATACAAATTCAATGAAATATAAAAAAATAATAAGGTTATATAAATCCCATGAATTAAATAATTCATTATTCCAAAATACAATCTTTTATAGTAGACACACTATTTAAAAATTAAATTTCTATATAACATTAAAATATGTCTCCATGAAGATAAATTGATATCAAAACTCATACCTCAGGTCTAAAAATATTCTGAACATGCACTTAAATTCATATAAAATTAAATTAGATTATTTTTATATATAGAAACCAAATAAAATTATTCATTTATATTTAATTGTTTAATTTAAATTTAATTTGTTTGGTACTTATTTTTAATTTATTTATCACTTTTGTTTGTTACATGGGTTTGGTTGGTTAATTTCATTGTTATGATTTCAATTTATTGAATTTCTTAAAAGGTAATGTAAACTAACATCATGATCACTATATTTTTTTTTGAGTTTTAGGTCTTTTATTATTTTATTAGGCCAAGATATATGTTGTTTCTATGGTTACCCCAAAATAAATCCAAATTAATAAAGGTACCTTGAAACGTCCATTTAATGTGTTCAATGTTTCTATGATTGTTTCTTGTTAATAACACAAATAGAATGCGGAATATTATTCTAAAAAATATTAATGGTGTAAAAATATCAAAATATTTAGATAAATAACCCTTTTTAACCGATCATTTAAGGCGGTGACGTAAAATTTGACACATCGTTCATATAGATGGTAGTCTGCACACAAACATGGAGACATTTTGTTTTTTCTTAACGATTTTAGAGGAAAGTATAAAATGGATATTCCATTAGTATAATAAAATTTAATCATAGTATAATTTATGGTGTTATAATAAATTAATGTATATAGGGTACTTGAGGGGTGTATAATAATAAAAGAATGTATAATGTTAGGTTGGTAGTATTACCTTTCCCTTGGATGTTCTCCCTAGTGTAACTCCATAAGGCTCATTAGCTTGGTATTTTGGGGAGAAAAAAATTCTAAAAGGAATGGGGAATGATTTTATAATTGTATTGAATGAATTTTTTGTTTATTAAATGATTTAAAATTTGTGGATAAATGGGGATGTGGTTTCCTCCTTTTATAAGGAAAAAAATAACTTTAATAAAAATTAATTATTTTTCAATGATATCACATTATTATTCAGGGAAAAGGATCGAAACTGGGTAATAATGGTTCAGTGATAGAACTAAACATGATAAAATATCCAAAATTCAACATTATAAATATTCTTCATATGTTCTTGAAATGTGAAAATGGTTTAAACCATTTTAACCCTATTTACCTGTAAAGATGTGACTCTACTTTCACCGATGGAAACAAAATTTAATGGACAAAATTTAAATTTTTTTTAATTTTATAAATTTGATTATAAATATTTATATAATTTTATGAATACATTTTCCAAGAGTTAGAAATTAATTTTAGTATTATAACATATTGTTGGGACCACCTTGTGTATATGTTGTATTTGTTTTCAACTGGTGTCAATTATGGAAAAAATGAAGAAGGAACTTCAAAGTGAATGGAGATTGATTGAAGTGAAAATGTCTGGATAATTTTTAGGGATTCATATAATTGGATTTCATTCTTATGCAACTATGATGTTGTTGCAAATCAGACGATTGATGCAATGATCTTGAAAATTTTGAAGAACTTGTATCATGTGTGATACAATCCTTACAACATTAAATTAGCATTCCTTTTAGGATGAATGAGGTACTTTGGATTTGATAATCCAAAAATAAATGAAGAGAAGAATAATTTTGATGAATAGTCATGGACTCTAAGGTGGCCATGCATGAGGTTGATTTGTGTTTAAATATTGCAATGCATTTTTGTACATTATCCCAAGTATCTTTTTATAATGCCTTTCTAAAAAAATGGGGTCATCCCACAAGCTAGCTACCCCAACCTCGACCTGAGGGACATGACGGACCACAGGGGGTCGACCGCACCCATGGGGAAGCATAGGTAGAGCCAGCTCGCAAGAGGCATGGGTGGGCCATGTATAAGCTGCCGTGATTGTGTGCACGGTGATCAACTCCCATGCAGGGATGCATAGTGGGCGCCATGTAGAGACCCAAAGCTTGACGTACATGGACATTACATTAATTTTTCAGAATTATTAATACATAACAAAAAACGGCTCAAGGACTGTATTAGTTTAGTTTCTTTGGAAACATGGAACATAATCTTCTAATCATGGTGAAAGATCTTCAACATCTCCCATAAAGATCTTCCCCTTTTGTTTTCTTACCTAAAAACCATTCTTTAAATCCCGTGGAAAAGAAAACATATAAATGGTGAGATCAAATTCTCAGTAAGGGTAATCATGGAGAATATAAAACAAATCATATACATTTGAACATAAAAACATGAACATAAAGTTTAAACATCAAAATCTTATGTTCTGAAATAAATCATAGCAGTAAGTAAGGCATAGATCATAATGGAACATCAATCATGATAAAATAACATGGTAATAAAACATGTAATTATGGAAAAACATTAAGAACATGATATTATTTCCATAGTAGCCGAGGAATTGCTTCCAAGACCATCATAGTGGACAAAGTCCATCACTAACTAGGTTTACTTGTTGTTCCAGCCTTGTATTACAAAACAAGATTCACTTGTCGTTCCAGCCATGTTTATCTCATTAGATATAAATCTTTACCCAATTAATTGGAGAGAGATATAGGTCCCACCCATCTCATATTGAAATCATTATTACGTGTGCCACAACACAATAATAAATCATGCATCCTAACCCAATGAATAAAATGAGTTTCATAAATATCATCCCATCTTAACATAATCCATATAAAACAAATGGATATCATTTCATCATAGGAAAAATGAAACCATGAAAATATTAGAGACAATATACTTGATACATAATCATAATAAATAATGTCATCTTAGTTGTGTAATAGTTTGGAATAAACACTTGAAATTAATTCTTGATGAAAATATTGTTTCTTCTTCAAAATCATCTTCTTTTCTCCAAATTCCGTGAAATTTAAAAGAAAAGAATTTTGTTGCAAATAATCATGAAATCTTAAAACCCCCCGACCCTAGTTACCCAGAGTCGGTGAATTATTACCTAACATTGTAATTATCACAAAAGATCATGTCTCGAAAGACTGATTAGTTTAGTAGTCTTGGAAACATTAGATATAAGTATTACATTACATCATAAAGTAAAACAAACTACAAAAACATCGTGTATTCATATCCCCTCATATTATCCTTGCAGTTCATTCACAAATTACTTATTCACATCCTGGGAAAAATAAAACATTGAAAGGGGTGAGCTCAGATACTCAGTAAGGATAACAATATAGCAGAAACTTTCATAAATAAACATAAACATATAAGGCAATGTATAACTAAAACAAAAGCATTTTAAACTTGAACTTCAGCATAATATGGAAAAAATAAAATGAAATAATTCCATTTAATTATTCACATGGATATTATATTAATCGAATAATCACATCCAATATCAATAACCACTTTCATAATGATGGGATGCATAATGCCAAACTATCATAACCACGTAGCCAAGGCCTCGTGCCAAGACTACAAATAAGATTTTATCTAGGCCTCATTCCAAGACACAAGTTTGTAACATGAGACCTACCGATGCATCGAGGAGCTATAGTAGGCTCCACTTGTCACTTACTATTTCCAATGAATTCCTCATGAAAATTTTGAAACATAACATAAACATTCGTATTAAAACTAGTATACGAAATGTCAACAATTTATCCACAAATCATGAATGGTATAAAAACAGCACATCCACAGTCAAACATAACTCATTAGATACAATATGGAAGATTGTATTGTATCATATTAACCTCAATAAATAATGATAAAGGATATTTACATAGATGAAAATAATCATCAAAACTATTAGAGAGAAATATCCCCCTTTTTCTTGAAATCATTTATAAGTCACAGTATTTGTCAAGAATCCATTTAAAAATATATTTTTGAATCAAACTGTCCCAAACAACTTTGAAACATTTTAAAGTAATTTTAATTTTAATAATTTAATGTCCATATAAATAAAACCTTAAAAATATTTTTAAAACATGGACATTAATGAGAAATATTTAGAATAATAAATCTTTAAAACATTTAAAATGATATTTTAGTTAGTGTTCCTGACCAGAAGAGAGACAATTGAATATAAATAATTTAGGTAATAAAAACATTTTAATATCATGAGAATAAAGGGATTCATGATATACTAAGTCAAAGTCCATTATATACACCATATAAAAGTGATTTGGTTTATAACAACAATGAAGTCTCAATAGAATGTAAATTGAGATGAAATCTCTTATAAAGACCTAATCCATAGGTTAAGGATAAAAAAAAGACATAATTATGTGTGAAAAATATAAATACACTAAATATTATGGGATATTATTTGTAAATCAATCAGAGGAAATTCACACATATTCTTGTAAAAACAACACCAATAAATTGGATATTTAGCTCAAAAAATGGAGATTGCGTTAAAATTACTCTTATCAAATTCACATGGATGACTTAAGAATGTATCATTGGAGTGATTATGTGTATTAAAAGTATATACACATAAAGGGGAGTGGAAATTATGACATAATTAAATGAATAGTGATTCCACACATAATCATGGAGTAAAATAATCTATGAAGTATGTGTAAAATCGAATGAGTGGAAATTGAAATTTCAAATTCCCTTATCAAATTGGTAACATACAAAACATACACCCATGAAAGAAGTATTATAAAATGATGATGTAAATATACATGAATTAATGTATATTACACAATGAATACAAACATGGGCAGTACATACACCACATGCAATAAATAAGTGGTGAACAATGGAAATCTCACGGAATTAAAAGTGAGATAAGAAAACCCCTTACTTTGTAATTTTTCCTTGGTCGAGGGTAGGTTATCCTCCAGTATAATTTTGAAATAATTTTTATTGAATTATACAAGAATAATAAACATTAATATAACATCATATATAATATTTTAACATTTCTTTTTTAATAATATCTTAGTATTATCGTCGTTTTGGGTGTTAACTTACTCGGTTTATTTTATATGTTTTGTTACTTAAGTCATGTTTGTTATGGATAGGTTGTATCTTATTCATATATAGAATTATATTAAGTCCTTAAACATTATTTGTAATCATAAAATGAGAATTATACTTTTATGGATACGATTAGGAATGAATCTCATCGCGTTCATGGAGATGGTAGTCCTTACGTACGCACGAGCGATAATATCATTATTTTGATATTAAAATAATATATAATTGGATGTTATATCATATATAAATAATCATTATCATGTTATACTTATTATTTAAATCAATTACACATCATTATTATACCCATCCAAAAAATAATATATTGAATAACTATTACACCACGATGTGAAGATGGTAGGTCATACGTACGCACGTATGGTGACATGTCATTCAAAGGATGGATAAAATACTGAATATGGTTGTACCATATTTATAATAACTTCACCGTTCATATAAGATACTAGATTTATTATTTTAGAATGGAAATAACAAAAAAATAAGAAGTGGAAGAAGAAAGAAACTTGAAAGAGTGTGGTGAAATCATTACCTCTTATTCGGGTTCTTCCTTTTGATTTGATCAAAAGGGATCCGTAAGTTGGATTTATAACCAAAGAAGGGACTCTAGGATGAAGTGAGGAAATATTATAGTTTATTTGTGATGGGGTTGGATGAACCAAAAGCCATTTAAGGTATGAATTTCAGAGAAGGGGGAATGCCCTTTTATAAGAGGGGTGAGGGGCACCTTAGGAAAAATTTAAAATATTATTTTATAACAAATTCATATTCAGTTTCTAATGCCTCAAATGTAGATTATTTAAAGGTTACTGTGGGTATGGGTCTAAATCCTTTCAACCAATAGATTTTAGACATGTTTGAGTCACTATATTAACCTTATCATTTATAATTAAATCTTAGTTAAATAGTTTGACATTTACCATGTCCCTTTGTATTTTTATATTATATAGTTAATAAACATACTATATACCTCTAAGAGACCCCCAAAAGGTCCATTATTGATACACCTATCATTATATATGTCCTTTGGATGATCCTTATATTTTTAGGAATAGAATGTCAATTAATAATATAATATTTGTTTTAAAAATTCTTTTATGTCAATTTTAACACTATTGGGTATTTTGTTTTTGATATTTTCATAACAGCATGATTACTTCAAAATAAATTTATATAACCAATCCCAATATGTCATAGTAACCTATAAAATTAGTATAATTCATAAAAAGTCTCAAATTACATTTATTTTGATATTTATAATATCAATTATTTTAATATTTCATTAATTAGATAATTACTACATCACAAATGTGTCATAAATAAAATAAATTATTTAATATCTAAAAATTATAAATAAAATACCAACATGTATTAAATCTTTTTACCTTTCTAATAAATTTTTATAATGGAATTTATCTTATGTATAACCCTATATTAAAAATGTTATAGTTATTAGACATTGATTTTATCTCTTTTAACTCTTCTTTGAATTAAATAATAATAAATGTCCTAATCTAATCCAAGTGGACCTAAATGATAATATTTTATTCCTAAAGTTGTTTTTGGTTGATATACACTTGTCCAATAGAATTAGGACATTTTTTAGGGTATTATTAATATCATTTTTACACTTAATTACCCTATTTACTTTTAACCATGGAAAATAAAAGTAAAAAGTTACTATACACCAAATATTATTTTCATCACATTGAACCACATTTTACTCCTTTATATTAACCTTGTCTCTCATATTTTCGACGTTCCACTCATAGAAGTGGTAAAATTAAGTTTTATGTGAATTTTCAAATTATCCTAGGAGGTGTGTAAAAGATGGTGAAAAGTTCAATAAAATTTTTAAATATCTAAAATTATTCTAAACTAACTCCAATGATTTACATTGAACATATAGAGGTATTATGTATCTATTTTGACCTTAATTAAATTAAAATAAAATAAATAATTATTTAAATAAAAATTCGGTTTTAAACTATAACTCAGTGATTTTCACTATTCATCAAAAATTGAGAGTTTTCAGAAAAATACCAAAAATTTACCCTAAGCTAATTTTGATATTCCGAATCCAAAAATGAAGTCCATTTTGAAAGATAAAATTTATAAAATTTCAAAAAGTGGTTATTACTATTCTTATCGGCTACTTTGATTGGTTGTGGTGTGTGTTAGAACTCGAAGTTGCGTACAACACACACTATTGCATTATTCAAAGGGAAATGTTCCGTGGAAGCTTGGGGTGTTACATTCTCCCCTCCTTAAATAAATTGTGTCCTCACAATTTTTATAATTGGTCTTGGGAATATAATGGAAAGTCCCACATTGGAAAAAGAGTCAATAAAACTATCACTTTAAATGACAGAAAGAGAAGTAAAAAAGGTCACCTGAGATAACCTATACTAGGATTCCATGTAGAAAAATAAGGATATGGATGATAAACTAAGTTTCAAGTTCTGATGGAGAGGGATAGAGAACATGATCAGGAGAAAACTAACAATAAGAAAACCACAAACTTGTGATGGGACAAATGGTCATTATTTTCCCCGTAGGAAAAGTAAATTGACAAAAAAGTTTTTTTAAGTTACATTACATAAAGATGAGGAATTCATTTCTGAGATTGACTATGAAAATAAAGAGATATACATACATTTTAGGTAAAGTTGCAATCTTTAATAAATTCCTACTACTAACTCATTTTTAAACGATGAGTATTCAAGAAGACTTGGTCACACTGGTATATATAGAATAATCTTCTTATAGCATCACATGATCCACGAAGGATAAACTATATATCTACCTTGTCTTTAGAGATTAATCAAAACCAAAATGGTTAGTATAATATTTGATGATCCCCTAAAAGGATATTTCTTTAGAGAAAGAAACACTAATATTAATTTCTATAATTAAACCAAAAATACCCCAAAGATAAATAAATACCATTCAATAAACAATTGTCCTTATAATCCCTAAATATAATCCAAACTAATATTGAAACCCAAAACTTAGAAGAATTTGGTTGTGTAGTCTTCCACGTTAAATTGTATCTCCAAATGACATCAACTACTCCTAAAGTCACATATTTAAAAGTAATTAACCTAATCACATATTCTCTATTATAGGTTAATCATTTCCATAAATAACCCAAATTACTATAAATCCACAATAAAAACATAGATAAAATCCACCATTACTCCTCAAATGAAATCCCATAGTAATCTATTTTCCTTGTTCATATAGTGTTCCCAAAAAAGAGAACATCTTCTAAAATATCATTTATCACATAATCACAAAATCATTATCCTATACTAAGAGTATTCACTTGATAAGACATAAGATTCTAAATCAACATATTATTGATCAATAAAATCATTTAACAAAAAATAATTAATCACACTAACCAGGGACTTTACGTAGTCCGGTGGTAGGCGATAAATCTCTATCGCACTTTGGTTGTGGGTTCAATTCCCATAGCTTTGTCCGACGCGACGGGTTGTCACACGGTCTGTGTGTTGTCCTTTTTCAAAAAATGTATTTTATAACATTACCAAAATGAGATAAATTCTCCATATAACCATAACATAATTTAACCACAAATGTTATCTCATTACTTAAATTTTCATCACAAAATATAATAACTTGTAATTTCCTCAAACCCAATGATTATATATAACCAATTGGTTTTTTATAACTATATCCACAAGATAAAGGACAAGTCTTCCTCAAATATAATTCTCACATGATAAATTGAAGGGTTAAACATATAAGAGAAAATTCACCCAAAGTAATCTCAACAACAAGGAGCACTAATACCTTTAAATATTTTTCCATCCATTTATTTCTACATAGGATCTTACTTGACCAAGAGGTTATCCTATAGAATAGGGCATTGACTTGGGTGATTCCATGGTCCCTTACATTTACGACAAATGACTATAATTGGAATCTTGGGACCATTTTTATTTTCTTCCATAGTACTCTTAATTTTTCATCGATGATTATTCAATTTATGTCCTTCCTTCCAACATGTAAAACATTTATTTGTTCCATTGAGACACTTTCAGGGATGTCTCCATCCACATTTCCTACTTGATAGAAGTTGAGTATTATTTTCTCTGTGGTCTCCACTGCTGGAGCTCTTATCATTCATCACCATTCTCTTATTTTTTGAGTCTTGGAATTGGTTAATATATATATATATTGTGGATCATATTTTTGGAAAATTGATTTGGCAGGAAGAAGATATATTTTACGCCTATCAAAATTCCATTTTTTTGCTCATTTCCACCACCATTCCCACCTTGTACATCGTTCTCAATGTCACTATGACTGACATGGAATCCAGCTGTTGACTAAACCCAAAAATAATTGTGTGAGTAACAGTAGCCATAAAATAATTTAGAGAATATCATGTCACCATATTCTCAATTTGAAACATATTAGGATTAAACAAGGTCATTTACTTTCATAATATTTCAAATCGGGTTGTAAAGAAAATGTAAGTTTTCCTAAGCGTATCCCTCGGGAGTGTCGTAACCAAGAGTACAGCGAGGCCCGTTATCGTGCACCAGTTCCCATTCAAGTCTAGCTCGAAGTGGTGTTTTTGGGTTTTACCCCTAGGTACATCTGTGCCAGATCCACCTCTACCATCTCGTTTCCAGACAGGGATGTATTGCTTGGAAAAGTCACAAAATCTATACAATACCAAAATTCTAGGAAGTTCTTATATACTAATTATTGAATTATTTCATAGGGAAATGTTCCCTAATCAAAGTTTATATAAATATAGCTTCCAAGGTTTGTACTAAACATCCTCTGATACCAACTGTAATTCCCCAACCCTAGTTACCCAAAGTTGGTGCATTATTACATAACATTGGCATGGTCACAAAAGATCAAGTCTCGAAAGAATGATTAGTTTAGTAGTCTTAGAAACACTAGATATATTCATAAGTCTTACATTATATCATAAAGTAAAAAAAGTACAACAACATCTTGTCTTCATATCCCCTCATACTATCCCTGCAGGTCATTCATAAAATACTTCTTCACATCCTAGGAGAAAAAAACATTGAAAGGGGTGATCTCAGATGCTTAGTAAGGATAAAAATATATCAGAAACGTTCATAAATAAACATAAACATTTAAGGCAATGTATAACTAAAACAAAAGCCTTTTAAACTTGAACATAAGCAAAATATGGAAAAAAATATAATGAAATAATGCCATTTACTTATTCACATGTATATTATATTAGTCAAATAATCACATGCAATATCAATAACCACTTTCATATAGATGGAATGCATAATGCCAGACCATCATAACCATTTATCCAAGGCCTCGTGCCAAGACTACAAATAAGATTTTGTAAAGGCCTCGTGCCAAGACACTAGTTTGTCTCATGAGACCTACCGATGCATCAAGGAGCTATATCAGGCTCCAACCATCACTTACTAAGTCCAATTCATTCCTTATATGAAAATTTTGAAACATAACATAAACATTCGTATTAAAACTAGCATACAAAATGTCAATACTTTATCCGCAAACCATGAATGGTATAAAAATAGCACATCCACAGTCAAAAATAACTCATTCGGTACAATATGGAAGATTGTATTGTATCATATTAACCTCAATAGATAATGATAAATGATATTGACATCAATGAAAATAATCATCAAAATTATTAGAGAGAAATATCCCCCTTTTTCTTGAAATCATTTAAAAGTCACATTGTTTGTCAAGAAGCCATTTAAAAATATATTTTTGAATAAAAGTGTCCCATACCACTTTGAAACTCTTAAAAATAGTTTTAATTTTAAAACATTAATTTATATATAAATAAAACCTTAAAACCATTTTTAAAACATGGACATTAATGAGAAATATTTTGAATAATAAATCTTTAAAACATTTAAAATGATATTTTAGTTAAAGTTCCTAACCAAAATAGAGACACTTGAATACAATTAATTGTGGTAATCAAAAAATTTTAATATAATGAGAATAAAGGGATTCAGGATATACTATGTCAATGTCCATTATATACACCATATAAAAGTGATTTGGTGTATAACAACAAACAAGTCTCAACTGAATGTAAATTGAGATGAAATCTCTTATAAAGATTGTATCATTAGGTTAAGGATAAATAAACGACATAATTATGTGTGAAAATATAAATACACTCATTATTATTGGATATTTAGTGTAAATCAATTAGAGGACATTCACGCATATTCTTGTAAAAACAACACCAATGAATTGGATATTTATCTCAACAAATAAATATTGAGTTAAAATTACTCTTATCAGATTCACATCGATGACTTAAGAATTTATAAATGGAGTTATTATGTGTATCAAAAGTATATCCACAGAAAGTGGAGTGGAAATTATGACTTAATCAAATTAATTGTGATTCCACACATAATCTTGGAGTAAAATAATCAATGAAGTCTACGTAAAGCCGAATGAGTGGAAATTGAAATTTCAAATTCCTTTATCGATTTGGTGACATACGAAACATAAACCCATGAAATAAGGGTCATAAAATGATGATGTAAATATCCATGAATTAATGTATATTTCACAATGAATACAAACATGGGCAGTACACACACCACATGCAATCAATAAGTGGGGTACAATGGAAATCTCAAGGAATTAAAAGTGAGATAAGAAAACCCCTTAATTTTTACTTTTTCCTTGGTCGAGGGTAGATTAGCCACCTGTATAATGTTTAAATAATAATTATTGAATTATATAAGAATCATATACATTAATATGATATCATATATGATCTTTTAACATTGATTTTTAATAATATCATAGTATTATCGTTGTTTCAGGTGTTAACTTACTCGTTTTCTTTTATATGTTTTGTTACATAAGTCGTGTTTGTTATGGATAGGTTGTATCTTATTCATATACAGAATTATATTAAGTACTTAAACATTATTTTTAATCATAAAATGAGAATTATACTTGTATGGATATGATGGGGAATGAATCTCATCGCGTTCGTGGAGACGGTAGTCCGTACGTACGCACGACCGATAATATCATTATTTTGATATTAAAATCATATATAATTGAATGGTATATCATATATAAAGAATAATTATCATGTTATAATTATTATTTACATGAATTACACATAATTATTATACCCATCCAAATAATTATATATTGAATAACAATTACATCGCGACATGGAGACGGTAGGATGTACGTACGCACGTATGGTGACATGTCATTCAAAGGATGGATAAAATACTGAACACGGTTGTACCATATTTATAATGACATCAAAATATAGATAAGATACTTTAGTAATTATTTTATAATGGAAATAACAAAAAAAAGAAGAAGTTGAAGAAGAATGGAATTTGAAAGAGGGTGGTAAAATCATTACCTATTCTTCGGGTTCCCAATTTTTATTTGATCAAAAGGGCTATTTAAGTTAGCTTTATGACCAAAGGAGGTCCTCTAGGATGAAGTGAGAGAAGTTGAGAGGATATTTGGGTAGGGTTTGGCCGAACCAAAACGCTTTGAAGGTATGAATTTGAGAGAAGGGGGAGTGCCCTTTTATAAGAGGGGTGAGGGGCACCTTAGGAAAAACTTAAAATATTATTTTAAAATAATTTCTTATTCAGTTTCTAACGGCTAAAAAGTAGATTATTTAATGGTTAAGGTGGGGATGGGTCTAAATCCTTTCAACCAATAGATTTTAGATAGTTTTTTGTCACTATATTAACCTTAACATTTATATTTAACTCTTAGTTAAATAGTTTGACATTTACCATGTCTCTTTGTATTTTTATAATATATATTTAATAAACTTACTATATACCTCCAAGCGACCCCCAAGTGGTCCATTAATGACAAACCTATCTTTATATAAGTCTTTTGGCTGAACCTTATATTTTTACGAATAGAATATCAATTAATAATATAATATTTTTTTAAAAACTCTTTTATGTCAATTTTAACACTATTGTGTATTTTGTTTTTGATAATTCTATAACAGCATTATTACTTAGAAATAAATTTATAGAACCAGTCAAAATATGTCATATTATCCTATAAAATTAGTGGAATTCATAAAAAGTATAAAATTACATTTATTTTGATATTTATAATATCAATTATTTTAATATATAATTAATTAGGTAATTAGTGCATCACCATTGTGTCATACATAAATTAAATTAATTAATGTCTAAAAATAATAAATAAAATACCATCATATAGTAAATAGTTTTATATTTCTAATGAAAATTTATAATCCAATTTATCTTATGTATAACTTTATATTAAAAACATTTTATTTATTAAACATTGATTTTATCTATTTTAACTCTTCTTTGAATTTAATAATAATTAATGTCCTAATCTATTCCATGTAGACCTAAATGATAATATTTTATTCCTAAGGTTATTTTTTGGGTCTAGATACACTTGTCCAATATAATTAGGACATGTGTTAGGGTAATATTAATATCATTTTTTACCCTTAATTACCTTATTTACTTTTAACCGTGGTAAATAAAAGTAAAAATTTATTATTCATCAAAAGTTATTTTCATCTCATTGAATCACATTTCACTCCATGATATTAACCATGTATCTCGGATTTTTGAAATTCCAATCACATAAGCGGTAAAAATATGTTTTATGTGAATATCCAAATTCTCCTAGGAGGTGGGTAAAAGACGGTAAATAGTTCAATAAAATATTTATATATCTAAAATTATTCTAAACTAACTCTAATGAATTACATAGAACGTATATAAATATTATGTATCTATTTTTACATTAATTAATGTTAAATAAAATAAATAATTATTTAAATAAAAATTCGGTTTTAAACTACTACTCAGTGTTTTCACTATTAATCAAAAGTTGAAAGTTTTCAGATAAATACCAAAAATTCAGCCTAAGCTAAATTCAATATTCCGAATCCAAAAATGAAGTCCATATTGAAGAATAAAATTTCTAAAATTTCAAAAAAGTGGGTATTACTATTCATAATGGCTAGTTTGATTGGTTGTGGTGTGTTAGAACTCGAAATTGTGTACAACACACGCCATTGCAATATTCAAAGGAAAACGTACCATGGAAGCTTGGGGTGTTACAAATATTATGGAATAAGCTTCAGGGAAACAAGGTGTTATGATATAGTGGAAATCCATTCATGTTGTATAAGTTAAAAAACATTATTCTCGTACTTTTTAGCGAAAAAGTTAAAAAGTACCACCTATGGTAAATAAAAAAAATTCCTTTCATAACAAAAAGTAAAAGTCAACATGGAGTAAAAATTACATTAAACATACAAGGAAGAATATTAAACACTTTGTGGAAAAAATTTATAAAACATGTACATGGATGATAAATATAACCCTAGTAAATACTTACGTATAAGCAATCTCAGATAAAAATGAGATTTGAAAAATTATCCCTTACCTTAGGTCCAATTTCTTCTATTAGTTTCTAAAACTGCTATAGAGTGGGTTTAAATATATTATTAACTAGTAACAAAACCATAATAATATTTATTATATCATATATGATTCACTTATGACCTTATATTACCAGTTCTTTTGTCAATTCCATGTTAAAGAAACGTGTTGGAAAAAATCGTTTCATTTATCGTACGTGTTTGGACATGTTGTTCATGATATTATTATTACTTTTATCATGATTTACATAATTCCAGAATGTAAAACATGATTTATATTTCATATATATTCCGTATATATATAATAGATAGGTAAATGAAATGAAACACACCGTTCATGGAGATGGTGGGTCGTATGTATGCATGAACACTGTTTTACTTTCCTTATTGACTTGAATGGAAGTAAGTAGATGATATATATATATATATATAAATAAATCCAGTAGAATTATTATGTCATATATATCATTATTATTCATTATATATATTTTATAACCATTCTTGAATGGTTAACATGGATATTGAATCTCATCACGTCGTGGAGACGGTAATCCGTACGTATGCAAGAGCGATGATATCATTCCCATAATTATTGAATGGAATTGGAGTGGATGATATAATATCTCAGAAGTATTATGATTTTATAATAAACATATATTGTTATTTTTTACACCATTATACCCATCCATGTAAGGTGGTGGTGGAAAAACAGATTACACCACGGCGTGGAGATGGTATTTCGTATGTATGCACGCGCGGTGATTTGGTTCTCCGTAGGATGGATAGAAGGGGAAATGGGGTTGTTTAATATTTATAATAACATATCATTATATTATTTATACTGATGTTATTACTTTATAATGAGATAAATAATGAAGATGAAGTAGAATAATAATGAAACTTGAAAGAATTGGTAGAAGAGATTACCTCTTCTTCGACACGCCTCCTCTAAACGTCTTCTTAGGGCACTAAAGTTTGACTTTGAAGAATAGAAGGACCTCTAGTAGGTTTCTATTTAAGTGGAGAAGTGAAATGGGAATCATTTTTCCGAGATTGAAGGCTTAAATTTGTGTGAAGAGGAGAGGGAGGAGGTGCCCTTTTATAAGGGAGGGGAGGGTCACCTTTGGAATCCTCAAAAATATTAATTTAATATAAATTCAAACCCAACATAAAAACTTCGAAAATGACTCACGTACGAAGATTAGATGAGATAGGTTTGTAATCCCATCAAAAAATAAAATTTATACATGTTGGAGATTTATTTTAAACCTTATCAACATGATTTATCCTTATTTAATCAATTTAATTTTATTTGTGGTAAGAATATTATAAATTTTAAATTGTTATAAATAATTACTTATGTGTTGTGAATTATACATAATTGGATACATTATTACATTCAAACCATAAAAATTTAAATTTATAATTTTTAAATATATTTGTGATTTTTGAACAATTTAATAATATGTTATTTTTATAAAATAACAATAATGTTAATTTTGACACTATTTATTTATTTGATTTTAAATAAAATACACACATAGTATATATTAGAACCAAAATTTTTAATATATTTCTATCAGGTCATATTCATCTAGAAAATTTGTGGAGAACATTTATTAGTTCATATAATATTTATTTTAATATTTATAAAACCATTTATTTGATATTTCTATTAATAAAAAAATTACTAAATAATTTTTTATAATTATTTAATATACTTATTAGTTTCATAAAAATTCAAAATAAATTACCATTATGATGATAAATATAATATCGTTCATCAGAATACTTTTACTCGAATTTATCATCTTAAAATAACAAAATTTAAATTGTTATTTTTATTAAATTATGAAAGTGATAACTTTGACATCATTTAAAATAATATAATATAAGTGTCATAATCGATTTTATAAATCTCAAAATGGTCAAAAAATAGACCATTAGATGGTTATGGATTACATATATATGAACAATAAGTTTTGGTCAGGTTTTTGGGCTTTTTAATGGGTATTATTATTTTAATAAAAACTATATTATTGATTTTTCACTAAATAAATAATTCCGGGATCATTAATATATAAGCTATTAATTTAGTTAAATATCTCTTAAATATTACAAATAAATTAACATAACAAAGAAAAACATCTTTGCTTTCAAATGAGTATTTATAATTGAATTTATATTATGTGTAACCTTATATTAAAAATACTTTATTTATTTAAGTTTGAGTGAGACATATTTCACTTTCTTTAAAATAAAGTAAATTAAAGGTCTTAATCACATCCAAGTGGGTTCCAATGGTTACCATTTAGACAAAAATATTCCTTATAATTAAATATTATCATACAATTATATTAAGACAAGAGTTATGGTAATTTTATAATATTATATTTACCCTTAATTACATGATTTACCTTTAACTCTGATAAATAAAATTTACTGTAGTTACTATTCATAGTGCCCAAAAATAAAAATTACCCTATTAACATAATTTGGACCTACGTATTCAAAATATGGAATCCATGTTTTCAAATTCATATCATATATGTTTCAGAAATTAATTTAAAATTAATCCTTTTGTTAAGAAAACGAGTTTTAAAAGTTAAAACATTGCAAAAGATTGAAATGATTTTACCTATGAATTCAATGTAAAATCAATGTTAATGACATAAATTATATTAAATGATAAAAATATATTCTATTTATACATTAAAACCATTCAATATTATAATTTAACCATATAAATTATTACAATGAAAAAAGATATTTTTAATTAAAATATAGCGTGTTCTTACTATTCATTAAAATATAAAAGTTATCAGAATAATATGAAAATTTTATCCAAAGTAAATTTTTATATCCTGATTCCAATGAAGAATTTAACTTTTTCAAATTGAACTTCTAAACATGTAAAAAAGAATATTTAAATTGGGTGTTCCATCAAAAGGCGGAAAAACTACATTTTTTAAAAAATACTTATTTTAGCCGAAAAATTTATTTTGTTCTCATACCTTGTTCTATAAAATGTGTAAGATGAATTATAATGTCATAAAATTCAAAATATAGTTACTACTGCACATAACGGCTGGTTCATAATAATATTATAACAATATATCGTTGTTTAGTGAAACTCAGTTGTGCGTACAACACATGCTATTGAGGAAGGTTGGTCTTGCTTCAAACACAAGCCAAGAATAGTTTTTTGTATAATAAAAGCTAATAAAGTGTTGCGTATAGCACAAACTAATTTTGGTGTAGCATAAAACACAAGAAATCAATTAAATTAAAAGAATATTTTTCATAAAATCATGGGGTGTTACATTCTACCCCCCTTAAAATGAATTTCTCCATCGAAATTTGTCAGGGTTATTAATGGTTTACTTCATGAAAGTTTATTTCAAAGAAACCCACATCGTAAAAAGGAATACTAAAAAATAATTTTAAAAACTAAAGTATGAAACCTAAAGGTTACCCAAATTAACTCATCACTGGGTTTCCACATAGGAGAACATAGGTGAAAAATATTGATATGGAAGAAAAATATGACCATCAATATCTGATGGAGAGTGGTAGAGAACATGGCTATGAAAAATCCAACAATCACAAAGCCATAAATTTTTGATGATCTAAGGTACTATCTGATTAATCGGATATGAGGGTACTAAAACAATATTTTTGGTTTTCAAGATCATTTCCCTAATGTTGAATAATTTTTGAATAGAAATAAATACTTATATGATTTTGGTACAATCTCACCATTATTCATTCCTTGAACAATTTCCACTTTATCTCTTAAAGAAATAAAGTTGAATTTCTCATTCGTGAAGTGTTAGCAGATATTGTGATATAATTTGGGTGCTTCCATCTGTCTCAAAAAAAAGGTTTGCAAAAGTTATTAAAAATAAATAAGTCTATCTTATGGTGAGATTAATCATATATGGTTTCAATAATGGACTTATACTTAATCTATCATACTGCTTAATAAAATAAAACTAGTTTCTACTAACGAGGGACTTCCTCTAAGCTAGTGGTAGGTGATAAAAGCCTATCCCACATCAGTTGTGGGTTCGATTCTCGCAACCTTGTCTGGCATGAAGGGTTTCCGCCTGTCCTACGAGTTGTCCTTTTTTTAAAACTACTCTATTATAACATTCCAGAAATAATATCGAAAAAAATGTTATATCCTTAAAAAATATTATCTTATGTCCATCTTAATCCAGTCCAATCTTCAGGCTCATCCAAAATACTTCTCTCTAATCTCAAAGTATAATAAAAAATATTACTAGAGAGGTCATCTACCAAGCATGAAAATACCATCATTTATCCCCCATATATCATAAAATATATCTTGTTGGTCACATTCCTGACATGTGAGTACCTTAATTATGTAATCTTTTGAATCATGAATAACCATATAATCATTATGAAAACATGGATGCTATCAAAATTTAACTCTTTCCACATACCAAAATCCCAAAATTTCTATATTCTCAAACCATGATTTATCATTGTCCTTATATCAGTCCTGAGGTCCTTAATACTATCAAAGATCTCTTTAACTCTTTATCCCTTCATTATGCACAAATCATCTACTTTCCAAAAATATCTGACTAACCTTTCATGGTTATTGGTACAATTCAACATATACATTCAAATTATTTAGGAAAAACAATAGTGTAACAATCCTTAGATGTTTCTTTATTCCATAGTACCAATAAATTACATAGACAACAGATCTATTGATAAACATACAATCATTCCACAACCTTCTTAAACCATTGATCAAGCATCATCATTTTATTCCTTACCACTTCTTTCATCTCATATATCATTTTTAGTCTCTTCATCATCATTAATATAAATACTACTCATATGACCATGCTTATTCTCTTCATGAGATTTTACCTTAGGGAATTGGTTTGAATAATTCCCGTACATTCCACATTTCAAACATTTAACCGTTTTTGATGTCTTAGAAATACCATTATCCTTGTCCATGGTGTTAACTAAACATTTTCCTTTGAAATTACTGGCTTTGTGTCCTTCTTTTCCACAACCAAAGCATCTTCTAGTTCCTTTGAAACATTATCCCTGGTGTCTATTCCCACATTATTTAAATGATGGAAATTGAACTTTATTTCCTCTATGATCATCCTGAAACTCCATCTTTCTCTTATTATGTGAGTCAGGAAACTTACCAAAGTTGAGATTATTGATCATATTATGGGATTTTTTATTAGGAATAATAATGATGTTTGGACTTCAAAATCCCGTTTCATTTGGTTTCTCATGAAGAATATCATTCCATTGTCCATCATATTCTCCATTATCACGAATCTTCTTATTTCCAACCATTTTCTAAAACCCAAAAAGAATAGTGTGAGAAGAAAAAATTATGCTCAGAAAATAACATCATAAAGGGGTAGTACCTTCAATATCTAACATCTTAGGTTTAATTCTAATATCGTTTCCGTATTTCTTGGACTATAACCTATACTTATACTTAACCTTAAGGACATCCCTAGACATACCTTACAAATATCTCTAGGGATCTCACTAATGTTTTCGCATCTTAGTTTCCAAAGGATAACTAAACCATTCCTCTGATACCAACTGTAGAGACCTAAAGCTTGAGTTACATGGACATTACATTATATTTTCGAAATACATAATACATAACAAAAAAACGCCTAAGGACCAAATTAGTTTTGTGTCTTTTTTTAAACATGCAACATAATCTTCTAATCATGGTGAACGATCTTCAACATCTCCCATAAAGATCTTCCCCTTTTGTTTTCTTACCAAAAAACCTTTCTTTAAATCCTGGGGAAAAGAAAACATATAAAGGATGATCTTAAATGCTCAATAATCATAAGCATGGGGAAAATAAAACAAATCATATACATTTGAACTTAAAAAAACATGAACATAAAGTTTAAACATCAAAATCTTGAGTTATAAAATAAATCTTAGTAGTACCTAAGGAATGGATCATAATGGAACACCAATCATGATAATGTAACATGGTAATAAAACATTTAATTGTGGAAAACCACTAAGAACATGATATTATTTCCATAGTAGCCAAGGAATTGATGCCAAAACCATCATAGTGGACAAAGTCCATTACTGAACTGAGTTTACTTGTCGTTCCAACCCTGTATTACTGAACCAGATTCACTTGTTATTCCAACCATGTTTATCTCATGAGATATAAATCTTTACCCAATGAATTGGATCTAGATATAGGCCCCACCCATCTCATATTGAAATTATTCTATTGTGTGATACAACACAATCATAAATCAAGCATCATAACCCAACGAATAATATGGGTTTCATAAACATCATCCCATCTTCACATAATCCATATAAAACAAATGGATATCATTTCGTCATAGGAAAAATCAGACCATGAAAATATTGGAGACATTATATTTGAAACATAATCATACTAAATAATTTCATCTTAGATGGGAAATAGTTTTGAATAAACACTTGAAATTAATTTTTGAAGAAAATATCCTTTCTTCTTCAAAATCATTTTCTTTTCTCTAAATTCCATGTAATTTTAAAAGAAAATAATTTTGATGAAAATAATAATGAAATAATGTATAAGAAGATTCATGGAAATAAGGTGTTATGAAACTGTGAAAATCCATTCTCATCTTTTATGTTAAAAAAACATTCTCCTCGTACTTTTTTGCAGAAAAGTCAAAAAGTGCCACGTATGGTAAACAAAAGAAATATTCCATCCATAACACAAAGTAAATGTGAAATATGGGTAAACATGACATTAAAAATATATGGAAGAATATTAAACACTTTATGAAAAATATTTTATGAAACACGGACATGGATGATAAATATAACCCTTGTAAGTAGTTACTTATATGCAATCTCAGATAAAAATTAGATTTGCAAAATTATCCCTTACCTTAGGAACAATTTCTTTCGTAAGTGTCCAAAACTCAAGTATAGTGGGTTTATACATATTATTAACTTGTAAAAGATCCATAAAAATATTTATGATATCATATATTGTTCACTTATTACTTTATATTACCTGTTCTTTTGTCAATTCCATGTTAAAGAAACGTTTTGGGTAAAATCGTTTCATTTATCATACGTGTTTGGACTTGTTGTTCTGGATATTATTATTACTAATATAACGATTTACTTACATATAGATTGTAAAAAATGATTTATATATCATATATATTCAGTATTTATATATATATATATATATATAATAGATAGATAAATGAAATGAACCACACCGTTCATGGAGACGGTAGACCGTACATATGTATGAATGTTGTTTTCCTTTCATGATTGACTTGAATAGAATTAATTAGATGACACATATATATACATAAATAAAGTAGCATTATTATGTCATATATATCATTAATATTCATTACATATACTTTATAATCATTCTTGAATGGTTAACATTGAGAATGAATCTCATCGCGTCGTGGAGACGGTAATCCGTCCGTACGCACGAGTGATGATATCGTTCCCATAATTATTGAATGTAATTTTAGAGGATGATATAATATATCAGAATCCGTATGATGTTATAATAACCATATATAGTTATTCTTTACACCATTCTACCCATCCAAGTAAGGTAGTGGTGGAAAAACAGATTACACCACAGCATTGAGACGGTATTTCGTACCTACGCACGCGCGGTGATTTTGTTTTCTATAGGATGTATAGAAGGTGAAATGGGGTTGTTTAATATTTATAAAAATATATTAGTATATTAGTTATACTTATGTTATTAATTTATAATTAAACAACTAAAGAATAGGATGTAGAAGAATAAAGAAACATGAAATAATCGATAGAAGAGATTACCTCTTCTTCAATGCGCCTCCTCTTAACCTCCTCTTAGGGCACTAAAGATGGTATTTTAAAAATACCAGGACCTCTCGTAGGTTTCTATGTAAGTGGAGAAGTGAAAAGGTCAGGGTTTGGTAGAGCTTTAAGGCTCAAATTTGTGTGAATTGTAGAGGGAGGAGGTTCCCTTTTGTAAGGGAGGAGAGGGGCACCTTTGGAAACCTCAAAAATATTAATTTAATATAAGATCAAACCCCACTTAAAAACTACTAAAATGACTCAAATCCGAAGATTAGATGATATTGGGTTTTAATACCATCAACAAATAAAATTTATACATGTTGGAAATTTATTTTAAACCTTATCAACCTGATTTATTTTTATTTAATCTATTTAATTTTATTTGTGTTAATAATATTATAAATTTTAAATTGTTATAAATAATTACAGATGTGTTGTTAAATATCAATAATTTGGTAATTTATGACATTTTACACCATATAAATTTCAATTTATACTTTTTAAATAATTTTGTGATTTTTAAACAATTTAATAATATGTTATTTTTATAAAATAACAGTAGTGTTAATTTTGACATTATTCATTTATTTGAATTTAAATAAAATCCACATAGATGATATATTCAAAAAAAATTAACAGATTACTAACATGTCATATGCTTCTATAATATTTTTGTAGAACATTAATTAGTTCATATAATATTTTTTTAATATTTATAAAACCATTTATTTGATATTTCTCTTAATAAAACAATTACTACTTCATTTTTGTATAATCATTTAATATACTTATTAGTTTCATAAAAATTGAAAATATATAACTATGATGATTATATATATAATATATTTAAAAATAATACTTTTAATAGAATTTATCATCTTAAAATCACAACATGTAAATTGTTATTTTTATTAAATTATGAAGGTGAAAACTTTGATATCATTTAAAATAAAATAATATAAGTGTCATAATTTCTTTCATAAAGCTCTTAATGGTAAAAATTTTTACCAATGGATGGATATGGTTTATATATATATGAAAAATATGTTTTGGTCAGGTTTTTGGGCCCTTTAATGGGTATTAGTATTTTAATAACAACTATATTACTGATTTTTCACTAAATAAAGAATTTCTGCATCATTATTGTATAAGCTATTAAGTTAATTAAATATCTCTTAAATATTAAAAATAAATTACCATAACAAGGAAAAAAATTTAGCTTTCAAATGAGTATTTATAATAGAATTTATATTCTATATAACTTTATATTAAAAATATGTTAATTATTAAAGATTGAGTGAGACATATTTCACTTTTTTTAAAATAAAATAAATTAAAGGACTTAATCACATCCAAGTGGGTTCCAGTGGATTCCATTTCGATCCAAATATTACTTAGGAAAAAATTAAATCATCCAATTATATTAGGAAAAATTTTAGGATAATTTTATAATATTATATTTACCCTTAATTACCCGATTTACCATTAACTATGGTAAATAAAATTTACCGTAGTTAATATTCATAGTGCCCAAAAATAAAAAGTTTCCTTTTAACATAATTTGGACCTATAGATTCAAAATATTTAATCCATATATCTAAATTAAAATCACATAATTTGCAGAAATTAATTTAAAATTATTCTCGTTGTTAAGAAAATGAGTTTTAAATGTTAAAACATTGCAAAAGATTGAAATTATTTTACCTATGAATTCATTGAAAAATCAATTATAATGAAATAAATTATATTAAATGGTAAAAATATATTCTATTTATACTTTAACCCATTAAATATTATAATTTAACCATATTAATTATTACCATGAAAAAAGTTGTTTTTATTAAAATATAGCGTGTTTTTACTATTCATTAAAATATGAAGTTTGTTAGAATAATATGAAACAATTATCCGAAGTAAATTTTTACATCCTGATTCCAAAGAAGAATTTTATTTTTTCAAATTGAACTTATAAACATGTCAAAAACTAGATTTAATGTGGGTGTGCCATCAAAATGTCGCAAAATAGCATTTTTTGAAAAAAATATTATTTTAGCTGAAAATTTTATTTTTTTTCTTATACCATGTTCTATAAAATGTGTAAGATTAATTATAATGTCATAAAATTAAAAATTTAGTTACTAATATTAATAATGGCTAGTTCATAATAATATTATAACAATATATCGTTGTTTAGTGAAACTCAGTGTTGCGTACAACACACGCTATTGAGGAAGGTTGATCTTGCGTGAAACACAAGCCAAGAATAGTGTTTGCATATAATACAAGCTAATATGGTGTTGTGTACATCACATACTAATTTTGGTGTAGTGTACAACACAATACATCAATGAAATTAAAAGAATATTTTTCATAAAATTTTTGGGTTTACATGCCAAGAGGAGGCTTGTAGGAGGAAAAGGTGGGTAAAGAAGCGTGCCCACAGAGAACTAGTGTAGGGCGGAACCATAGGGGTGGAGAGGACAATTCTGAGTAGTTTTTGGGAAGATTGGACTGATAAACCGTGAGAAAATCATGGCGCATTTTGATGTGGGATGCGTTTTAAATATGCTGAGGAAATCCTCACCAATTATCCAATCTTGAGAGAGATCTCAACTGCACACCTCATCCCACATCTTGCATTATAATCATGTTCGTCCAAGACTAATCTGAGCCGATCCAACGGTTGTGGACTCTTCTTAAACCTCTAATGACATGGAGAGTAACTCGACGCCACTGCTCATCGTTGCCACTAGCGATGCATCATGATCGTGGTCCCGGTCAGCGTTGATGATGAAAACTATTACATGGTGATCATCTGATCGAACTGAGAATATGCAGGCAATATACATCCTGAATTCATGTGATATCTTGAGTATGGAGGTTTGGATGAGGAAGACAAAGTTATTAAGGCCATGGGGATTGGAGTGTGCATTTTAAAGAGACTCATGCCCAAGATTCATGCACGAGAATTGTACATTTGATCTTAACTCTAAGCGTGAAGATAGGAGCCTGTGTTTGGAAAAAGGAAACATCTTAGACTTGCATCTTATCCTTGAATCATGGTTTTGAAATCCTGAAGGCAAAGATCTCAGGTATTCAAAGCCTCGATCTTAGTAGTAGATATGTGTATTTTCAACTTAGAAGAAGTAGTATCCCTTGCCTATAAAAAGAGGATATTGAGATGAGAAGATGAGCTAATCCCATATACTTGAGAGCTTCTGTTTCAAAAAATAGAGCATCTCCCTGTGCACCCCTTAGCAAAGTGAAACAAGGAGTCCCACAAATCTTCTTCTCTATGAAGAAGAGTTATCGCAAGCCTTCGACAGGTCCTACGCACCCTATAATTGCTTTGTAAAGAACCAGCATCTGAATATGTGATAGGTTTTGTAAAAACACTCACTGTGATTCACAAAATCCATTCCATCATGAGCCAGTGCTTGAGATATTCTCTCAATTTTCTTTTCAAAGAGGCAAAATTGTGCACCCCATGCACAAAGAAGAACCATGTATCCTTGCATGAATAATTCAACATGAGGCCTCATCGGTTTCATAGGGTGAAGAAGAACACTTTGAGGTACGCGTTTTTACACACTACTATCTGCAGGTGTTTGTGCTTTGGTGAAGAAGGAGAGTCAAAGAGAAGGGTATTAAATGTTTCATGCAACCATTTTCTTTGTTTGAAGAAATCTGAGGCCTTAAAGAATGAGTTTGCACAAAATAAGGTTTCTACCCATTCGAGTATGATTATTACTACATATAAACCTTAGGAAACACCCTAACTAAGTTCAAGAGAAGAAGAGAAGAGAAAGAGGAAAAAGAGGCCTTGTGTAGTTGTTTGAAGAAGAAGATCGCACAAAGAAAGGTCTTCACCAATTCGGGTTTGAAGATAAATATCACACCAAATGAAACACACTAACTAAGTGCAAGTGGAAGAATGAAAAGAAAAAGAAGGAAGAGGCCGAGTGTGTGTGTGTTTAAAGAACCGAATTTATTAAGGTTTTTCACATAAGAAGAATATGATGATAATGCATGATTACATGCATGCACATGCACATGTGAAGTGACTTAAATAAAGAATAAAAAAAAGTTTGTGAACTTGTATAAATAAGAAGAAGAAATAAAGGGAATAAAAGGTTCAACCTAATGTCAAAAGCATGATCACATGAATACATGAACAAGAAGAAATGAATTGATACAAATGATTCCAAGTTAACCGATCCTCACTGCTTAAATAATCACAGTGGTGTATATGATTCTAGCCAAGAAGAGAGAAGAAGTTTTAGTGTAGTTAGTTTTTTCACTGAAAAGAAGAAAGAAGAAGTCTAGTGTAGTTGGTGATACACTAGAGAAGAAGATAAAGAAAGAAGGAATAATTTTTTGCATACTGCTTTGTAAGTAATCAAGTTAAGAGCACTAAAGAATACCAAGATCAGAACCTACCTTATCAAGAAGGAAGAATACTATCTCTATAGTCAATATAAAGAACCATCTAGATGCTTCAATTTGGACTATTCCATTACCATTCTAAGGAAGAGGATTGTTTCCCACCCCCTCTAATGTGTAGGGACTCACACTGGCTAGATGATTATATTCCAAGACACTCCACTATAATAGCATATCACATCATAGTGGAGAATCCATGCAGTGGTCATATCCATGCATGTAAAGGATGTAGCTACTCTTATTGAATGGTGAACCTTGTAAAAATATCGTGTGCATATTTTTACTACTTTATATTATTGTATGTGAAAGGGAAAAGAAAATAAGAGAATCAAGATCCTAACAAGTCAATTGGTACATTGATAATGCTATAACTGGTTTAAAATTCTCCAAACACTGATTCACCCCCTCTAAGTGTTAGGTATATCCCAAAATGGTCCTCTCAGTTGGTATTAGAGGGACAATGTCACATCTATTGGATTCTCTACAGTGAAGATATTCTCTTTTAAAGACCTGAGTTTATTTCCTGAGTTATCAATAAAGTGAAATTTTAGGGAGGATTCTTTTATCTCTGAGCAAATGACTATATCTACCAAGACCATGATGAACAGGAAAAATAAGGAGAACAGAAAGGTGAAGAAGAAGTCCCTCTTATCTAAAGATGTGGAAGAATTTGGTTCTCCATATCTGGATCACATTGATGAGACCCCACTATTGGAATGTTATGATATGGTGGCTCAAGTTTCCACCAAGAATATGTATAACCTTCCTGCCTCAAATGATAAGGAGGTGTGTGTTAGTACATTTGGAAATTATTCTCAGGATGAAAATGCTGGAACAAGTGGTGATAATAAATCAAGAACATCATTAAAAATATCAGTTGGTAGACTAAGAGTGATTCTTCAAGGTATTTATGAAGAGAATACATCCCTGGTTTGTAGAGTATTTCAATACATGTCAGAAAATATCACTCATCTTGAAGAAGAAACTGATGCTTTGGAGAAAGGATTTCAAGCAAAAATTATTGAATGTCTAAAGCTCTCTATACAGGTTATATCCATGAATGTAACAAAGATAGAATTTGAATTAAGATATTCAATGTGGCTCAAAGATGATGAAGGAAGAGAGGGAGTCAACAAGACTCTAGAAGAGAAGATCCATGCACTTGAAGATGAGTTGAAAAGAAGAATTGAATTCAAGGAGGTATATTTAGATGAAGACTCTTTGAAGATGAAAGAACATGACTCTTTGTTACAAAACAAAGTAAAGATGCATGAAGATGAAGATGAAAGATTAGATAAGGCTTGTAAAGATAAGATGACTATGACTAAAGACCAAAAATTCATCTTCAATATGATGTGTTTAGAGTTGGAAGCTCAATTGACCATTCTTGATAAGACACATATTGAGTCTCCACAAAATAAGGAAATAGTTGTTGTTGGTACTCAATGTTCACTGGAGGATTATACTATCAAAAGAGCTCCAACATGTGAAATCAGGGTCATGAATTCACTCATTGATCCATTATAAGCAGCTGAAAAAGTAAAGGTATTATCCATACCAACATGTACTAATGTTTCTAAAATTGCTTCTACAAAAAAGTCATGTTGGAGGAAAAATTCTAACCAAGTATGGATGAATAAAAGTGAGAAGAAACCTACAACCATGGCTAGGGTGGACAGAGGAAAGAGTGTGGAAGATACATCCCCATAGAAATCACAATAGAAGAAGAAGAAGACTCACCAACCATATCATGAAGATGACAAGAGGTCAAGGTTTGTGGGTCAATGTTGGTGCTGCAATATACTTGGGCATTCTGCACTGAATTGTTGGTACAACCCCTTAAATGTAAATGCACAATGAAATCCCATATCATGGGTGAGAAATCCATATAAGAAATATCAACATCCATAGATCCAAAATCATATTTATATCGCAAATACATTTTCAATGTTAGATAACATCTGTGATGCATGCAATAGGAGTGGTCATAGGAATGGTGCAATTTCATATAAGAATAGAAGACAACAGAAGCTGGGTGTAAATGAAGAAGCATCCTTGTGAATAAATACGATGAATAATGTGAAAAAAGATTCCCCCAAGAATATTTCAAAAAGGAAATATGAGAAGTCTTTGGATTCTAAATCCAATAAAGTGAAGGGTGGTTCATCCAAAAGAACTACTAAGAAAGATGCCACTCAGAATAAGTCATGTAGAAGATCCAATATTGATGCCTTTTTCTCTAATGATATATTGGTGGTTTGTCCAGATGATTTGGAAAAAATGAGAAATAAGGAAGATGCACATGATAAGACTTGTGCTAAAAACAAAAATAATATTCTACATGAAGAAAAGGAAGTTATGTGTGTGAGGTGAAATAAGGATAGTCATACTATTTGAAGATTCTTTGAATTTACTCCAGCCCAACAAGAATTCCTCAAAAAGATGAAAGTTACACGAGGAGATTCCAGTGCTTTAGAATCCCTTAAATAATGAAAATTCACACCCAAAGAGATGGAGAAATAGTAAGGTCCACACAATCACAATCAGCATTGAATATCAAAAGTGAAAGTGTCAAGAATGGAGCATCTAGTTTGAGATGATCATATCAACCATGTTGTTAACATTAATGGATGAAGGAGGATCCACTTTATTCCATTAAATATTTTTGATTTGTATTTGTTCTTATCATACAGGGAATTTAAGGTGAGATAAGATCTCAGGGGATAAATTGAGATTTAGTGATGAGAAGTATTGCGTTGGGGGAAGACAGATGAAGAAGCTGCAAGAGTCATTATCTCAATCAGTATCAACATCAGTTGGTATAAAATTCAATTACTCTGAAGATTGTCAGAAGATCATGTCATTGGAAAAGGTATGTCATTTCTCAATCTCTCATCCTTGGTTACTCAAAATAAATATTATTTTTCATAGGGGAAGTAATTAAAAATTACTCAGTTACATACGAAGAACGGAAGTGTACCAAGGTCACATATCCTGCCTTTTACACCTGAATGTTTTTATCCATTTGCTGAGGTGAGTGAAAGAGTTTCAGGTTGATTATTTATATCACACTAACTATCCTAAGCCTATAATGAATGTGGAAACCCATTGAAGTAATGTTCATGATTTCTCATCTCATGATTCAATGGATAATGGAAAACTCTGTTGTCTAAATCAAATCCTCTTTTTTTCTACACTAAGCATTGAACAAGTAGACTTAGAGTGAAATGATTGATTCCACATTGCTAAAGAATGGACTAATACCCTCTCTACCAGGAACATTGTATTTCTTGTCAATAAGGGGGAGAGAATTGAAATGAAAAAAAAGTAAGGGGATAGAAGAGATCATTTTTACATTGACACATTCATTTTAGGAAAAGTCTAAAGGTTTTCACAACAAAATACCAAGGGGGGATTGTTGGGAACACCTTGTGTATAAGTTGTATGTGTTTTCAACTGGGGTAATAATGGTCAAAATTAAAAAGGAACTTCAAACTGAATGGAGATTGATTTAAGTGGAGATGTTTAGAGAATTGTTTTGGATCCATAGTATTTGATTCCATGATTGAGAAATTGTCTATGTTGTTTCACATCAGACGATTGATGCATTGATCTTGAAAAGTTTGAAGAACTTGTATTATGTGTGATACCATGTTTACAACATTAATGTTGCATTCCATTTAGGATTAATGGAGTATTTTGGATTTGATAATCCAAAAAGAAATGAATAGGAGAATAATGTTAAAGAAGAGGCTTGTAATCTAAGGTGGGCATTCATGAGGTTGATTTTTGTTTAAGGATTGCCTTGCATTTTTGAGCATTCTGCCAAGCATCTTTCTTAAAAGGCCTTACTAAAGAAATGGGGCTAGCCCATGAGCTGGCTACCCCAACCTCAACCCAAGGAAAATGAAGGACCACATGGGGTTGACCAAGCCCATGGGGAAGCCTAGGAAGAGCTAGCTCGCAAGAGGTGTGTGTGGGACGTGTATAATCCCGCAGAAGTGTGTGCACAGTGATCAACCCCTGCGCAGGGATGTATAGTGGGAACCAAGAGCGCACCTGCAGGAGGAATACATGAGTGTAGAATCGCGCCCACAGAGAACCGGTTTGGGGCGGAAACGGAGGGGGGAGAGTAGAATTCTGAGAGGTGTTTGGGAAGAGTTGATTGATAAACAGTGAGAAAAATAAGGCACATTTCGATGTGGGACGCACTTTAAAAATGTCTTGGAAATCCTCACTCCTCATCTAATCTTTTGAGAGATCTTGGCCACACACCTCATCCCGCGTCCTGCGTTATAATCATGGATGTCTGAGATCAATCTGAGCTGATACAATGGTTGTGGCCTCGCCTTCAACCTCTGATCGCATGGAGAGTAACCAGACACCACTGATCTTCATCGCCATTATTGATCCATCATGGCTGCATTTCCAGTTAGCATTGATGATGAAATCTATTTCATGGTGATCTTCTGATCAAACTGATACCATGCATGCAATCTATGTCTGGAATTCATGCGATATCTCAAGGTTGGAGGTTCGGTCAAGGAAAATGAAGTTACCAAATCCATGGGGATTAGAGTGTGGATTAGAAAGAGACACTTGCCCAAGATTCATGCACGAGAATTGTACACTCAATATTAACTCTAAGCGCGAAGATAAGAGCCTGTGTTTGGAAAAAGGAAACACCTGAGACTTGTGGCTTATCCTTGACCCACAGTTTCGAAATATTGAAGCCAAATATCTCTGGTATGAAAAGCCCCGATATTAATGTGAGATATACATATTTTGAATGCGGAAGAGGTAGTATCCCTCTCCTATAAAAATTAGGAGATCAACACGAGAATATATGCTGCTCCCATATACCTAAGAGCTTCGGTTTTGAAAAATAGAGCATCTCCCTATGAACTGCTTTGCGAAGAGCAACAAGGATTCCAATGAGCCTTCTGCTCTGCGAATAAGAGTTCCCACAAGCCTTTGATAGGTGCTACGCACCCTCAAACTGCTTCATGAAGAACCGGCACCCGAACACGCGATAGGTTTTGTAAATACCCTAACTGTGATTCACGAAAGTCGTGCCTTCATGATCCAATGCTTGAGATATTCTATCACTGTGCTTTGTGTAGAGTCAAAATTGTGCACCCCATGGACAAAGAAGAATCGTGAATCCTTGCATGAAGAATTCAACCCGAGGCCACATTGGTTTAATAAGGTGACAAAGAACTCTTTGAGGTATTCATTTTTAAATTGTACTGCTTTCAGGGTTTTGTGCTTTGGTGAATAAGGGGAGTCTAGAAGAAGGGTAGTACGTGTTTCATGCACCCGTTTTCATTTTTTAAAGAAGCTCAAGGCCCTGAAGAAGGATTTTGCACAAATGAAGGGTTATACCCATTTTGGTATGATGATTCATACATATAAACATAAGGAAACACCTTAACTAAGTTCAACAGTAGAAAATAAGAGAAAGAGGAGGAAGAGGCCTTGAGTGGTTGGTTGAAGAAGAATCTCTCACAAAGAAAGGACTTCACCCATTCGGGTTTCAAGATAAATAGCACACCGAAAGAAACAACCTAACTAAGTGAAAGTGGAAGAAATATAATCAAGAGAAGGAAGAGGTCGAGTGTGTGTGTATTTAAAGAACCATATTCATTAATGGTTTTCACACCATAAGAATAGGAGTAGAATTCATGATTGCATGCATGCACATGCACATGAAATGTGACTTAAATAAAGAATAAAAAACAAGTGTGCACATGTATAAAGAAGAAGAAGAAAGAAAAGGAAGAAAAGGTTCAACTTTATGTCATATGCATGATCAAATGCATACATGAACAAGAGGAAAATAATTGATTCGGATGATGCCAAGTGAACCGATCCTCACTGGCTGAATAATCACATTAGTGTATGTGATTCTAGCCAAGAAGAGAGAAGAAGTTTTAGTGCAGTTGGTTTTTGCATTAAAAAGAAGAAAGAAGAAGTCTAGTGTAGTTGGTAATGCACTATAGAAGAAGAGAAATAAAGAAGGAAGAATTGCTTTCCTACTACTTTGTAAGTAATCAAGTGAAGAGAACTAAATAAGAACAGGAGCGGAACCTATCTTATCAATAAGGATGAAGACTGTCTCCATAAAAATTATAAAGAACCATCTAGAGGCTGGAAGTTGGACTAGGTCATCACCAGTCCAAGGAAGAGGAGTGTTTCCCACCCTCTCTAAAGTGTAGGGACTCACACTATCTAGAGGATTGTTTTCTTAGCCAATCTACTGTAATAGCCTATCACATCATAGTAGAGAATCCATGCATTAGTCACATCCATGAATGACAAGGACATAGCTACTCTTATTGAGTGGTGAACCTTGTAAAAATATCATGTTCATATTTTTTCTGTTTTCTATTATTGCGTGAGAAAGGTAAAAGAGAATAAGAGAATCAAGATCCTAATAGGTTAATATGTACAGGGATAAAAGTTTGAATTGGTTTAAAAATCCCACAACACTGATTCCCCCCCCCCTCTCAGTGTTAGGTATATCCCAAATTGGTCCTCTAATGCGTAAAAATCGTTTCATAGAAAAAGTTCATTTAAATCATAAAATTTAATTGTGGGATAAGATTATTAAATATTTTTATTTTAAATACATGAATTGTTTTTCTGTAAAATAATTTAATTTTATAGCGATTTAAAATATTTTCCAAATCTAATTGTACAAAAAATAAAATTTCAATTAAATTAAAATTCCAAGAATATTTTTTAATTAGAATTAAAATATTAATTTTATTTTATAAGTTTTAACATATGTTTTAAAAATATATTTAACATGAATAAAAGTATCCACAAATAAATATTTGATCAATTTAATTTTTTATAAAACTATATGAATTTCATATATTCTTATAAAGTAATAAAAGTTATCATTTTGGAAAAATACTTTTTTCATTTTTGATCCAAATATAAAATATTTTAGAAAATTGAAATAAAAAGGAATATTAAATTTATATTTAAATTATAAAAAAATTGTGTTTTATATATTAAATTTCTATTTTTTTAATTTTCTACATTTAAAAATATTTAAAATTATAAAATAGAATGTAAAGTTATTTTTATACGAAAATAAAAGTCTAAAATACTAGCTCTTTGTATTCCTAATTTCTATAAAAAATAATAAATAATTTATTAGTAAATAAAGATAATATTTTTTTATAATTATTAATTAACAACAATATACTTTTTTCTTCAATAAAATGTAAATTATGTAAAAATATTGATTTTTAAACATAATAATTAGTTGATTAAATTTGTTTTAAATGACATATATATATATATAACATATTTTATTGGAGATGGATTCAAATGCCCTATCTCGTCCATTGCTTCGGTGATCTTTGGAGGCGTCCCTATGCTTGGTTCTCCAGCGTCCTGTGGTGGGTCTGCTCATCCCCCTCCAACCACTTTAAAGGATATCCTTTTGAACCCTCCCTCGGGGTGTGGTTTGGCTCAGGAATTTTTGTCGATGGACCCTATGGTTGCATTTTCCTTCTCAGAGGATGGATGCCTGGTGCTTTCTGTCTCGGCGGCATCTATCCCAGTGGTGGCCAAAGATCATTAGTGGACTCTGGTAGCGTGTTTTCGTATTCTAGGATTGTTTCATATGATGAGGCTTATATCTACCAACTACAAAGTCTATATTAGTTCATAAGGCCTTTTGTATCATTTTATATTCTAGGGCATATTTTGTTAAAGCATATAGTAGGAGCCCATGATTTTTGTGGATTTCTGATTTTCTCTTTCTCGCTGGTCGATAGACCCCCACTAAAGTAAAAAATACCCCTATGTGGCAGTCTGGATCTCACTTCCAGGGCTTCATCTTCCCCTTATGAATGAGTCCTTCCTTAAATTCATTGAGGATTCGTTGGGGATGTTTTTCTTTTGAATGATAAGATAATCATCCTGGTTTATGGAATTTATTGATTTAAAATTTCAATAATGATTAGAGAGAAAATATTCATGGAGGGATTTTCTCAACATTAATGGAGGATTTTATCCCAACATTAATGAAGAGTTATTCCCAATATTAATTGATGGAATAAAGATGGAATTATGAATGTTGACTGTATTAATGAAGATATGGCTCGGGTGTCTATATAAGAGGATGTGGTAGCATGTTTTGGAATGTGGTCTGGAAAAGATGTTTCCACCAAGAGAGAGAAGTGAATGGTTTGTCGCATTTGTGGTAACCGATGTAAATTGAAGATGGTGATCATGACAACGATGGTGTGTTAGTGGTGATGGTTGAAGACGATAATTATGACGGTGCCATTTATCGAATGTCCTCTTGATTACGGATATCAAGCGGCATGTCCCGGGTTTGATGATCAGTGGTACAGATAAAAATGGCACATTCATGGGTGTTTTTTGTCGAGTGAAAAATCCATTGGGTTCGTTGTAAAATTCTTTCGGGTGTGTTGTTAAAAATCCTTCGGGTGCTATGTATGAAATGCCTTCGGGTGACAAAAAGCCTTCATGTGAAATCTTCTCCTCTTGTGTGTGTTTTTTGTAACAACTACATTCGCTACAGTGCTGGGTTTCGAGACCCAATAGTGGTATCTGAGGGATTGGTAGAAGTCCTCGGTTTCAGAACATGGTGGCAAGCATCTGGTGGACTAGCATATCAAGGACACATATGTCATCAGAAATGACGACGGTATCAGCGGTGTTGCTGGAATATCAAAAATATTCTTGGTCACAGGCGTCATATGGCGTGTTTTGTTCATTGGGTGACATTAGAAGCATAGTAGAGTTGACTATCAAATTGGCCCAGATGGTGGTGATAACATTGGATTATTTGAATTTTTATTCAAGGTGGAGATTGTTGGGATTTATTGATTTACAATTTCAATAATGCGGAGATAGAAAATATTAATTGAGGGATTTTCTCAACATAATGGAGGATTTTCTCCTAACATTAATAAAGAGTTATTCCCAATATTAATATATGGAATAATGATGGAATTATGAATGTTGAACGCATTAATGAAGATATGGGATGGGTGTCTATATAAGAGGATGTGGTAGCATGTTTTGGAATGTGGTCTGGCAAAGATGTAGCCAAAAAGAGAGAGCGGTGAAGGGGTTTTTGCGTTTGCGGTAACCGATGCGAAGTGAAGATGGTGATCACGACAATGATGGCGTGTCGACGGCGATGATTGAAGATGAAGATGATGGTGATTCCATTTATCTAAAGTCATCTTGGTTGCGGAGATCAAGCGACGTGTCCAAGTTGTGATGATCAACGGTACGGATAAAAATGGTACATTCATGGGTGTCGTGTGTCGAGTGAAAAATCCATTGGGTGGGTTGTAAAAGGCATTCTGGTGTGTTGTTAAAAATCTTTCAAGTGATGTGTATGAAAATCCTTCGAGTGATAAAAAGCCTTCTGGTGAAATCTTCTCTTCTTGTATGTGTTTTCTGCAATGACTACTTCTGCTGCGGTGCCGGGATCGGAGCCCCAACACTGGTGTAGGCATCCGTTGGGAGGATCTATTTTGAGATGGACATTTCTTGTCCACTTTAGAACCAATTTTTGATTCAGATAGAAGGGATTTGGACCTTCATCAACCTATGATTTACCCTGTTTTTCCCATGTTCTACTTGTTCTTCCAAATATCAGGTCATACTTTATAGGTATGCCGCAAAGATCGGATGGAGGACTACATGCCTTAGGGGTTTCCAAGGTCTTCTGAAAGGTTATCCTGCTCAATTTTCACTTAATATTTATAGGGTCCTGATAAGGGTAATTGTGTGGTATTCTATGCCCCTGGGAAGGCATCTCAGGCCTCCTCGTCTAAGGAATCTACCAGTCTAGAAGGGAAAGTGTCTCTTAGCTGTGATTTTGTTCTCTTAAACAAAGTTATGGGTGGGGAACCATCTCTTCAACTTCGGGATGAAGGATCTCTTTATGTAGGTATGATTCCCTATAATATAATTTAGCTCCGTTCATTTTTATTTGACCCTTTGGCTCATTCCTGCATCTATGTTTAGGATATTCTTCTTATAGAAAATGGCTTAGATGTATATGAAGCTACATTTCCTTCCTCGTCTTGGGAGCTCTCCCTTCTCCCAGTGGTGTCTTCACCCCCATTGTTGCATGCTCCGACAGTGTGTTCATCCCCTCCGCACTCACCACCAGTTCCATCTGGGATGGATCAGGGTAAGTTGAACAATCAGAGCTTCGTTTCTCTAAAGATCATCCACATGGAGATTTGCAAGGGTTCGATCTCTCCTATGATAGTTCACACAAATGTGAAAAGTAGTATAGTCTCCCATTCTCAATCCAAAATTTGAGCGATCGTCTCCCTGTTTTCATTCATCAAGCCATGGTCTAGGAATCTGGGGCCAAATCCCAACGTGCTCGTTCTAATGTTTATATTTTTAATACATATTGATCGTGCTCTTAGGGCTAGGGAAAAATATGATTTTATCGTTAATGAACTCTGTAACAATTATGTTTCTATGGATGTGATTACTGAACCAAAGGAGGTGTCCAGTAAAATCCAAGAGTATGATCTAGGACTAGGAGTCCATGGATTCATTCATTGGGATCCTCCCAATTCATACAAAAATCTGGTTGTTTTGGAAGGACCGCATCACGGTCGATCTTCATAGTGTGTCAGATCAATTTCTGGCCAAAAATATTTATGTAGGGTCTCACTAGAATAATGTCCAATGGATTTTCGGGGGCAATCATGGGGGTATAAAATAGTGCAAAGAAGATATAACCCACAGTTTCTTTCCTCACTCATTTCATTTCTCATTCCTCAATGGGGTTGAACTATTTTAGACCCCTGTGATCTTTCTTGTACCCTATTTCTTTTCAAAATCAAAAAAAAAATTAGTTTTCAGTCATTCAATATAGATTATTGTTGTGTTTGACACAAGCTATTATAGATAATATTAATTTAACAGATCCAAAATATCAGTTGTTATATTGTACCCCCTTAAATAGATTTCGTCAAAAAAAATATTACCCTCAAATTAAAGTATAAGAGTGTATTCTTATCATATTTATTATTTTTTATATAAATTCCATTATGAAATCCACCATACTATCATAAGATTATCTTTTATCAAAAAACATTAACTATTAGAAAAATGAGCTTTGGTGGATGGGGGAATAGAGAGACCCCCATTTGGCAGTCAATATTGAAACTATTAGTGACCACCAAATGGGATTCGCTGGGTTTTTTTCCCTCCCCAAACATATCCCCCCTCCCATTTTGGGCCCAACCCTCCCCCCTCCCCATTGATCCTACTCCCACTTGTCGTGCCCATTTTCCCCATCCCCATTGAGCCCGCCCCCACTCGTCCCGCTCGCCAAGACTGCTCCCCTCCCCACCATCGTCGTCTTCCATCTCCCCCACTTGTCGTGCCCGCTCCCCCCCCCCTCACTACAATCCACTGTCACCCAACTCACCAAGCACTAAGGATACCATCATCCATCTCCCCACTCGCCAGGAACCGAGCTTGATCCCCTCCCCCTTGCTATTATCAGCCGTCAAGCCCCTACATGTGATGTGCCCCCTCCCCTTGCCATCGAGCCCCCATCCCACCTATTTTTTCTACATTATTCACCTCTTCTCTGTTGGCGCCACGTTTTATTTCCTTCCACCACGTCTTCATCAGCGCTTCCTCACATGACCTCCTCTTCATCAGTAATACATTACACCACCCACCACCTTTTCTATGCCATTGTTGTTGGCCCTCTATGCTCTACTGACATTCGGGGTGCCTAACACACGAACCACCTTTGCTATAATATTTATTATTTAGGTCTGTATGGAATCCTCTTATATTGGTGTGACTCGAATCCATCAGTGGTCTTTAGTAATTTTTTTACTTGAGGTTTATATGAAAATTATTTCGAGGCTATGTTTTAATAAATTTGGTTTGGTTCAGTTAAGTGGAGTTTGATTCAGTTTAACTCTATTCGATTTGGATAAATTGTATTCAGTTCTGTTTATCTTATTGTTTTTAGATATGATTTATTTGTTATTTGGTATAATTCAATTTGGTATATACATCTTCAATTCTATATGGTTTAGTGGTATCCGATTTTGTTCAGGATAATTTTTATGTTGTTAATTTTTTAGGTAATATTAATTAAATTGAATCCATGTTAGTGAGATTAATTTAAATGAATTTTAATCATTGTTAGTTCATATCTGGTTTGAATTGTCTGGTTTGGATTCATACAAGTCTAGTGGGTTTGATTAGATTTTGTTTGGTTCAATTTAGTTCTGTTTGACTCAATTCATTCTTATTTATCTATTTTTTTCCATTCATTTTGGTTTTATAATCTGTTTTTTCGTTCAATTCAATTTGGCATGGACTTGCTTCATTTTTTTTGTTTTACACATTTTGGTTGGGAGCATTCTATTTTTGTTCGAAGTGATTTAGATTAGTATTGTTCTGGTAGATTTAGATAGAGTCAGATCAGTTTGGTGTGGTATGATTCAATTTGGGTTAGATTTGTTTGGTTTAGTTTCACAATACAATTTTATTTTTTATAGTTCAATTCGGTTTATGTCGACCAGTTTTAGATGTGGAATTTTTTTTTATTTCAATATAGTTTGATTCCATTTAGTGATATTTGGTTTAGATCAGGTCAGTTCAGTTGAAATCGAATCTGTTCATGTTTATTTATTCAGTTCAATTCATTTTCATTTGATAAGTTTTGACAATATTTGATTAGGTTTTTTTGGGTTGGGTTGAGTTTCTTTTGTTTCTGCTCAGTTTTTTATGTTGTTCAATTAAGGTTTTGTTAGTTCGATTTTTTTGGGTTACGTCGGGTTATTTCACTTCAATTGAGTTGAATTAAATTCATTTTGTTTTTCCTTGGGTATATTCTTGTCTGATAACAATGTATCACTCTCTTGTACTGGCTATCAAATTTATACTATTCATAATTGATTAATTGGTCATTACCATCTGATCCAACAAAATCACACCCTATAAATAAACTTCTCCATCCATTAGAAAATTGATAAAAGATAATGTAATATAAAATCATGTCATATTGCTTAATTTTGAAGATGTTGGATTTTTTCTTATTTGAAATTTCATAATAGAACAAGAATTATAAAATAAGTTGACCTACATTTAATGACATTTAGATGGTTAATCATATTATTATCATGTTTTATTTTCTCTTCATTAATTTTTCAATGGTTTATTTTTCTTTTCTATGTTCTATGAAGCACAGATTCTTATAGCCACCCCTTGAAGTCTTAATTATCATCTTGCAAGAACTGATGGATTTGGATCTTGGATGAAGGGCATGAAATTCCTTATACGTGGCGAAGCTCATCCATTTCATGACATGGGATTTTTTAAGGTGCATGAGGAGATCGTGGATTGTATATCTAAAAAGAGACACACTCTTTTATTTTTTACAAAAAATATTCTAGAGTTTTATTTGATAATCCATAGTCTTTGTGGCTTCTGTTATCCCCCCATGGCCCTTTAAAGATGTATTTTTCCATCCTTATTTAGGCCATTTATGAATGAATTTGTTAGCTCATATCTTAAAATGATGATTTTTTCATGTCAAACAGTTGCATCTCTTTGCTCCACTTGAGATGTTGTTTTCATTGGTTTATGATTTTTTAAAATAGCACATCTCAGATGATCCAGACAATAAGGTAAGAAATGATATGAAATTTACTTTTTTTCCAATTTAATGGTTTCTGCCATATCATGGATGTGGTCACATTGTATTTATAGGTACTTGTTTTTTTCACAACATCTATGATAATCATTCTTGTTGCTGACTATCTTGGAATGATGCTCTTGAATGTTCAAGAAATTCTTCTAGAATGTCAAAGTCACAAAACTATGGTTTATGATGAATTGTAATTTTTCAAGGGTCTTATTCTAGTGACCACTGATGTTTCTTACTAGGAGTTGATTATCCTGAGGTAACCCTTATAATCCACATAATTTTTCTTCTTTAGATGCATGGTTACATGGATTTTTTTGAGTTATTCAATTATACATTTATTCAATAATGCAGATAACATTATTGAATTTGCGGATGTGCTTACTTTTCACGAACCCATCCTCACAAAGTGCACCACTCCTAGGATGACAATGTGAGAAGGTATATAATGACCCCTGAGTCCCATCTCCAGTAGGCCCTAGGATGGAGACTAGCACTGAGGATATAGTAAACACACATATGGGAGGCATTATCCTGTAAGAGAACACATGCATAAGAAATAGATAAGATAGAAACCAACTAACTCCGACTCAAACTAAAATATAAAATAAAACACAAGTAAAAATATGTAATTTGATGCAACCTATTACAACTGAAAGGGTAAAAAATGAAAATACCTAAATGAAAGTAAAAATAGCATCAACCACAAGCTCGAACTGCTCCTGCAACCCCAAGCTAGTAGAAACCAGCTTGATCTCCAACCTACTCCAAGTGACATAAAAAACAGTTTATATATACATAGGGTGAGTATAACAGTATACTCAGTAGGATCATCACTGAAGCCTCTTGTGCAATAGAAAAGAAATCATACTGAAGAACAACAAACAACAAGTGAAACTAACTCGTCACCTAAATAGGTATACTATGTTCCCAGCCTCACCATGGCTAATCTCACAAAGTACTTCATACAAGAGTATATAATATAATAAATAATATCAAGGGTACCCTGCTACTACTTCCCCACTGGTTTTCCGCTTTTCCCCAACGTCTCACATCCTATGCATCTCTCTCCAAAAAGGTTTTCCCGTAGACACTTGGGTGAAGCACCACAAAATGCACCGCATCCAAAAAAACCACCACGTCCACACAAGAAAAGTAACTAGGTAGTTTATGGGAGCCACCACAGCTCACATAACGTGTATCATACGTCAGGTATTAAACCTCATTCCATTATAGCCCATACACCGAGTAAGGATCCTCAAGCCATCATAGCCTATACATGTTACAACTATAGTAGTCCATACGAAACTATATCTAGAATATATGTGTGTGAATAACAATAAGCCATTATCGTCCTCTACACACATATATGGGGAAAACTAACTGTTGTGACTACCAGCACAAGTAACTACCAAGAGAAGAGAGCGGGGCCAAAGGGGGTAGTCATCTATCCATCCTCCCATCAGAATGTGGGGGAAAACACCCCTCTCATGGATCTGAATCCCCAGGGTGTCAGTTTCCCTAACTGATAGGGTGGAGTAGCATATAGAAACACAAAAAGTACAGAATATAATTTATCTCACAACCACACTATGGGAATAACCTAGTCTTGGACTCAACTGCAACTAACGTCTCTCGGACTCCCGAATTCCACCTCTAAAACTAGGTATCCTATAATCACACAACTATTTAAAGAGATTTATTACATAACTTCATTCCCCTTTAATAAGCTGCACTTTATGTTAATTAATTCTTTAATTATGGATTAACCATTATCAATTTCCACATTATATTTCATTAGAATCACACCCAAAGTAGACTTTCCCATTAAATTGTAACTTCACCATTGCATCCCAGTAATCTCCAACAACATGAGTTAACATCATTTATTCAATTATTTATTTACAGCATTACATTCCCATAATCCCAAGCATTCTAGAAAAACATCCTATTCTAGTAAACACAAGTGGATCAACCCAGTGAGTAGATGAACTACCCGTCGAGTCATTGATGCCTATAAAAGAGCATGGAAACATCCTCCAATGAGAAGTTAAACACGGAAAGCATGTGGCATACCCCATGTGTCTTTTCCCCTTTCGAAATAAGGGTAAGAAAAACTTTCTGCCTTGAGAAATGGGGAATGTAAAGCAGATAAACAACCAATAATAAAGGAAATAATCCAAACATTCACATACAACTCATTTCATTATCCTTGGTGTCCTCCACGACACCCACATGTATGAACCGATGAATCTTTCCACTCTAGGTGTCAACTGCTTCCACAACCAGTAGGCCTCCATGCCCACATATATCTCAACATCCTTCCAAGCTCACGTCACAACACAAGAAGCTTCAAAACAAACATCTTATAAATTGTGATCTTGTCCCTTAAAAAAGCAAGAGGGTAACTCAAAACCCAGAAGGAATTATCTTTTATCAAACAACCATCTCTTTAATCCACTTTGGATTAACCGATTTAATATTCCTATGATCCAAATTCGAGAAACCTCACCAGTAATATATTACAAATAATTAATCATTTTTACTGTACCAATTTGATTAACATCAAATTACAACAAGAAGAACTAGATTTATTGGCATGCCTCTTTATCTTTATCCAAATAATTATCAATTAATTCCTTCTTTACATTAATTACCAATTTCTATCAAGAACGAAAGGCTAAAAAAAGAAAGCATAGAAATAAAACTATCTAGAAAAACAAGAGGAAATAACATAAGATTGATATCAGTTTATTTATTGGGTTCAAATATTTATTATGTCAATTCCATTGTGATCCAGTGGGATAAAACATGATCGCTATACATTTTCATGTAAAAGAAAAGAGAAGAAATGAATCCCTTAACTCAAACAATTCTTGACAAGCCACACAATGGGTTACAATATCCTCCACCCATGACAACTGTATCCACTTGAGGTTGTAGAGACACCACCACACCGGTCAACACCCAAGAAAATTATATTAGGAACAAGGAGATAGCATTCCATAAAAAAGGAGAGGGGAAATAGAATGAGATGAACCCAAAAGAATGATGATAGAGAATACCTTATATTGGAGATCGATCAATAATGCTTGGTTACACAAAAAATAGAGGGGAACGAATCCAAGGATTAAGGTTATGTCACACCGCTCCTAAGGGAAGAAGGAATAGATCGAGTGTCTCACACTAGGGAACAAAAAGGTAGAACAAGGGAGGAAGATATATCACCCCTTTAGAAGATTTAATGGAGAACTGGTTTAAGATATGCTGGATTTTTCTTTAAAAGCAGATCGCATTAAACCACATGGTTTGACCTTGTAAAAAAACATCATGATACCTAGGAATAATTAATATAGGAGTTAAAGCCTTTGAATCAGCCTTAGAGTCCTTAAAACAAGGATTTAAATGCATTTTACGTCAAAGGAAATGTCAGAGTGATGAAATTGTAGGAAGGTGGGAATACTGTTCATGAACTCAAAATTTGGAAAAGGAAATAGAGGTTACCGATGGAACCTCACACTTCTGGAAACACTGTTCAAAAACTCAAAAGTTGGAAAAGGATATAGAGGTTACCGCTAGAACCTCACAGTTCTAGAAACACTATTCATGAACTCAAAATTTTGCAAAGGAGATAGAGGTTACCGTTGGAACCTCACCGTTGCATTGTTCACCTAAGGCCACCGATAACACTGTTCACATAAGCTTACCGAAGACACTATTTGAAAAAGGTCACCGTTGCACTGTTCACATAAGGTTACCGATGACACTGTTCACATAAGGTCACCGATGTCACTGTTCACATAAGTTCACCGTTGTACTGTACACATAATGTTACCAATGACACTATTCACATAAGGTTACTGATGCCGCTTTTTATAGAAGGTTACCATTGCACAGTTCACATAAGGTTACCGATGAAACTATTCAAATAAGGTTACTGATGACATTGTTCACAGAAGGTTACCATTGCATTGTTCACATAAGGCTACCAATGACACTATTAACCTAAGGCTACCAATGGACTATTCACCTAAGATTACCGTTGCACTGTTCACAGAAGTCTACTGATGCAATTGATCACTGATGAAACTATTCACAGAATTAGAAATTTTGAAATGTGTTGGGGATATCACACCTTGACCTCCCATAACACCTCAAACACCAGATTTCGGAAAAGGAATGGACCTGAGGGGTTTGTGAAATTAAATCAGTTACCTCTCAAAACATTCTCATCCTCGAGAATTAAAAACCAATATAAAGGAAACTGAAAAGATGTCCGAACAACTACCCATCGAGATACCTCTCAAAAGAGAGCAAGCCACAAGAAGAAGAAAAGAAATCAACCTCATAAACACGGAAGGTTTATAACCACAAAGGGGACATCGTTACATGAAAAGAGTTAAACATAAAACAACTTTTTGTACAGAGCATGTATCTATGACTCACGTTCCTAGGTACTCTCTTCCATGCCACCATGTCGCTACAAGACACGAACCAAGGGGATATAACATCTTCGCAACACATTCTCTTTGCGGTCTTGGATCTCCACAGGTCGCTCTTCAAAGGTCGCATCACCATCATCATCAATCTCTACGTAGTCGATGACGTGAGAGTCGTCATGAAGATAATGACGGAGTTGTGATACATGAAAAACATCATGTATCTGGCTCATCTGCATGGGAAGTACTACTCGATATGCCACAACTCCATCATGATCTAACACCTTGAAAGGCCCATCAAACCCAGGAGAAAGCATACATACACGACCAAACCGTCGTTGCCTATGACGGGGAGTCACCTTCAGAAACACGAGACATCCAGAATCAAACTCTATGGGTCTCCTCCTTTAGTCAGAATATGATTTCTGACGATCCTGAATTGTCTTCATCCTCTCACGAATCACCTGAACCATCTCTGTTGTATTCTGCACCAGTTCTAGTCTAAGAATTGTTGACTCTTCGACCCCAGTCCAGCACAATGGAGAATGGCATGGCCACCTATACAAGGCTTCAAACGGTGCCATAATTATGGTGGAGTGATAACTATTATTGTAAGCGAACTCCAAAAAGTGTAAGTGCCTCATCCAAGAACCACCAAAATCTAGGACACAAGAGTGCAACATGTCTTCAAGAGTCTGGATGGTTCGCTCTGTCTGACCGTCCTCTTGAGGATGAAAAGCAGTGCTACGTCATATCTAAGAACCAAAAGCCTGTTGGAGACCTCTCCACACCCTAGAAGTAAAACGAGGATCTCGATCAGAAATGATCGTCTTTGGGACTCCATGATGTCTCACCATCTCCTCCAGATACTTCCTTGATAAAAATTCCACTGACTTTGACTCCTTGATTTCTATGAAGTGGGATAATTTCATTAAACGGTCCACTACCGCCCAAATAGCATCACATCCTCCCGGAGATCAAGGTAAACCAGTAAAAAATTCCATTGAGATTTCCTCCCACTTCCACTGAGGAGTATCTAATGGCTGGAGCAGACCACCAGGAACACGGTGTTCGGCCTTCACCTTCTGGAAGACAAAACAACGAGACACAAACTCCGCAACCGCACACTTCAGCCCAGGACACCAAAACGGGCTCCTCAAGGCTCAGTACATCACTGTTATGCCAGGATACACCGCTAAAGGATAAATATGGAACTCTCTGAGAACTTTCTAACAGGTCGTTAAAGGAAAAAATATCCTTACATGATACAACACTCAATTTTGTTCATCCTCAGACCAACTATCAAGGGCCTCATCACAAAAAACTCGGTCTCTCCAGTCCTCTACCTCTAGATCTCATAAATGGGACTCTTCCACCAGCTATATAAGAGATGATTGCATTGTCATCTGAAAAAGACAACCTCTAGCCCCAACTTCTCCCATATCAAGATGTAATGCGGAGAGTTCTTCCATTACTCTCCAAGAATCACCAGATTCAAACACTGCATTACCACGTGACTTCCTACTCAGCGCATCAGCTACACCATTCCCATTTCCAAGTGTATAAGATATTTTGATGTCGTATTCCTGTAAGAACTCCATCCACTGACGATGTCTTAAGTTTATGTCATGCGGTGAGAAAACATACCTCCGTCCTTTTATGATCAGTGAATACAACAAAGCGCTCTCCAATGAAGTAATGTCTCCAAAAATTTAGGGCAAACACCATGGATTCTATCTCAAGATCATGGGTGGAATAGTGTTGTCCATGAGGACACAACTTCCAATACCCATAAGAAACAATTGATATTTACTACATCAGAACACAACCTAACCTCATATGCGAAGCATCGCAGAAAACATCAAACTGAACTCCCTTTTCTGGAAGACAGAGATTTGGATCACTTACTAACTTCTCATTTAGAAAATCTAAAGGTGTGTGACATTGATCACTCTATATGAATGCCTGATCCTTCTTGGTCAAAGCTATCAGAAGAGTCGCAACTCAAGTGAAATTTTCCACAAAACTCCTATAGTATCTTGTGAGACCATGGAAACTTTTCACCTCTGATACTGTGTTAGGTTCTGCCCAAGACATTACTACTTCAATATTGGATAGATCCACAGCTACTTCCTACCAGGACACAACATGACCCAAAAACTGGACTTCATGATCCCAAAACTCACACTTCAAAAACATCCCAAATAGCTGATGTTGATGGAGAACTCCCAAAATGGCGTGTAGATGCTCTGCATGCTAATCCTTAGATGTGGAGTACACAAGGATGTTTTCGATGAAAACCACCATGATCATTTCCAGGAACTCACAGAACACAGTGTTCATCAATCCCATGAACACAGCTGAAGCATTTGTCACACCGAATGACATTACAACGAACTCATAATGCCAATGACGACAATAGAAATCAGTCTTCGGGATATCCTCATCCACTACAAGAAAACCACCGTTTAGCGGCGGTTTTTTCGCGGCGGTTTTAAAAACCTCCGCGAAAAAACTGCCGCTAAAGGGAAAAAATAATTTTATTTCTTTTTTATTTTTTTTATTTTATTTGATGATTAGCGGCGGTTTTTTAAAAAACCGCCCCGAAATGAAATGAAAAAATAAAAAAACACAAGAAACCACGAAATCACTAAAATGGCCATAACTTTTGATCCGGGAGTCCGTTGAAGCACCACGACCAGTCAAATCGAAGCTCATGAAGAGATCTAAAGGCACATATAATCAAAACTGTGATACGGTCTAAGGTGAGGAAGATATTAGAGTTATAAAAAAGTTGAAAAATGTTCTCCAACTTCAAACGGCCATAACTTTCGCTCCGGGTGTCCGTTTGGGCTCTACCACATATCAAATCGAAGCCCGTGAAGAGAGATACACACCAGATCGACAATAGCTAGCTTCTGTCTTGTTTTTCAACCCCAAAACCCATCCAAATTCCTCCAAAATCCCATTTCTGTCATCAGTGTCCCGTCGAACTTGTCTTCAAATGGAAGTAACATTCTATCCGCGTGTCAGTTCAGCCACCTCCACCTGCTAGATCATATCTCGTTCCATGAGCTTCAGTTTGACTAGTCGCGGTGCCCACATGCACTCCTAGATCATATGTTATTGCCTTTTTAGTGGGTATCAGGTTTGTTATGTTTTTCAATGCCTCGTTTCTCACACCCGTTCCCCGTCTGCTTTTTTTTTTTTAAATTGTCATAACTTCCGATCTGCCTGTCCATTCGGACTCTTTCACCTTTCAGGTCGAAGATTGTTTCAGGATCTTTGATTTGACAGGTCGCGGATCTAAAACGGACTCTCGGATCATATGTTATCTTCGCTAATGTGAGTCTAATGTTTTTGTCTCTTTATGACCGTTTTGACGGGTTTTAACGGTAGCTCCATTTATTACTGATTATTTTGGTTTCCCAGACTTGTTATCTTTATCAATGGTTTTTTGTGGGTTATTATGATGATTATGTTGAATTATTAAGGAGTTTTCCAGAGTTGTCACGAGTATTCATGCATTCTCATTCTTTCTAATGCCTCATTCTTCATATGCTTCTCCATCATTTTTCATTCGTTTTCATGATTTTTCATCCCTTATCACGTCTTTTCATACTTTTTCATGTGTTTCCTATTATTATTTATTATTTATTATTTATAATATACTTTAATTTATTTATTATCTATTATTTGTAACTGGTTATTTATTATTTATTATTTATTAATTATTATTTATATTTATTAATTATTTATGTTTATTTATTATTTAATATTTATTATTTATATTTATTTATTAGTGATTATTTATTAGTGATTATTTATTATTTATTATTTATATTTATTTCTTATTTCTTATTTCTTATTTCTTATTTCTTATTTTTTATTTATTATTTATCTTTATTTATCATTTATATTTATTTCTTATTTATTATTTCTTATTTATATTTATTAATTATTAATTATTTATATTTATTTATTATTTATTATTTATTATTTATTATGTATTATTTATATATAGTTATTATTTATTATTTATTATTTATTTTTTATTATTTATATTTATTTATTAGTTATTAGTTATTTTTTATTATTTATTATTTATTATTTATTATTTATATGTATTTATTATTTATTATTTATTATTTATATTTTTTTATTATTTATTATTTATATTTATATTTATTTATTATTTATTATTTATATTTATTTATTATTTATTATTTATATTTATTTATTATTTATATTTATTTATTATTTATATTTATTTATTATTTATATTTATTTATTATTTATTATTTATATTTATTTATTTAATATTTAATATTTAATATTTTTTATTTTTTATTTAATATTTATTATTCATTATTGATTATTGATTATTTATTATTTATTATTTATTATTTATTATTTATTATTTATATCTATTATTTATTATTTATTATTTATTATTTATATCTACTATGTATTTATTATTTATTATTTATTATTTATTATTTATTATTTATTACTTATCTTTATTTTTTATTTATTATTTATTATTTATATTTATTTATTATTTATATTTAATTATTATTTATTATTTATATTTATTTATTTTTTATTTTTTATTTTTTATATTTATTTATTATTTATTATTTATTATTTTTTATTTATTATTTTTTATTTTTTATTTTTTATTTATATTTATTCATTAGTTATTAGTTATTATTTATTATTTATTATTTATTATTTATTATTTATATTTATTTATTATTTATATTTATTTATTATTTATATTTATTTATTATTTATATTTATTTATTATTTATTATTTATTATTTATTATTTATATTTATTTATTATTTATATTTATTTTTATTTTTTATTTATTTTTTATTTTTATTTTTTATTTTTTATTTTTTATTTTTTATTTTTTATTTTTTATTTTTTATTTATATTTTTTTATTTAATATTTAATCTTTAATATTTTTTATTTTTTAATTATTATTTATTATTCATTATTGATTATTTATTATTGATTATTGATTATTGATTATTTGTTATTGATTCTTTATTATTTATTGTTTATTATTTATTATTTATTATTTATATCTATTATTTATATCTATTATTTATTATTTATATCTATTATGTATTTATTATTTATTATTTTTATTTTTTATTTTTTATTTTTTATTTATTTTTTATTTTTTATTTTTTATATTTATTTTTTTATTATTTATTTTTTATTATTTATTATTTATTATTTATTATTTATTATTCATTATTGATTATTGATTATTGATTATTGATTATTGATTATTTATTATTTATTATTTATTATTTATTATTTATTATTTATTATTTATTATTTATTATTTATTATTTATTATTTATTATTTATATCTATTATGTATTTATTATTTATTATTTACTATTTATTATTTATTATTTGTTATTTGTTATTTATTATTTATTATTTATTATTTATTATTTATTATTTATTATTTGTTATTTGTTATTTATTATTTATATTTATTAATTATTTTTGTTTATTTATTATATATTATATATTATTTATTATTTATTATTGATTATTGTTTATTGATTATTGATTATTTATCTTTATTTATTATTTGTTAGTTATTATTTATTATTTATTATTTATTATTTATTATTTATATTTATTTATTATTTATTATTTATATTTATTTATTATTTATATTTATTTATTATTTATTATTTATATTTATTTATTATTTATTATTTATTATTTATTATTTATTATTCCTTATTTATTATTCCTTATTTATTATTTATTATTTATTATTTATTATTATCGTGTTTATATCTATTATTTATGTATTATTTGTTCTTTTAATTAATATATATAAGTATATTAAATTCTGTTTATTAACCACATGACGAGCTTACTGGTGTGGAAATGTCTTTAGAAAATATGCAAGAGGTTAGGGGTTCAAATCTCACCAAACGCAGAATTTCGTTATATTGCATTGGCATGCATGGGCATGCATGTGCATGTGCATGGGATGTGCATGCATGGATAAATAAAGTAAATAAAATAATACGAAATAAATAAATAAATAAATAATAAATACGAAATAAAAAAAATAAATAATAAATACAAAATTAAATAAATAAAATAAATACGAAATAAAATAAATAAAATAAATAAATACGAAAAATAAATAAATAAATAAATAAATAAATACGAAAAATAAATAAATAAATAAATAAAATATATAAAATATATAAAATAAATAAATAAAATAAATATATATATATATAATAAATAAATATATAAAATAAATAGATAAAATAAATAGATAAAATAAATAAATAAATAAATAAATAAATATGAAAAATAAATAAATAAATAAAATAAATACGAAATAAATAAAATATATATATATATATATATATATATATAAAATTAAAAATAAAAAAAATTAAAAAAAATAACAAGAATAACAAAAATAAAAATAAATAAAAAATTAAAAAAACCGCCGTAAAAAAACCGCCGCGAAACGTTCTGCGACGGTTTTGAAAACCGCCGCGAAACATTCTGCGACTGTTTTGAAAACCGTCGCGAATAGTTTCCCGACGCACGATTTCACGACGGTTTTTGAAAACTGCCGCCAATCTATTTAGGGGCGGTTTAAACCACTGCGAAAAGAAAAAAACTGCCACTAAATGCCTTTTTTGCCGTGGTGATCCTTCACACGCATCTGATGATATCCTAACTACAATTTGATCTTTGAGAACCAACTTTCACCCTTCAAATGATTGAATAAATCATCAATATGCAGAAGAGGATAGAAACTCTTCACTGTCACTTTGTTTAAGTGACGAAAATCGACACATAACTGCAAACTGCCGTTAGCCTTCTTCACGAAAAAAACTGGTCAACCCCGTGGTGAAACAGTAGACTGAAGAAAACTGCACTGTAATAGACTATCAAGATGTATATGTTGCTCTCGTAACTCAGAAGGGGCCATCCTATTTAGATACAAAGAGATAGGATATGCTTCTGGTTGTAGCTCGATCCCAAACTTGATCTTCCATCGAGGGGGTAATACAACAACCTCATCTGGAAATACATCAGGGTACTCTTCTATGACCCTACGAAACACCAACAACTGAACCTCTAAAGAACTCAGCATCTGATCAGCCATCATGGATGATAAGGACATAACCTGGCTCTGACCAATCTGAGGGTCTCTCTCGCCAACGAACACCACTGGATCTCCATCCGCATTGAAGAACACACAACTTCCTCCTGAAGCAATCCACAATATCATGCACCGAATACAACCAATCCATGCTGATGATGACATCATATGGTTTTATTCGTAAACATAAGAAATATTCCAAAGAGAGGTGTTTCCCCAACACTAGCTCACAGTCACTACATACTTCAAACAAGTCAGCACGACCTCCAATGGGTATAGTCAATGCCAAGGGCATTGGAAGCCTCTCTACCTCAAGTCCCAAAGCATGGATACGGGTAGGTGATATGAAGGTGTGTGTTTCTCCTGAATCAAACAAAGATTTTACCATGGTTGAAAACAAGCAAAGCGTACCTCGAACGACATCCGAATTTCCTGGTACTGGAAACGCTAAAGCATGTAGCTGACCACGACCTCCTCTATAGCCTCTCTAACCCTAATGATGACCACCACCATAGACGCACTCTGCTCTATGAGGACAGGGATCATCATGAGGTTATCCTATTTTTTCCACATCTACCCTCTGCTGATATAAAGGTGGTGAAACCTACTACTGCTACCTCGGTTGGAACTGCCTCAACAGAAGAACCTGCAGGAGAAAATATGGTACACGATGAATGCTTCGAATGGTTAGGCACTCTCACTACTGATGTCCTCAACCACCATAAGAAATACAAGCGCATGATCCCTTGGCATATGCCTGAGATTCGCTGCCTCCAGTGAAACAAGATGTGAAGGTCTAGGACCTACCCCCGGCTGAACGAAAACTCTTCTACCCTAAAAATTGGGAACCCCAGAACATAGCTCTTCTTTGTGAGGAATCATGACGACTCCCCTCTTATGATGATCTTGTTCGGGCCAATTTCCTCTCAATGACCTCTTCCCTCATAAGCACATCAAGATATGTATTTAGCATAAATGGGGAGATCTGGAACTAGATCTCTGGATGTAAAGCCTCCTCGAGAAGCCTTACCCTGGCCTCCTCATCTAGCAACAGGTCCAAAGAATATCGTAAAAGGTTCTGAAAATGGATTCTGAACTCTCTCACACTGGAACCCCCTTTTCGAAGGGTTTGAAGCTCTTGGGAACTAGATTCCTTCACATTCATGGAAAGAAACTCGACACTAAACTTGTCTCAAAACTCCTCCCATGAGATCGATGACTCCTTGCGATCCCTATGGAATAAGAACCACCACTGCCTCGCTATTCCATGCAGCATCATCACAACCAAGGACACCCAGTGCTCCTTCTGATAATGGATTGAACTATAGCCTATCTAAACCTCTTCCAACCAATCTTCCATGACTATATTTGAAATGGATCCCTCATACTTCTACGGACTCTAGTGTTGAAACTCTCGGAGTGTCCCCCTCTAAGTGTTCTCATCATCAACCTCTACCCGGCGACGATCTGCTAGCACAGCCTGCTGGACATATTCTATGGGATCGTGACGAGGACGTCGACCTAGAGCCATACCTGCAAAATATCAAATAGTTAGAGCTCCTAAACCTGGAATATTAAAGACTCATCATTAATTAATTAATTTTTTTCTTTTATTAATTTTAGGTTAACGTATCCCAAGGTCTAACCATCCAAACATAGGCACAAAGAAGAATGTTGCATGATCTTTTCCTAGGTCACTACCCTACAACTAGTATCACCTCTTTTAGTAGCCTTTGTAAACTTAAAGGACTCTAGATCAGATCATTGGGGGCCTTAAACGCCTATGTATCAACCGGTCTCTGTTGTTTACATCCCTTGCTAAACTTGACTGCTATTGTTTCCCTACCAACCCATGCAACCTCACATGTGCCTAACTCCAAAAATCATCATATCCCTCAACCTTTCCCACTGATACCACTCTTTCGTGACCCCCTCCCCAAAAAGAGTACCCCTCCTAGGCCAGCAATGCGGGAAGTGATATAATGACCCCCGAGTCCCACCACCATTTGGCCCCAGGTTGGCGAATAACACTGAGGGTACAGTAAACACACAGATGGGAGGCATTACCCTATAAGAGAACACATGCGGATGATAGAGATAAGATAGACACCAACCAACTCCAACTCAGATTGAAATATAAAATAAATCCCAAGTACAAATATGTAATGTCCTGAAACCTACTACAACTGAAAGGAGAAAACTGCAAATACCCAAAAGAAATTAAAAACAATAGCAACCACAAGCCCGAACCTCTCTTGCAACCCCAAGCTAGTAGAAACCAGCTTGATCTCCAACCTGCTCCAAGTTACCTAAAAAACAGTTTATATATACATAGGGTGAGTATAACACTATACTCAGTAAGATCCTCCCCCAATCCTATTGTGTAAAAATAAAGAAAGCATGCAAAATCACAGTGAACAATAAGTTTGTAAGAACCCAGTGTTTTAGAATGGGTCAAAATCCCAAACATGTTTGAATTTTTTACTCGTTCTTGAGAAAATTGGGAAAATCTAGGATGTTATGGAAATTTCCAGACTACACTCTGTGTACAATAAAGTAAATTCCATGTATGGGTTAGGTGAGTAACAGCCTTGTGATCGCCGATTACATGTCGTGTGATGACCGTGTAGAAATTTCCTACGACACAGCGTGTAGTTCTTCTCGACCCGTTGTGTATTCGTTTTCTGCGTACCATCTGGGTTCAAGATGTGTGTCAACCCGTGTGGATAGTCCAAGCCGTGTGTCTATATCCGCTTAAGTAAGAGTACGAAAAAGGCCACTACAAGACCATTAGTTCCTAAATACACGCAGTGTACTTTTTTTATTCGCTTAAATGATCGTGCATCACGTCTTATTTCATAAAAGGTCTTCTTCTTCCCCAACATCGAGACCTCTCTGTTTCGAAAGCTTGAAGAACATACCTAGCCCTAGATTCTTTATCTTTCATCCGTTCTTCAATCCGTCGGTGGCTGGGGGATCACAAAAACGAGACTAAACCCACACACCCTATTTAATTCTTGATTCCTTGCCTCACGCGTCGCAGTTTCCATCCAAGTGGAATTGATGAATATTGACGAAAACGTGGATCCACCAAGATCAGCTTCAAATAGGATCTCGATATCAGATGTACATGCGTCTACAAGTCTCAGGTAGGTGGTGCATAACTCTTTTTTTGTAGACTTCTTGGGTAGCGCAACATATGGTGAGTTTTCAGGTATTTTGAGAGAGACCCTAATTTACCTGATATTGCCTGCTTAATTGTTATTTGACCTATGGGATGCCTTTAGGTATTCCATGTTACCTGTTTTCTATGAGCAAGGATGGGAGAGGGGTCGTTTCTCACCAGGGCATTTTCATCGGGGGATGCCAAAATGGTTATAATTGTTTTTCATTGTTTTAAACCGTTTATTTTAGTGTATTGAACCTTGATATGAATTGTTGAAGACCATAAAGACCGTAGTTCTAGTTTGTGACAAAACTTGGTTAGCACACACAACTGTTTAGTTTTTTTGTAATGTTTATGTGTTTTGTTTAAATGTAATTGTTGAATTGCATAAGTTGGAACCTTATGGTTGTGTTGGTCATGGCCTAGATATTCTTGAGTGATGCTAATCACCGACTGGGCTTGTCCCAGGTTACCTTGGGTGGTTTTTACCATGAGATTGGGCGTCATGGGCATTGGATTGAGGAAGGATGAATATCAGGTTGGACATGGATTAGGTTACTGTGATGGAACGACCATCAGACTTGAGCGTCATGGTTGCAGGGACATGAGGTGTCAGAGGTGTTGTGGATTGGGTACTATTTTGGCGATTACTACCCACTCAAAACTATGAGTAGTGTGCATATAGAGAGACTCTGTGATGAGGTGGTTTTGACACTCCTGTGGGTAGAGGCCCCTATTAGTTGCAGTTTAGGTACTATTGGTTTGGGGTGCTTGCCATATGAAGCCATGTGGGAGGTGAGGAGCCTTCAAGGGATAGCATTGAGCCTATCGGGTTGGGGGCAGATGATCGTCGTTATTTGAGGGAAGACATCATAGTCCCTCCGATTACTTTATTTGAGGATAGACATCGATGTCCTATCGATTACATTATTTTGAGGGCAGACATCGCTATCCCTCTGGTTTCTTATTTGAGGACAGACATCATTGTTCATCCGGGTTACTACTGTTGGTTGTGCCTTTGGGATGTCGGTACTTGAGACATGTGGTGTCAGGGGGCACATGGTTTTGGGTTACATGAAAGAGATTACGGCATTGGCCGAAACAAGTGACACTCCAACGTGGCTGCTCAGTGCCATTGGTGTTTTGTTTATTTGTGCATAATACTATTTACTATTTACCTTATACATGAATGCCTACTTAAACACTTATATTAGGTATGCATCGTTGTGTGGTATCCTACTAAGACTCATCGTAGACACTGCACGGGCCCTTCGGGATGCGTATAGACTTTATGGAATTACTTGTAGGAAAGAGGCCAGCTTCAAGAGATGGGCTGCATTAGCTATTTCATGGAGATGGTATGGACCTTGAAATTTTACATAGCTGGAGATTATTTTGTTTTTCTTTCTTTCCTATATCAGCATGATTTTTTTGTAGCTATAGTTGGTTAGAGATTAGTGCCTTTATATTTAGACAAGTATGACCTGATTTGGATGCATGTTTTGTTATTCAGTAGTATTTACAAGTGATCACCTTTCTGTTGTGTTTATTTCTGCTGCTGTTGTTTATATTAATTTCTTCCACTGTTTATTGATATTGACTCTGCTTCCGCTCTTTTGGTCTAGTTTGATTCTGCTAAGTCATTATTCTGCTGCATCTTTATTATTATACTCGGACCAGTACAATTATTGTCCTCTGAGAGGGTATAGCTTCCCCAATATACATAAAAATACCCTCGTTGCTAGTCAGCAGCCTTTGGTGTTTGGGAAGGTGCACCTAAAGTAGTAATACCCGACCCGTTTAGCACTATTTGAGTGGCTTTTTGGGTCCAGGTCGTTACAAATTGGTATTAGAGGAGTTCTTGAAATGGATTTAGTAGTAGTGTTTTTTCTGGCTAATAATGAGATTGAGGCTTCTCTTTTTATTTTTTCTAGTTCTAATATTTGAGATATGGTAGACTGGAGATAAGTTGTTACTGTAACTGGGTTTCTATCTCGTGCTTGGGTGCCTACAGCCCCAGGTATGAGGGATGGACCAAGTTTCCATGGGTGAGAATTATTGTTTTCTTTTTTGCTTTGATTATAGTTTATATGATTTCAAACCTCGGTGGGTCACTTAGTGTGTGATGTTAATGACTTTAATATGTAAACATTGACCCGGTGGGGTAAGTGAGAAATGGGAAATTGGCTCGGTATGGAAAGGCTTGTTTCACTACTGGAAATTTGGGCTATAGCCGTGATTCCAAACCGTGGATCTAGATCTATATCCATGTTTTGAACTGTGGCTTTAGGTATAGAGCCTCGGTTCAAACCGTGGTAATATCACTATAGCCATGGTTTAGAACCATGGCTATACAAGAGGACAAATACACTTTATTGCCACGATATTAAACTGTGGCTATATGGTCTGAAAATCCTTAAAACATACCCCCCAACCCCACTACACTGCCCCCACCCCCCACTACACTTGTAGCCACCCTCCCCCCTACAGCCCCCACCCCCTGTAAAGCCCCCTGGACAGCCCCCCCCCCCCCCCCCCACTCCCATTGCAGTAGACAACCCCCTGCAAATCCCCCCTGGATAGCCCCCCTGTAAATCCCTTCCGGGATAGCCCCCCCCCCCTTCATGGACAACCCCCCCCCCCCCTCCCCCCAAAAAAATAACCCCCACCCTCTCCCCTGAACAGCCCACCCCCCTGCATCCCCCTCCCCCTGCAAAGCCTCCCCAGGACAGCACCCCTCCCCCTGTTGGGTTGAGAGGGAACTAGATGTTTGTTGTTGGGATTTGGGTGAGGGTTCTAGTTGTTGGACTTGAGGGTTTTGTTGAGGTGATGTTGGATGGGGTTGGGATAATCTTTTTAGTGTAGGGTTTCGATGTGTGTACATGGAGTGTCTTGGATCTGATGAAGTCTGATGTTGTGCCTTCCATTTTTATGTCATTGGATTATGGACTGGTGAGGTCATTGGCTATTTTTTCATGTTGTTGGAGTTGGTTGCGGGTGGATTTGTGGTACTTGTAGGTCTGGTTTCATGTGTTGTGGGATTCTCTTCTTATCAGGACTTTAGACAGTTATAGGTAGCCTTTCTTTTGGGGTGTTGGGGTCTCTGGACGAAGCTACTGGTGCTGCTAGCAATGGGTCTTCTGCAGGGTAGAGGGAATGTGTTGGTGGTGTAGCTATTGTGATGCTTGGGCTGGTTGCTAGCTTCCGTTGTTACTGGTTGTCTTTCCTTCCACTGGTTTCTCGTCGAGGCATGGAGCATGCTAGTTTTGGAGCAGCTTGAAGTGGATTTGATGGTTTTTTGTGGGTTTTTGTGTTTTGTTTTTCTAGTGTTGGTTTCAGATATCTTTTTTTGGGTTATCATTATAGGGTGTGTCTGGTGCATCTTAGTGTGACCAACCCATAGAGGTGTGTTATTCTAGTTTGGTAGGGGCTATTACGGATGAATGATTCCTCCTTGGTTGTTGTTTTCTTCTTGCAGGTCGTATGGATTCCCTTGTACTAGATGCAGGCTCAGTTGGAGTGGGATTCCCTTGAATGGTATTTGGTTTAGGCAGCTTGTTGTGAGGCTTGGTCTTTTTTCATGGTTGTTCATTGGGTAGGCTATAGTATTTTGCAATGTTTCTTGTCTGGGTATTTTTTTGATGGTTTCTAAGTTGATGGTTTGGATGGGTTTCTCAGTGAATGTGGTTTCTTGATGGGCATGTGGATGGTGTGTGTCTCTTGGTTAGTGAGGTTGCATGTTGTCTTTTTTAGATTAGGTTTCTAGGAGAATTTGGGTTGTGGCTTTCTTCTAGTGTGATCATGGATTGGTGGGGTGAAGGGAATAGTGTGCCTACTCTCCTAGGTTTTCTATAGGTTCTTGTGGATTCCTTGGACATTGATCGGTGGTCGTGCTAGGGATGGTGTGGGATAAGGTTTCTAGTGGTGCTTGGGTGTTGACGGATGGAGGAGTGGATTTGGCTGGTTTGAGGTTTAGATTAGGACAGTTTGGGACTAGTTTCTACTAACTAGGGACTTCCTCTAGGACAGTGGTAGGTGATAAAGGCCTATCCCACATCGGTTGTGGGTTCGATTCCCGCAACCTTGTCTGGCATGAAGGGTTTCCGCATGTCCTATGGGTTTTCCTTTTTCTAAAACTACTCTATTATAACATTCCAGAAATAATATCGAAAAAAATTTTATATCCTTAAAAAATATTATCTTATGTCCATCTTAATCCATTCCAATCTTCAGGCTCATCCAAAATACTTCTCTCTAATCTCAAAGTATAATAAAAAAGATTACTAGAGTGTTCATCTACCAAGCATGAAAATACCATCATTTATCCCCCATATATTGGAAAATATATCTTGTTGTTCACATTCCTGACATGTGAGTACCTTAATTATGTAATCTTTTGAATCATGAATAACCATATAATCATTGTGAAAACATGGATGCTATCAAAAGTTAACTCTTTCCACATACCAAAATCCCAAAATTTCTATATTCTCAAACCAGGATATATCATTGTCCTTATATCAGTCATGAGGTCCTTAATACTATCAAACATCTCTTTAACTCTTTATCCCTTCATTATGCACATATCATCTACTTTCCAAAAATATCTGACTAACCTTTCAGGGTTATTGGTACAATTCAACATATACATTCAAATTATTTAAGAAAAACAATAGTGTAACAATCCTTAGATGTTTCTTTATTCCATAGTACCAATAAATTACCTAGACAACAGAACTCTTGATAAACATACAATCATTCCACAACCTTCTTAAACCATTGATCAAGCATCATCATTTTATTCCTCAACACTTCTTTCAACTCATATATCATTTGTAGTCTCTTCATCACCATTAATATAAATACTACTCATATGACCATGCTTATTATCTTCATGAGATTTTACCTTAGGTAATTGGTTTGAATAATTCCCATACATTCCACATTTCAAACATTTAACCGTTTTTGATGTCTTAGAAATACCATTATCCTTGCCCATGGTGTTAACTGAACATTTTCATTTGAAATTACTGGCTTTTTGTCCTTATTTTCCACAACCAAAGAATCTTCCAGTTATTTTGAAACATTCTCCCTGATGTCTACTCCCACATTATTTACATGATGGAAATTGAACTTTCTTTCCTCTATGATCATCCTGAAACTCCATCTTTCTCTTATTATGTGAGTCAGGAAACTTACCAAAGTTGAGATTATTGATCATATTATGGGATTTTTTATTAGGAATAATAATGATGTTTGGACTTCAAAATCCTGTTTCATTTCGTTTCTCATGGAGAATATCATTCCATTGTCCATCATATTATCCATTATCACGAATCTTCTTATTTCCAACCATTTTCTAAAACCCAAAAAGAATAGTGTGAGAAAAAAAATTATGCTCAGAAAATAACATCGTAAAGGGGGATTTTATTTAATATCTAACATCTTAGGTTTAATTCTAATATCATTTCCGTAATTCTTGGACTATAACCTATACTTATACTTAACCTTAAGGACATCCCTAGACATACCTTAAAAATATCTCTAGGGATCTCACTAAAGTTTTCGCATCCTAGTTTCCAAAGGATAACTAAACCATTCCTTTGATACCAACTGTAGAGACCCAAAGCTTGAGTTACATGGACATTACATTATATTTTCCAAATACATAATACATAACAAAAAAAACTCCTAAGGACCGAATTAGTTTTGTGTCTTTTTTAAACATGCAACATAATCTTCTAATCATGGTGAACGATCTTCAACATCTCCCATAAAGATCGTCCCCTTTTGTTTTCTTACCTAAAAACCTTTCTTTTAATCCTGGGGAAAAGAAAACATATAAAGGGTGATCTTAAATGCTCAATAAGCGTAAGCATGGGGAAAATAAAACAAATCATATACATTTGAACTTAAAAAAACATGAACATAATGTTTAAACATTAAAATCTTGAGTTATAAAATAAATCGTAGCAGTACGTAAGGAATGGATCATAATGGAACACCAATCATGATAATGTAACATGGGAATAAAACATTTAATTGTGGAAAACCACTAAGAACATGATATGATTTCCAGAGTTTCCAAGGAATTGATGCCAAAACCATCATAGTGGACAAAGTCCATTACTGAACTGAGTTTACTTGTCGTTCCAACCCTGTATTACTGAACCAGATTCACTTGTTGTTCCAGCCATGTTTGTCTCATGAGATATAAATCTTTACCCAATGAATTGGAGCTAGATATAGGCCCCACCCATCTCATATTGAAATTATTCTTATGTGTGATACAACACAATCATAAATCAAGCATCATAACCCAACGAATAAAATGGGTTTCATAAACATCATCCCATCTTCACATAATCCATATTAAACAAATGGATATCATTTCATCATAGGAAAAAATCAGACCATTAAAATATTGGAGACATTATACTTGAAACATAATCATACTAAATAATTTCATCTTAGATGGGAAATAGTTTTGAATAAACACTTGACATTAATTTTTGAAGAAAATATTCTTCAAAATCATTTTCTTTTCTCTAAATTCCATGTAATTTTAAAAGAAAATAATTTTGATGGAAATAATAATGAAATAATGTAGAAGAAGCTTCATGTAAATAAGGTGTTATGAAACTGTGAAAATACATTCTCATATTATATATTAAAAAACATTATCCTCGTACTTTTTAGCAGAAAAGTCAAAAAGTGCCACGTATGGTAAACAAAAGAAAGATTCCATCCATAACACAAAGTAAATGTGAAATATGGGTAAAAATGACATTAAAAATATATGGAAGAATATTAAACACTTTATGAAAAATATTTTATGAAACACGGACATGGATGATAAATATAACCCTTGTAAATAGTTACTTATATGCAATCTCAGATAAAAATTAGATTTGCAAAATTATCCCTTACCTTAGGACCAATTTCTTTCGAAAGTGTCCAAAACTCAATTATAGTGGGTTTAAACATATTATTAACTTGTAACAGATCCATAATAATTTTTATGATATCATATATGTTTCACTTATTACTTTATATTACCTGTTCTTTTGCCAATTCCATGTTAAAGAAACGTTTCGGGTAAAATCGTTTCATTTATCGTACGTGTTTGGACTTGCTGTTCTGGATATTATTATTACTTATATAACGATTTACTTACATATAGATTGTAAAAAATGATTTATATATCATATATATTCAGTATTTATATATATATATAATAGATAGATAAATGAAATGAAACACACTGTTCATGGAGACGGTAGACCGTACATATGTATGAACGTTGTTTTCCTTTCATGATTGACTTGAATAGAAGTAATTAGATGACACATATATATACATAAATGAAGTAGCATTATTATGTCATATATATCATTAATATTAATTACATATACTTTATAATCATTCTTGAATGGTTAACATTGAGAATGAATCTCATCGCGTCGTGGAGATGGTAATCCGTCTGTACGCACGAGTGATGATATCGTTCCCATAATTATTGAATGTAATTTTAGAGGATGATATAATATATCAGAATCTGTATGATTTTATAATAACCATATATAGTTATTCTTTACACCATTATACCCATCCAAGTAAGGTAGTGGTGGAAAAACAGATTACACCATAGCGTTGAGACGGTATTCCGTACGTACGCACGTGCGGTGATTTTGTTTTCTATAGGATGGATAGAAGGTGAAATGGGGTTGTTTAATATTTATAATAATATATTATTATATTAGTTATACTGATGTTATTAATTTATAATTAAACAACTAAAGAATAGGAAGTACAAGAATAAAGAAACATGAAATAATCGATAGAAGAGATTACCTCTTCTTCGATGCGCCTCCTCTTAACCTCCTCTTAGGGCACTAAAGATGGCCTTTTAAAAATACCAGGATCTCTAGTAGGTTTCTATGTAAGTGGAGAAGTGAAAAGGTCAGGGTTTGGTCGAGCTTGAAGGATAAAATTTGTGTGAATTGTAGAGGGAGGAGGTTTCCTTTTATAAGGGAGGAGAGGGGCACCTTTGGAAACCTCAAAAATATTAATTTAATATAAGTTCAAACCCCACTTAAAAACTTCTAAAATGACTCAAATCCGAATATTAGATGATATTGGGTTTTAATACCATCAAAAAATAAAATTTATACATGTTGGAAATTTATTTTAAACCTTATCAACCTGATTTATCCTTATTTAATCTATTTAATTTTATTTGTGTTAATAATATTATAAATTTTAAATTGTTATAAATAATTACATATGTGTTGTTAAATATCAATAATTTGGTACGTTATGACATTTTGCACCATATAAATTTCAATTTATACTTTTTAAATAATTTTGTGATTTTTAAACAATTTAATAATATGTTCTTTTTATAAAATAACAGTAGTGTTAATTTTGACACTATTCATTTATTTGAATTTAAATAAAAACTACATAGATGATATATTTTAAAAAAAATTAATAGATTCCTAACATGTCATATGCTTCTAGAATATTTGTGTAGAACATTAATTAGTTAATATAATATTTTTTTTAATATTTATAAAACCATTTATTTGATATTTCTCTTAATAAAACAATTACTACTTCATTTTTGTATAATCATTTAATATACTTATTAGTTTCATAAAAATTGAAAATATATAACTATGATGATTATATATATAATATATTTAAAAATAATACTTTTAATAGAATTTATCATCTTAAAATCACAACATGTAAATTGTTATTTTTATTAAATTATGAAGGTGAAAACATTGATATCATTTAAAATAAAATAATATAAGTGTCATAATTTCTTTTTTAAAGATCTCAATGGTAAAAAATTCTACCAATGTATGGATATGGTTTATATATATACTGAAAATAAGTTTTGGTTAGGTTTTTGGGCCCTTTAATGGGTATTAGTATTTTAATAAAAACTATATTACTGATTTTTCACAAAATAAAGAATTTCTGCATCATTAACGTATAAGCTATTAAGGTAATTAAATATCTCTTAAATATTACAAATAAATTACCATAACAAGGAAAAAAATTATCTTTCAAATGAGTATTTATAATAGAATTTATATTATGTATAACTTTATATTAAAAATATGTTAATTATTAAAGATTGAGTGAGACATATTTCACTTTTTTAAAAATAAAATAAATTAAAGGTCTTAATCACATCCAAGTGGGTTCCAGTGGATTCCATTTCGATCCAAATATTACTTAGGACAAAATTAAATCATCCAATTATATTAGGAAAAATTTTAGGATGATTTTATAATATTATATTTACCCTTAATTACCCGATTTACCATTAACTATGGTAAATAAAATTTATCGTAGTTAATATTCATAGTGCCCAAAAATAAAAAGTTGCCTTTTAACATTATTTGGACCTATAGATTCAAAATATGTAATCCATATATCTAAATTCAAATCACAGAATTTGCAGAAATTAATTTAAAATTATTCTCGTTGTTAAGAAAATGAGTTTTCAATGTTAAAACATTGCAAAAGATTGAAATGATTTTACCTATGAATTCATTGTAAACTCAATTATAATGAAATAAATTATATTAAATGGTAAAAATATATTCAATTTATACTTTCAAACCATTAAATATTATAACTTAACCATATTAATTTTTACCATGAAAAAAGTTGTTTTTATTAAAATATAGCGTGTTTTACTATTCATTAAAATATGATGTTTATTAGAATAATATGAAAAAAGTATCCAAAGTAAATTTGTTTAAATCCTGATTCCAAAGAAGAATTTTATTTTGTCAAATTGAACTTATAAACATGTCAAAAACTAGATTTAAAGTGGGTGTGCCATCAAAATGTCGCAAAATAGCATTTTTTGAAAAAAATATTATTTTAGCTGAAATTTTTTTTTTTCTTATACCATGTTCTATATAATGTGTAAGATGAATTATAATGTCATAAAATTCAAAATTTAGTTACTAATATTAATAATGGCTAGTTCATAATAATATTATAACAATATATCGTTGTTTAGTGAAACTCAGTGTTGCGTACAACACACGCTATTGAAGAAAGTTGATCTTGCGTGAAACACAAGCCAAGAATAGTGTTTACATATAATACAAGCTAATATGGTGTTGTGTACATCACATACTAATTTTGGTGTAGTGTACAACACAATACATCAATGAAATTAAAAGAATAATTTTCATAAAATTTCAGGGTTTACACACCAAGAGGAGGTTTGTAGGAGGAAAAGGTGGGTACAGAAGCGTGCCCACAGAGAACTAGTGTAGGGAGGCACCATAGGGGTGGAGAGGAAAATTCTGAGTAGTGTTTGGGAAGATTGGATTGATAAACCATGAGAAAATCATGGCGCATTTTGACGTGGGATGCGTTTTAAATACGCTGAGGAAATCCTCACCAATCATCCAATCTTGCGAGAGATCTCAACTGCACACCTCATCCCACATCTTGCATTATAATCATGTTCGTCCAAGATTAATCTGAGTCGATCCAACAGTTGTGGACTCGTCTTAAACCTCTAATGACATGGAGAGTAACTCGACGCCACTGCTCGTCGTTGCCACTATCGATGCATCATGATCGTGGTCTCGGTCAGTGTTGATGATGAAAATTATTACATGGTGATCATCTGATCGAACTGAGAATATGCATGCAATCTACATCCAGAATGCATGGGATATCTTGAGTATGGAGGTTTATCTGAGGAAGACAAAGTTATTAAGGCCATGGGGATTGGAGTGTGGATTTTAAAGAGACTCATGCCCGAGATTCATGCACGAGAATTGTACATTCGATCGTAACTCTAAGCGTGAAGATAGGAGCCTGCGTTTGGAAAAAGGAAACACCTTAGACTTGCATCTTATCCTTGAATCATGGTTTTGATATCCTGAAGGCAAAGATATCAGGTATTCAACGCCTCGATCTTAGTAGTAGATATGTGTATTTTGAACTTAGAAGAGGTAGTATCCCTTGCCTATAAAAAGTGGAGATTGAGATGAGAAGGTGATCTAATTCCATATACCTGAGAGCTTCTGTTTCAAAAAATAGATCATCTCCCTGTGCACCCTTTAGAAAAGTGAAACAAGGAGTCCCACAAATCTTCTTCTCTATGAAGAAGAGTTATCGCAAGCCTTCGACAGGTCCTACGCACCCTATAATTTCTTTGTAAAGAACCATCATCTGAATATGTGATAGGTTTTGTAAAAACACTCACTGTGATTCACAAAATCCATTCCATCATGAGCCAGTGCTTGAGATATTCTCTCAATGTTCTTTGCAAAGAGGCAAAATTGTGCACCCCATGCACAAAGAAGAACCATGTATCCTTGCATGAAGAATTCAACCTGAGGCCTCATCGGTTTCATAGGGTGAAGAAGAACACTTTGAGGTACGTGTTTTTACACACTACTATTTGTAGGTTTTTGTGCTTTGGTGAAGAAGGAGAGTCGAAGAGAAGGGTATTAAATGTTTCATGCAACCATTTTCTTTATTTGAAGAAATCTGAGGCCTTAAATAATGAGTTTTTACAAAAGAAGGGTTATACCTATTCGAGTATGATTATTCCTACATATAGACCTTAGGAAACACCCTAACTAAGTTCAAGAGAAGAAGAGAAGAGAAAGAGGAAAAAGAGGCCTTGTGTATTTGGTTGATGAAGAAGATCGCACAAAGAAAGGTCTTCACCAATTCGGGTTTGGAGATAAATATCACACCAAATGAAACACACTAACTAAGTGAAAGTGGAAGAATGAAAAGAAAAAGAAGGAAGAGGCCGAGTGTGTGTGTGTTTAAAGAAACGAATTTATTAAGGGTTTTCACATAAGAAGAAGATGATGATAATGCATGATTACATGCATTCACATGCACATTTGAAGTGACTTAAATAAATAATAAAAAAAAGTTTGCGAACTTGTATAAATAAGAAGAAGAAATAAAGGGAATAAAAGGTTCAACCAAATTTCATAAGCATGATCACATGAATACATGAACAAGAAGAAATGAATTGATACAGATGATGCCAAGTTAACCGATCCTCACTGCCTAAATAATCACAG